>JALMQS010000073.1:12570163-12945630 GCA_024734495.1 Forficula auricularia | reverse complement strand
CACAGGTTGGCGTATGTGTATAATTGTTTGCGGGGCTCGTACGCCAAAACTATTAATTTTACGAAAAAAAAGGTTTTTACATAAATTGTAGGAGATTTTCTCTAGTTTCATTTTGCATATAAATGTTTTTATCGTGAAATGAGTCGGAAAGGAGATATTGTCAAAAAACTGCTTTTAGGCGCCATTTTTCCAATATGGCGGCGCGAACGGCAAAGATACGAGGTGGCAAAGTTGAAATTCGGAAAGAGCACATCGAAATCTATAAAATTACCCATTTTCAAAACTCCCAGAAAACTTTCCAGGTAACCTCTTTTTTTAGAACCAAATGACTGGACTATCATTATTATCTCAGAAACTGTGCTGTAACTATGAATTAAAATTTTAGCTAAACAAACTGCAACGGATCGTTGCTAAACTTTATCCAAATTCATTTGAAATATTAATATGTTTGTTCCTTTATTATTAATCAGATATCACTTGAAATTTGTAGTTCATATTGAAATTAATTCAAAAATAATTCTCATTTAAGAGTCGAGGAATAACCATTCTACATTGGATTTTTGACATTTCGGTTATTATTGTAACCATTGCTGAAGACATAGAGGAATCGACTTAAAATCAAAAATAGCGATTGATTCTCATCTAATACTTGAGGAATAACAATTCTACATTAGGTTTTTGACGTTTCGATTATTATTGGTAACCATTGCTGAAGACATGGAGGAAACGACTTAAAATCAAAAATAACGATCGATTCTTATCTAATACTAGAGGAATAACCTTATTGCATTCCATTTTTGATGTTTTGACTATTAATGGAAACCTCTACTGAAAATGTAGAAGAATCGACTTAAAATCAAAAAGACTAAATTCTTTTATGGTAAACAACTCAAGCTTGAGTTGTTTACCAAAAAGAATTTAGTCTTTTTGATTTTAAGTCGATTCTTCTACATTTTCAGTAGAGGTTTCCATTAATAGTCAAAACATCAAAAATGGAATGCAATAAAGGTTATTCCTCTAGTATTAGATAAGAATCGATCGTTATTTTTGATTTTAAGTCGATTCCTCCATGTCCTCAGCAATGGTTACCAATAATAATCGAAACGTCAAAAACCCAATGTAGAATTGTTATTCCTCAAGTATTAGATGAGAATCAATCGCTATTTTTGATTTTAAGTCGATTCCTCCATGTCTTCAGCAATGGTTACCAATAATAACCGAAACGTCAAAAATCCAATGTAGAATGGTTATTCCTCAAGTATTAGATGAGAATCAATCGCTATTTTTGATTTTAAGTCGATTCCTCCATGTCCTCAGCAATGGTTACCAATAAAAACCGAAACGTCAAAAATCCAATATAGAATTGATTATTCCTCAAGTACTAGATGAGAATCAATCGCTATTTTTGGTTTAAAGTCGATTCCTCCATGTCTTCAGCAATGGTTACTAATAAAAACCGAAACGTCAAAAATCCAATATAGAATGATTATTCCTCAAGTACTAGATGAGAATCAATCGCTATTTTTGGTTTAAAGTCGATTTCTCTATGTCTTCAGCAATGGTTACTAATAAAAACCGAAACGTCAAAAATCCAATATAGAATGATTATTCCTCAAGTACTAGATGAGAATCAATCGCTATTTTTGGTTTAAAGTCGATTTCTCTATGTCTTCAGCAATGGTTACTAATAAAAACCGAAACGTCAAAAATCCAATATAGAATGATTATTCCTCAAGTACTAGATGAGAATCAATCGCTATTTTTGGTTTAAAGTCGATTTCTCTATGTCTTCAGCAATGGTTACTAATAAAAACCGAAACGTCAAAAATCCAATATAGAATGATTATTCCTCAAGTACTAGATGAGAATCAATCGCTATTTTTGGTTTAAAATCGATTTCTCTGTCTTCAGCAAAGGTAACGGATAAGAAAACAACGCAGTTGCTATGGTTACTCATAAAAATTCCTCCCAAATTTTTAGCATTTCACAGAGATAAGCCTATCCATTCTTACTTAAGCAAGGCTAAATGAGCTATATTAAAACGATCAAATGAATAAATTTTAAAGAATTTTAAAAATTAAAAAAAGTACAATCTTACTCTAGAGTAAAGTACTTTAAAATATAATTTTACTAAAAACTTTATTTAACCTTTTTTGTGGTCCCCAAGGTACTTAATTAGGATATTAAATTTCATCAAAATTGGTTAAGTCATTTTCAAGATATTTAGAAAAAACTAAAAAAGTACTGAAATAAAGTACTAATGTTTGTGGGCCGATATGTACCAAAAACTAATCAGCGCTTCATTTTGTTAAACTAATGGTAGGTTTTCAATTTCATTTCAATCGGTGCAACGGTGTGGAAAAAATCGTGGGCCAAAAAAGCGATAACATACATCCATACATCCATACGCACGCACTAAATGAAAAAATCGCACTTTTTGGCCTCTCGACGAGACCCCATGTAATTTTTGGCAAAACCGTCACGTGCTAATATTCAACCTAATTGAATACTACAATTTGTGACTTTAATTGAGTCCATGGGTTCCGTAGTCTTTACCTGAGGACCCTTTGAAGCCACGCTTGCCCCGAGAGCGATTACAATACTTTACCCATGCTTTGCATTGGATAAAGTAAAAATTTGTTAGTAATTATAAATTGTGGTGTTTTTTGAGGCTCTTGAAAACCTTGGAAACAGATGTAATGTCTTCGTTAGGAAAAAGGAAATAAAATTTCTTTATATTCTAACAAATTTATTTTCATGAAAAACTTATGAGACGTTTCGGCGGATATTCTCACACCATCATCAGTCTACAAGGAAAACATAATCTTAATTACAGTAAATTACTAATTACATGTCATTCTCAAGATAAAAGAAGAAAAGAACTCACCCAAGCTTTTCATAATATAGTACATATGTCTGTGTAGAATGTCATTTTCTTTTTACAATTAATAACATTTTAATCAAAAAGCTTGTAATAAAAATAACAAATTAGAATTAATTTTAATTAACCTAAATAAATCAAATAAAAAATCTTCATATTTGTTATTTACCTGGAGGTATTTTGTGTGTTAAATTGTTATTAATATAGTATGTCAATATCAGTGAATATATCATATATATAATGAAATGTTTTAAATCTTATAGAATGCCTTTTTTATAAGTTGTTTCTAACGAAGATATTACATCTGTTTCCAAGGTTTTCAAGAGCCTCAAAAAACACCACAATTTATAATTTTAAAACATTATAGTACCATATCTAAGTATTAGTAATTGTTTAATATTGGTTTAGTTTTTTATAAAAATGGTAAGAAGAGTTTCTTAATTATAATTAAAAATGTGTGTAAACTTTCCGATATACCGTATACTGCAATGTATAAGATTCTGAAAAACTCTATATTTGGAATTTAATAACTCTGGAACTATATTGTTCATAAATTTCGTTTTGCCACCAATCGCTGCAGAAGTATTTAAATAATAATCTGTCTATATTTCAAAAATATCCTAAGAAATCACATATGGTGAAACAACTACCTTAAAACAAATAATTTGCTTTCTTTATTACATCATTGCTATAAAATTTGTAGCCTTATTTTTGTATTCATAAATTGAATAAAAAATCAGTGTCTCATCTTGAGCTAACTTTGTTTTTCTGGTTGCAGGATTCCGAAGGAGACACACCACTTCACGATGCGATTTCCAAAAAGAGAGACGACATGCTGACCCTGCTTCTCGACCACAATGCTGACATCATGCTGACGAATAACAACGGCTTCAACGCACTTCACCATGCTGCACTCCGAGGCAACCCAAGGTAAGTGAGCAACCACTTCACAATTTAAATTGCAATAGAAAAGACAAGGAACTGATAAAAAAAAAGCGAACACAGAAATTACTCTAAATTTGATTGATTCAAACTGATTTCCAGTATTTATATATTTAAAGTACTTCTTTCACAAATGCCAAAATTCAAGAAGTCTTCGGAACTTGGAATATAAGTCATTAAACGCATAATAAACACAGTGTTAAAATTTGAAGACCATTTACCACACCAAACATGAAATAATTGCAATTAAAAATGAAATTTTTTAACTATGGTCGATTGGGAAAGAGTGGGAAAATGATCATTATTTTATTTTTTTTCATTGAAGGACTTTCACCAATTTGATGAAAACCTAATATTTGTTAAAATGATATATTCGTAGTAATTAAAAAAAAAAATGAAATTATTTACCTCGTAGTTTTGATAAAATAAAAAAAAAAAAACATATTTGGGCGATTTTTAGTGAAGGGGATATACGATCAACCACTTGAAAACGATCCATTTACAAAGAGGATATAGTAGTGTGAGAAGTACAGTCACGTTAAAAAATACAACCTAAAATTTTAGCACCGTTCATATGTACCTATAGAGTGGTTACAAGGCTAAAACTTTTTGTGTGGATTGTCGCGATAGAACTAAAAAAAAAAAAAACTAAATAACACTCTTTTTTTTTCAGTAATTCTCTAAAAAGTACAAAATAATGTAATAAACTTTTTAATTCAAAAAGCGTGGGACACTTTGTCGAACTTAATTAAAAATACATGCTTCTGCTCCCCACGCTTTTTGACTTAAAACATTTATTACATTATTTTGTACTAGATGTAACAAATCAGAGTAAAAAAGGAACAATTAAACACCGTGTTAAAACATACGACCATTGGCAACGTTTCTCCAATTTATTGTGGCTTCATCAGGTTCTAAACAAAAAAATAAATACAAATGAATCATTCACAATTATCAAAATCAACCCAGACACAATATAATCTCTTATAACTATATATAACCAAACTTCTTGAGGATACAAATTCTCATTTAAATAGGTGTTGGTTTTATTCTTTTTTGACAAAAAAAACACATTTTTATCAATTATTTTTCTTTATTTTATTTTATTGTTACCAGGAACGTTTCGACATTTTCAAGTATGTCATCATCAGCCTAAAACATTTCAATCATTACATAATTTTTATACAATGACAATTTCTCCACACAACAACAACTTAAAATTAACAACAAAATGACATACCTTGGAACAATCTAAAGATGGGAAAAAATTCCCTCACATCGAAATTATTAGAGTATGTGACATTATTCTTGTGTTTAACAATTATTTGTGTATAAAGCTTCAAGGTTAAAGACTCATAATCTCTTATATTCTTCTATTTTTGGTGTTGTCATATTTTGTCGAAGTTGTCCAGTTCTTGACTAATTCTTTACATTCATTCTCATATGTTATCTTGCAAGTTTTTAAAGAATCCTCCCGTTAAGATATCATTATTATTATTCAGTTCCATTATCAGTATTAGATGTAACAAATCAGATTGTATAGAGCCTGATGAAGCAACAATAAATTGGGGAAATGTTGCAATTGGTCGGATGTTTTAACCCGGTGTTTAATTGTTCATTTTTTCCTCTGATTTGTTATATCTAATACTGGTAATGGAACTGAATAATAATAATGATTATTTTGTACTTTTTAGAGAATTACTGACAAAAAAAAGCGTGTTTTTTAGTTTTTAATTTATCCAATGCGAAGCATGGGGAAAGTACTGTAATCAGTCTCGAAAAGTGTAGTATTCATTTAGTTTGAAAAAATTCCATTTTTTTCCAAGATTTTGCGCGAACGTAAAAACGTATATTATTATGATTAGAATTTAATTTATTTAGGTTATTTAAATCATAAAACAAGCATAAAAAACTAGTGTGATTATTTTAAAAATTTTAACTAATAAAAAATCGCTGTTCTAGATTTCTTTCTTTATGAGATATACATTCACATTTTATAATTTATAAAAATTTATTTATTTATTTCAAATAATAATTTTTTTCAAATAATAGTTAGTATCGTAATTTTCTCTGGAGAGAGACGGACTGGTAGAAATTTTAATTGAAAGTAATGGAAGGAAGCCCAGAGGTAGTGAGGAAAGAAAAATTAACACATATAAAATAAGGTGTAATTTATTGGAATCCTTCCTACTTTCCTTTCAAACCGACGTTTCTGGAGGATTTTTCCCTCCTTCTTCAGGGTTTCAAAGGGTCAATGAAGGAAATATTTTATTTGTTTCATTCATTGACCCTTTGGAAACCCTGAAGGAGAGGAAAAATCCTCCGAAACGTCGGTTTGAAAGGGAAGGAGGAAGGATTCCAATAAATCTACACCTTATTTTATATGTGTTAATTTTTTCTTTCCTCACTACCGCTGGGCTGCCTTCCATTACTTTCAATTAATGAGTTAGTATTTTAAGAAAGGATTATATGAGATCATGCTCAGTCAGATAAGATGAGTGGGATAAATAAAAATAAAGGCAGCATTATTACTATTATTATTATTATTTTCCTTTCATTTCTCTGAGCTAGACAGATGGAGTCTAACAGAGATGCTGTGGCAAACAAACTTTTGCCCCCATTCTTTCCCTTGATTAGTCTCCTCCACTTCAGCGACCACTATGGCAAACTTTCAAAGCACCCAAATAGTTCTTTAACTTTCAAGATGTCTTCATCCTTTGATATTTCTTGATTAAATTTCCTTGGGATTAGATTTATATATCAGCTCCTTGAAACACGTCCTTCTGTGTCTTCTTTCTTCTATATATATATATATATATTGAAATTAATCGGCTTGTCCTTTCATAGTCCATGAATATTATTATTTTCGGTACATGCAAGATCATTTATTTCAAAAATATTTCAACTAATATTCTATGATGTCCTTTAATATAATGTTATTAAAATAATCTTCAAACTAATATCTATGATGTCCTTTAAAGCTTAAATTCATTTAATAATATTATATACTGGGTTGATTTTTGAAATAATTTCCATCTTTTTTTTCAAAAAAAGACACCCAAAAAGATACTTTAAAACTTTTGTTTTCACTGTAAAAATCCATGGGTCCGTCACTGAAAGCTTTTTTCAGTTTTAGCAGGAATTTTCACTATTCCCTTTGAGTTGAAGGGAGTGAAAAATCTACAGCTATAATAATTATATATGTTGCATGTCAGAGAGAGATTTGTCTTAAGGGTTTGGCTACTGGCCCGGCAAGCTTAGTTAGCGCTTGGGTTCGATTCCTAAGGGGACGAACCTCTCTGATATGCAATGTAAAAATATTTCAACTAATATATATGATGTCCTTTAAAAAGTTAAATTCATTTAATAATTTTTAATTAGTTATTTATGTTGTTTACAAAACGAGAATAAAACCATCCTAAACGATTTGGATTAAATTCGGTTAGTAAATTCAAAACATAACCGATCCGAATTTTGATAAGCGTACCAGTATATATATATATATTTTTTTAATAAAATATTTTATTTCCGAAAGTTTAATCGGCAAGAATTAATAGAGATTAAAGTTAACTTTATTGGAATATCGCATCGATAGAGAGAAACAATAAAATAATAAATAAATGTTTCGAAACTCTAATAAATTTATCTTTTCTCTTGTATTTAGAAATAACTCAAGGAATACATTAAAGATTGTATTTTCTGCTTAATATAACTATTTTTACTTTCACATAATAATAAGTTCTTCCGCCATTCCACGCACCGTTTGTGATGGGTCAGTCTCCACCAGGGTCCTCAAATCCTCGTCCTGGATTACTCTAGGTCGACCACTTCGGGCCTCATCTTCGAGGCTAATATCTCCGGAACGAAATTTCGTAAACCAACGTCGAACAGTGCGTTCATTAACTCTATCATTGCCAAATGCCTTGTTAATTTTTCGGGCTGTTTCGGCAGCGCTTTGGTTCAATTTGAATTCGTAGAGAAAAATTGGCCGAAAATCGCTTAACGACATCATATAGTAATAACCTGAAAAGAGGCAAAAAATTAAAATTTGGAAAAAATGAACAGCATCAATGTATAGAGTACAAAATTCTCTATCGATCAGTATATACCACGACACAGTAGAATAAATATTTATTGAGATATGGAGCTACAAAAACACATGACATTAAAACGGAGAAAACTTTTGAAACAACCTAATATAATATATTCTATATCATGTTATGATATCCTCGGTATGAAGCTGACTCCCACTTGTCCGGCTTATTAAATTGTTATCTATTACACGGGTAAATAGTGGTTTTGTTGCGCTTGATATAAAAATACAACAATTTATGAAACTATGAATGATTTTGGAATATTGGCTAGTTTTTTTTAATCTTCATATTACACTATAAAAAGCAGTAAATATGAAAAAGAAAAAGCATGCAATATTCTATAATATCAATTTTTTTTTGAAAAATATTACTAATTGTTTTGTTTTAGTGTTTTACTAATTTATATATATGTAAAAAAAGAGAAAATTAGCAAAAACAGTATTACACTTTTATAAGCTTATTTTAAATAGTATAGGTACACCAAAATCATAAAAACCACAGCCAATTCAATACTTTCATGAATATATTCGTAAACTGTGTACTTGAAATTATAGAAATCCTTAGAGATATCCAGGGTAACAATTTTTTTTTTTTTTGACCTCTGTTATTTATTTAAAATTTCATTTTTTTACAAAGATATTTTCAACTTAAAAAAATCTTTTTAGTTACATTTTACATTTCTATTAGCTTAAAAGCTTTATTAAATACTAGCTTCAAGGTCCCTCTTGCTAAGAATTTTAGTAAACAAAAACAATCGTCTTGGGTACCAATGAAGAAGGCTTGAGGGGACCGAAAAGAGGTCTCTCACGGTCGTAGCATGAATTTATATAGCCTCTCCAGCTTTATATATTAGTATAGGTTAAATGATCTAACGCTCCAGGGTTGGAAAAACAGTTCCTGATGCCTATGGAGGGAGTTAATAGCCAGCAAGTTGTGAGGTGCCTTCTGGACTGCTAGCACTCATCCAATCGGGATGGCTAACTCTTCGCCTGAATCGTTGGCCTGCTCGAGCCTTGCATTTGACTCTGTTTCGTGTTTGCACTCTTCTTGCTGAAGAAAATAGGCGGGTGTTAGCGTTTAACGTTTGGGTTTAATTAAACGTTTAATGATTGTTTTTATAAGAGATGTGTATTTATTTTAAAACGATATAGCAAGTTTTTTTTACCGATTACAAATTAGTAATTTTAAAAAATTTTATTGTCTCTATAAATTAGAATTTGCTTAAACAAAAAAACGTTATTTCTTTAAAATGCTCATTTTTTAGCAGAGTTAACGAAATGACACGATTCGGCTCCCTGATTCTTCTTTTATTTTATTTTTTTCAGTAATTTATTTATTTTTTTAGCCTTTATAAAATATACAAAGAGTAAATGCAAATTAATTCCTAAAATCTTTAGTAATTAAATAGCATAATAAAATCTACTTCTACACAATTTCGTTTACGGATTTTAATCTTGAAAAATTAGCTCAATTTACGCGATAGTGTTTCAAATTAACTTTACTCTCTTTTGTTTTAACAAAAAAATAAATAAATAAAAAAAAAACCTTTACAACGAAAAGGGCCACGAGGACGATGATGAGCCGATTTCTGAAACCCCCACCCTACCACCAATTACGAGGATTGATTTGACTCTATTTCTAGAATAGATTTCGAGCATCATTAAATCCTTTATTGCTGATAACAAGACTTTGTGCTTAACTCATTTCTCCCTAACCCGCTGTCAAATGTCGACTTTTGCTTGTTGACCTCTTAGTTAAATGAACACGCATTTTGTCGTGATATTGTAAGAATTACTTGACATTTAATGAGTTTTCAGATCGTGACAACCTCAATTAAAATTGTCGCCTGTCGCCATTTATGACTCTCATTAGATCAGATCACTTTCAACTTCACTCAGAATTTCTTCGTTGACACTTTGCATTTTAAATTTTTGACTATAAATGCAATAAATTACTTAATTATTTCAAAAATTTTCTCTGATGCCAAAATACCTACTCATTTGAAAAAAATTTTCTTTGCTGAGAGTAGCAGAGTTGTTTATTAATAAAAAGATATCAATGAGATTCTCCTGTAGGTACTTGATGCAAATAAACATATATGATATCATTAGGTACATTAGGGTGTAGATATTTTTTTATTTTTGATCTCGCTTCAAAATATGGTAATTTAACATGTTTTTAAAATGCTCACCTAAAAATTTCAAGAGTTCACTCAAGATTTTTAAAAATTTAATTTTTTTTCTCATCATGTTATTATTGCCTACTTTGAAAATTATAAATATTCTGAAAATTTCATGTCGATATATCACTTTATAGGGGTCGCTCAAGATATTTTTAATTTTTAAATAGTGTACTTTAGATATTCTCCAGTGACCTGTAAATATGCAAATTTGAAATTATAAATATTTGTCAATTAAAGTGAAGTAGTGATAATTGTTTTTATCTTTTTTCTTCGTGTCTCGTTCTTCAATTCCATTCGTTAAGATGTCAAAAACAAGAAAAAAAAATTAAAAATGTTAATATTTAAAAGGGTCCTCAGGTAAAGACTACGGAACCCATGGTCTCAGTTAAAGTCACAAATTGTATTCTCTAAAACTGAATCAGTGAATATCCACTGAATAACAGTGACTATTCACTTATCCAAACAGTCACAATCATACCACTGCTAATCAGTTGATAGTCACTGAATGTATTAGTGGATTTTTAAAATTCACTGATTCATTAGTGGCTTTTAAGGCCACCTAAGCCGTCAGACAACCTCTGTTTGAATCAGTGAAAATTAAAAACCACTGTTGAATCTGTTGAAATTAATACAAATGATTGATTTTTCACTGACGTATATGATCGCTGGAGAAATCAGCTGAAATTCCACTGATTCATTTTAAGAGAGTAGCATTCATTTAGATTGAATTTTAGCACGTGACGGTTTTGCTAAATATTACATGGGTCTCGTCCACAGTCCAAAAAAGTGCGATTTTTTCAAGACGTGCTTGCGGATGGATATATATTATCGTTTTTTCCCGCCCACGATTTTTTCCCACATTTTTGAACCGATTGAAATGAAATTGAAAACCTACCATTATTTTAATAAAATGAAGCGCTGATTATTTTTTGGTACATATTGGTCCACAAACATTAGTACTTTATTTCAATAACTTTTTAGTTTTTTTCAAATATTTTGAAAATGACTAAACCAATTTTGATGAAATTTAATATTGTAATTAAGTACCATGAGGATCACCAAAAATGTCATGGAAGGTTTTTTTGTAAAATTATATTTTAAAGTATTTTACCCTAGAATAAGATAGAACATTTGTATAAAAGTTTAGCAACGATCCGTTGCAGTTTATTTTATATATATACCAGGGCGCTTTGACTGTCACGGTCATTAACGCTTAGTATAGGTATCTATATTCGTTATAACTATATAATTTATTTATAAAAAAAATTAGTTTTTAAGGTCTTAAATTCATTGATATTAGTAGAATATTTTTATATTGCATTATCATTATATATAATAATTTATGTTTATTTGCATCAAGAAGAGGAACCCCTCATTGATTTCTCTTTATGATATCTACTTACTTATACGTTTCCAAAATTGTTAAAATTTTTAATATTTAACTTGAGGACATTTCGTTAAAAAATAGAAAATGATAAAATAAAAATATGTGGAAACTCTCTAGTTGAAATTTGGCCTACATGTTTGTATTGATAAGTGCATCTTTATTCTTTTTAACTGAACCCGCTCCCAGATAAAACAATTGCCAAATCACTATAATTTTCTTTCACTATATTTATTTATTTATTTAAATCACGCTTAATACACACATTTATTATTATTATTTAAAATTGATTTAATATTATTATCAATTGATTAATATTTTGATGGTTTTTCAAAAAATTTGATTATTTATTGATGAAATAAACAATCCAATTTTTATTTTTATTTCAAATATAGGCGTATATAAATGCAAATGTAAAAAATAGACGTTTCGTTTACTAATTCGTTGATCGTTTTCAACTTGTCGACAGCTCGAAAGCCAATCCATAAATTACCAGTTGAGCGTTTGACCAGCTGTCATTTTTGTATTCGCTGTCGAGCTGCCTACAATAATTTATTGTCGCTTTTATATTTTTATATTTCCAATAATAATATGGTATTACAATTTTTAATTAAAAATAATACAAAAATATGTTCACCAGTATAATCTTTTCAAAATAAAAAAATAAAAATATGTACTTATTGAACAGGATTAATTTTTTATTAGAAATTCTACATTGGTTTTTTGAGCCTCAGAGAATTTGGTTGTTTAACAAGCAAAACAGTCCTGTTTTAAACACTATTTTTGGTTCCTTTTTTAAGTGAAACTTCTTTAGCGAAGTATCTGTTTGATTTTGTTTTTGTTACAATAAAGGGGAAATGACTCAATAGAGGGGAAATACTTTTTTTAAGACCCACTAATATTTCATGACAAATAAAATTTATTAAAATTAGGAAATGTAAACTTTTTCAATAACACCTACGGCTAAATAAGTTTCACTTCCCCAGTGGGCTTATATGGATGAGGCTTACACATATTTTTCATTTTACTTTTACTTAAATAGATGAAATAGCAGAAACCTCCTTTAAATATTTATTTGAAGGTTGGGATAGTTTTTATATATATTTTTTTTAATCCGTACCAATTTATTAAAAATCGCTAGACTTAACAAGAATGACATTTTGTATAGTCTCATATTTTTTTCATAATGACGATTGATTGCGAAATTGAAAGTTGGGGTAGAATTTACTTTTTAATTTTTTTCTCAAAAATGCTTGAAAGATGTTCTTAAATCATCACCTTTTATATGATGTCTATACTTTTATCTCGATTGGAAAATTGTGAGGGGATTAATTGAAAATTGATAGGATGACATGAAAGAAAACGAGGTTGTCAGTAAAAGTCGTGTGGTATGCACACCATGTTCATTCCATAATCAGTTTAGTTTGATTTATTTAGATTAAAATTATTTTACATCACGAAATTTTATCATTTATAAATTTTCATAAAGTTCTAAAGAAAATTTTAAAAATCTAAAAAACTTTTAAAATTTAAAAAATATAAAATTCTAGGTAGGTTTCACGAAAATTTTTTATGAAATCTGTCTAGAATTTTATATTTTTAAAATTTTTAAAATTTTCTTTACTTTATTTAAATATGTTTCACAATGAAACTACACCTACATCATTCTCTCTTAACAAAATTCATAGTTTTAAGCCTAATGAAGCATCAGCCTATTTTTTCGCATATGCCTATATACGCTTATATTTGAAATAAAAATGAAAATTAGATTATTTATTTTATAAATAAATATACTAAATTCATGTAAAAACTATGTGTTATTTGATATTACAATGTGAGGCAAAACTCTGTCTAGTTTTTAAAATCAATAACCAAAGAACTACTGTAGATTGAAAAAAGTTATTTTCCCATCCTAAATTTACAACATGGGAAGTTTTATTCTATATGCTTTTGAAAATAATATCGGGCAAGTGGTTTCCATAATTGTACAAAAAACACTGTTGCAAGCGGCTCATACATTACTCGAACATCTACTAGTATCAAACTATGTAAATATAAGCAAAACTTTTGATATTGTAGTGAAAACAACCCAAGGGCGATCCACCAGAAGGCTCTAGTTAGTGATTCCACACAGTTTGGTGTGCAGTGTTTGGATTGCTGATCATTGAACCTTAGTTTTTTGAAAAGGGAAATCGTGGAGTTACCGTCGATTCTAAGCTTTATTTAAGTACGCTCCAGAATTTGTTTGCCAAGTCTTAAATAACTTGGTTTCAACAGGACGGGGACAGATCTGACCCCGTGCAACTTTTTTCTGTGGGTTATCTCAGTTTGTATCGATTTGAATATACTATATGTACATTTATTGTCTTTAGAAAACTTAGAACTTAGATGATTACCTTTATCTTCTGTCAAGTTTCGGCTTTCTAGCTAAAATCGTTAGGTTGCGAAAAATTACTCCAAAATTTTCTGAGAGCCTACTTAGTTTTCTTTTTTTCTATAATTATTATTTTAAAATATACTTTATTTAATCTTAGCTTTTATTACTATAATCGGAGGCGATAGTTTTGGATATTACACAACTATAATATTATTTATTGATTAAATTTTTTCTTTATCTACATATTTTTCCAACCTAATGAACAGACCACAATGTAGTTTGTTAAGGGAGAATGGTGTAGGTTCTAGGTGAAACATATTATTAAAACAAAAAAATAAATTTAAATAAATTGACACGTTCTGATGTGGCCATCCACTTGACTTTACCATACACTTCTGGTTGAGTTTGGTACAAGGGCCTAGATTTTCATTTTTTGACCCCCCCCCCATTTTGGGTAGTAACCGGCCTCCCTGGTGTAATGGTCAGAATGTCTGGCTGGCAACCCGGAGGTCTCGGGTTCGATTCCCGGCTATACCCAGACATTTTTTCTGTAAGTATAGGGTCTGGAAAAAAAATTAAGTGGGAGATAAATTTAACTTAATTTATTGAACGGAGAACCACTACTCGAAGCCCTTAAAATTTAGTAAATTGGATATTAGATTGTATCTAACTTTCTGAGATTTGGCTTCTTTCCTTCTACTCTGTTCTTTTCACGATGGAGGGGCCAGCCCATACAGGCCTTTAGGAGATGGACCTTCTGGTATATCTCCTTCTCACATCAATATCATTAAAGAGAAAAGTTAGTTTTTCCATTTTTGTGAAATTTGGTTTTGATATTCACACTAGTTTTTGAGCTAGAACACAAAATTTGGCAACGCACAGACTAACATACTAACTAACTGACTAACACATATTTTGACAAAACAATTATTATCTCGAAAAATATAATTTTTTCAATGTTCACTAATTAGAACTTTTTTGCAGACTGAAATGCCATGCTTTCGGTCAATTTTTTTAATCGAAATAGTTTCAGCCGTTTTTGAGATATTTCGAAAAAAAAGAAGCAAAAAAAACACTTTTTTTCATGCACGATTACAATACTTGATCATACCCCGTATGGTAAAGTAAAAAATATATACCTATATTACTATAGGTACTATTCACAAATAATTCCTGATTGCTACCTAGTAATTTATATATAACATATATATATTTTTTTAATTTTAATTTTTTATTTGATTAATATATTTCACCTAGAACCTACACCATTCTCCCGTCACAAAATACAATATAATAATTGAATGTATAACAACCCTTTTTTTCTTCAATGAAATTAATTATCTCTATGTATGCCATTAATTGAATATATGATGATAAGCTGAAACGAGTCTATTAACATGAAATTGAGTTTATTTTGCAATCAATGAACCTGATAAATGTTCACTAATTTAATAGTGAATCCATATATTAGATTATACATCGTATAACTCTTATTCTTAATTAGTCTATTGTAAACTATAAGATTAATTGATTAATTTTAATCTATTTGTTTTAGTACCTTTCATCTAGCTTTATCATCAAATTGACAATTTGGAATTACGAATTTGATATTTACAATATACAAATATTGTATTGGTGTTTTATTATAATGAACGTTAATTACTAACTATTGCTATTTAAATATTTGAATATTCTAATTTATTATATATATTTTCGGAATTTAAAAAACAAAAGGGTGTTGATTTTCCGTGGGGATTATTTGTGAGTAACCAGGTATAGATTTGTTAAGGGGTGTAGTAGAATTTATACGTCGGTATACGTATGGTTTAATCTGACCAAATAGGGTATATCCTGTACTAGGTTGTACATTTTATTTTAAATTACAGTTTCGTCATTTATTAAATACCCTCTTCCCGGTTTATAGCGTACCTATACCCTCTGATTTTTACGGTCCATATAGCGTATACCTTCTTCGAATTTACATGCTTTATATCAGCTAATACAGTAAAAGTAGCCTTATTTTCTCGTATTCTACTTGTCTGTTTATTTTAATATCATACAATATTAGCCAGTGACATAGCGAACATAACTGGCTCCCGGGGTACGAAACTTTATTGCCCCCCTCCCCTCACCCCTCCAGAAACACATATAATAATATAATATATTTCCTAGAAATCGATCAAAATAACAATTGAAAATTTTCGGAAAATCGTGTTTGCTTTGGAGACCTTTTGGCGCGCCCCCCTGCGAGTGGCGCCCGGGGCTTGACAGACCCCCCCCTTCCCCCCCTCCCCCGTAGCTACGCCACTGATATTAACTACAACTTATTCACTTCACCAGATTAATTATTGTAACGAAGTTCCTTTACGGGGCTTGCGGTAAGAGCAAACGCAGAGATCGTCACGTAACAGAAATTTTATTTAAATAATTCTCAACTTTAAAAACTAAAGATAGTAATTTTATACACATTTGAATTTTCAATATTTAATATATTCAAGAAAATAATCGAGTTATACAATTATTAATAATAGCCAGTTTTTATGGAGTCTGATTTTTTAAGGGGGATAAAATTTTTGGCCGTATTTTATTAACTCTAGTATTTTTAAAATAACGTAAGGAAATACGTTCCTGACGGGGGTCCCCCGACCGCACATGTTTGAATTTTTTTATACTCATGAAATACTTAACTCTCAGTTTTCTTATTTAACTCTTTTTTTACCTAAATGACTCGCTGTTTACATACTTACCTTGTTGATTTCATATTTAATTAGCTGTTTTCATTCTAAACTCACTGTTTAAATATTTAACTCTCAGTTTTCTTAGTTAACTCTTCGTTTTCCTAATTAACTCGCTGTTTACTTACTTACATTGTTGATTTCATATTTAATTAGCTGTTTTCATACTTAACTCAAGGTTTAAATACTTAACTCTCAGTTTTCTTAGTTAACTCCTCGTTTTCCTAAATAACTCGCTGTTTACATACTTACCTTGTTGTTTTCATATATAATTAGCTGTTTTCACTCTAAACTCACGGCTTAAATACTTAACTCTCAGTTTTATTAGTTAACTTCTCGTTTTCCTAAATAACTCGCTGTTTACATACTTACCTTGTTGTTTTCATATATAATTAGCTGTTTTCATTCTAAACTCACGGTTTAAATACTTAACTCTCAGTTTTCTTAGTTAACTCCTCGTTTTCCTAAATAACTCGCTGTTTACATACTTACCTTGTTGTTTTCATATATAATTAGCTGTTTTCATTCTAAACTCACGGTTTAAATACTTAACTCTCAGTTTTCTTAGTTAACTCCTCGTTTTCCTAAATAACTCTCTGTTTATCATGATCGGATTCAATAAATGGCAACCTCTTGAGATATTCTTATTCTATATATTGGCAATTTTTACTCTTATATTACAAAATATTCATTAAATTTACTTTATAAAAATAAAAGATAAGTCGATCTATCTAAACTAGAAGGAACAGAATGAGGTAGAAAATCAAGAAGTCTTTAATAAGAAAAAAGTAAAAAAAATGCCACCCCCTTGGGCCAAAAGCGATTGCCTTTGCGACAACTGAACCGCGAATGAAAAATGTCCAACCGAACTGAGTGTTCTGCACCATCTGTTTTATTTCTTGAAGAATTTCTCCATTTGCCAATTTCCACTATCAACTCACCGATAATTGAGAGCGAAGCTAAGAACTAATTAGATTAACTTCTTTTTTTACAATTATATATATATAGATAGCTATATTATATTGTAAAATTTTATAATATTAGATATAAAATAATCTTTTGGACCTTTTTTACACATTCATTTTATTAATTATGTTATAAAAGAAAAATAATTTGAAAACTTGCTCTTTGCCTAATGAACCAACTTTTATTACTTCAATTTTATTATATTTTATATATAATGTTCTTACCAAAATTAATTTCATAATTTTATGTTCCTTTAATAAATCTTGATAGAAACGCAAAACCTGGACACACCTTTTTAAAACTATTTTTAACCCACTTCAAAAAGGAGGAGGTTCTCTATTCGACTGATTTTTTTTTTTTTTGTGTCTATGTTACCTCATATCTCCGCCAATTGTGAACCGATTTTGAAAAAAAAATTGCATTGGGTTCAGTCTAGCTTTTTTGTTAGGTTTGTTCAGGCCTAACTTCTTTGTTTATGAACCGATTTCGATGATTCTTTTTTATTGGAAAGGGGGTATCTTAGGGATGGGGCCATATTAATTTGGTCAAGTTCTGATGATATGATCACTATTAATAACATCACTAAAAAGAGAAAAATAAAAATAATTTTTAAGAAAAAAATAAAACCGACTTCAAAAAAATTAAATACAATAAATAAAATACCCTAAAAGGTATAAAATAATTATTATCTTATTTAGTTACAACTAAACGACGAAATATTAACATGAAATTACTTTTTGAAGTCGGTGCCAAACAAACTATACCTATAAGCGAGCGTACCGGCCAAACGTACTAAGATCCGTCGAGTGCGATTCATAAAAGGTATATGTTTGGCACCGACTTCAAAAAGTGGTTTCATCTTAATATTTCGTCGTTTAGTTGTAACTAAATAGGATAATAATTATTTTATACCTTTTAGTGTATTTTGTTTGTTGCATTTAATTTTTTTGAAGTCGTTTTATTTTTTTCTTAAAAATTATTCTAAGTTTATCTACTAAGCCTTAATGCTGTAATAGTACAAGATCCCGACTTAGGTGGACCTTCACCTAATGAGTTTCCTAATGAAATTAACATTTTGATAATATAATGTATTAATAAACAAAATTTGATATGGTCGACATCCAATTTCCCTGCATAGCTATTTTATCTAATTTATTAGATTGATTTATTTTTATTTATTATTATTATTATTTTTTTAATTATCTACATTTCCATATTTAACAATAAAGGAAACTCTATAACTACAAAATACTAATTTGAAGTTTCCTGTTGATACCCTGTCTACCTGGACTTGTGCATGGTGAAAAGATGACGACCCAACTTTATCATTTTATATAGATACATATTTTACTCTCGATTGGTAATATATTTATCCGGAAACTCGATAACTACATTTATCTAATAAAATTAACACATTAATTTTTTATTAAAAATAGCAATGCAGGAGAATTGGATGTTGACCCTATCAAGTTTTGTTTATTAATACATTATATTATCAAAATGTTAATTTCATTAGGGAACTCGTTAGGTGAAGGATTACATAAGTCGGGATCTTAGACTATAATTTCTTTATTTTTGTGACCCTGATGAAACAATAATTTTTAATTAGTCATTTAGTGGAAATCGAAATTGCGTCTAATCTAGTGCTTTATCCGTCAGTCAAATAAAAATAATTTCTCTATATAAAAATTCAATTCTCCGATAGTAGGAGACTTAAAATTTCTAAAGAAATTACAAGAAATTTTTATTCACTTCTTTGTTCTTCAAAAAATCTGTTAAAATTTATATTTTAATTTTTTCTATTTTATTTAAGAGTGACCCGATAAAACTGCTTTGTTTTTTTAAATATACGGTAATAAATTCGTTTAAAATAACAAAACTTCTTTATTATTTACACTTTACTTCAAATTTTAATTACGCATACAATGAAAATGAAAAGGGGGCGATAGGTGTTTATCAATCTCCAGAAAGGGGCGATGGGCCACAAAAGGTTGGGAACCACTGGTCTAGAACAACAATTAGATACCGATCTGAAAGAAAAATTGAATATTGTCTCTTTATTAGAATTTTATATTAATTATCTAGACAGGAAAAAATTTAAACAAATACTAATACATATCACTTTTTGTAAGTATGTTGATATGTATTTACGAGAAGCTATTTTCAAGTATAAAATTTACAAAAAGTAAAATTAGAACCTCACTATGAGCTAAAAATATGATAAAGTTCTTATTTCTACATTATTAAGTATCTTTTTTGAATAACAAATATCAATAGAATTATAATCTTTTATCCGCAGTCCGGTGCAATTTTTTTCCTTCAAATGTGGCCCGTGAAAGTTTGGACACCCCTTAACTAGATCGTTAAGACAGAACTTATGGCGGCTTTATCTTTATGTGTTTATGTGTGAGGGTGTGTTTTAGTGTAAATTAGTTAAGGAGCTATAAAACATAATAGTCTAATTAAATTTTAGAACTGAGCGGAATTGAACTCTTACTCTAGTATGACCACTTTTTTGGAACATTTAGAACAATCTATTTCAAAGTAATTTGTTTTGTCAAAAAGAAGTAATTTATTTGTCTATAGATACCATATTGTTAAGCCTACTATAACATTTTTTTACATTCAGCTCTAGATCTCGTATTTCAGATAGGCAACGGAATTTGGAATGGGTCTGCTGTCTTTCTTTAGGGAAATACCTTATGTATCTATATATTAAATGTGAATGTGAATTAAAGATAAAAAAAAAAAAAAAATTGAAAATTGAACTTTGTGTAAAGCGAAAAAAAAATATTATTCCTGACTAGTATTGTTAGCAAACTCAAACTTGGCTCATCGGTGCTGCTTATTAATACAAACTTTAAATAGTACGGAATTCCTGCTCATTTACCCTAACATAATGATTCTATTTTTTCCGATTTTTTTCGTATTTTTCTTTTTTCTTTTCCAAGTTCTGAAAGCTTAAGATCTAATCAGTTCTTCTTTTTGAAAATAAAGATAAGACGAACTTGATCGAAGGTATTATAACCGGCATATAAAAAATAATACTTAAAAATGATTTTTTATGTTTTAAACATTTCTAAATAGAATTTACAAAAAAAAAAATTAAAAAACATAAAAATTTTGAGTGATAATAATTCGTGACTGTTTTTATTTTTATACGAAAATTCTCAAATTTTTACCATCGAATCATTGATGTATTAAATATTTATTCTCGTAATTTGAAGTTGATTGCCTGTCCCATTACCGAGAAATAAATTATTGAAAATTGTCCTTTTAACATGGAAGTAAATGGACCGAGCTTTTAAAAGGGCTATAACTTCTATACAAATTATACCATTTTCAACAAATTTATACAGATCAATAATTCAACTTTTATGAATCGAATGATACATTTTTCAATAGATTTGACAGTCTAGTTAATTAGTTATTCATAAATGTAAAAAAAAAGTTATTTGCAGCCAACAGAATATGACAAAAACACTAGTGTAGAATTCCAACTCTATTTCTTGAAATCGTTTTCGTGTTAAATAAATGTTTTTGTAATGAGAAAAGATTTATCTCAATATTCTTTTTATTAGTATTAACAAAACAAAGATTTTTATTCGAAATTAACCTCATTATTAGCAATTTTTTTAATTAAAAAATTTAGTAGGCAGAACTTGTCACTCTGCAGAAATACAAAAGATTTTTTCGAAGATCAACCAGATAGATAAGCCCGAACTCCCTTAATCGGGGGGAGATGATGGGCTTTTAGTTGCCACTTTAATATGGCTAGGTTTGAGCGTAGAACTCGACCCTGTTTACATCTTGGTTAAGTGAACTAAAGTAGTTTGCTTAATTAATATTTGCATTCGTAAAATATCATTTACTTCACTATTTATTTTATGATCTTTTTATCACTTGAAAATTATCACTATCCCTTTTTAACACTGCATAGTTTCCATTTGATGATATCTATCCATGTATCAATCCAAGTAATTGTGAAGTAATCCAATCATTCATATATATAAAATTGTTTTAATTGATGGGGGTTATACCGGGTTTTCACCCAATGAAACATCCCTTTAATAATTTTCGATTGTCTATCTTTCAATCAATTATTTGATCATCTTCAGGCCGTGAACAAATAAATGATCCAAAAATATATCTCTCATCATTAAAAAAATTATACCTTAATGGGGAAAAAAGAGAGAAAACTCGACAAGCAGAAATGATTAAAGTGTTGTTTTATTGACCGAATATCCGATATATCCTTCTGCACTTAAAAATATTTGCTACTGTCGATATATGAGTCTCAATTTTTTTATACTCTTAAACCGCTTCTATAATATTTTAGTTTACAAGAAGCTAGTCACTAAATTTCCTGGGTGAGAAAAACCATTTCACTTATTCAATTTTCCCTTCTCTTCGATAATGCAAGGGTCTTTTGTGATCCGTAAGGGCTGCATCTTCTTGGTGCGCCCTATCTTGTTTTTGATCTGATTAAAATATCTATCTATCTACTCTTGAAGGAGACAATAAAGAGTGTGTCTTCTGCTGGAAGTATAAATTTTATTTATTTATAACGAGACTATAGTTTCGAGGGCTTTGCCCTCTTCATCAGTCTATTACAATGGATTCACAGGAATTAATTTATGAATGAAAGGTTAAAGATGTTAACCTTTCATTCATAAATTAATTCATGTGAATTCATTGTAATAGACTGATGAAGAGGGCAAAGCCCTCGAAACTATAGTCTCGTTATAAATAAATAAAATTTATACTTCCAGCAGAAGACACACTCTTTTATTGTCTCCTTCAATATATAAAAATTCTGCTACTCTCGGCAAAAACTTTCATTTTAATTATCTATCTACTCATTGTATATATATGTCATTAGAGGTTTTTCGGGTTTCTCCGCGTCGGTTTGAGGTTTGAGAGTTTTACTCGACGTTTCGGCTCTCCTTTTGGAGCCATTTTCAAGAGACGGGGTGGGTGGTCTACGTGGACTTAACCTTGTAGTCCAAGGTTCGTTTTGGAGGGTGTCTTCCGAGTGAATTTCTTCAGTCGGAAGGTTGGGTAGATTTGGATATTTAGGAAGTTTTGGGTGTTTTGTGGTTGACCCCCTCTCTTGAAAATGGCTCCAAAAGGAGAGCCGAAACGTCGAGTGAGACTCTCAAACCCACGCGGAGAAACCCGAAAAACCTCTAATGACATAGAACCTATCCGCGGAAGCCTCACTGAACATTATATATATATATATATATATTGTATCATTGTTCTATTTTGAAAACGGCTCTACCATTTTGATGAAATTCACTGGTTAGGGAATTTTTGGGTTGACAATTTGATCTGTCACGGTCTCATCTTCGGCTAAATTGTTTTTGATAGGTTTTTTCGTAATCAAATTAATTATTATCAGGGAGAAAAATGCCAATCTTAGGGTTTTAAACAAGATTTGTCTTTTACTTTTGTACCCAGACAGACAATGGGCTGGGTTAATTCATTGTTCTCAAAGGCTTGAAGAAGTATTGTGATTGTGGTTTTAAACATATTTTGTTCACCTTAAACGTTTGAATTATTAATAAACGTTTTATAATTGTTTTTATAAAGAACCTTATTTATTTAATAGAATAAAAAATAATCAAGAATTTATTTAAAAATATCTTTCGCATAAGCATGTCTCAATTTTCTGAAAAAATAACACATTTTGATAGGTTTTATTAATTAGCAATTGGACGAATAAAAATGAATCATGTGGTTGAATCAAAACAAAATAATTGGTTGTTCAAATAAGTAATAACTAAACCCGAGCGAAGCTCGATGATTCCAGGTACTATATATAATATATATATATATTACAGGATGTCTTTATTTTTTTATTTCAATTGAAAAAATGATTTCATGAGAGCGCCTGAAACTTAGACAACTAATTTGTCATCTCTTGCGAAGTTATGCATACTCTCCAAAAATTAGGCGCTAACCTGTACTGGTTATAAATATTGGAATCTTTTCATCATTCTCGAAATAAATTAATGAACTGAAGAATTATTTCAGATTAGACCACCTATGGTGAATTTAGCAAATGTATTTATAAATATCAATAATAATTAATGAAGTCTGTTGGCAAGTATTCGGACTCAAAAAATTCTCATTGATTTACGCGACGTTTCGCCAATTTTATTTTGCCTTCATCAGATATTTTTATTTAAGGGAATGTTATAATAATCCTGTTTGTTGAAAATGGGTATAATTTGTATAGAAGTTATAGCCCTATTAAAAAGCTCTATCCAATTACTTCCATGTCAAAAGGACAATTTTCGAAAATGTATTTCTCGATAATGAGACAGACGATCAACTTCAAATTTCGGTAATAAATATTTAATAACAGGTCATTCAATAAGTCCGTAGGATAAGTAAGAAAAAAACAAAATTTTGACAAAACTCGATTTTATTATTCAACATAGTTGCCTTCGAGGGCGATACAACGAGTATAGCGATTTTCTAACTTTTCGATACCACTTTTATAGTACGATTTCTTTCTCGTCAAAATAGGCCTCAGTTTCAGCGATTACATCATCATTGGACTTAAATTTCTTTCCAGCAAGCATTTTCTTGAGATCTGAAAACAGAAAAAGTCGCTGGGGGCTAAATCTGGAGAATATGGTGGGTGGGTAAGCAATTTGAAGCCCAATTCATTCAATTTTACCATCGTTTTCATCGATCTTTGACACGGTGCATTGTCTTGGTGAAACAACACTTTTTTTCTTTTTCAAATGTGGCCGTTTCTTTGTGATTTCAGCCTTCAATCGATCCGAAAGTGCACAGCAATAGTCGCTGTTGATGGTGGTTCCATTTTGGAGATAGTCAATGAATATTATTCCGTTCGCATCCCAAAATATTCGTATCACCTTACCGGCCGACTGTTGCGTCTTTGCTCGCTTTGGATTCAGTTCGTCGACTGCTGTCAACTCAGCTGACCGTCTTTTGTATTCTGGTGTGTAATAGTGAAGCCATGTCTCATCCGTTGTCCCATATCGACGATAGAATTCCATTTTATTGCGGTTTAACAGCTCCAAACACTCCTATGAACCATCGATTCGTTGTTGTTTTTGGTCGACTGTGAGCTCACGCGGCACCCACTTTGCACAGAGCTTTCGCATACCCAAACGTTCGTGTGAAATGGTAAAAACACTACCATCTGATATCTTTACAATGTCAGCTAGCTCGTGCACCTTCAATTTTTGATCGTTCATAACCAATTTGTGGATTTTTTTAATGTTTTCTGGAATAACAGCCTCATTTGGGCGTCCACTCCGTTCTGCATCATTTGTGCTGTTACGAACACGTTTAAATTCAGCAATCCACTTCTCTACCATTTGTCTCGATGGTGCAGAGTTCGGATACTGTTTATCAAGCCACTGTTTGGTTTCCAATGTATTTATTTCATCAAAAGCAATGCTTTATTAAAACTCGAAATTCACTTTTTTCCATTTTTTTTCAATAACAAAAGTTGCTTCACACAAAATGGTATAACTCACGAATCAATAGTCAGATTGCTGTCAAATTTATACACGTATCGTTTGAAGGTTAGTAAAATAAAAATCATATGGAAAAATTATAGTAACGCCATCTGTGTGTCATTTTTGAATGGACTGTTACATCAATGGTTCAATGGTAAAAATTTGAAAATTTTCTTATAACAATGATAAATAACATCGAACACCCTTATTAAAAAATTCTGTATTTTTAATTTTATCTAATTCCCTACTAATTCTGTAACTAATTTACTATAAATACGAATGATGCAACATTATGACTTTTATTTAAAAACCTTTTTAGATTCTGTACCGACATAAACTGGCCTATCCCCTGTTCACGGTTTATTATTCTGATACGGGACCCCCTGTATAGGGAATTGTAATTTTCCTTCAAATATTGAAGTTGCCAATGAAAATCGTTAAAGATAATAATGACGGGATAATGTCAAATTAGTGAAATAAAGGAACAAAATGGGGAGAAGCTGATAGCCCGCATCCAGAAAATGTTTCCTTGTCCCAAAAGGGAATACGGGTTCGAGTAAATATTCATTTTGCATCCTTGTTCTAATCTGATTGTTTACTTTATTCGTAACCTGAGATTTATACTATTTCCTTGCATATGCTGTTTTTCTATCTCGATCTCTCGTATTTTCAGCCTCCCTTTTGCCCTCCTACCATATCTCCCTTCACCTATGCACCACCACCTCCGTTTCCAGTGATCATATCTTCAAAATTTCCTTTTTTCTTATTTGAAAGATAGGGAAATAAATGCATGTTTTTTATAGCCTATAAATCTTATATATTTTGAAAATATATTGGGGCGATATTTCACCTTATAAATCATTAATTAAATAAGAAAAATAACATTTTTTTATATTTTTCAAATTTGAAAAAAAAAACTATTTTATATATGTATTCAGAAGAAAAATCATCTGGTGTGTTCACCACACGACTTTCACATTTTAATTTATTTGAAGTCATCGCGACCCTACTAATTTACACACCCTTCTTTTATTTCGTTTTTTTGTTTTCTCAAAAACTAACGATTTTTTTAAAAATAAGTGTATTTATCAAGTGTAATGAGTTAATAGTTGTGTCAAATTTTTAATCCAATTGAATTAAAAGAAGAAGTTGTAAATTAGGAGTGTCGTAAAATAAATATTTTAATCGTTCATATCTCGTCTTCGGAAAGTTCGTTGAAATTTGAAACTTAATCTATCTAAAGGCTACAAGAAGTATAACAAGATTTTGGCTAAAATAGAAAAACCGGAACTTGATGTTTACGTACGTAAGAATGTACCCCCCTGCGTTTTGCAACCAAGGTCTCAGAGATACGAAATTCGAAAATTAAGCTAGAAATAGGCTAGAAGGAGTATATCAAGCTTTTGGTAGAAATCGAAAGACCGGAAGTGGACATTTACATGAGAGATTTTTCGTTTTTTTTGATTTTCTCAAAAATGGCTCCAACGATTTTTCATCTCTGAGATACAAGCTCTCAGGGCCCAGACTGGCCATTGCAATACTCTCCCATTATATTCTATAGAATATAAATGTGAAAGTAAAAAATAATTGAGATAAATTAAAATAGAAGGTGTGCCTATTCTAGGAAGATTATACAAAAGTCATTATTATTGTTCAGTTACATAATCATTATTAGATGTAATAAATCAGAGGAAAAAAAGAAACAATTAAACACCCTGCTAAATCATACGACCAATTGCCACGTTTCGCCAATTTATTGCGTCTTCATCAGGCTCTTGATCAAATTATTTTTAAACACTTTGTCATTCAATTTTTTTCTTGCCAATTAGAATACATATAAATTGAAAGTTTTTGTGCCGAGAGTAGCAGAATTTTTATATATTGAAGGAGACAATAAAAGAGTGTGTCTTCTGCTGGAATTATAAATTTTATTTATTTATAACGAGACTATAGTTTCGAGGGTTTTGCTCTCTTCATCAGTCTATTACAATTGATTCACAGGAATAAATTTATAAATTAATTCCTGTGAATCAATTGTAATAGACTGATGAAGAGATCAAAACCCTCGAAACTATAGTCTCGTTATAAATAAATAAAATTTATAATTCCAGCAGAAGATACACTCTTTTATTGTCTCCTTCAAGAATATATATATATATATATAAAATAGAAATAATACAAAAAGAGAATAAATAAAGACGATTCGGGAATTTCTGGACTAATCCATTTCTAACAACTCTCAATATATAAGATCGGAAATAACAAAGAGTACTATAGACAAGTCATAGCTTGCTTATAGCAATAGAATTAGGAGAAATTTAAGATTGTCTTATAGGACAGGCTGATACATTTTGGATATGTTTGAGGGTTGAAATTTTGTTTAAATCACACATAATTATTTATGGAACATATAATAAAATATAAGTCAGGGGTTCTCAACCGTGGTGGAATTCCTCTTAGGGGAAATTTTAGTATTTCAAGGAAGGAATTAACCTGCGTACAAATTTCAAAAGTTTTAAACAACTTATTAAAGAACTTACATAAACACAATCTCAGCATCCTCATTAGGTAAATTTTACTTATCTTTATCTCTAAATTAAAATACGATACCTTGTATTTTCACTATTAAAAGCTTCTTAATTGAATTAAACTTTTTGAGTTAGACAATCCTGGAAAGGGCGGATGTCATTTTAAAAAATTTGCAGAAAGGGTTCATTGAAATAAAAAAGTAGAGAACTTCTGATATAAGTAATTTTATTGTATTATTTTTTCATGTTCAATAAATAATTTAAATTAATTGTGTTACAACTAAAGGGAGTTCGGGACAGCTTATCTATCTGGTTGATCTTCGAAAAAATCTTTTGTATTTCTGCAGAGTGACAACGTCTGCTCCATAAATTTTTTAATAAAAAAATTGTAAAAATGAGGTCAATTTCTAATAAAATAAAAATCTTTGTTTTGATAATATTAATAAAAAGAATGGGGGGTCGGTAGGCTAGGCGGTAGCGTGACAGCGAGCTAACCAGGGGACCCGGGTTCGAATCCGACTCGAGGCAGCCAGCTAAAATCTGACCCCCGGGGGTAGAGACAAATTTTAAAAATATAGCTAGTATCGTAATTGGGCTTATGGCTAGAAAGGCCGAAAAGCCAAAAAAAAAAAAAAAAAAAAAAGAATATTGAGATAAATTTTTTCTCATTATAAAAACATTTATTTAACACAAAAACGATTTCAAGCAATAGAGTTGGAATTCTACACTAGTGCTTTTATTATATTCTGTTGGCTGTAAATAACTTTTTATTTTTTACATTTATGAATAACTAATTAACTAGACTGTCAAATCTATTGAAAAATGGATCATTCGATTCATAAAAGTTGAATTATTGATCTGTATAAATTTGTTGAAAATGGTATAATTTGTATAGAAGTTATAGCTCTTTTTAAAGCTCGGTCCATTTACTTCCATGTTAAAAGAACAATTTTCAATAATTTATTTCTCGGTAATGGGACAGACGATCAATTTCAAATTTCAGGAATAAATATTTAAATCAATGATTCGATGGTAAAAATTTGATAATTTTCTTATAAAAATATAAACAGTCCCGAACCTCCTTAGAAATTTTTTTTGGATTACTGTCTTGAAAATAATAAACATAATATTTATTCTCTCTAATCTATTTGAATATATTTTTATTGAAATATTATTTATTTCAATGATATCCTTTTTATAGTTTTGAAAGTGATATATGTCTAAGCTTAATATGCGTTGAATTTGAATATAAATTTTTTTCCCTTCTTGAACATACCATTAAATTGATACATAGGCAAAGTAGAATAATTTCAAATTATTTATTTGAAATAATTTAAAACAAGCCATTAGAGAGGCAAGAACATTTGGCCTCTCCACTAAATCCAAAATTGCTTCCACTCGTATTCGCTGTTTGTGGATCGTAAATTCCTTTTTGAGACAAGTAAAATGCGTTAACTTCACCCTGAACGTACGGCTCTGCTATTCTTATTTTGATGAAACGCCTTAACTTTTTAAATTGTAATCGTTTAAAAGCTACTTTAGGGTGAAAAATATATTAAATTAGTAAACAAATTAGTTTACTATGGAATTCTATAAAGTAATAACAATAATTAATACAAAATTAATAATTTACCTTAAATTCTTCCATTTTTATTTTTATTAAAAAAAAAGATATTAGTGGATAATTATGTATATATTATATGTCGAGGATTTCGCCCCCTTGTCTCTAGGGTTAGACGAACTGCCCGAAAAGCGCAAGTTAGCGCATTGATTCGCCTCCCGAGGGGGCGAAACCCTCTGACATACAATTTATACATAATTATCTACTAATATCTTTGATTTGATCTTTATAATTTATTTTTTTTAAATATATTGGAGTAGTAAGCCAATGAGTTGTTTTTTAAAAAATTTTGAAAAAAACCTATCTATTTTTCAAAAATAAAACACTTAAATTTTGTATTTATTATTATTATTATTTTTATACTCTCACTTAAATTGCGAGGCATGTAAGTAAAGTATTGGGGAGTCGGGCTGGCCGAGCTGGCTAACGCGCTGGCGCCGCTTCAGCATCGTTGATGACGATGTTCAATCGGGAGGCCGGGGTTCAATCCTGGCTAGCATATAAAATTTCTACCGGATAAAACTCGGCTCCCTCACTAACCCTACTAACACTTTACTGATGTTCTGTCTAAATGGGCTTTGTTTCTGGGGACAATAAATAAATAAATAAAAAAAAAGTAAAGTATCGGATTCACTTTCGGAAGGTTTGATTTTCGAAGCCTTATCTCCAAAACTATAAAAGTAATTTTCAATTGGACAGCACTACATGCGCTTAAGTTCATGTTTTTTGTTTTATTTATTTTTTTGTAATTTTATTAATCTTTTTCTTCATATTTTATTTTTTTAATTATTTATTTATTTATTTTTTCTATTCATCTTTTTCATTTTTGTTTTTATTTATTTGACATACTTAGATATGTATAAAATTTTAACAATGCGACCACTGTAAATAGAGAAGAGAGAGAAAATGTAAATATTACCACCAATATTGTATAGACACCCCACTAGCTTCATCACCCCCCAGTTTCAAGAAAATCCCCCCCCCCCCCCTCATTTTATTCACTTGTAAATAATTAGAAAAGCTTTTTATTACTTTTTGTTGAAGTTATAAGACGTTTTTGTTATTTTTAGCATATAATTTTTAACACATAATGCTACAATTTTCTACCCCCCCCCCACAAATTTCAATGACGCATTCTGCGTCTTAACCCCCCTCCCTGAGGGCACCCCTGATTTATTATAAATTTCACCTGCCTCCCAGCGGTAAAGTGGCTACCGATATTTATGGGAGGGAGTGTTCTAGATTCACCCTTGCCCGGAGGGGTGAATTTAACCTTTCTGGCATAATAAAAATTATCCATAACACTTCGGATTTAGTAGTTGACCACCTCTCTTGATTTCCTGGTTGAACTTTTTTTTTTAATTCTGCCCTCTTGGTAGTTTTTTGAGGGTAGAATTAAAAATGACAAAATGAAATGTCCCTGTGTTCGAATTTTTGAAGACAACATATAATATATTTAAAAAATTCTTTAACTTAATTTATTGTACAAAATTGCCAAAATATTTGGATAAAAAATTAAAAGAAAAAACTCCACTATTTAAAATTAAAAATCTGCTGTAAAATAAGCTTTTCATTTAAAACTTAGAAAATTTTTATGAGTGCTATATGCCAGATGCGTTTACTCCTCGGAGGAGTAAATTTAACCCTTCGGACATTATAAAAAGTATCCATAACACCTTGAGCTTAATAGTTGACCACCTCTCTTGATTTTCTATTAAAAATTTAGTTTAGAAATTAAATTTTCTATAACCTTTTTACTTTACCATACAGGGTATGGTCAAGTAATTGTATCGTGCATGAAATAAGTGTTTTTTTCCTTCTTTTTTTCGAAATATCTAAAAAACAGCTGAAACTATTTTGATTAAAAAAAATTGAGCTAAACCATGGCATTTTCCTCTACAAAAAAGCTCTAATAAGTGAACATCGAAAAAATTATATTTTTCGAGATAATAATTGTTTTGTAAAAATGTCTGTTAGTTAGTTAGTTAGTTACTTAGTTACTTAATTAGTTAGTTAATTAGTCTGTGCGTTGCCAAATTTGTGGACGAGCTAGCTCAAAAACTAGTGTGAATTTTGTATACATAATCAGTGGTCCCCAGAAGTCTAAAAATGCAAAAACTAACTGCCCACAATGGGGGTGGGGGTGGGGGGGGGTCAAAAAATGAAAATCTTGGCCATTTACCAAACTCTCCCAAATTTTGTATACATAATCAGTGTGCCCCTAGGAGTCTAAAAATGCAAAAAATAACCCCCCTCCCCTGCATGATTATAAATAATTTTATTAAATATTAATGTAAGTGAGGGCCCAGGTTGTATGGTAAAGTCAAGTGGATGGCCACATCAGAACACGTCAGCTTATTTTGTCTAAAATTCCCACAATTCCAGAATATTAAACTTTATTATCTAAATATCTGCAGAGCTGGTTTATATAATCATGTTTGTTTTTTTAACAAAACATATCCCTAAATTAGACCACGGTCGTATATTATTTTCAATTTAACTGTAGCTCGTTGATCATTTTTAATCCCAAGGATGCTTTAACAATAATGTTTGCAATCTGATTTTTTTTCTATTTTATTTAATTGCAATTACTACCTTAATTGTGACAAATATTGACGGCTTGTTATTGAATAAACAAATAAATGCAATATAATTTCACCCTTCTAGCTTTTTTTTGTAATGGTTCGCTCTATAATGGCTGATCGTTTTATTCGCAATCATTGTTAGTTATTCCGTTATGCTGCTAACTAATGAATGAATAGCTGACGCGCGTCGCTATTGGCGATTCGGTGTTTAATATTTTCCGAGGGTGATATCCGGGATCGGCGTGGATTGCAGGATTCCCTCCTATCAGTTCAAGTCGTTTAAGCAGAATAATGATAATAGAGGGCTCTAATCGATCCCATTGGCTTGGCTTTTGCCAAATGAACTAGGATTTAACAACGGAACAGACCAGGGAGACCGAGACACCATCCTGCAATTCTACCTACCTTGCGAATTCAAGAGAATAGGTGATCTCTCGGATCAGTGGTTAATCAGGATTAGCCTTGATGGGTAGCACAGATAAGCTTCGCTCAGCCTGAATAGCCCAAGAGAATCTCGGGGACAATCTTGACTTTATCGTTGTATTGATATTTCCTTTTATTAGTACCTACGTTATATAATATCTTTGAGATAAAAGATTCAATATAATCATGAAATCATTTTTGCATATATAAGTATATAATATAAATTGTACTAGAAAAAGTTTTTTCGATATGTTTTCCGCAGCTAGCACCCAAAATCCCGAATGTCAATGTCCCGACAAGCCAAGCCGAAATCCCGACATACCAGCCTCGTTACAAAACTAATGCGTGCAATTATTTATTTATTTGTAAAAGCTGTCTAGGTCCCAAGTGCTTTTTTTAACACTATTAGTGTCACCCGAAGGTTGGAAGTCAGCGAACGGTTTGAGTTAGAAAGCTGAAACTATCCACATTATCGCAACTTTTTACTTTCACATTTATATTCTATAGAATATAGTAATGTGAAGTATTGTGTCCGATTTCAGTCCGTTAGATAAAAATAGTTAACAAATTGATCTTACTCAAAACACCGGTTCCCACATTGTCCTAACTAGGAAGGTACAACAGGGGCAACCGCACAAGGCCCAGCCTGTAGGAGGCCCTAAAAAACCCATAAAATAAAATAAAAATTAATATCCTATTTATATACAACATAACTACGACATTTCGATCGACTTATTCTGCGATCGTTCTCAAGAATGAGAACCCATTCCGATTATAGATTAACTCAGCCAAGCACGTGTCGGTCAGCCTCCCTGTACAATCAAAAAACCAACACACTGGCGACCTCAGCACCCCCTGTCGGACTGAGCATTACATGTTTTTAAAAACCATAAAGTCAATATTTTTCGCTTTATCGTTTTTAAAAACATGTAATGCTCAGTCCGGCAGGGGCGCTGAAGTCGTCAGTGTGTTGGTTTTTTGACTGGACTGTACATGGAGTCTATATAAGCTTGACCGACACGTGATTGGCTCAGTTAACCTATAATCGGAGTGGGTGATCATACTCGAGAACGATCGCAGAATAAGTCGATCGAAATGTCGTAATTATGTTGTACTATTTGTTCGTGTTTAATAAATAATTATAATTAATTATGAGTGATTTAAATAAAAATTCAAATTTTAAGGAATAAACATATATTAATATTTCAAACGACAATAGATAAAGTTTAGCAACAATCCGTTACAGTTTGTTTCATTTTTTTTAACTCAAGTTGCAAGACATTAATCTAATAAATTTACTTGGAAATTCTTTGTTTAATTATTTGGAAATTTGGAACTACTTAACATCTTAAATTTTTTTTCATCACATTCTATTTTTTTTGTAAACTTCATTATTAAATCGTCTTAAATTAATATTTAATTGAAGCATAAGTAAAGTAAATTGAAGTCAAGTGAAGTGAAGTTTTCCTGTTTGGCTTGGAAAGTTTTGAAATATTCCCTCATTAAATTCGCTGTATTTGAATCACATTAATAATTCAATTTTGTGAGGCGATAAAAAAGCATGGAGCCTCTCTAGCCAACGTGCCATTAGCATAGGGAACTTTGCCCTAACGCTTATTAGACCTTAAATTAAAAAATAACTTTCTTAATATACTTGCATAATTACTTTCTCATTTGGAGAGAGAAAAAAATATATATCGTATATATAACTAAACTTATTTGAATTCCATCCAAAAATATTTCCATTTATGTTCTCATTGGGGCTATTCTTTGGGTTTTATTCTCTCCGAAAGCCATCATTGTTTCTATTTATTCTCGAAAAATGTAATTAACTGAGGCGTCGGGTTAATTTCCCTCCTCAAGAGAGAGTAACTCTGCTAAATATCCAAGCGACATTAACATCTTTACTTAATTTGAATTTATTAATTTCATTTCTACTTTATTGTTATGAATATTCGCCTTAGTTTTTTTCATGGTCATTATTATTCAAATTTTTTTAGTAATCGCTTCAATTAAAATAGAGTATGAATATTTTTTCGTAACAAAACAATCATTTGGATTCATTTTGGTGCAACTAAAATTTCGTTAGGTGTCAGTACCGCCGAGAACTTATCAAGACCCCGAGTTTGGATCTTATCGTACTTGACCCCTTCTTATTAAAAATTAGTTAAAATATATTATATACATTTCCAGTTGGATCTTATCGTACTTGACCCCCATCTTATTAAAAATTAGTTAAAATATATTTTTATATAAATATATGTACATATATTTTTATATGTATTTCCAGTTGGATCTTATCGTACTTGTCCCCCTTACTAAAAATTAGTTAAAATATATTTATATGCATTTCCAGTTGCATCTTATCGTACTTGACCCCATCTTAAAAATTTGTTAAAATATATTTTTTTATATAAATATACATTTATTTATATGCATTTCCAGTTGGATCTTATCTACTTGTGACCCCCTTCTTATTCAAAATTAGTTAAAATATATTTTTTTTATATACATATATTTATATGCATTTCCGGTCGAATCTTATCATACTTGACCCCTTCTTATTAAAAATTAGTTGAAATATATTATATACATTTCCAGTTGGATCTTATCGTACTTGACCCCCATCTTATTAAAAATTAATTAAAATATATTTTTTATATAAAGATACATTCATTTATATGTATTTCCATTTGGATCTTATCGTACTTGACTCTTATCTTATTAAAAATTAGTAAATATATATTTTTATATAAATATACATATATTTATATGAATTTCCAGTTGGATCTTATCGTACTTGACTTTTATCTTATTAAAAATTAGTTAATATATATTTTTTATATAAATATACATATATTTAAATGTATTTCCATTTGGATCTTATCTTACTTGACTCTTATCTTATTAAAAATTAGTTAATATATATTTTTTATATAAATATACATTTATTTATATGTATTTCTATTTGTATCTTATCGTACTTGACTCTTATCTTATTAAAAATTAGTTAAAATATATTTTTTATATAAATATACATATATTTATATGAATTTCCAGTGAGATCTTATCGTACTTGACCCCCATCTTATTAAAAATTAGTTGAAATATATTTTTTATATAAATATACATATATTACATTAATTATGGGCATTTTTTCAGTAGTATACCTTAACTTTAAATTGTTTAATTATTTCAAAATGTGATTAATCTAATCGCACTTCCACATATTGTAAATAAACAAATTTTAACACTAGAACTATTTTTCTACGACTCTTTTCGGTATTGACTTATCGAGAGCATTGGGGTCCGGTCACACAAACACACATACAGACACATTTCGCCTCCCTTCCAGCCTACCGAGTAAAATAATTATTTTTAAGTGTGAGAATTGATGGACTCTTAAAAATATTTTTTAGTAGAAGAAAAAAATGTAATGGTAGTAGTGGCGTGTCCTGCCATAAAATTAATTCGCCTAGACTATCGATAAAAAGAAAACTATTATGATTCTCTTGTACTTCCTTTTGATTTGGTATTAAATGCACCATAAAAGCGACATGGCGTATTGTTTGCTTAGTTATTAACGGATCAAATCGTTCATAAAAAAGCCTTTTTTCTCTTATATCATTTTTATTGTAAATAAAATACTCTTGGAATTTTCTATCACTCTCAAAAATAATATTAATGTTAATAAATCTTCAATTTCAAGAAGAGCCATTTAAAAAAAGACTCTTTTTAAAATTATATATTACTAAATTATGTTGATTAATGCCCATTATAATTAGTAGATTAAAAATTCACAGTTCATTGGACAATGTTTTTTATTGAAGCTCTTATTCAATTTTTGTACAACGTTTCGTCTCTCTCGAGACTTTTTCAAGCACTCAATTGGTTAGAGCAACATTGGTTGAGAAAACAGTAAAAATAATTGAGATATAGTAGAATTTTTTCTTTTTAGATTGATACAATAAAATAAGTCTAGATGGATCTATATATATATTTTTTTAATGATATTGATGTGAGAAGGAGATACACCAGAAGGTCCATCTCCTAAAGGCCTTTATGGGGTGGCCCCTCCATTGTGAAAAGAACCGAGTAGAAGGAAAGAAGCCGGGATCACGAGCCAAATCTCAGAAAGTTAGATACAAGTTTTTAGGGGCTTCGAGCAGTGGTAAATTCTCCGATCGATAAATTAGGTTTTTAAATTATCTCCCACTTAATTTTTTTCCAGACCCTATAATTACAGAAAAAATGACTGAGCATAGCCGGGAATCGACTCCGGGCTGCCAGTCAGACATGCTGACCATTACACCAGAAGGCAGACAATATATATATAAATATATAATTTATATGTAAGATCTTACAAAAATATAATAAAAACTCTTAATAATTCGATTTTTTTTTCTTTGCTCTTGATAATTCGAATTTTTCTTGTAGTCCCTTGAATTTCGAATTATCGAGAGTCGACTATACAATCAAATGCACAGATATTATTTAAAAACTACCATTTTGGCCTCCGGAGACTGTTAAAAAAATTTGAGGTTTTTTTTGCACGATAACACAAAACACAATACTATCTCATACCACATACGACAATATAAAAACGGCTAAGTGGCGGAGACAACAAATGAGGCGTGAGCGATATTTGCTGATAAGAAGTGAACGTAATCATGTATGGGGGAAAAAGATCAAAGGGAAATGGAGCAAAAAGTTTGCATAATTTCCTAGTTGAAATAAGAGGAAAAAAGTGAAAATAAATAATTTATTATACATTCGCATTGCTTTGTACTGTACCTGTTGAGTGAATAATACTTACGAGTGTGGGTTTTTTTTCCTAGCAAGTCCTTGAGTCTATTTGTTACCTACCCTTTAAAACATGCCAGCCCCCGGATCTCTAAATATTTATTAAGTGTTCTTTAGTAGGTGTAAAAAACTCTATTAAGCGAATATATATATATTAGTTATTTAACCGTGGGAGAAAAATAAATAAAAGCTAATCTGAGCAAAAAACGCTCTTGAATTTGAAAATACCTAGAGAAAAATATTTTAGCCAAATTATATTCGCTGCTTTAAAAAAAGGGGACGTTTAAATATAAAATACGCAAGTAATTTGCAAAGATGGCTTTGATAAGATATATGGAATTTTATCCATTAGATTTTAAATATTGTTACAGAGGGTATAGTATATCCATGTGTTTTTAAAGGTGATAGGAGGTCGCAAATTAAATTATGTTTCTTGTAAACAATAAAATTATAGGTATATATCCTAACAAACAAAAGATAGGTATTTGCGAAAATCAAAGGCGTTAAAGGGGAAGAAAATTTATTATTCTTATGGGAGAATATATTTATTTACATGCTCGGGTTTCGCCCTATTTGCCCTTTTTTATTTATGGCTTAAAATTTAGGTCAATATGATATTATGGGTTTCATGAAATTCTAAATAAAATAAGCAAAGGCATTTTTTAGTGCCCATAATGCCTATTTTGCTCTATTCAAGGTATTAGTGCCTATTTAATCTATAAATGCCTTTTTTAGTGCACATTTTATGTAAAATTTCCAATTTCCATTTTTTACGATCTATACATTTTCTAAAATTAAAAGTTTTGTTTGAATTATTAAGAAAATATTCCGAAAAAATTATTTATTGAGCTGTTAGTCGGCCGCAGTTTCAACTAGGACACCAAAAAATCAAAAAGTGGACCATATTTAATAACTTGTTCCTAACTAGAAACAACAAATAGTTCAACAATTGCTAGAGCAAATCGAAAAGTATTACTTAAGTTTCAATTTCCTTGTCTCCTAAAAATGTTATGTATTGTCCTTTTCTTAATGGGAATTTGCATTAAACATGTACATTGTACATTGTACATGTATAGGGGTCACACTATTTATGCATACAAAATTTGGTTGAGTTTGATACAAGGGCCTATATTTTGATTTTTTGACCCCCCCCATTTTGGGCGGTTAGTTTTTACATTTTTAGAGTTCTGTGTTCCCACTGATTATGTATACAAAATTTGTTTGAGTTTGCTTCAATTGCCTAGATTTTTAATATTTAACCCCCCTCCGCCCTCCTTAATTTTGGATCGATATGCACCAAAATCTAATCAGATCTTAAACTCAATGCACCAAAACTACGTGTGAAATTTGTTTTGGATATAGACACTAGTTTTTAAGCTAGCTCGTCCACAAAAATTTGGTAACGCACAGACTAACAACCAGACTAACAAGCTAACAGACATTTTGACAAAACAATTATTATCTCAAAAAATATAATTTTTTCGATGTTCACTATTTTCACGCTTTTTTGTAGAGCGAAATGCAATGGTTTCGCGCAATTTTTTTTTAATCAAAATAGTTTCAGCCTTTTTTGAGATAATTCGAAAAAAAGAAGGAAAAACCCACTTTTTTCATGCACGATTACAATGCTTGACCATATCCTGTATGGAGTTTTAATTTATCCAGTTCCCTACGATACCTTATATGAATCAATACAATATTTCCATTTTCTTATTATGAAAAGGCCACCCTAAAAAGCTCTGTCAGAGGGCGCAAAGGACGATAAGGCTTGCTCTGATTGTAATGTGTAAATTTACGTATATGTGTGTAAAAAATATGGCGAGAGTGTTTTAATGACGTCAAACTAAGACTGTTTGACCAATATTCATCAAATCTTTAATATAGAGATTTTTACTATAATGAGGATTACAACGTCAGTCATTTTTTTTACTCATTTGAAAAATGCTTTTTCCAGCAACAGTTTACTGATTACCATAATTTTCGGCTGAAGAAAGGTGGAAGGTTTGCTCTGTTGTAATTAACTTGATCATATCTTGTTGAAATGAATTCAGAATTTATTCTCGCTCAAGAAAAGAGAAATTGTTACTTACTTACTTAACTAACGGCTTTATGGCTTAGATTAACTCTTCTCTCTTGTAATTCGACCCCCTTTTTTTTGCCTCTTCAACCCCTTTAGTTCGTAGAATTAGGGAAATATGTAAATTATATCTACTTGATTATAAACATTTTGAATTAATATATATTTTTCTTTTATTAAAAGATAAAGTTAAGTGATCGTTAATATTAGAATAGCTCTTGAGAATGTCATATAAGGAAAATTATCTGGAGGTGGGTTTCACTTCTTATTCGCAAGAGAAGGAAAGGCCAACTTTTCTTGCTCGTTCTTGTTCAGCCATTAAATGGAAAATTTATTGAAATTGTCATAATCTCTAACAGTGATAAGAAAATCCATATATTATTATACTAATAAAAAAAATGTTTTAAATTATATTCAATTCGATTATATTATGTTTTGGAAACTACATGCATTAATAAGAAAACTATTAGCAATTTGTCGGCCTCCTGATGTAATGGTCAGCATATCTGGCTGGCAGCCCGGAGGTCTCGGGTTCGATTCCCGGCTATGCCCAGTCATTTTTTCTGTAAGTATAGGGTCTGGAAAAAAATTAAGTGGGAGATAAAGTTTAAAACCTAATTTATCGATCGGAGCCCCTAAAAAAACTTAGTAAATTGGATATTGGATTGTATCTAACTTTCTGAGATTTTGCTCGTGATCCCGGCTTCTTTCCTTCTACTCTGTTCTTTTCACGATGGAGGGGCCAGCCCATACAGGCCTTTAGGGGATGGACCTTCTGGTGTATCTCCTTCTCACATCAATATCATTAAAAAATACATGGTATATGTCAGTTGGTAAACAGCGCTAACTGGTGGTCAAAATATATACTAACACCCATGTGCCATATTTATTTATTAACAATCTGTCTTGCAGACATTTACTTTAATACAGCGCGTCCCATAGATGTATTATTGGGTGGAAAAGCAGCTTTCCATATTCTCACTGGCGGACAACGTCTCGACAGTCAAGATCGAAGGAAGTACCCTATAAGTAGTCATTTTTTCAGGTCCATATCTCAGAATCTATTGAAGCTATAGTATTGACATTTGGTACTCTCTTCAAGATGAATGACATAATTACATATTATAATTTCAGCTCTGTATATGAAATGGGTCCCGAGCTGCAAGGGGGTCGAAATTGGCTCGAAATTGTTCCTGTAAATAGCGTACAGCGTGTACGGGCAAGCCAATCCTCGAACTTGGCCTGCGCACGCTGTGCTCTTTGATTGCTATTTAATATTTAGTACCTGGAGGACTGAGCAATACTCGGTAACTTGTTGCCTCTAAATAGCTTAAGTTTTAAATTCAAGGGTCTGCGACTTACTGAAGAAGATACTTATGAATGATTAAAATATTTATTTTACTACACTCCTAATTTATACCCCCTTCCTTTATTTCAATCGGATTAAAATCTATACTAAACTAATAACTCATGATACTTGATAAGTACCTACACCAATTTTTTAAAAAATCGTTAGTACCTACTGTTTTTGAGAAAATAAAAAAATCACGAAAAATCTTTCATGTAAATGTCCATTTACGGTGTTCCAATTTCAATGAGTGATTTATTTCGCCACGCAGAGAGGGGCAGCCCTTTACAGAAAGAATACAGATTTGTTTACAAGTTAGGTTAAAACCCTCATCAGCCGTCCAAACAATTACGCCAGATGTTGTGGCTATTAGTGAAAAGTATATATGGTCGCAAGTAGGACTCCAGAACCGAGGCCAGAGTGTTGGGAGCGCCAAAAGTGCCCCACAACTGTGCAATGGGACAAGGAAAAAAGCTTGCTGAACCCCTTCTAGCCTATATCGAGCTTAAGTTTCGAATTTCATAGCTCTGAGATTTATCGATGCGAAACGCAGGGGGGGGTACATTCTTACGTAATTAAATATAAACTTCTGCTACTTCTATTTTAGCCAAGATCTTGTGGTAGTTCCTGTAGCCTCTAGATAGCTTAAGTTTCAAATTTCAAGGCTTTGTGACTTACCGAAGACGAGATAATGAACGATTAAAATATTTATTTTGCGACATGACTAATTTACACCCCCTTCCTTTATTTCAATCGGATTAAAATTTATACACAACTAATAACTCATGATAAGTCCACCAATTTTTAGCGAAATAGTTAATGCTGTTTTCTAGAAACCGATTCTATATATAAACAAGAATTGCTCATTTAATAATATAAGATAAGATATTGACCAATTGTAAAGAAGATTTCATATAAATAAACAGCATAATTTATGTATGTTTTCTTTGTAAAACCTAGTGTGTGCTTTTATATTTCCTTGATTGAATCTTACCACTGTTTTCCCTTTAATTCCATCGCCTTACTGCTCTCACACGTGGCCATTAAACAAACCATCATCCTATTAAATTCCCGAGAGGGATTTCCACACACCCCGAGAACATTCTCCATAAATTTTTATATAATAGGTGGGAGAGTGTAAAAAAATCTAATTAATATTCATTCCTTTGACTTGAAAACCCTTTCCGGCTCCCAGCTGCTGGTGTTTGTCATTCTTCGTTTTTTTCCTCTGCTTTATATTTTTTAATGCCATTTTCCAACCGAATCATTCATATATATTATATTATTATTCTCGTTATGATAAAAAGCAAACTTTCCCTATTCTACTCGATTACAATGGAAAACTATGCAGCGTTTTATGCATGTAATCTATGCACATATAGAAGAGATTAGTACTTCCATTTCAGGCAGTGATTGGGATAATTAAATTTAATCTTATGCAATCAAACGTATCAATTGACTAAATTTGCATTTTTGTTTTGATAGCTTAATTAAATCCATTTATGAATTGTACAAGATTGAAGATTGTAGAAATTCTTACTGAATTTATAAACAAGCAAAAGATAAGTGAATTCTATCAAAACTTTTTTTTTTTTTTTTTATTTCATTAACTAAACCAATACTTCTCGGAACGTAACCACCCTAGTAGCACAATTTTTTAAACTATATAGTGCCTATATAGATTCTCAAAATCTATATAGGTACAATATTGTTACTATATAGTTTGAAACATTGTGCTACTAGGGCAACATTTTTAATATTTTTTTTTAAAGTTCAAATTGCCGATAGTAACAGACTTAAAATTTCTTAGGGTCAGTTGTATGTCGGTTTGTAAAGTCTTTATTAAATTTACAAACGGTCAAACATTAGTATTCACCTTGTGCCCGGCCGGATGGCAAATCATATGAAGTACGTGTCATCTGATTGGCCATCCGGCCGGGCACAAGGCGAATACTAAGGTTTGACCCTTTGTAAATTTAACATAGACTTTACAAACCAACTTACAACTTGCCCTTAATGAGTTAAAAGAGACTGTCATGAAACATTTTTACTACATGACAGAAAGGTGCTTTGCCCCCCCCATCCTCCCTTTGGAATTGAACCCGAGTGCCAAAAATAGCAATCCAGACCACCACATGTCCAATGAGTTCACTTCAAAGGGCAGCTAATAGCCTGGATTGCTTTTTTGGCACTCAGGTTTGAAAGATCTACGTGAGCTGGAGGGATATTTCGAGGCGAAATAATTCTCGAACAAAGCTTCCTTTAATAATATCTTTATTTACAAAAGTTAAGAAATATGTACAAGTTGTTTCGAAGCGATAATGGTGTCTCTCTGGTAACTGATGACTGATAACTGGATAACTGTATTCACCAGATGGGAGTCTTTGATGTCTGGCCGGATGGACGCTGGTCTAGTACCGATGCTATGCGAGCGGCTTCCGCCGGCTTGGTGGCGCTGGAGTGTTGACGGGAGCTCCCGGGCTCTCTTGAAGTCTTATTGTGGGTGAATATGTTCCCCACAGGTTCATTTCCCGAGGCGGCGAAACGGGTGGCGCCCGAAATCCCAACAAATTCAGACTTAATTTTAATATTTATATTAAACTTTTTGATATTTACAAAAATATATATAGTATCTATATGTATTTGACTATATTAACCTATCAAATATCAAAATAATAAAATAAATTTTATCAATCTTTTTAATCCGTATTTAAAAAAAATTGACACGTTCTGATGTGGCCATCCACTTGACTTTACCATACACTTCTGGTTGAGTTTGGTACAAGGGCCTAGATTTTAATTTTTTTGACCGTTATCCCCCCCCACCCATTTTTTTGCATTTTTAATCTTCTGGTAGCCCACTGATTATGTATACAAAATTTGGTTGAGTTTGCTCAAATGGCTCCTCTCCATAATTTTGGCGCCAGAAAAAAAAATATTTTCGTTATTATAGGTTCATTTTATAGTATATTTCATTTTTCTTGTTTTTTTAGTTTGAAAATATTATAATTTTAAATTTTAAACCCTCACACTTAATTTTGTGTCGATATGTACCAAAATCTAATCAGTTCTTAATCTCAATGCACTAAAACTACCTGTGAAATTTGGTTTTGATATTCAGACTAGTTTTTGAGCTAGCTCGTCCACAAAATTTGGTAACGCACAGACTAACAAACTAACAGACATTTTGTCAAAACAATTATTATCTCGAAAAATATAATTTTTTCGATGTTCACTTATTAGAGCTTTTTTATAGACAGAAATGCCATAATTTCGCCCAATTTTTTTTATCAAAATAGTTTAAGCCGTTTTTGAGATATTTCGAAAAAAAGAAGCAAAAACACTTTTTTCATGCACGATTACAATACTTTACCATACCCTGTATGGTAGTAGTAAGTATTATACAGGCTGTTAATTTTATTAAATTTTTAAAAATACAACCCCCCCCCTTAAGGGTGATGCCAAAAGCCCCTAAAATTCCTATATTTTATATTATATTTATAGTTTGAACTCCGATGAAAAAATCCTCTTCACTTAACTCCTTTGTAATGTCTTTTAAACTTGATCATGATAAATTATTATTATTATTGTCATTTAGTAATTCTTCAGGTCTCCCTGACTTTGGCTCCTCTCCACATATACCTGTGCTGAGTGTGTTTAGCTGTTTTTACACAGATATACGGGACCTACGTTTTAACGCCTGTTCCGAACGGCTAGTTTGAAGAGGTTACTAGGCAATTATATTCTTGGCAGGTTGCCATTGCTTTCCAAGAGGAGGCGGCTGCAAACATCTGCCGAGACTTGGTCTCGAACCAGCGAATTTCAGGCCAGCGGCCCGACACTCTAACCACTTACCCACAGTCGCCAGTAATTAGGGATACAATACTCTGACAGATATTCTTCAGACTCTAAAACTGGACCCCGTTTGACTTTTAAACAGATCCCTAATAATGCGAAAACAAATATTTTTCAATTAGTTCTTTAATCCCCCCCCCCCGACTTCTATTCTATGATTAGAAAATAGAATAATTCTACATATAATGAGATCTCTGGTATTGCAGAACTGAGGAATGTTTTCTATTTGGAATTTATTAAAATAAAACAATTCCAAATATTTAAATTAACTGAATGGCGACATATATTTTAATTGAAATTAATTTATTTCATTTCACAAAATAATCTAGCAAATTTAATTTGAACGTTTTTACATGAAAGTTTTATAATTAAAAATAAATCAATTGAGCAATTTTAATATTTTTTCTTATTAGTATTTTTAATGGCGCCCAGATTACGAAAATTACAATAAAATAAAGAGCTTGATTGTATAAAAAAGCAAATAAATTTTAGGAAAGCCTTAAATTAACAGAAATTGAATGCCTAATATCGCCACCCTTAAAAGCTTAATGTTTTTTCTCGAAGAAATTTTATTTCGTTTTATTTTAGATTTCTAATTGCTTTAGAACTTTTTTCGCCTATTAAATTTATAGTCCAATTTTATTTATTTTTTCTAATGAATAAATTAAATTCTTAATTAGTCGCTTTTGGAGATTTTTTTCTGGTCGAAATAAAAACGAGTGGAGATTCGCATCCAGGATCTTGCGTAATTTTTTTTCCACTCTTAAAAATTGACGTTTTCGTAACTTGGTTAATTTCAATTAGGGCAAATACAAACTAATTATAAGTTATAAGATATTCGAAAACATAACACTCAAATTCAATTTATTGTTTAACCAAAATTAATCTACTCTTATTAAACGAGCAAAAATTGTATATTTATATATTTGTATCTTGGTTCTATTTTGAAAACTGCCCTACCGATTTTGATGAAATTCACGGGTTATGGGGTTTTTGGGGTGACAATTCGATCTGTCACGGTCTCATCTTCGACAAAATTGTTTTTGATGGGGTTTTTCGTAATCAAATTAATTATTCTCAGTTAGACAAATCCCATTCTTAGGGTTTTAAAAAAAGGTTTCCCTTTTCCTTTTGTGCTCAGGCAGACAATGGGTCGGGTAAAACCTTTATTCTCAAAGGCCTTGAAGAAGTATTGTGATTGTGGATTTTAACATATTTTGTTGTCCCTAAACGTTAGAAATATTAATAATTAATAATAATAATTGTTTTTATAATGAACTTTATTTATTTAATAGAATAAAAAATAATCAAGAGCAGGTCTCAATTTTCTGAAAAAACAACACATTTTAATAGGTTTTATTTATTAACAATTGGATGAATAAAAATGAATCATATGGTTGAATCAAAACAGGTGCAGGAGGTGGGGTGCAGTGGTGGGTGATTCGGAGGTAGGGCGAGATTTCGGGGGTGGGGTCGAGCGGGGTGGAGGTGGGGGTGGGGGTACAGTGGGCGAATATTATATATTTTTCTATTTTTTTTAATTTGAAAGCGGCTCTCAAATAAAAATCGACCTTTTTAGAATTTTAAATTAATTTAAAAATAATATTAAAATAAAGCTTTTAACTGAAGGAAGAAGTTACCGAGCATCGCTCGGTGCCTCCAGGTACCAAAAATTAAAGAACGAAGCGTCGCTTAAACAATAAATTTGATTTAAGTGTTATGTTTCTCAAATAATTAATATTTCATAATTAGTTTGTATTTGCCCCTAGTAAATTTAACCAAGTTACGAAATCCTCAATTTTTAAGAGTGAAAAAATTACACAACTCTCTTAGATTATTTATTGTTTAATCAACGATTTGTACAAAAATTAAAGAACGAAACGTCGCTTAAACAATAAATAAGGCATTAATAGAGATTCTGGTGTTGGTGCAAGGTGAAACATCTTTATTAAAGACGAGCTGCTCCAGGCGTGCCTTCGGCACGCCCTCTACATCTCAACCCTCCGGGCAGGTGGCCCTGGCGGGTAGCGTCTCGGCATGTGATTATTAAGTCTGTAATATATATTTTAATATGTTGCCCCCTCTTTCGCCCCCACGCACTCATTTTGGCTATTGATTTTTACAGAATACATTTTATATAGTCTTAAAAACTAACATTACAAAATTTGATCTATATTGGAGAGAGTATTAATTTTTTGCCCCCACTCACATTTTGGGAGGTTGAAATTATTTGCAAATAAATAACTCTCAGTTTTCTAAAGAGTAAATGTACAAAAAAGCTAAAAATTTCTATATTTTGCTCCCCTCCCCCTTTCGCCCCCATACAGTCAATTTTGATAGTTGATTTTTACAGGAATAGTTTCTTAAAGTATTAAAGAATACTCCTACAAAATTTGATCAAGATCGGAGAGAGTTTTAATTTTTGCCCCAACTCACATTTTGGATAGTTGGGAGTCGAATTTCAAAAAATCCTGAAATTACTTTTTAGATATTTGTATTTAGAATTTTAGTAAGTAAAAATCAAGTAGATATATTATCGTTCTTAATTGAAAATGCATAATTAGTGTAAACACACTGCAAAGATATGTTTGCCCCTTTTGACCCCTTTAGGGGTCGAATTTCAAAAATCCTGAAATTAGTTTTTAGATATTTTAATTTAGTATTTTTATAAGTAAAAAGCAAGTAGATATTTTATCGTCCTTAAGAGATATCGCAAAATCAGTGAAAACACACTTTGCCCCCTTTGACCCCCTTAGGGATCGAATTTCGAAAAATCCTTTCTTAGTGAGCCCCTATGTCATAGATGTAATATTCTCTCCAAATTTCACGTTTCTATGTCCAGTGGTTCTGGCTGTTTGATGATGATGAGTGAGTGAGTGAGTGTATCGGGCAAAGAATTTTCTATATATAGATAAAAGTAAATACATATTTTGTGAGATATTAATTTACTATGAGTTATGTTTTCTAGGTCACTTGTTTCACGTTAAAAATTAAAAAAATAAAATATATAATTTTTTTCAATATATATATTTCTCAGTTATTTTCTGTAATTCCTGAAGTTGGGTTGATAGCCTGAAATATATATATATTGAAAAAATTTACCTCTTTTATTTTTTTAATTTTTAACGTGAAACAAGTGACCTAGAAAACCTAACTCATAGTAAATTAATATCTCACAAAATATTTATTTATTTTTATCTTTAATAAATAAGCCTATGACTTGAGTGTTTCTCAATAATTAATATCTTAAAATCAATGTCCAGAAGGTTTGTATTCACCTCCTTTGGAAGTGATTACAAGTGCGAAAAAACAATGGTTGTCCTTCGAAGTGAAACCGGTCTGATAATAATTAAATTCGTGAAATATTTTTACTCAAAGTTTTGAATCTAGATGGTGAGATTTTTAAAATTATTAATAAAGTTGACAGATATATATTCTTTTGGCTTAAAGTTAATCAAAATAACATTAATTTAAATGAGACCTTTCTTCTATCAAGCTCTTGTTTTAACTACCGTTTTTTCTAAGATTTTTCCAAAACTTAAGTGACTTGTAGAATTTATTTTTATAAGTTAAAGGATTTGTTCAATCATATAAAATAAATAAATAGAGTAATTTTAGACAATTAACATTATTTATTAGATAATTTATATTTTATTGCCAACCTTTCTGTCAACTTTGTTGACTTCTTCAGGGCTCAAATAGTTAACTTGATGTTGACTTGTCCTTGACTTGATATGTTTATTAAGAAAGAATAACCATAAAAATAACAAATATGCAGGGAAGTTAACTATTTGAACCCTGAAGAAGTCAACAAAGTTGATGAAACGTTGGCAATAAAATATAAATTATCTGCATAAAAATATAGTCTTTATTTGCCTATAACAACTTTAATAATTTAATCGATGGACATAACTAATCAAAATAATTATTTATTAGATAGATTTACTAAACAGTTTTGGTCAACCCCTGGTAGATCTTTATCGAAATTTACTACTGAAGATGGTCTACCAGGGGTGACAGAAACTGTTTAGTAAATCTACCTAATAAATAATGTTAATTGTATAAAATTACTCTATTTGTTTATTTTATGTGACTGAACAAACCCTTTAACTTATAAAAAATAACTATATTATATTATTGATTTATTTGATTGAATTTTCAAAGTTAATGATCAAAAATTAATATATGACTTTAATTAGTTAGAACTTAATGATTTTCTAATAGTGTAAAGAAAAAAATCAAGTGTTAAATAATTAATTATACTACTTTTCAATACACATGAAGCAAGATCTTAAAAAAGTCCCGAATAAAAGAGATAAACCTTATAATTGAAGGAGACAATAAAAGAGTGTGTCTTCTGCTGGAATTATAAATTTTATTTATTTATAACGAGACTATAGTTTCGAGGGCTTTGCCTTCTTCATCAGTCTATTACAATGGATTCACAGGAATTAATTTATGAATGAAAGGTTAAAATCTTTCATGTGGTTAGGTTAAGAAATTTTTCAGGGTGGGCAAGTTAAGAATTGAAATTTATACTTGTTTTATTATTTTGACTGTAGGTGGCGTTCATGAAGTTTTTATTTTAGCGGCTATTTTTAAAATAAAGCTTTCGGGAATTTCTATTTTCCTATTTAAGAATTTTTTTGGTGAATATATTGTATGATTTTTAAAATTTCTAATAAACAATGTTTCTCGGAGATTAAATGTTCTGCAAATGCACTATGCCCCGAACCCCCTTTAAAAACTCTTTTGTGTTCCGAAATGCGTGTGTTTAGATTTCGTTCTGTTTTTCCTATATAGGTCGAATCACATTCTCCACATGTTATGGAATAGACACCTTTTTTGTCCATTTTTTGAATTTTGTCTTTCTTATTATTGCTAATATCAGATCCCAATGTTCTAGAGGATTTGAAAATAGTTTCATATCCTAAAGTTTTGAATTTTAATTTTAAAGTTTCCGAAATTTTTCCATAGTATGGGATTATTAATTTTGGTTTTGATTCTGGCTCGGACCGTTGGGAATAAATCAGATTCAAAGTTAACTTTTCAATTTTCTTTTTTAATAGTTTGTCAATAAGGGTTTTCTCGTAACCGTTTCTAGCAGCTATTTGTTTTATTATTTCTAATTCTTTATTGAAATTTGTTTTATCTAAAGGGATGTTGGTTAATCTATGAATCATTGAGTGGAATCCTGCTAATTTGTGTGTGATAGGTCTGCAGGAATTATTATTTATAGCTGAGTCTGTGGTCGTGGGTTTCCTTATTATTCCAAAAGTATGTTTTTTATTTGAAATTTTGATTTCTTCATCTAAATAATTTAGTGTTTTATCTTTTTCGATTTCGCTGATAAATTTAATTCTGTCATGGATAGAATTGTCTCCTTCAATATATAAAAATTCTGCTACTCTCGGCAAAAACTTTCAATTTAACCTTATAATTAATTAAATTTTGTTCATGTCCCAATACATAGAAGCGCATATTTATTTATAAACAGGAAATTTCCCATGTGTGTTTCACTATCGAAAGATCTTACAGATCTTCAAACTGATCACCTGAACAAGTCAAAGAAACAGTTAAAGATCCTATCAAAGAAATGAGGCATGATGGGAAATGAATAGGAATTACCCAACCCCCTTATTTTAATTGTTTTTTTCTTATTTAAGGTGGAATTAACTAATTCTAATATTTTTAATTCTTTTTCTTCGATTCATTAAAAAGTTGTAAGATATCTTAAAGAATAGATAATCTCATTAAACTTAAGAGGGTTTTTAAAATTGGAGTAAATTTTAAATTAATTCGTTCTTAAGGGTGAATGGGCTCAATATCCTTCTGAACGGATGACAATAAAATGTTTTTTTATTGTCTTCCACTCATAAATGAGATAAAAGATTTTATGGATTTGTAATAATTCTTCTAACAAGATGTCTCGGTGGAAATAACGAGTTGGAGATGATCAATGATAAAATTATATTCGTTTTATTTTTCCCAAGTTATTAATCAAATGAACATTTTTTCTTTTGGATTTTTTCCTATTTGTCTTATTATAGTAAAAATGGCAAGGGCGTAAGTGAGGAATATCACTTTACGCCCATGCCATACAATATACTATTTTTAAGCTAAGCAAGTGGCGTAACTTTGATTGACGGATGTTTCTCACTACGCCCATGACATAGACTATATTTTTTGTAAAAGATACCAACTGAGAAAGAACGATTTGAGAAAGAAATTAAGCCATAGCTTTTTCGGTATTATGGATAGTATATTACCCGTATAGCACAGAGACCAAAATAAAACCCAAATGCAACTTTTTTGATTGGTTGAATTATAGTCATTATATAGTTTTAATTAGGTCGAATTACGGTTTCAAAACGGTAGTTATGTCTCGTTTTTTTCCGTTTTGCAACTGTGTTGTATTATCGTTAAATTATAGTCGCAAAGATTATAAAGCAACCGTTACAAAAAGGTTGTCGGCAACATTTTTGTCACCGATTTGCAACTGTTTATTTATAATTTTATATTTTTTTGATTTGATTAATATAATGAATAATTACACAATTCTTTATTAAAGAACAATAATCAACATTATATATATATATATATATATATATATATATATATATATATATATATATATATATATATATTATTAAAGAATTGTGTAATTATTCATTATATTAATCAAATCAAAGAAATATAAAATTATAAATAAACAGTTGCAAATCGGTGACAAAAATGTTGCCGACAACCTTTTTGTAACGGTTGCTTTATAATCTTTGCGACTATAATTTAACGATAATACAACACAAAACGGAAAAAACGATACAACTACCGTTTTGAAAACGTAATTCGACCTAATTAGAACTATATAATGACTATAATTCAACCAATCAAAAAAGTTGCATTTGGGTTTTATTTTGGTCTCTGTTCTATACGGGTATGAACAAAGGAGAAATCTAGATTTAGAGTGGAGATAATGAGTACTATATTACTAAGAATAATGTAAACTGTAATATATTTAAAGATAAAAATTTGCTTTTTAAGGGGCTTCGGAACTGTTTATCATTTTAATAAGAAAATTCTCAAATTTTTACCATTGAATCATTGATGTATTAAATATTTATTCCTGAAATTTGAAGTTGATCGCCTGTCTCATTACCGAGAAATAAATTATTGAAAATTGTCCTTTTAACATGGAAGTAAATTGACCGAGCTTTTAAAATGGCTAGAACTTAACAAATTATACTATTTTCAACACATTTATACAGATAAATAATTCAACTTTTATGAATCGAATGATACATTTTTCAATAGATTTGACAGTCTAGTTAATTAGTTAATCGTATGTTTCCTATATTTGATTCAATCGCGAATCGAATGCAGGTGATTTTTGTCAAATATCAAGTGAAAATATCTGAACTTATTTATTTCTAACTTGAAATAATGAAGTTAAATAAATTGCTGGAAAGATGCTGGATTTTAGCTAAATGGATCATATCTTTTTCTCTCTCTTGGTCCAGACTTAAGACTCAGCAGACTCCAATAGCTTCAACCGCAGTAGTCTCGCGATATATATCTTGTTTAAAGCTCGATCAAAACAATTCTCGTTAATATGTTAATTATTCTTTGATATATTAATGAGAAAATTATACATTTAGTTAATTAGTTATTCATAAATGTAAAAAAAAGGTATTTTCAGCCAACAGAATGTAACAAAAGCACTAGTATTGAATTCCAACCCTATTTCTTGAAATCGTTTTTGTGTTAAATAAATGTTTTTATGAGAAAAATTTTATCTCAATATTCTTTTTATTAATATTATCAAAACAAAGATTTTTATTCGAAATTAACCTCATTATTAACAAATTTTTTTTATTAAAAATTAAGCAGGCAGAAGTTGTCACTCTCCAGAAATACCTTGGATTTTTTCGAAGATCTACCAGATAGATAAGCTGTCCCGAACTCCCTTAAGATTACTTCATCTAGGAAATATCTATGATACATTCCTAGTAGACTACATACCCACTTTATATTCAGCCATTTTCTTTTCTATACATTAGAATATACTTTCTCATTAAAATTGTTCAATCTAGGTGATTTCAGCCAAAATCTTTCTTTTATAAACAATTAAACCATCAAAGCATTACATCTATAAACTATAACATATTATAGTAGCTACATTTCATGAGATTATTCAAAATTTTATTATTATTTCAAAGAATAAATTTTTAACAATAATTTGTCTGGTCATTAGGGTAATCCAAGTTATTTAAAAGGAAGAAAGATTTGTCACTAACGATCTAATTTAAATTTTGACTTTGTTTCTATTAACTTAAATATACCAGTTAAGTTGAATTAAACGAGCTCCGCCCAAAGCTTGTTAGAATCTCCTTTTGGAAAACTAATCCGTTTTCTTGATAATTATAATTATATTCAAAATCAAAAGTTTATTCTTCTACCTTTTATTCACAAATATAATTGCTATAATCTTAAAAATAATATCTATAATAATAATTGTATAAAGAAAGTTTTTATTTAAAAATATCGTTCTCAGTACTTGACATGCATTTTCAAACTACAATAAATCTTAAATAATAATTATTATTATTGCTAAAGTAAAAAAATAAATTCGAATCATACACAAGTAGAAAATAAAAATAGATTTCAAACGTTGTCGATTGCTATGTGCGGCGAAGTTTTTTGATTGAGGGGGGCTCAGACAAAAAAAATGGTCGACGAAATGTTTCAAATTTTTATTAAAATGTAACCACACGCTTTTTTGGAAGTAATGGAGCCAAAAGTAAATTTAGACTCCTTAGCCATTAAAAAAAAGATCCGCTTTAATTAAAATAAATGTTTGAAACTTGGACAAAAATAATTTTCAAGAATGATTTTTTCACTATATCTGAATTACGATAGGTACTCACTAAAGTCACTGACTGAAAGATTTTTATTTAGTACTAAACTTCAAACGATACGTGTATAAATTTGACAGCAATCTGACTTCGTGAGTTATAGCATTTTGTGTGAAGCAACTTTTTTTATTGAAAAAAAATGGCAAAAAGTGAATTTCGAGTTTTAATAAAGCATTGCTTTTTGATGAAAAAAAATACAGTGGAAACCAAACAATGGCTTGATAAACATTATCCGAACTCTGCTCCATGGAGACAAATGGTAGAGAAGTGGATTGCTGAATTTAAACGTGGTCGTACCAGCACAAATGATGCAGAGCGCAGTGATGGCCCAAATGAGGCTGTTATTCCAGAAAACATAAAAAATTGTTTATGAACGATCGCAAATTGATGGTGCACGAGCTAGCTGACATTGTAAAGATATCAGATGGTAGTGTTTTTACCATTTTACACGAAAATTTGGGTATGCGAAAGCTCTGTGCAAAGTGGTGCCGCGTGAGCTCACAGTCGACCAAAAACAACAACGAATCGATGCTTCAGAGGAGTGTTTGGCGCTGTTAAACCGTAATAAAATGGAATTCTATCGTCGATATGTGTCAATGGATGAGACATGGCTTCACTATTACACACCAGAATCCAAAAGACAGTCAGCTGAGTGGAACTGAGGCCTATTTTGACGAGAAAGAGAAATCGTACTATAAAAGTGGTATCGAAAAGTTGGAAAATCGCTATACTCGTTGTATCGCCCTCGAAGGCAACTATGTTGAATAATAAAATCGAGTTTTGTCAAAATTTTGTTTTTTTCTTACTTATCCTACGGACTTATTGAATGACCTGTTATAAGCTTTATCCACAGGAGAGCTCTCTTGCATAATTGTTTATAGATAATGAGCTGAAATTCGGCTCCAAAGCTTTTAGCCTAAAGCGAGGGGTGAATATCATGTACACCTAACTACTTCCAATTCCCTTTCTAAATATAAGACAATAGATGAAGGGACATTATCTAATGAATTACAAAATTATTCTACATAATTTCAAAGACATGTACAGCTAATTCCAATCGCGGTTCACCCCTCGGTATAAAGCTGCTTTATTCTAGCAGTTTCATTTTTCTAAAACCCGTTGCACACGAGGCGTTTTCCTCTACCTGTTTTTGTGATGGGAGCTTTGGTTTGCAATTTGGAAGCCTGAAAGGATCGAAATGACGTCACTCCTGTTGTCTTTCTGTTTAACTTGCTTGATTTAAAAGATAGGTTATATTCTATTTTTGGGCTTGGTCCTTGGATGCTTTTGAGTAGGAGCAAAAAGACAAAAAAATACACTTCTCGACAAAAATTAAACAAACATTTTACCCCGTAAACCTAACAATGGATTCCAGTAGAGTTTTATACACTGATTATCATGCAATTTCCCGATTTTTTACAACACGTCAGAGTTTTGAGATATTATCGGTCAAAACGACGAAAAAGATTTTCGAGTTACATTAAATATTAAACAGCAATATTTGAAATCAAAATATTTTATAAACACAATAGATAACAGCTTCCTCTTTGATTTTCAAATTACCACTTGTTTGTAGCTCAATTACAACTCGAGTTATAACTAAAAACTAAGACCTTATTTTCTATCTATGTTTATTATCCTTTATAATCACGTAGTTTTATTTTTTTACAAGTGGTAATTTGAAAATCAAAGAGGAAGCTGTTTTCTATTACGTCAAAAAATATTTTGATTTCAAATATTGCTGTTTAATATCTAATGGGACTCGAAAATAGGTCAAAATGGCCTTTTTCGTCATTTTGACCGATAATATCTCAAAACTCGGACGTATTGTAAAAAATCGGTAAATTGCATGATAATCAGCATATACGAGGGACATTTTTGTTGATTAGTGATATTAAAACAAGCCTCGTCTGCAACGGCCTTAACTCACACCGAAGGGTGATTCGCAATTGGAAGTAGGTTTACACCTCTTTGGAAGTATTTTGGAATTCTCAGTTGTATGAATATTGTAAGAGTTCGTGGCTGTGATGAAACTATACTAGATGAAGGAGGAGGTATCAGCCAAAGATTTCATTCTGAAACTTTTGGGTCCAGGCACGTTATAAATTCGCATGAAGCTAAAAGAAATTTTTATTTTTGACAAGGCTTGGTTCGATCACATATGTGTACCGCATTTTGTGTATAACTCCTAATTGACTGAAGATGGCCAAATAAAATTCAGGCCGAAACGTCTCGTTAAAGGTGTTTTATTGAATCCAGTGATTCCATCTTTGGCTGATACCTCCTCCTTCATCTAGTGTATTTTGGAATTACTTGGAAATATTTGGAAATACTTGGAAATATTTGGAAGAACTTGGAAATATTTGAAAGTACTTGGAAACATTTGGAAGCACTTGGGAATATTTGGAAGTACTTGGAAATATTTGGAAGTACTTGGAAATATTTGGAAATACAAGTGGAAGTAGGTGTACAGCATATTAGGTCGGCGGTTCACCCCTCGACTCAAACTATTCGCTGACGCAAACTTGCCAAATTAACAAGCACCGGGTTTTCAATTGTGCCTTTAATATTATTTTCAAAGAATTATAATTTTTAATTGGCACTCTTTTTTGACACCAGGGTTGTTTATATTGGTGATTCTTTGTTTTAATCTAACCATAAATCAATTTTTTGGTGGCGTGAAATTGCCATATAACAATTCGCTTTTGTCGAACCCTTAAATCTTCTCCCTCCGCTAAATACAATATGAGTCCAATAGAGAGGGACAATGAATAAATGAATGAAATGAATACAGGTACTGGGTGTTACATGGCAAAGCAAAAGGGTTCGTTGGATTAGAATCCGAATGGGGTGGGTTGAGGGTTTGGGGTGTTTTGGGGCCCAGGCTGGGTAGGAAATAGAGAAAGAATGAGTCAATGGGCGGCTGATAAAGGTGAGCAGTATTAAATGGTCCTTGCAATACGATTTATACAACATCCTACTGATTCATTTGTTCCATTTCTTTCTTTTGAATTTCCGGAAATCACAAATTACACCCAACACCATCCATTCAACGCTACAAATAACGTTTATTGAAATTTACGGAACTCGTTTTAAAAAACAACACATAATAGACTATAATTTTTCAATTTATTTATATACCTACATTGAAAAAAATAAAAATAGCAATTTTGAAATGATTTAATTTAACCAAAACTATTACTATTAGGAATATAGGCATGAGTTAAATTTCAAATTTGGAGTGGACTTTATCAGAAAAATGGCACATAGTCTTAAAAGCAAGGGGTGATCCGCGATTGGAAGTAGGTGTACACCTCTTTGGAAGTATTTTGGAAGTACTTGGAAATATGTGGAAGTACTTGGAAATATTTGGAAGTACTTGGAAATATTCGGAAGTACTTGAAAATAATTGGAAGTACTTGGAAATATTTGAAAGCACTTGGAAATATTTGGAAGTACTTGGAAATATTTGGAAGTACTTGGAAATATTTGGAAGTGCTTGGAAATACTTAGAAATACTTGAAAATATTTGGAATTACTTGGAAATATTTGGAAGTACTTGGGAATCTTTAGAAGTACTTGGAAATATTTGGAAGTGCTTTGAAATATTTGGAAGTACTTGGAAATATTTGGAATTACTTGGAAATATGTATTTGAAAGTACAAGTGGAAGTAGGTGTACAGCATATTAGGTCGCGGTTCACCCCTCGATCTTAAGGGAGTTCGAGACAGCTTATCTCTCTAGTTGATTTTCGAAAAAATCTTTTGTATTTATGCAGAGTGACAACGTCTGCCTACTAAATTTTTTAATAAATAATCTGCAACGGATCGTTGCTAAACTTTATCCAAATTCATTTGAAATATTAATATGTTTATTCCTTTATTATTAATCAGATATCACTCGCAATTTGCAATTCATATTGACTTTAAAAAACAATCTTAGAAACGTTTATTAAACCAGACGTTTAGGGAGAATTTCTCTCTTATCAATGGAAATTTCAAACTTCAAAAAAAGAAAAATGAAAAAAAAGTTGCTTTCGCTAATGCTTAGAAAGCAGAATTACTTTCTAAACATTAGCGAAAGCTTTTATTTTTTTGAATTTTAAAATTTCCTTTGGCCCGGCGTTACCTAGACCCTGGCGGGGAGCGTCTCGTTTTATGGTTAAAATTTATATAGATAATAGCTGACCCGACCACGCATTGCTGTGACTAACTCTTATGCTTTACGCCTAAACCAAATAATTATAGAATAGCTATTAAAACAGTAAATGAATATATATTACTTGTCAAAATTGTTCCCTTAACCAAAAATAATATTGACATTTAAAAGATTTCCAAAAAGCTATTATCGGCCATCTTTTTTTGTTTGCTTTTACTCCCCAGAGAGGCGCTGTCTTTGTTTCCTCGAAAAATATTTTTTACATGCCAGAGGTGTGATATCTATAAAAACACTATATATAAAAACACTCGTGTATTTGAATGGAATGTAGTGTGAAAATTTCAAAGAAATCGGTGTAAAACTTTCGGAGATCCTTCAACGTATCTTATACTTAAGCGTAACAGTAAATTTTTATTTATATAGATATGTATGTATGTTTATTTGCATCAAGCAGAAGACAACTTCTTTGTTTCTCTTTATGATGATATTTAAAGTTCGCCCATTTTAGAATTAACCACACGATATGTTCCTTAACTTCGATGAAAACCTGTACTTTGAACATGCCATGGGTTCTAAAATACGAATGAATGAGATAAATAGAATAATCGTACTGGTCAATTTTACGATATCAGGGTGGAAAACATTGTTTAATGATGCAAAACCTCAATCAAAATCTACTAACATGGTAGAATACGCTTAAATCGCAAATTTGATGATAAATATCATACTTTACAGGATTATTTTTTTATTCCAATGGGCGTATAAATTATAACTCATTCTAATTATATGGACTAATTGGTTATGGATTTTGGCAGCAAGTCTTTGGCATGAAATAACCGCTGTCTGCATTGTCATCGATTCTGGCTTCTTTATATCTTATTTAATTCGCTTGTTTTAATTCATTAGAATAGCGTGAGATAAATCGAAGAGTGATTTATGGCAATGAGCAGATTACATTGATTTCTGTAATATATTACATGATTGATATGGCTTATAGATTAAATGGGAGATTAATTATTATTAATAACTAATTGACGTTAGACTCTCTGGGTATTCAAATTATATATTAGCTGTGAACGCATAACAAATCACTGACCACACCCAGAAGGGGTAAGGAAAGCTTTCGGGTTTAATCATTTCAAGATGTCACTATTTCGAAAAGGGGGAGAGACGCTCAATATTCGCCATTAAGCAAAGATCTTTTATTTATTTATTTTTTTATTTAAAGTAGTTTTTGACTCAAATAAATTGACATGTTCTGATGTGGCCATCTGTTAAGAGGTATAAAAGGCGTGGATAGCGGAATATCACAATGATAGATAATTTTATAGATAAAATATATAAAGCGTTTTATTGAGGTTGCACATATTACAATAAAATAGAATAGTACATGAGGAAAAAGTAATATATAGGAAGTTACATGAACTCGAGTAGAAAATGAAGTGAGTGATAAGTTAAGTTAAGATAGTCAACACCGGAGTGGCGCTGATGTCATATCGGAGGTGCCAATGTTATACATATATTTTAACACCATCCACTTGACTTTACCTTACACTACTGGTTGAGTTTGGTCCAAGGGCCTAGATTTTTATTTTTTGACCCCGCCCCCCATTTTGGGCGGTTTGTTTTTGCATTTTCAGTGTTCTGGGGGGCCACTGATTATGTATACATAATTTGGCTGAGTTTGCTCAAATGGCCTAGATTTTTATTTTTTGACCCCCCCCCCCCCTAATTTTAGCCCCAGAAAGAAAATATTTTCGTTATTATAGATTCATTTTAAAGTATATTTCATTTTCTTGTTTTTTTACTTTACCTTACAAGGTATGGTCAAGTATTGTAATTGTGCATGAAAAAAGTGTTTTTTTCCTTCTTTTTTCAAAATATCTCAAAAACAGCTGAAACTATTTTGATGAAAAAAATTGAGCGAAACCATGGAATTTCGCTCTACAAAAAAGCTCTAATAAGTGAACATCGAAAAAATTATATTTTTCGAGATAACAATTGTTTTGTCAAAATGTCTGTTAGTCTGTTAGTCTGGTTGTTAGTCTGTGCGTTACCAAATTTTTTAGTTTGAAAATATTATAATTTTAAATTTTAACCCCCCCCCCCCTTAATTTTCGTTCGATATGCACCAAAATCTAATCAGCTCTTAATCTCAATGGACCAAAACCAAAACCAAACCCTGTATAGTAAAGTAAAAAAATAAATTGAAGGAGACAATAAAAGAGTGTGTCTTCTGCTGGAATTATAAATTTTATTTATTTATAACGAGAATATAGTTTCGAGGGCTTTGCCCTCTTCATCAGTCTATTACAATGTATTCACAGGAATTAATTTATGAATGAAAGGTTAACATCTTTCATGTGGTTAGGTTAGAAATCTCACTCTTTTATTGTCTCAATATATAAAAATTCTGCTACTCTCGGCAAAAACTTTCAATTTAAAAAAATAAAAAAGATTTAAGTATAAATCAATTTATAGTGATTCAAATAATGCTTTAATAAATTGAAGGAAAAACTTTTTCAATAATAGGAAGTTTGTATTTTTAAAAATTTTTAAATACAATCAATAAAAAGTTTTTCTTATAAATTGATATTTGGAGTCTTCAATTCGCTTCCAGCTTTTATTTTTCTCTTGTTCAACCTTCAAGACTTAAGAATATCAAATTCTCCGAAGGGTGAACCGCGATTGTAATTAGGTGTACACCGTCTTTGGAATTATTTGGAATTACTTTGGAATTCATTAGATAATCAATCTATTGTTTTCTATTTGGAAATGAAAGTTGAAGTAGGTGTACACGATTTTAGGTTGCGGTTCACCCCTCGAATGTCTCTATGACTAGAACTTTTTCCCACTTTTCTTGCTATTCCTCTCTTTCTAAGGAATGAGAGTAAACAATTCATCTTATAGTTGTTATACTTTTTTCATCCCTATAAAAAAATAAACTGCAACGGATCGTTGCTAAACTTTATTCAATGAACTATCTTATTCTAGGGTAAAGTACTTTAAAATATAATTTTACAAAAAACTTTTTATTACCTTTTTTGTGTTCCTCAAGGTAATTAATTAGAATATTAAATTTGATCAAAATTGGTTTAGTCATTTTCAAAATATTTAGAAAAAACTAAAAATGTACTGAAATAAAGTACTAATGTTTGTGGGAGGATATGTACCAAAAACTAATCAGCGCTTCATTTTGTTAAAATAATGGTAGGTTTTAAATTTCATTTCAATTGGTGCAACGGTGTCGAAAAAATCGTGGACCAAAAAAACGATAACATACATCCGCATGCACTAAATGAAAAAATCGCACTTTTTGGCCTCTCGACGAGACCCCTTGTGATTTTTGGCAAAACCGTCACGTACTAAAATTCAACCTAATTGAATACTACAATTTGTGACTTTAATTGAGTTCATGGGTTCAGTAGTTTTTACCTGAGGACCCTTTGAAGTCGCGCTTGCCGCGAGACCGATTACAATACTTTCCCCATGCTTCGCATTGGATAAAGTAAAAATTGTTTTAATTCGAAACAAGAAAAAAAATATAATTATTTTTAATAAATAATTTTTCAGCGATAAAATAATAATAGTAATCCTATAGGAATAACGCGAGTCTATTTTAACAATAAATGAAAGTGAGAAACATATATATAATCCTCCATTCTTATGCAAATAGCTTATTTTATATGGCCCTTTTTTCCTCTCTTGGTTTATAAAATGTGATATTTTTTCCGCCCGAATTTTATATTTTTCAAGTGAAATAATTTTAATGATCCCCTAAAGAAAAGCTTGATCCGAGCTGATCCTCCACCTTGTACCATAAAATCGAGGAATGCTGTAATATGTCCTTTCTTTAATGGCGGCTCACGCTATAAAACATACAATAGGGTTATTTTTATTGTAGATATAATTATTGTTGAATTAGAATAATAGTAAAAATTTCACTAAAGCTTAAATATCATAAAGTTTATAATGGCAGGAGATTAAGTATACTAATAATAGTTTGAGATAACATTTGCACATAAAACTAAAGCCCTCAATAATGTGAATATGTTGTTGCAATTTATTCTATAAACAGTAACAGTATATAAAGTACATTTAATAGCTCTATAGATCTACATACCATTTTCTTTATATCACTTCGTTATACTAAAATTAATCTTTATTTTACTATATTTGGGAAAATTTACTCATTTATAGTTGGATAATAAAATATTGAAAGTATCATACATATTCAATATATGTATGTTAATAAATCAAATGTATAGTAAATGCATTTGATAATTTTATGTCAATGGGAACAATTGATGATTCGTTAGTAATTTCGATTAACTAAGCACAAAATGATTAGTGCAATTCTCTGCCAATAACTATAAAATCAGATATCGAAACTTTGTAAATTCCGATGGAAATATTATTGAAAATATAATATTTAGTTGGATTCATCCTTAAGGACGTTCCCTAATAAATCGATTTTTTTGCAATCCTTTTAAAACTTTGAATACACATATTTCTAAGTGTCCTTTATAAGGAGAAATTTTTTTCATTAGTCCTTGCGGCACTAAATTTGTAAATATTGACCTTTGAAATTTGGATATTTAAAACCCTATCCCGATTGATGTTAAAGCGACTGTTTCATTAAATATCAATCGTAATTTTCTTGATATTATTTTGAAAAAATTTAATTAACTGAAGATATAACAAATATATATTTTTCTGTTAAAATAATTGTATCAAGCGGTATACTTTTTGTATGAAAAATGTTAAAAGTTAGGTACTTTTGATGATTTTTGTTTTTTCTCTCATGGTATGGCAGGTGAGAGATAATAATCTAGGTCGTTTGAGCAAACTCAACCAAATTTTCTATACATAATCAGTGGACCTTCAGAAGTCTAAAAATGCAAAATCTAACAGCCCAAAATGGGGGGGGGAGTGGATGGTCAAAAAATGAAAATCTTGGCCATTTACCAAATTCAACCAAATTTTGTATACATAATCAGTGGGTCCCCAGAAGTCTAAAAATGCAAAAACTACCCCCCTTACATGAGTATAAAATTTTTTATTAAATATTAAATATAAGTTAGGAGCCAGGTTGTATGGTAAAGTCAAGTGGATGGCCACATCAGAACACGTCAGCTTATTTTACTTGTAAGAAATAGATTAACAAAAATAAAAGTGGGGTCGGTTAGGCTAGGGGTTAGCGTGTCAGCCTGCTACCAAGTGGACCCGGGTTATGGCTAGAAAGGCCGAAAAGACAAAAAAAATAAAAAAAATAAACTGATGTAGTCATCCACATGACTATCTTACACCTGAGTCCTCTCTTATATTTAATATTGGATTAAAATAATTTATAAATATTTCATTATTCGTGTCCATGATTAATTAATAATTTATAAAATTATTTACCAAAGAACCCCTATTAATTTTGGGCCCATTCGCAATTAATAATATCTCCTTTTAATTATGAGTCTATTTTATTAAAAATATTAGTATGGCAGGTGAGAGATGGCGATTGGTCAACGTCGCACTAAAATCCCTCAATTTTTCCATATCTAAAAAACTTCTGCAGCTAGTCATTTGAGATTTTTAGCTAATTCTCACAACCTAACTAAACTGTTCTCATCTGGAATTTAGCAATGAGCTGTTTCATGAAGTGTTTTTTTGTATTCTTTGTCTTTTAGAAGGCAATGTTGCCAGGTCCGAGAAACGACGCAGTGAAAATATTTTTGCCTTTCTGCGCATGTGAGAGTAGAAGAAAAAGCGAACTGTATCTGAGCTATATTACGGAACGTCCTTAATACTTCAGCTTATAAATATTACATCTCCTTGCTCACTGTAATTGAATAATTGAAATCAAACTTGAATTTGAATTATTTTTTCATTTAGAGCTTTTTAATTAATTCATTTTTTTGCATGTATACGAATAATATTGAATTATAAAATATAAATAAATAACTGTACTTTTTTCCGACGGGAGGGAAGAATCTTCAAAAGACACCCCTCGGCACGTGCCTCAGGGTAGTGTCAGGTTCCTGTCATTTTCAGGGACTGACTAAACTCGCTTCCCCTTATTTCCCCGTCACCTGGGACCACAGTGTATTACTTCAGGTGACGAGAATATCGCCTTTTCTATCCGGTACTTAGAACGGCCTTTAATGTTTCTATTTCATGGCATGTCTTCCCCTGGAGAATGGATTTCAGGAAGTCAGCGACTTTATGCCATCCCTCTCCACTCTCCAGCATGATCATGTCCACAGTCTCTCTGTTATATAATAAACGAGTTGCTCCAGGCGTGCCTTCGGCACGCCCTCTACAGCTCGGCCCTCCGGGCGGGTGGCCCTGGCGGGCAGCGTCTCGGCATGTGATTATTAGGTCTCAAAATTCATTTAAAAAAAGATCCATTCCCAAAAAAGTACGTTTTTTTTTTAATTATAAAACGTGGCAAAAATTAACTTTTTCATTAAATTTAGCACGTAGAATTTTAACATTTTATTGTAGTTTAATAAATAGAAGACGCTATCTCTTGACATAATTTGGCTAGCTTATGAGTAACTCCACAAGTTTTCTAAAGGGTAAATGTACAAAAATGCTAAAAATTTCTATATTTTGCCCCCCTCCCTTTCGCCCCCATACAGTCAATTTTGATAGTTGATTTTTACAGGAATAGTTTCTTAAAGTAATAAAGAATAACTATAAAATTTGATCAAGATCGGAGAGAGTTTTAATTTTTGTCCCCACTCACATTTTGGACAGTTGAAGGAGGGGGTGGATTACAAAAAATCTTGAAATTATTTTTTAGATATTTGCAAATAAATAATCCACAGTTTTCTAAAGAGTAAATGTACTAAAAAGCTACAAATTTCTATAATATGCCCTCCCCCTTCTCCCCCATACTGTCAATTTTGATAGTTAATTTTTATAGGAATAGTTTCTTAAAGTAATAAAGAATAACTCTACAAAATTTGATCAAGATAGGAGAGAGTTTTAATTTTTGCCCCCACTCACATTTTGGATAGTTGGGAGTCGAATTTCAAGAAATCCTGAAATTACTTTTTAGATATTTGTATTTGGAATTTTATTAAGTAAAAATCATGTAGATATCTTATCGTTTTTAATTGAAACTGCATAATTAGTGTACACACATTGCAAAGATTTTTTGCCCCTTTTAACCCCTTTAGGTCGAATTTCAAAAAATCCTGAAATTAATTTTTAGATATTTTAATTTAGTATTTTTATAAGTAAAAAGCAATTAGATATTTTATCGTCCTTAAGAGATATCGCATAATCACTGAAAACACACTTTGCCCCTTTTGACCCCTTAGGGGTCGAATTTCAAAAAATCCTTTCTCACTGAGCCCCATGTCATAGATGTAATATCCCCTTCAAATTTCATGTTTCTATGTCGAGTGATTCTGGCTGTTTTAATGATGAGGAGTGAGTGAGTGAGTGTATCGGGCAAAGTAATTTTTTATATATAGATAACTATACTAATTAAAATCCTCAAAATGTAGTCTAAATTTGAACTTGAATTTATGATGTTGGTGCGCCTGGATTTAGACAACATATTGCGCGCAGAAGGATGAAAGCTGCGTATGAGCTAGGCGAGCCCAGTGCTTGATGGAATGCCCCAAAGCTTATGGCATGTAAGCCATCAAGTATTTTTTATGAAAGGATAATTTTTATATAAACTTTAAAAAGGTAATGGGGAGTCGGGTTGGCCGAGCTAGCTAAGGCGCTGGCTCCGCTTCAGCTGGGTAGCATATAAAATTTCTTCCGGCTAAAACTAGGCTCCCTCACTAACACTACTAACACTTTACTGATGTACTGTCTAAATGGGATTTGTTCACAATTACAATAAATAAAAATAATAAAAAAAAATAAAAAATAAAAAAATAATAAGTAGAGTATACAAAAGGTAGAGTTTATCATATATAAGCATTCGAGTTTTCCCGATTTGCTGCCTCAGTTCCCTTTTATTAATGTGATTTTGCTTTTTACTTTATCCAATGCGAAGCGACCAATTGAAATGAAATTGAAAACCTACCATTACTTAAAAAAAAAATGGAGCGTTGATTAGTTTTCCGTACACAAACATTACTACTTTATTTCAGTATTTTTTAGTTGTTTTTTTTGGCTTTTCGGCCTTTCTAGTCACCACCCAAACGATACTATATTATTTATAAATTTTGTCTTCTATCTAGGGATCAGATTTTAGCCGGTTCTCTCGAGTCGGATTCGAACTCGCGTCCACTTGATTAGCAGGCTCTTACGCTATCCTCTCGTCGAACCCGACCCCCACTTTTTTAGTTCATCACCTAGATTAGACATTTTTGATTATATATTCTCTCACAAGAGTTGTATAACTTTTGGCAGCTAATTCTAAAGTTGTATTCAAGAACTTCTGAAGTCATTCCAAAAGTTCGCATCATAAAAATGTCTACCCTAGGTCACTTCAGGCGAAACTTCTCTTTGGATAAAGCAAAACAATATTTTCATTTAAAAGAGACAATAAAAGAGTGTGACTTCTGTTGGAAAAATACATTTTTTAATTTATTTATAAGGAGACTATATTTTGAGGGCTTTGCCCCTTCATCAGTCTATTACAATTGATTCTCAGGAATTGATGTGTGAAAGTGAGTTGTACTATATATTACTACTACACTAATAAAACTCACTTTTACACATCAATTCCTGTAAATCAATTGTAATATATTGATGAAGAGGGCAAAGCCCTCGAAACTATAGTATCTTATAAATAAATTTAAAAAAATTATTTTTCCAGCAGAAGACAAACTCTTTTATTGTCTCCTTTAATTGATAAAAAATTCTGCTACTCTCCGCAAAAAGAAACTTTAATTATATATTTTCATTAGTTCATTTAAGGTAGTTGTTTCACCATAATGGGTTTTCTTAGGATTTTTTTTTGAAATTTAGACAGATTATTATTTAAATACTTCTGCATCGATTGGTAGCAAAACGAAATTTATGAACAATATAGTTCCGGAGATATTAAATTCCAAAGATAGAGTTTTTCAGACTCTTATACATTGCACAATACGGGATATCGGAAAGTTTACATACATATTTAATTATATTTAAGAAACTCTTCTTACCATTGATACAAAAAACTAAACCAACATTAAACCAATACATTTTTTAAGAAAATTTTCATTTATAGTTACAACACAGTTTCTGAAATAATAATAATTAAATAATGAAAAACTTACACTAAAAACAAGCTGGCAACAACGCATTTATTTAACCTTAAAAGTGGGTTACTTTAGTAATTTTTTTGACGATTTTTCGCTTCAGATATTATCGCAACAGCTTTCAATTGCTTATTAAGAACTTTTTGTTTTATAAATTTCCCTTTATAATGTACTTTATCTGAAATGTCTATGATCTATATAAATAAAAATGTATTGTTACGCTTAACTGATACGTTGAAGGATCTCCGAAAGTTCTTCACCGATTTCTTTGAAATTTTCACACAACTTTCCACTCAAATACACGAGTGTTTTTATATATAGTGTTTTTTTATAGATAACACACCTGTGGCATGTAAAAAATATTTTTTCGACGAAACAATGCCAGCGCCTCTCTGGGGTGTAAAAGCAAACAAACAAGATGGCCGATAATATCCTTTTGGAAATCTTTCAACTGTCAATATTATTTTTGGTTAAGGGAACAATTTTGACAAGTAATATATAATTCATTTACTGTTTTAATACTTATTCTATAATTTTTTCCATTTTCAATTTATTTTCGAAACTATTATTATTTTTTAAATATATTTAAAAAATCGGGTCAGCTATTATCTATATAAATTTTAATCATAAAACGAAACGCTTCCCGCCAGGGACTAGGTGACGCCGGGCCGAACAGTGTTGCCAAATTTCTCAAACGAGCACGGGATTGGCTAATAGTGCTACATAAACACCAAAAACTTATGAATTATGAATCCTTATTGTTTGTTCTATATACTCTAGCATTAACTATTTACTAGTATTGTCGCGAAACAAACAACTACCTTTATTTTCTTAAAATGTTGTAGATTAAAAACTCATATGAAAAGTACAATATATCTCTGTTTTTTTTGGATTTTTTTTTTAATTTAAAAATATAACCAGGGCATAGAATGGATATAGGGTAGTATAGAATATAGACTTATAGAGCATCAACGGATACGGTTTGTGAATACGAAAGACAAAAGAGTAAAGAGGACAAAAGGATTACCGGAACAGAACCCGGAATAGAACAATCAAAAGCAAAAGGAAGACCGCTAAATAAATAAATAAACAAATAAATATATAAACAAACTGGTTTCATAAAAGATAACACTTCGTTAATTATCCAACATTATCATTCTATTCAGAACTCCTGTAAATTTTTGTACATTCAATGAAACAAAAATTGTTTACGATTGAATTTACAAATACTACTAAAATGAACAAAATATGAAATAAATTCAAAAGAAGAGAAAACAAATCTGCACGTTTGTTAGCAACGAATTAAAAAACATTGGCGTTTTGTTTGCCCGTTCGATGTTTTTGTTTTGGTTATCCCCCCAAGGGGCTTCGGTGCAATATCACTGGGATACAGGATTATATTTTAATTAAATTTTTTCCGCTTCAATTAGAGACTGACAGCTAATGTTACTGTTACCTGGTAATCATATTGTCTCTCTATATTAAATAATAACATCAAAGAATTTCATAGCAAATGAAAAATCTCGTCCAACTTCGGAAAACAAATGTTGAACTAAATATATTCTCGGGTGTGGTTTAGTTCACTTCACAAGACTTTCACTTAACCTGAATCATTAACAAACCAGTATTAAAATAAAGTATCTAATATTATTAGATAATCAAATTAAAAATAAATTTATTTTCTATCTTTTTACTTTACCATACAGGGTATGGTCATGTAATGTAATCGTGCATGAAAAAAGTGGTTTTTTTCCCTTCTTTTTTTCGAAATATCTCAAAAACGGCTGAAACTATTTCGATTAAAAAAATTGAGCGAAACCATGGCATTTCGCTCTACAAAAAAACCTCTAATAACTGAACATCGAAAAAATTATATTTTTCGAGATAATAATTGATTTTGTCAAAATGTCTGTTAGTTAGTCTGTGCGTTACCAAATTTTTGTGAACGAGCTAGCTCAAAAACTAGTTTGAATATCGAAACCAAATTTCACACATAGTTTTGGTCCATTGAGATTAAGAGCTGATTAGAATTTGGTGCATATCGACCCAAAATTAAGGGGGTGGAGGGGGGTTAAAAATTAAAAATCTAGATCGTTTGAGCAAACTCAGCCAAATTTTCTATACATAATCAGTGGACCTTCAGAAGTCTAAAAATGCAAAATCTAACCGCCCGAAATGGGGGAAGGGTCAAAAATGAAAATCCTGGCCATTTACCAAATTCAACCAAATTTTGTATACATAATCAGTGGGTCCCCAGAAGTCTAAAAATGCAAAAACTACCCCTCCCTACATGAACATAAATAATTTTATTAAATATTAAATATAAGTGAGGGGCCAGGTTGTATGGTAAAGTCAAGTGGGTGGCCACATCAGAGCACGTCAGCTTATTTTCCTTGTAAGACATAGATTAACAAAAATAAAAGTGGGGTCGGTTAGGCTAGGGGTTAGCGTGTCAGCCTGCTACCAAGTGGACCCGGGTTATGGCTAGAAAGGCCGAAAAGCCAAAATAAATAAATAAATAAATAAACTGATGTAGTTATCCACATGGCTATCATACACCTGAGTCCTCTCTTATATTTAATATTGAATTAAAATAATTTATAAATATTTCATTATTCGTGTCCATGATTAATTAATAATTTATAAAATTATTTACCAAAGAACCCCTATTAATTTTGGGCCCATTCGCAATTAATAATATCTCCCTTTAATTATGAGTCTATTTTATTAAAAATATTAGTTTTCTTCGATTTTTGTTTGAAAATATTATTAACCCCCCCCCTCTTATTTTTCGTCACTGTTAATTTCACAGAAGAAAGAAACATAGAAAACACTTTTTTCATGCACGATTACAATACTTGACCATGCCCTGTATGGTAAAGTAAAAAACAATTTGAATTAAAAAAACATAAAAATAAAAAATAAAAATTTTCACTATCGCATACACATCACATTGCATTGTTTATTGCTCCATTTATGGTACATACATAATTTTCGCACCTTCCTCGTATAAATATCTTTTCTTTATTCCCAGCTTAGTCCTCTGTTCGCTCCATCTGTTCATTCGGCTCTCCCTCTTTAAGGCCATCCCATTCTCTGATAATTCTTTCATATTTACACTAAGTCATAAATAACTGTCCATCATATTAAATAAATTCTGTTCATCATTTTATGTTATCTTTAGTCAATGTTCTCCTGACGATGAGTTAAGAGCTCAAAATATATAGAGAAAACTTAAAAAAATCTTTGTATTTTAATTTTTTTCTCCTTGTGAAACACCACCAACTCCAAGCTAATTTAATTTTAACAATGTTTCACTATAAACCAACACCGCCTTCCCTAAATTTGAGTAAAATACAAACACTACCTATTCGTGAACCGAACCAAGTACTTTTAAACAAATTTCATACTTTTTTTTACAGATCTACAATTCAAAGAAAAAAAGAAAAAATGTTTATATTTTCTAAGAAATATTTCATTGTCCAAAAGATCCTCTCAAATTGAACATTAAAGAATTGTAAAAGCAAATATAACAAAGGAGTATTAATTTTTAATCATCGGAGAGGATGAGTGGTTGATTTGAATGAAAAGCGAGAAAAAAAATCACAATCTAAGTTTTCTACATGCTTTGAGTTGATAAAAAGTCGCCCCCCTTAAAAACAAAAAAAAAACGAATTCCGAAAAGTTTTTGCCTTAGGGAGATAGAAGATGAGTAAAGATGTCGGATGTGTAGGTACGAGGGGTGAACCGCGACCTACACCTACTTCCACTTGTACTTCCAAATATTTCCAAGTACTTGGAGGGGGGGGGGGTTAAAAATTTAAAATATAGGCTCTTGTATCAAATTCAACCAAATATTGTATACATAATCAGTGGGACCCAAGAAGTCTAAAAATGCAAAAACTAACCGCCCAAAATGGGGGGGGGGTCAAAAAATCAAAATATAGGCCTTTGTACCAAACTCAACTAAATTTTGTATGCATAATCAGTGGGACCCCAGAGGTCTAAAAATGCAATAACTAACCGCCCAAAATGGGGGTGGGGGTAAAAAAATGAAAATATTGGCCATTTACCAAACTTAACCAAATTTTGTATACATAATCAATGGGACCCGAGAAGTCTAAAAATGGAAAAACTAACCCCCTCCCCTACATGATTATAAATAATTTTATTAAATATTGAATATAAGTGAGGGGCCAGGTTGTATGGTAAAGTCAAGTGGATGGCCACATCAAAACACGTCAGCTTATTTAATGATCAGAACGGATGAGGGGTTGATTTGAATGTAAAGCGAGAGAAAAAAATGACAATCTAAGTTTTCTACATGCTTTGAGTTGATAAAAAGTCGCCCCCCTAAAAAAAAAACGAATTCGGAAAAGTTTCTGCGATTGCCTTAGGGAGATAGAAGATGAGTAAAGATGTTGGATGTGTACAGCTTGCAGAAGATGGAGATCGATGCGAACAGGGTAGGTGAATGGGCATGTCGTTTGCTATAATAATAATTCTCACAGGCTTAATGTTTGCACCCCTGCTGCCCCGGGTAATTTATATAGGAATTTCTTCCTGGCCATTTGCGACATGCTAATGGCTTTACGCCCGATCGCTTACATCCCTTGGGTTCCAATCCCGTTTAATATGACATTCGTAACACACATCCGCATTCTCTCGCACACCAACACACGCACACACTTACACTTCTTGAAATATTCAATTATTGGAATTCATTTTGATATGATATACAGAGAACGAGATTGGATTCATAGCCAAAAGCAACTGCTCACTAGTCGAAAGTTATTTTATCTATTTCATGTTTTAGAGAGAAATTAGCCTTTTTACTTGTCTCCCAAAAACAAACTATATATCTAACAAATTTTGATAAATTGCGTTTGATAAAAATAAATTAAACCAAGAACCATCAGACACAGATACCTTCAACTCCGACTCAATCCCTGATATCTCTTCTTATTAACCGACTTCAAAAAATAATTTTTAAGAAAAAAATAAAACCGACTACAAAAAATTAAATGCAACAAATAAAATACACTAAAAGGTATAAAATAATTATTATCTTATTTAGTTACAACTAAACGATGAAATATTAACATGAAATTACTTTTTGAAGTCGGTACCAAACAAACTATACTTATAACCGAGCATACCCTCCAAACGTACTAAGATCCGTCGAATGCGATTCATAAAAGGTATATGTTTGGCACCGACTTCAAAAAGTAATTTCATGTTAATATTTCGTCGTTTAGTTGTAACTAAATAAGATGAGAGGCGACTGTGGGTCAGTGGCTAGAGTGTTGGGTCGCTGACTCGAAGATCGCTGGTTCGAGACCGAGTCTCGGCAGATAGATATTTGCAGTCGCCTCCTCTTGGAAAGTAATGACAACCTACCAAGAGTATAATTGCCTAGTAACCTCTCCAAATTAGCCGTTCGGAACCGGCGTTAAAAAGTAGGTCCCATATATCTGTGTAAAACAACTAAACACACTCAGCACAGGTATATGTGGAGAGGAGCCGACACCCGTTTCGGGTATGGCACTCAAAGAAGAAGAAATAAGATGATAATTATTTTATACCTTTTAGTGTATTTTATTTGTTGCATTTAATTTTTTGAAGTCGGTTTTATTTTTTTCTTAAAAATTATTTTTCACTATAGGGTTCATCATGGACTATAGACTAAATCTGGGCTGTCGAACCTTTTGGCTTACTCACATTCGAAGAAAAAAATTGTATCCGTCCGCGGATAAAAGATTATAATTCTATTGATATTTGTTATTCAAAAAGATAGTTAATAAGAAATTTATAATTTTTTTAGCTCATAGTGAGCTTCTAATTTTACTTTTTGTACATTTTATACTTGAAAATATCTTCTCTCGTATATGTATAAATACATACCTACCTACATACTTACAAAAAGTGATATAATGTATTAATATAATTTATATTTTTTCCAGACTAGATAATTAATATAAAACTCTAATAAAGAGACAATATTCAATTTTTCATTCAGATCGGTATCTAATTGTTATTCTAGAACATTCAATCAGAAAGTTTCCAAGTAGAAAATTTATTTCTAATGAAAATGGAATCGAAAATAGACCAAAATGATGATTATTTATTCGGAAATCTTGAAATTACCCAGATTCAAAATTTAAAATTAACACTTTTATTTTTCGAAAACTTCACAGTAGATTATTAGATTTCTTATTTTAGAAAAAAAAATTATCAGGCCAAATTATTGTGTGTAGATATGAGGAATGACAGTTTATTTTTTAAAAGGGTCTCGGATATAATAATCTCTGACTATCCATTATCTATCGACATGTAAGAACGTGCAAAGATCTAAAAGACAAGTCCTGACAAGTTTTAGTCCGGGAGAGAAATTATCAATTAATTGTGATTGTTCTAGAAAACCCCAATCCCTTGTTTATTTTTTAAAAGGGTCCCGGATATAATAATCCCTGACTATCCGTTATCTATTGACATGTAAGAACGTACCAAGAACTAAAAGACAAGTCCTGACAAGTTTTAGTCCAGGAGAGAAATGATCAATTAATTGTGATTGTTCTAGAAAACCCTAATTCCTTATTGTCTTCTTGTACTAGAGTGATAACTATAGACTTGGTTAGTGTCGTAGCATATAAATTACTGAAATATTCAATATTTTAGAAAATGAAAATATGAGAAGAAGAATTTTTAAATATTCGAAACTTCATTTTATTTTACTTTATTTTATCATATATTATAGTTGAGCTTATAATTTTACTTTTAGTAAACTTTATTCTTGAAAAAAGCTTCACGTATTGTACAAATGTACATTCATATTTCGAAAAATGTAATTAATATATCTCTACATATAAATATCAATGTTTTAAGGAAGTTTATGATTTTATGTTGGGCTACACTCATTGCATTGCTGGGCCGCATGCGTCCCGCGGGCCACGGGTTGGACAGCCCTGATTTAGAATCTAATCCATATTGAAAAACAACATCTTCACAAAAATCATGATGATGAAGCATTAACGCTACCCCATCGAGCAACCTGAAAAAGAAAATAAATTGTTAGAAAATATTAGGACTTATAATTTCACAATTCCTACATTTTAATTCATATATTGTGGAGGAAAAATTATTATAAAATTTTTTGGTATTATTTTACTTGAATATTTTATATTAATCTTATTTGCCAACAAAATATTTTAAATTAAAATTTGTAATTTTTGAATTTGTGGACCACTCTGAGAATCGTCATTTGCTATTCTCAGAATCAGTCTTAGTATTTACAGATAATCCCAATGGATTGCAAAAAAAAAAAAAAAAAATAGAAAATAAATTTTCTCATCTTATTTTATTATCTATCTTTATTTTATTAATTTTTTTTGTTCAATTTTTTTAAATTGCCCCTTCTAAAAACTATGGCACATAAATTCCGACAAATGGATCTCTTTCGAAAATGATTTTAGGTGTGTAAAATAAGGCGATATATTCGAAAACTTTATTAGAAATATAAAAACATGCTGGTCTATTTCGGGGAGAAAGGTTTCTTTTCTTTTATGCACATTGAATTTTATTTCTTCTTTTTCCAATCGAATAATTTTAGGTCATCACTACAGCTATATTCGTTGTATGGGAAGAAGATATAATAACTATCCCCCAAGAGTTATGGTTATCTGTATAAAAAAAATTTATAATATTTTTCACTAGTTTCCCCTCCATTAAAATTTATCATAAAAACAAGTTTCTGTAGGGGATTTTTATGATTAATAAATAATTACTTCAAAAAATGATGGCCTCATAATGAATTTTATATCAGGCTACTTTCCTATTAGTTGTCATCGTTAATTAGTTTTATCCCACATATTAAACTAGATTAAATGGTATCTTAAAATTATTTTATTTTCTATAAAAAGAACAATCATTACTTTACTCGGTCGCATTTTGCATTAGTTAGTTGAGGTTAGAAAATGGGTTGATGTATAAAGTTAGCCAATGAAAAAGGAATAGAAATGAAATTTGATTTCATAGCAAAAACTTTTTTAGTATTTTATTCAGTGAATTTTCAATTAGGCTTTCTTAGATACTAAAAATAAATTAAGAATAATTACCCAGATAACAAAGTCGCTATTCACTCTGCGCGCAACAGAGGTAGCGCCATAAGTGACACTTTTAAGAACTTCGGGTACAATCTACCTCCTTATTTACCATTCATCTGTATATTAACGTGTATTTTACTGATTCAATATGTGTTTAATTATTTTACATTAACTTATAAAATGATTCAATTGATGATGAATTCAAGTAAAAAGAAGTTTTCAAGTGCTCTGTGACGAACTGAAAAAAACACTTCACTAAATTCCAACTATAAATTGTATTGTTTTCCTTCTGCTTACACTTACTATCCAGACAAAGTGCTTAGACGTGTGTATTGGTTGAAAGCTTTAAAAAAGTCGGAATAATTATAAGCAAATAAATAATTAATTCATACAAACAGTTTTATATAATTGAGAAATGATACTTAATATTCATAAATATTTACACGCATGGAACGAATAGAAGATGTCTTATTGTCTCTAAGATGTCTTTAAGATGTCTAGGAGATCTCTCAGTGTGTAGAAAACATCTTCTAACCCAGTGTGCTTATAAGGTAGATGTGAATTATTGGCTCTGGGGTAGGAGGGTGAAGGGGGCGATCTAATTTATACGTCAAAATTCTTCCCCTTTCCCAATTAAGATTTTTTTGGGGGTGGGGGTGCTCTGGTGGGCAGGAGTGATCTAATTTATACGTCAAAATTCTTTCCCCCTCGAATACAAATTTGACATGTCTCAGCGATGTTTGAAATAATTTGCCAGTTTAGCGATACGGTATGGAAGTTTTCAAATTGACACACTGTATGTTTATTTTCACGAAGCAGCAAAAACTTCATTGATTTTTATTTTTTCTTAAAATTCATATTTTTTTTATTAAAGATGTGTTTCTTTTAATTTTTCGAAAAATTATAATATGTTGTTTTTTAGATGTATTCGCTAAACTACCGGGAAATTTATTTTTTTCTCTCTGATATATTCACAACAGCTTAATTCAGAGTCACTGGAGGCTCTTTTTCCGACAATATTCTTGTACAAGACAAGTGGTGCTCTTTAAAATAGCTCAAATTTCAGCGTGTCGGCTGACAGCAAAGGGCTCCTCGACCCCAACGCAATTCCCTTAGGTAAAAAAAAAAAAATAAAAAAAATAAAAAGAAGAGAAAGAAGCCAAGAAGAGTTCCATTGCAAATCCGCCGGGATTTTTACCAGCAATTTTTTATTAATGGTATCCACTCTCAGATCCACCCCGTAAGACCTCGATTCAAATCCCAATCGGTCATGAAAGTTCGCTTCGAATTTGTTCCTTATCTTTTATTGAGATATCTCATATATATATATATATATATATATATATATATATATATATATATATATATATATATATATATATATATATATATATATATATATATATATATATATATATATATATATATATATGTCTTTTGATAGATTTTTCTTACAAATATTTTACTAAAATTGTCTCTTTTTGTTATTTTCAGGTAAGACTTTCGTCTTTGCTTTCTCCCCAGAGCACCAAAGAGGTAAAAAGCACACCATTTTATTTTTTCTTTGATTAAGAATTAATATAGAAAAAATCCGAGAAACGTTTGTGTTTCAAAGAATTAAAAGAAAATTCAATAATGCATTAAATTCCAAACATACATAGCTATATATAAATAAATTAGGTACCTTTAGAGTTACCCTAAGAATTCTGTCTGAATTGGCTATATTATTCATATCATTTCAAATGACTATGATAATAAATAAATAAATTATTAATTTAATTTAATTCTGATTTAAGTTTGAGACAGGGAGATAGGGAGGGAGCATATGGCTATAAAAGTGTCGCCTGCCTACGTCATCGCTGACTCACAGTCCGCCATCTTGGATCTTTCAAAACATTGAGATTTCCATATGGTCTTATACTAAAATATATATCATTTTCAAAATTATAAGGTCACCTAAATAAAAAACTAATAAAAAACTATTTTAAATTATAGTTTTTTGATTTTTACAGATATCTAGAGAAAAGTGAAATCAATTAAAATTATTAATTAATAAAATTATTTCACATTAAAAAAGATTATGAATATACACAAAATAGTCATAGGAACATATACTGTATTTTATATTAAAGGAAAAACCTGCTTATATGAGAGTATTAGCTCTTTGTTAAACATGTATATATTTCTCATTTGATAACGTTATGTTTGGCAATGTTTTGAACTATACAAGATGGCGGTCGAGCATCTTCTTCCCCTCGCTTCAGGAGACAATTTCCTCGCCTAAGTTCTAAGCTTACAGGCACTCCCTATCTCCCTGGTTTGAGACAATTTAAATTTAAATATTTATTTAAATCACGCAACTAACAACAAATAATTCAACATATTTAACTATGACGTTTCGATTGCCTTTCAAATATCAACACTCACCTAAAAATTCATTTTTATTTGCAGGCTATAAAAACTAGAATTTGGAATTGTATCAATTTTTAGCTACATATTAAGTTCAGATTTCGTTTTCCGAGATTAGAAGAGTTGTTGACTCTTAGGGATAAATCAATAAGATTGTTATCTGCATAATGCAAATAAACATAATATACATTTAGATATGGTACTATAATCTTTTAAAATTATAAATTGTGGTGTTTTTTGAGGCTCTTGAAAACCTTGAAAACAGATGTAATGTCTTCGTTAGGAAAGGAAATAAAATTTCTTTATATTCTAACAAATTTATTTTCATGAAAAACTTATGAGACGTTTCGGCGGATATTCTCACACCATCATCAGTCTACAAGGAAAACATAATCTTAATTACAGTAAATTACTAATTACATGTCATTCTCAAGATAAAAGAAAGGGTGAGTTCTTTTCTTCTTTTATCTTGAGAATGACATGTAATTGGTAATTTACTGTAATTAAGATTATGTTTTCCTTGTAGACTGATGATGGTGTGAGAATGTCCGCCGAAGCGTCTCATAAGTTTTTCATGAAAATAAATTTGTTAGAATATAAAGAAATTTTATTTCCTTTTCCTAACGAAGACATTACATCTGTTTTCAAGGTTTTCAAGAGCCTCAAAAAACATCACAATTTATAATAATATACATTGTAAATGACTACAGTCACCGCCCACCACCAGAGGTCTCTACTGTAGATTAGTGTTAAGTTAGGAACATATTTGAAAGGGAAGTGTCACTTGTTATGTTTACACATTTTACAATTTATTAATTAATAAATAATAAATAAAAATAATTTAATCCTTTCTTATTTTACTTTATTAAAAATGGCAAATAAATGGCAAATTAAAAAAAACCTCTCCTAACGCCATCTCTCAGACTTTTAAAATGGACACACAAACATGTGAACATTGGAAATTGTAATATATGTAGCATATATTTTATAATATGTTTATTTGCATCAAAAGAAAGACAACCTCATTGATTTCGCTTTATAGATTAATTTACCAACTGAATGGCTTAATCCAAAAACCTTTCAAATAAAAATAAATATTTTGCCAATTTTTTTTTTTTTTTTTTTTTGTAAATAGAGTTTTATGAATCATTTTGAATGGCGAAGGCAGAGCGAGATTTTTGATTGAAATTCGAAGTGAAGTGGCTTAACAGAAGTGAATTAAGAAGGGAAACTCTTCAATCAATAACATGGGTCACGTCAAATAAGTTTCTTTTGGTCCAAAGAAAAATAGAGAAAGTATAATAGCTAACTCAGGAACTATAAAAAATAAATTCAACAGGATCGTAGTGTAATTGAATAGAAAAATAGAAACATGATTTAACTTAATCGCAAAGCTAAGTGCAAATAGGATAGCAAAGAAATAGAAAAGGAGCGAAGAGGTCATCATGTTCGACGCAGAGGAGCAACGAAAAGAGGCTTATCCCCTCCATTGAGCCATTTCCCCTTTATTGTAACAAAAATATTCAAACAGAAACGACGCTAACGAAGTTATACTTAAAAAACGTGACGTGTTCTGATGTGGCCATCCACTTGACCTTACCCTACAACCTGGCCCCTAAAATAATTTATAATCATGTATGGGGGGGGGGTTAGTTTTTGCATTTTAGACTTCTGGGTTCCCACTGATTATGTATACAAAATTTTGTTGAGTTTAGTAATTGGCTAAGATTTTTACCTTTTGACCCCCCCTTCCCCATTTTAGGCGGTTAGTTTTTGCATTTTTAGATTTCTGGGGTCCCAGTGATTATGTATACAAAATTTGGTTGAGTTTACTCTAATAGTCTAGATTTTTAATTTTTAACCCCCCCCCCCTTAGCTAGCTCGTCCACAAAAATTTGGTAACGCACAGACTAACAGACTAACTAACAGAGATTTTGACAAAACAATTATTATCGCAAAAAATATAATTTTTTCGATGTTCACTTATTAGAGCTTTTTTGTAGACCGAAAGGCCTTGGTTTCGCTCAATTTTTTTAATCAAAATAGTTTCAGCCATTTTTGAGATATTTCGAAAAAAAGAAAGAAAAAACCACTTGTTTCATGCACGATTACAATACTCGACCATATCCTGTATGGTAAAGTAAAAAAATGATAATAATACATTATTCTATTTTTTTAAATAAATTTTTCTAGAATTTCCTATGGAAAATCTCTCTGACGGGTCATTTTTACACTTTTTTACACTTTATTTAAGGGGTAGCCTGTTTCAAACTAATAGACATCAAAAAGAGAATTTTTTTCATCATACTTATTATTCCATGAACTAAAACATATAATACACAATTGTCATTTTCTGTATCAGATGCTGATGAAGGTTCGAATAAATTCACCAAAACATTATATATAAATGTACACCTTTTAAAACAGATTAAATTGGATTCCTCAATTCAATCACTCCATTACTTCACACCTAGTAAAAAAACTTCAGAAACACCTCAGAAATCTTTCCAACCATTATTTTTGTAAATTATCTAATCATTTTCCTAGAAGATGCTTTATTCCGTAAGTTTCTATTGGTCCAGGCAAAAATAGAGAAAGTATCTTATCTTTATATTAAACGAGCAAATCTTGTATATACAGGGTGATTCACGGTCGATGGCACGTTAGACGTTTATGGAAAACGGAACCCAGGATTTTTCTGAAAATTTACCACCTTTTATTTTCTTACCTGTTCTATCGACCTAAAATATTTTCAGCATTGCGACGTTTCGGTTTCTATCGAAAAGTCGTAACAACTTTATTTTTTTAAATGAAACACCACGTATATAAACACGTTTTTAGAACCGCCCTTTTATTAAAATACTTTTTTGTTATTATTGTCCTATACCTATATCCGAGGGGTGAACCGGGATCTAAAATCGTGTACACCTACTTCCACTTCCACTTTCATTTCCAAGTAGAAGACAATAGATTATCTAATGAATTCCAAAGTAATTCCACATAATTCCAAAGACGGTGTACACCTAATTTCAATCATGGTTCACCCCTCGCCTATCTCTATCGGTTTTCGAGATAAAAATTGATTTATGTTAAATATGATCCAAAACATGATCCCCTAATCTTAAATAAATTAGTGCTCTCAATTCATGGAAGGTTGATATTTTGGTGGTAGTTTAGACAGACCCGAAGCATTTAATTTACCCTGAAAAATCGACTCCATATTATAAAGTGCTAAGATTACTATTATTTCCTTTATTCATAAAAGGGGTCAAAAGTTCGTTTTTTCAAATGAGACCCCCCGTATATTACTCAATAAATTGAAAGAGGAAGAAAAATGATGATAGGGTGAAGTGGTGGGGGCCTTGGGGCGAGGTGGGGTTTTGGGGATTAATATATAGCTATTAACAGAAGCAAAATGTTACCGAGCATCGCTAACAAAATAATAGCTAACTCAGCAACAATAAAAAATAAATTCAACAGGATTTTAGTGTAATTGAAAAGAAAAATAGAAAAATGATTGAACTTAATCGCAAAGCTAAGTGCAAATAGGATAGAAAAGAAATAGAAAAAGAGCGAAGAGGCCATCATGTTCGACGCGGAGGAGCAACGAAAAAGAGGCTTATCATATTTCTTATTCAGTCCATTTCCTTCTCTATTGCTTCCATTCGGGAGTGTTCAATTTTCTTCTTTCTTTTATCAATTCATCCATCCATCCATCCATCCATTTGACACCATTTGACATTTTCATTCTCCCAATTTTTTTTTCCTTCTTCTTTTTGGCGTCGTCGTCATCTTTACCGTCTCAACCGATCATCATTAGCTTTAGAAAATTGAGAGGAAAAAATTATCTTCCATAATATATAAATGAAATTTTTACTACCCGAAATTTTTATATTAAATAATAAAACGAGAGGGTTGGGGTGAGTTTCAATTACGAAAACGAATGATTTTTGAATGATAAAAAGATGATGATTTTTTTTTTTTAATTAAATTTTAATAGATAAAAAAATGCACTACCAGAAAATCTATACGTAAATATACAGGGTGATTCACAACGAGTTTTAAAAACTTTTGGAATTTTTTTTGATGTCATTTTAAACAAACAATTTTATAAAGTAAAAAAAATTGAAAACAATTTTAAAAAAAATTTTGAAAAATTTTAAATATATAAAATTTATGGTAGGTTTCATAAAAAATAAAAAACAATATCTTGTTAGCATGGCTCATATCGTCATACCATACCATGTTAACATTAAATGGAATGAGAAAGCTAAAACTTTTATCAGGCCACTGCCCTATTTTGGTGCAATTGGGACCAGATTAGTTTTGATACCCAGGGCGATCCATCGCTTAAATGGAAAAGGCATCTGCGGGCTTAACGCAGAAGATGTCGGATCTTACCCGACTGGGTCCTTATCTTTTTTCAACTCTTGGTTCAGTATCAAAACGAATCTGGTCCCAATTGCACCAAAATAGGGCAGTGGCCGGATAAAAGTTTTAACTTTCGCTTTAATCTAATCTATATATATAAAATTCTTTGCCCGTTACACTCACTCACTCACTCACTCACTCACTCACTCACTCACTCACTCATCATCAAAACAGCCAGAACCTCTGGACATAGAAACATGAAATTTGGAGAGGATATTACATCTATGACATAGGGGTTCACTAAGAAAGGATTTTTCGAAATTCGACCCCTAAGGGGTCAAAGGAGGCAAAGTGTGTTTTAACTGATTATGCGATATCTCTTAAGGACGATAAAATATCTACTTGCGTTTTACTTATAAAAATACTAAATTAAAATATCTAAAAACTGATTTCAGGATTTTTTGAAATTCGACGCCTAAAGGGGTCAAAAGGGGCAAAATATCTTTGCAATGTGTTTACACTAATTATGCATTTTCAATTAAGAACGATAAGATATCTACTTGATTTTTACTTAATAAAATTCTAAATTACAAATATCTAAAAAGTTATTTCAGGATTTTTTGAAATTCGACTTCCAACACTATTCAAAATGTGAGTGGGGGCAAAAATTAAAACTCTCTCCTATTTTGATCAAATTTTGTAGAGTTATTCTTTATTACTTTAAGAAACTATTCCTGTAAAAATTATCTATCAAAATTGACTGTATGGGGGCGAAAGGGGGGGGGGGGCAAAATATAGAATTTTTTAGCTTTTTTGTACATTTACTCTTAAGAAAAACTGAGAGTTATTTATTTGCAAATATCTAAAAAATAATTTCAACCTCTCAAAATGTGAATGGGGGCAAAAAATTCATACTCTCTCCGATATAGATCAAATTTGTAATGTTAGTTTTTAAGACTATATAAAATGTATACGCAAAAATAGCCAAAATAAGCGTGGGGGCGAAAGAGGGGGCAAAATATTACAAATATATACTACAGACCCTAATAATCACATGCCGAGACGCTGCCCGGAGGGCCGAGCAGAGATGGCGTGCCGAAGGCACGCCTGGAACAGCTCGTGTTAACATATATATATAAAATTATGATTATGTGACATTCATTAAAATACTCTATTTTTGTTTAAATTTTGATCCGATAATTAAGATGAAATCTTTTATATTCTATTCGAATATATTTTATAATTATAAAGTGTAATTTGTAATAAGATAAGAAATATTACACCTTAGTTCACATAACAATATCTAATAATTTATCCTTACTTTACATGTGTAACTCATCGTCTAAATGAATTCATTGATTAAGTCTAATCGGAATAATTTTCGATGTTTATGGCAGGCTAGAAGGAATTGCCTAAAATGGAATATGAATCTTGTTAAATCGCAAGTGGTTTGTAGAGATAGCGTTACATGCAGGATAAGCGAAGATGAGCTCAAGGGGGAGATGAAAGAGTATTTTGAGCCTCGCACTTAAGGGATGGTTACTAACATCAAGTAGGGAATATTCAGAGGGAATTTGCAAAATATACTCAATTCGATAAAATAGAAAAAAAAATAAACAAAATATAATTTCGGTCTTCGAAACTTTTATTTATTTACCATATTAGCACTTTTATTTTTTGAAAACTTCACTGTAGATTTTCAGATTTCTTATTTTAGAGAAAACAATTATCAAGCCAAATTGTTGTTTTCCAGTATCTACATATAAATCTAAATGTTTTAAGGAATTTTATGACTTTATATTGGGCCACGTGTTGGACAGTTCTGGTTTAAATTGAATGGGATTAAAGAAGGGTATGAGGAAGGATAATGTATTTTTTAAAAGGTTCATGGATATAATAATCTCTTACTATCCATTTATATCGAAATGTAAGAACGTGCAAAGATCTAATTGACAAGTTCTGACAAGTTTTAGTCCGGGAGAGAAATTATCAATTAATTGTGATTGTTCTAGAAAATCTCAATTCCTTGTTTATTTTTTAAAAGGGTCACGGATATAATAATCTCTGACTATAATTATTTATTGACATGTAAAAACGTGCAAGAAAATGCAAGAAGACGAATATTCAATGTTTAGATCATTTTTTTTTGTGATTTTTCAAATAAAAAATATTTTTTCAATTCTCTAGGAACGTGTGATCAAAATTTACTAAAATTTCTATAATTTAGATATTTCAAATTTTTTATCAAAATCAGAAATTTTACATGGCTATATAAAATATAAAATATATTTTTTCAATTCTCTAGGGCCGTCTGATCCCAAATATATATAATATATTTCTATAATTTGGATTTTTCAAATTTTGGTAGTTTTTAAAAATAAATAAATTTGTTAATAATTTCCTCATTTTTATTTCCCATTTTACTAATTCGATCTGTTACTCATTTTTAGTTGCTTATTACAAGCTTAAGCAAGAATTTACTATATTATATTAATTATTTATAAATAAAAAATAACCGCAAGATTATCAAGCGCTTTTTCATTGCCTGTTAACTTAATCCCTTCAATTTGCCTCCGTTGGGAATTTGGATTTTGTCTCGGTCTTTTTAATGAAGATTGAAACTAACTAATAATATTTTTTAATTAAAAATGAAGTAGTTTCATCCATAGATGGAGAGAAAATTTTAATAATAATTGTTAACTGTAATTTAAAGCACCAATATAAATTATCTATTTGAGCAATGAATTTCTTTAAAGCTTTTTCATTAAAATTTTAACGTCCGTTTAGGTACTATTTCCAACAGGGGCCGTATGCTTTGAAAAATAAACGGCCAGTAATTAACATAGAATGGGAATCGATTTTTTTTCTCACAAATCATGACTTCACAAATTAGTTCCCCTAGTCATTTCATGCAAAAAAATGATGTGTGCACATATTAATTTCATTCGATCTTCTCTCTTGATATCAGAAACCAACATTTATTGACTTTATAAAAGAGAAATGAAAATATCTACTCTTATTAAACGAGCAAAAATTGTATACATATATTTATATATTTGTATCTTTGTTCTATTTTGAAAACGGCTCTACCGATTTTGATGAAATTCACGGGTTAGGGGGTTTTTGGGTTGACAATTCAATCTGTTACGGTCTCATCTTCGGCTAAATTGTTTTTGATGGGTTTTTTCGTAATCAAATTAATTATTCTTAGCTAGAAAAATGCCAATCTTGGGGTTTTAAAAAAGGTTTCTCTTTTACTTTTGTACCCAGACAGACCATGGGGTTGGGTTAATTCATTGTTCTCAAAGTCCTTGAAGAAGTATTGTGATTGTGGTTTTAAACATATTTTGTTCTCCCTAAACGTTTGAATTATTAATAAACGTTTTATAATTGTTTTTATAAAGAACCTTATTTATTTAATAGAATAAAAAATAATCAAGAATTTATTTAAAAATACATTTCGCATAAGCAGGTCTCAATTTTCTTAAAAAATAACACATTTTGATAGGTTTTATTTATTAAAAATTGGATGAATAAAAATGAATCATATGGTTGAATCAAAACAGGTGCTGGGGGTGGGGTGCAGTGGTGGGGGATCCGGGCCTAAGGCGGGGTTTCGGGGTTGGCGTCGAGCGGGGTTGAGGTGGGGGGTACAGTGGGCGAATACTATATATATTTGTATTTTTTTTTAATTTGAAAACGGTTCTCAAATAAAAATCGACATTTTTATCAGAATTTTAAAATGAAAATAATATTCAAATAAAGCTTTTAACTGAAGGAAAAGTTACCTAGCATCGCTCGGTGCCTCCAGGTATTCATATATTATAATAGCAGTATCTAGTCAATACTGTTGCTTGAATTTGCTAGTGTACTCAGTACTTGTTTTAATGCAAAGCTCACATCCCTAAAGAGATACAAAACTTGTTTTACCGCTTTTAGAATCAATCCCATATTCACTAAACTGCAACGTATCAATGCTAGACTTTATTCAAAGTCGTTTGAAATATTAATATGTTTATTCCTTTATTATTAATCGGATATCACTGACTATTTGAAGTCAATGATATAAACTAATAAAATCAAATCAAATGATTGAGCATAATAATACTCGTTTCGTGAATATTTAGCTTCATTTCTCTAATGTTGATTATTGATCATAGTTATCTAAACCAGAGGTCTCCAACCTTTTGGCTTACATGGGCCACATTTGAAGAAAAAAAATGTCTCGGACCGCTGATAAAATATTATAATTCTATTGATAAGTACTTTTATTTTTGGAAAACTTCACTATAGATTTTCAGATTTCTTATTTTAGAGAAAAAAACTTATCAGGCCAAATTGTTGTTTTCCAGTATCTACAAATAAATCTCAATGTTTTAAGGAATTTTTTGGCTTTATATTGGGCCACGGGTTGGACAGCACTGGCTTAAATCGAATGGGATTAAAGAAGAGGATTGAGGAATGATAATTTATTTTTTAAAAGGGTCACGGATATAATAATTTCTAACTATCCATTATCTATTAGCATGTAAGAACGTGCAAAGATCTAAACGACAAGTCCTGACAAAAGCTTTAGTTCCGGAGAGAAATTATCAATTAATTGTGATTGTTCTAGAAAACCTCAATTCCTTGTTTATTTTTTAAAAAGATCACGGATATAATAATCACTGGCTATCCATTATTTATTGACATCCCTAGTAGCACAATGTTTCAAACTATATAGTAACTATATAGTGCCTATATAGATTCTCGAAAACTATATAGTACAATGTTTCAAACTATATAGCAACTATATAGTTTTCTAGAATCTATATAGGCCCTTTATAGTTACTATATAGTTCGAAACATTGTGCTACTAGGGATGTAAGAACGTACAAAGATCTAAAAGACAAGTCCTGAAAATAATAGTCCGGGAGAGAAATTATCAATTAATTGTGATTGTTCTAGAAAACCCCAATTCCTTGAGTCCTTGTACTTAAATGATATAGCTATAGACTTTGTTAGTATACAAGTTACTGAAATAATAAATATTTTAGAAAATTAGAAGAAAAATAATTTTTGAATATTCGAAACTTCATTATTTTTATTTTTTTATTTTCTATAGTTGAGCTTATAATATTGATTTTAGTGAATTTTATTCTTGAAAACAGCTTCACGTATTGTACAAATGTATGTATATTTCGAAAATGGTAATAAATATATCTCTACATATAAATCACAATGTTTTAAGGAAGTTTATGACAACAGCAATGACAATACTCATTGCATTGCTGGGCCGCATGGGGTTGGACACCCCTGATCTAAACAGTCAGGATAATAATAAATAAACTTATTTATTTGAAACTAACCAAATTCTATCCCCCTCTGAGATATCTAACATTCTCTCTCTATTATATCTATTTACTCTAATTTGTTGAGTTTTGTTTTTGTTTAACTATGCACCATCTTGTCTTTACTGTCCATTAATTTATTATTAAGGACGAAGGAAGGCATGAGAGAATTTCGCTTTTAATATCCACAAGAAGAGAGAGAGAGATAATAGGCTGGGCTGGTCCACAGCTGGTGTTGCTACACTCGAGCAGTCATTAGAAATATTAAGCTTTTAACATTTTTTATTCTTCTCTCCTTTAATTTTTATTCATTTTTTTAATGTTCACTTTTAACGATTTATTCAAGTCAATTTTAAGTATAAAAAAACTGACCATGAAAATATGATTTAATTTGAAGTTTCATCTCCACGAATGAAATTTATGTCAAAAATATACAGTGATTCAGAATGAATGTAAAAACTTTGGGGGTCATTTAAAGTAAAAAATATTAAATGAGCTAAATAAAATGTGAAGCTTAGTTTAAATATTCACTGGGATGCCAGGATGCCACATAAAACCAGTTCTTTAATTTTCCCTATTTCAATAATTTTTTTTTTTTTTTTTTTGACGTGACAACGTCTTATAATTTGATGGAGCCGGCTGCACGCACGAAAAACATGACTCATGCGGCGTTACCTCGCTCTGAGGCGTTCCATTTAAGGCTTGAAGTGCAAGCGAGAGCGCGGAACGAGCGACAAAGATTGAGGCGGGCTTTTTAAAAGCTACAGTTACAAAAATTTTAATGATGTTTCCAAATTTTAAATTTTAAATTTAAGATTTATGAACAATAATTTAATCACAGTTTATTCTTATAATAAATTATTCAAAATTATTACTTTTTTACAACAAATTACAATTAAATTTGCAAAAATAATTAAGTAACTAATTGAACAACAACTTTTATTCAGTTTACATGCTGAAAGAAATAATGTCAATACAAAATTTATTATTATAAAATAATAAAATCAAAAATTAAATTTTAACAGTCGAGTAGAAATTTAAACAATAAATTTTATTCAAGTATTTTGTAAATTTAAAATGATTTTCTGAACGAAGAATTTTATGAAAAATCGGTTGTCTGTAAAGTCGGTTTACTGACGATAGTTGAACGTGACAACGTCATAAGAAAATAACATTCCATAAGTATTTTCTTATGACGTTGTCACGTTCAACTATCGTCAGTAAACCAACTTTACAGACAACCGATTTTTTGATAATAAAATTCATTCATGTTGAAAGTACGTACCTGTCCTATGGGTTCAAATAAATAAATAAATAATTACTACGCATTAGTTTTGTAAAGTTAAATAGGTATTAACAAATATTTTTCTAATTAATATATTAAATAATCATTAATATATCAAAGAGAGTTAAAGAGAGTTAACCGAATGTTTTCTACATTTGATTCGATCACGAATTTTTGTCAAATATTGAGTGAAAATAATATTTGAACTTATATATTTCTAACTTGAAATAATGATTTTAAATAAATTTTTATATCAATGAGAATTGTTTCGACCGCGCTTATTTGAAAAAGATATTTTATCACGAGACCACTGTGGATTATGCTATTGAAGTCTGTGGAGTCTTAAGTCTGGACCAAGAGAGAAAAAAGATGTGATCCACTTAGCTACAATCCAATACAATTTATGGCTTTTGTTCTGACGAAATAAAATCGATAATCCCACCAAAGGCCTCATTTGCCCGAAATACACGATTTTCTAAAATTCAACACCCCTACGCGCTTAAACTAGATACTAATCGAACAAACGCATTCGCCAATTCATTTATCCCTATGACATCTAGAGACTGGAATTCTCTTCCCCCGACCGTCTTTCCAGCTACTTATAACCTTCAAACTTTCAAGAGTAGCATCCACAGATACCTTCGACCTCTACCCAATCCCTAAATCTCCCCTTATCTTCACGTTACAAGGGTCCACCACGGACTTCAGAGGTTGTACCTTCTTGGTGCAACTTCTTCTTGTATCAATATCATTATAAAAAAAAATCCAACGTCATTTTGCGTATAGCCCGCTAGATCGGTGATCCGTCCGAATGTCTAGCGGGCTATACGCGAAATGACGTTGGATTGTAGCTAAGTGGATCACATCTTTTTCTCTCTTGGTCCAGACTTAAGACTCCACAGACTTCAATAGCATAATCCGCAGTGGTCTCATGATAAAATATCTTTATCAAATAAGCGCAGTCGAAACAATTCTCATTGATATATAAATTTATTCAAAGAGAGTTGTTTTTTATCGCGTTTTTAAACAAGATATATATATTATACTACTGCTGGTTGAGGCTATTGGAGTCAGCTCAATCTGAAATCTGGACCAAGAGAAAATGAAAAAGATATGATCCATCTCGGTATGATCCAGCATCATTTCTCGATCAGCCCTCATAACGCTTTTTACCAAACACAGATATGGATCACCTAGTGAATTTGTAATCTGAGATGTTATATATTCAATCCCCCCAGCCCAGCGCGCTCATTGAGGTATTAACAAGATTGATAAAATTTATTTTATTTATTTATTATTTTGATATTTCAATTATGTACTTTTTTTGTTAATTAGGTTAATATTGTCAAATATATACATACATTAGTATATAGATACATATCGTCGCCTTAGAGTGTAAACCTGCTAAATCCATTTTTATCATATATGACATATTAATACCGTTCGAAAGAAAAAGAGATGCAGCATCGTCCAAGTAAATCTGTTACTTAAAATTACGATCGTAAGTTGTAGAAAAAAAATTTGAAAAATAGTTTCTTTCCATAACAACAATATTAAATTTTGTTTGTTTTTTCTCTGCCCTGTAAAATTTCCTTGTTGTTATTTACCAGATTTACACTTTAAGGCGTCGATATATATCTTGGTACCTATATATTAAAGAGGTTAATAAAATATTAAAATACGTCTGAATTTTCAAATGTCGGAATTTTGTCTTGTTGGGATTTTGGCTTGTTGGGATTTTGTCTTGTTGGAATTTTGGCTTGTTGGGATTTTGGATTTTTGGGGTTTTGGCTTGTTGGAATTTTGGCCTGTTGGAATTTTGGCTTGTTGGGATTTTGCTTGTCCGGATTTGACTTTCGGGATTTTGGCTGTCAGGATTTTGGCTTGTTGGGATTTTGGCTTGTCGGGATTTGGCTTTTCGGGATTTTGGTTGTCGGGATTTTGACATTCGGTATTTTGGGTATTACCCCTGTCCCATTATATCTTGTAAGTTAAGGCAATTTAACAGTTGTAGCAGGGTTCTGGGTGACCGTCTTTTTATCCATCTTCTTCCTATACTCTCAATCAGTCAGGTCCTTTATCCATAAATTCAAATTGATGCACTCAACATGACTTAGATTGGTTAGGCTCTCAATTTCCCATCAGGGCACAGTAACACTGAACGGTCACCACTGCATATAAGAAAATATATGAAACTTAATTACTTCAAGGGTATCAGTGATTTAACCTAAGAAAATCTACAAAAGGTTGTCATCTATTAGATCTAAGATGGAAATAGTTATTTTTAATATCAGAAGTGTTGTTTTCACGAAGAGGTAAAAAACAACTCTTCTGACCAGGGGAGTTCGCATAAAAATTTTCAGGGGAGTTGGGAAATTCTTAGAGAGAAATAATTTAATTATTAAATTTTTATTTAAATATTTAGAGTTTTTTACCACAATGAAAATGCTCTAATACTCTAGCGCTTAAATAAAAAAACACATACAGTGCATTAAACATAGTCTAGTGAGGCCGGGCCGGAAATCAGGACTTTTACCGAATTTTTTGATTCCTGTGATTTCTTAAAAAGTTTAAATCTATTTCTATGGAAATTTTGAACTGTCTTATTCGATTTAACTCGACCTGCAGCGAGGGGTGAACAGCGACCTAATATCGTGTACACCTACTTCCACTTCCACTTTCATTTCCAAGTAGAAAACAATAGATAAAGGGGCATTATCTAACGAATTCCATAATAATTCCAATTGCGGTTCATCCCTCGAGCTGCAAAGTGGTGTAATGGTCAGAGTAACTGACTGGCAACCCGGAGGTCTCGGGTTCGATTCCAGGCTATACCCAGACATTTTTTCTGTAAGTATAGGGTCTGGTAATAAAAATTAAGTGGGAGATAAATTTAACCGAATTTACCGCGCGGAGAATTTACCACTGCTAGAAGCCCCCAAAACCTTAGTAAATTGGATATTGAATTGTATCCAAGTTTCTGAGATTGGCCGTGATCCCGGCTTCTTTTCCTTCTGCTCTGTTCTTTTCACGATGGAGGGGCCAGCCCATACAGGCCTTTAGGGGATCCACCTTCTGGTGTATCGCCTTCTCACATCAATATCATTAAAAAAAAAAGAAAAAAAAAAGACATCTTCAACAGAAAGTCATATTGGTCATGTTACTTCCATTCCTGTGAAATTGATTAGAGAGGCCAAATGAGAGCTCATCTACTAGAAAAATTTTTTGATTTCGGCAAAAATGAATATTTTGTAAATATCAAGTTTGTATCTAGTGATTGTTTAATTTACCACCTGCAATACTCTATCCCAAATCTTTTAAACGGAACCACTTATAATGAAAAAAAAGCGTAACGTGTAATTCAAACTTAAAACTTTTCTTTTCTTTAAACAAAATAATTTAGGCTGAAGAATTATATTTTAATTAACTGGAATAAAATAAATTCCAAAGACGCTATATATATTACTAATATTTGTTTAAAATATTGATAGATTCTATTCAATTTTTATCTTTAAAATCTAATAATATTGCCTAATGGGTTGTGAACCAACTGTGGAAGATCGAACGTCAGCATCTTCTACATTGGAATTGTAAATATATAATTCACTTGAAATGCCAAAACCAATAGCTGATTCAGTTGAAATAGCGACTCTTGATGCTAATCGAGTCCAAACAGAAAGCCCTAAGTCACATGCGATTCGAATCGGCTGATGATGTGTAAAGTGAAATCGCAACTCACAAACCTAACGCGATGTTTTTGAAATTCATTTTATTTATTCGATTTTTAGACTTGCCTACTCATCTTATTATTAAATGATCAATTCTTGTATATATACGTGTAATTCAATTTTTTTCTTGGTTTACTAAATGGTATCCACTAAATAACACAAAAGCGGCTGCAAAACTTTTTAAAACTTTTTTAATTTTCATCATTCTAATTTCTGAAGAAAATTTCTCAAGAAAATAGCTAAAAACTTTCTAAAACTTTTTTAAACTTTCTAAAACTTTTTTAAACTTTTTTAAACTTTTTTAAGCTTTTGAAAACTTTTGAAAACATCTTAAAACATTTTATAACATCTTAAAACATCTTAAAACGTTTTAAAACATCTTTAAACATCTTATAACATCATTTACATCTTATATAAATCTTGGGACAGAGCACTCACATGAGCTCGGGGAACACTTTCATCACGATATTTCAGCTATGGAAAACAGGTATCAAGGAAAATGGAACCTTTCGCCGATTATTCTTGGATCATCAAGAGGAATGTTCCACAGACGAAATATAGCTTCATTTCTTACTTTCTAGGTGACTGAGACTGTTTGAATATTGTGTAGTTAAGAATTTAGAAAGTATTAAAATGCTTGATATTATAAATGCCTGTCTCGGAAATGAAAACCTATTTCATGTTTGAATTAAAGAAAAAATTGTACTATCGAATCATATAAAAATATTTCTACTAAAATTATAGAATTTGTCCTAAAAATTAAATTCTATCTTTTTAAATAAATTTAAAGTTTAAATAATTAAAATATTGTAGTTTTCTTCATGCGACATTTTTGAGTGACACTTCAAATCAAACTAGGCATCAGGTGCCGTCCATAAATTACGTCACACGAATTTCAAGACTTTTAGACCCCCTGTGTCACATTCTGTTATATTTTCATTGAGCCCCCCCTGTATTGTGAAGTCGTCATAATACTTAGCCGGCGGGCTTCTTGCTGTTTTTTTTATAAAACACTCATTTAAATAACAGTATGATTTTCATGCAAATGAAATTTTGTTTTCCTATGAAATTCGAAAGATTACTCATAAAGATTGACCATATTATAACATTTATATATACAAGAATTGCTCATTTAATAATATAAGATAAGATAAGATAATGGGAAACTGAGAATTCCGAAACGCCATCTGGTGTCTAAATTGAAACTAGTCACACTGTAGTCCAAATACCAAAGCTCCCAATATTTGTATTAATTATTATTTAATCTTATATCTTACTAAGACGGACTGGTAACCCAAATAAGTAGGTTGTAATGCAAGGCAGTCCATAAATTATTTAAATTTTATTAAAATTCCGAAGTTTCGGAGACCTTTTCTCTCCTTCTTCAGGGATTTGAATAGTTATTGATGGGTGAGTATAACTCAACTCCCATTTGTCTCTCTTTTCAGTGATAACTAAGTACCCTTATGATATAATTAATATTGAAAAGTATTTTAATATTGTTGTCATCACTGAAAAAAATTTTTATTCCTCTTAAAAAACCAACTCCAAATGTATACCGGTAAACTACCGAAAATACATCGTCTCTAAAAGTTTCGCCTCTTTAACTTTTGAATGGCGAGGGGGGGGGGAATAATGATCAATATATTTAATGTTTCTTAATTTAAAATGAATTGGAGTCTTTCATTTCAAAATTCGAGTCCAAATTAGAAATTAGAATTTCAAATTTGCCTGGTTAATGAAAATCGATTGGAGCCATCAGTTTAAAATCCGAACTGACAATTATATTTCAAATTTGCCTCGTTAATTAATATATATTTAATGTTTCTTAATTTGAAATCTATTGGTGTTTTTTCATTCGAGTTCAAATGAATACAATATTATCTCGACACAAAGTCCAAATCAAAAATATCTAGTTTTAGTAACACAAATCAAGATACAAATATTAATGTTTCAATGGTGTAATCGCTAGAGCTAATGCCCATAGTTCAAGAATTCGTCGGTTCGATTCTAGGCAAGAGCGTAATTTTTTTAGAGAAATTTCTCTAAGCGTTGTTACAAATTAATCTAGACAAATATATATAGTATAAATTCCCTAGACCAGTGTTTCTCAAACTTTTTCGAATGCGGAACCCTTTTCCGTTTGGAGGGTAAGCGTCGAACCAGAAAATCTTATGATTCGAGTTAAAGCGTTGTTATGGGAATGGGATTCACACAACTAATCCAAAACTGCACCTTCCTTTTGAACGCTAAATTTTTTTCATCTGCCGTGAATTTTTTGGCGAGTTTTCATGGAACCCCAGGGTTCCGCGAAACATACTTTGAGAAACGCTGCCCTAGACAATTTCGATTGAAAATTGTTTTATAAAGATTTCTATTTTTTTTTTTATTATATATTTATGTAAACTAAACACAGAGCTGGTGATTTTATTATTTAAAAAATATGGAAAAATGATGTTAATACGAAAGGAGTAAATCCGAGGTGGAGATTGTAAGCTATACCAAGTTAAATGACATTAAAGCTATAAGAGATAGGGGGAGGGAGAATTCAGAAGTAAAGTCTGGAGTAGGAGGATAAACGGAGAACCTGCCAGCGCCTTATACTTGCAAAGTTTCACAACAGAAATACACGCTAAACTTCGCCCTTTCTCTATATACATATCTAGAGAAGTGGCGGTGTATGTCGCTGCGATTGCTTTAATGAACTCTTATGCAGACTTACTCCTACGAACTCTTTATTCGTGGCTTAGTGGGTTTTTCTCTTTTTCTCGACTGCCATTACCAGCACCCATTAGAAGCTTCGTTGGAAAAACAGGATTTATCTTATATATATAAAGGTTTTTTTGATAAATAATTAAACTCACTAAACTTAGATATATTTTTTTAATGCGTCAAAAATATTTTTTTTCATTAAATTTAAAAAATGTTGAAAATAGAATTAAAAAATTGTTGATGCATGAAAAAAATAAAAATAATTTTTAAGAAAAAAATAAAACCGACTTCAAAAAAATTAAATGCAACAAATAAAATGCACTAAAAGGTATAAAATAATTATTATCTTATTTAGTTACAACTAAACGACGAAATATTAACATGAAATTACTTTTTGAAGTCGGTGCCAAACATATACATTTTATGAATCGCCCTCAACGGATCTTAGTAGGTTTGGAGGGTATGCTTCGCTTATAGGTGTACTTTGTTTGGTACCGACTTCAAAAAGTAATTTCATGTTAATATTTCGTCGTTTAGTTGTAACTAAATAAGATAATAATCATTTTATACCTTTTAGTGTATTTTATTTGTTTCATTTAATTTTTTGAAGTCGGTTTTATTTTTTTCTTTAAAAATTATTTTTATTTTTTCTTTTCAGTGATGTTATTAATAGTAATCATATCATCAGAACTTGACCAATTTAATATGACACCATCCCTAAGATACCCCCTTTCCAATAGAAAAAGAATCATCGAAATCGGTTCATAAACAAAGAAGTTAGGCCTGAACAAACCTAACAAAAAAGGTCTAGAAAGAATATTAGCAGCATTTTATTTCCATGTTTTTTTTTTACTTTATCCAATGCAAAGCTTGAGTTGTTTGCCATAAAAGAATTTAGTCTTTTTGATTTTAAGTCGATTCTTCCACATTTTCAGTAGAGGTTTCCATTAATAGTCAAAACATCAAACATGGAATGCAATAAGGTTATTCCTCTAGTATTAGATAAGAATCGATAGTTATTTTTGATTTTAAGTCGATTCCTCCATGTCTTCAGCAATGGTTACCAATAATAATCGAAACGTCAAAAACCTAATGTTGAATTGTTATTCCTCAAGTATTAGATGAGAATCGATGACTATTTTTGATTTTAAGTCGATTTCTCCATTTCTTCAGCAATGGTTACAATAATAACCGAAATGTCAAAAATCCAATGTAGAATGGTTATTCCTCGACTATTAAATGAGAATTATTTTTGAATTAATGTCAATATGAACTACAAATTGCAACTGATATCTGATTAATAATAAAGGAACAAACATATTAATATTTCAAATGAATTTGGATAAAGTTTAGCAACGATCCGTTGCAGTTTATTTATTTATTTATCGTAGTTTCAATAGGAGAAGCCCATAAACCACTTCTTTTTGGCTAAAGAAAAGAGGAATTATTTTATGTTTAGGAGCTTTCTAAGGGTCTTTTTAATTTCGATTCTGATTTCCAAATCCGACGAAATTCATTCTCTCTAGCTCTTTACTAATTGGGGTTTTAATTTGTGTCTTTTTCATGTTCTTTTTTCTTTTCATAATTTCTCTCATCTTTCATTATTTTAAAATTCTATTTTCATTTTTAATTCTATTCCGCACGGATCATCTCCACTTGTGGTTGTTCTTCGTAAAAATGACAAATAAAATCACCTCAGCCATTTTGTATTCTTTAATAAAGTCATTTTACTTTTTTTTTTATTAAGAATAAAATTTTTCTATCTCAAATTTTTTGCTCATATATAAATTTATTATCAATAAATTATGAATGTTACATAAAATTTTAATACAAAAATTATTGATTTTGAGTTTAAACATTGAAATTTCATATTTTACTACTAAATCAAAGAAATTTGTTATATCATATAATAACAAAAGCTATTTCGAAAATTTACAATTTATTTTTAATAAAATAAATTTATTAATTAAATCTATTTTAATTTTGAAATAAAATAAATCTTAGTATAATGTGCATTTTATTCCAGGATGTTATATAAAAGTGAATTAGAAAAGGAAAGCAAATCTATAAAATATGCAATATTTTATTATTATTATTAGGTATTATTATTAAAAATATTCATCTTCCCATAAGCTTTTTAAGCTAAGTTTGGCATTAATTAATAGAGATTGTGCTGTTGGCGTAAGGCGAAACATCTCTAATAAAAATAAAAGTAAATAAATATTTTATGAGATATTAATTTACTATGATTTAGATTTTATTTGTCACTTGTTTCACGTTTAAAATAAAAGATGTAAATTTTTTTTTAGAAAACTCAACTCATAGTAAATTAATATCTCATAAAATATTTATTTACTTTTAACTTTACCAGGTATACCGGTATGTGAGTGAAGTGAGCGTTTTTTTGTGAAAATGAAACACTAATTTTTAATGGGAAAGTAAATAAATTTTATTTAAAGTATTGACCATTGCTTTCTACACATTTTAACCACCTTTCTGGCAATTTGTGGATACCAGCCCAATATAAATGTTCATCTTTTGAAGCAAACCAATCACACACCCAATTTTCGACTTCTTCGTAGGAATCGAAGTGCTCCTCAGCCAATGCGTATCCCATCGATGAAAACAAATGTTAGTCGGAAGGGGCCAAGTCTGGTGAATACGGCGGGTGGGGTTGCAGCTCCCAGCCAAGTGGTTTGATTGTATCCTGAACCAGTTTTGCTTTGTGTGCAGGCGCATTGTCGTGTAACAAAATTACTTTGACGTGTCTTCTGGCCCGTTCTGGTCGTTTTTCGATCAATGCCTGGTTCAAATTGATCATTTGTTGTCTGTAGCGATTAGTATTAACAGTTTTACCAGGTTGTAGAAGCTCATGATACACCGCACCTTTCTTACCCCACCAAACACAGAGCATTGCCTTCTTGCCGAATCGATCTGGTATCGATCTGGTTTTGCAGTCGATGTTGATGGTTGTCCCTGATTAACCTATGATTTTTTCCGTTTAGGATACTTAAAATAAATCCATTTTTCATCGCCAGTAACATGTCGATGCAAAACTGATTTTCTTTCGTGTCTTCAAAGCAAAATTTCACAAGTGTTTTTTTCGGTTTCCCATCTGCCTTTCGTTCAATTCATGTGGCACCCATGTTCATTGAGATTTCTGTGTATGGGTTCTATGTCATTAGAGATTTTTAGGTTTCTCCGCGTGGGTTTGAGAGTGTTTCTCTTTCTCTCAAACCCTCGCGGAGAAACCCGAAAAATCTCTAATGACATATATATAACTCGGAGGAATTTAATAATGCATTTCGATTTTTGAATCATTTGGATTTCCTCAAAAATATGCATAATGAATTTAGGTGTTTCCACAGGGGGAGGGGGGTTGAAAATTGTTGCAAAATTAACAATATATGCTAAAAATATTCTAATTCTTTAGAAGTGGATAAAATATAATGTATAAGGGGGGGGGGTTACTTTTCATGAAAATGGGGGGATCATGAAGCAAGGGGGATGGGCACCCCTGATGAATTTGATATATTTATTTGTTTGTTTAATTAGTTTTCCTCCTGGACATGGATATTGAATAACAAATAAAGGAATGAATGCCCTTTGTAACTAAATACGCTATAAAAAAATAATAAATAAAATAAAAGCACTTTTTTTCAAAAGAGCTGGATGGTTAATTTTAGAGCTTGTTCATCTTGTCCCCTTCTTTGCAAAAATTATAAATATAAGTAATACTTAAGATAATTGTTCTATTATAAAATCCAGATAACAGTTTCTCAAATCTCATTAAAAAAAAGTGGTGCTTCAAAGTTCAATTTCGCTTTACGGAATTGGAGGCTCTTAATTGCGGACACCCGTGGGGGCTGATCCCGGGTAAGACTCGAGCCTAAGCAAAGAAGAAGATAGAGTAGTGAAGCGCCCCTTGGAATTAATTGATAGTGCGCCCCGTTTGCTAGTTGTAAGCTCTCAGCTGATTGGTTGGCTCCCTCTTAAGCCCGGCGTTCTCTGATAAGCGGCCCAGATTTCCAACTTAAGTCACTTTAAGATGGCTCGCCTTCAAAAACAAATAACAAATGACACATACAATATATAATCAGCTATCTATTTTCTTTTTTTCCCTTACCTAAAAAATTACTTACCCATTCCCAAAATATCATTTTGAAACATAACCTCATTCTTTCAAATACTTTTCAACTAATATCACAGTTTTTAACCGACTTCAAAAAAGGGGGAGGTTCTCAATTCGACTGATTTTTTTTTGTGTCTATGTTACCTGATATCTTCGCCAATTGTTAACCGATTTTGATGATTTTTTTCCATTGGGTTCAGTATAGTTTCTGATTGGTCTCGTTTTTTTTCATTGGTATTGGACCTTTTTTGTTATGTTTGTTCACCCATAACTTCTTTGTTTATGAACCGATTTTAATTATTCTTTCTGCGTTTGGATCAGTATAGCTCCAAGATGGTCAAGATATTTATTTATTTTATGTAAGTTCAGCGAGATCTTTTTGCCACGTCAAACCATTTCGATGATTCTTTTTTATTGGAAAGGGCGTACCTTAGAGGTGGTTCCATATTAATTTGGTCAAGTTCTGATGATATCATCAATGATGAAATAATGAAAATCTCTAATTCTTATGAGCAAATAATCAAAATTATAATAAATAAAATCTTTTATAAAAAAAATCTTAAAACATTAATTCAAAACTCGCAAGCGTTTCGAGAGGATTTCTCTATTTATGAATTGAATTTTATTATCATTTTCTGATTCATTCGCCCGACGCTTTCTCTTACGAGATGCATGTAAGGTATTATATTAAGTTACTATTAATAACATCACTAAAAAGAGAAAAAATAATTTTTATAAAAAAATAAAACCGACTTCAAAAAAATTAAATGCAACAAATAAAATAATAAGATCTCAAAAATAAAATAAAATGCACTAAAAGGTATAAAATAATTATCTAATTTAGTTATAACTAAACGATGAAATTGTTACATGAAATCACTTTTTGAAGTCGGTGCCAAAAATATACATTTTATGAATCGAACTCGACGGATCTTACTTAGTACGTTTGTCGGGTACGCTCGTTTTATATAGGTTGTTTAGAACCGACTTCAAAAAGTGATTTAATGTAACAATTTCATTGTTTAGTTGTAACTAAATTAGATAATTATTTTATACCTTTTAGTGCATTTTATTTTATTTTTGAGTTCTTATTATTTTATGTTGCATTTAATTTTTTTGAAGTCGGTTTTATTTTTTTTATAAAAATTATTTTTCTCTTTACCTAAAAAATTACTTACCCATTCTCAAAATATCATTTTGAAACATAACCTCTTTCTTTCAATTACTTTTCAACTAATATCACTGTTTTATTAAATACAGTGAAACCCCCAAATCCAAACTAATTGGGCTGTAGCCTCTTCGGATTTCAGTTCGGATTAGCCAGAAGCTGCTTCGACAATAGAAGATAACTGATATGAATTGAAAGATTAAGTGATATTTTTAGTGTTTCTATTATATTATTTCATTTTTTTTTGCAAAGTGATTAAACTAAAAAATTTCAATAACTAACTTTTACCGTTTTTCAATCCTGGATGACATAAGTATGTAGACACATTTACACTTTGTTAGGTATGCTAACTGTACTTCTTTGTTGATTTTTCAATTAATTATGTAAAATAAGGTTATAATGTAGAATATATACATAATTGTTTTATGACTAAATGAATAATTTTCTATTTTTTTCGTTCCGATTCTCCGGAATTTCGGATTTTCGGGGTTCGGATTTGAGGGGTTTCACTGTACATTTATATTCTATAATTTTATCGAAGAAGGAGAGATAATTTTTCTAAACCTCGATTATTAAGCAATTGGAAATAAAAAAGTTTTTTTTTATTAAAAAATTAATGTATTTTTAATTAAAAGAATAATAATTTATTGTGCTATCCCTAAGGGCCTATATACAAGGAAGTCCAGCATAATTCTAACCAAAATTCGAAAATTTACAAATATAGTTTTAAATTATAAATAGAAAAATTTTATTTCTTAAACCACATGTCTGTTTGCTTATGCCTTTCCCATAAGAAGCCTGAAAATCTCAAAAAAATCATTAAAAAAAATACATTTTCTGCTCTTTTAAATAAAAAAATCTAGAAGTAGAAACGTCAAAATCTTATCAAATTTTCATATTGAAAATATATATATTTAGGCATCAGAATGAACTTACTATGATTTCCTTTTTTTAGTAATATCGTTTCTTAAAAAAAAAAAAAAAAAAAAATGGACACAGCACTACCTAAAAATCACTTGACCTTACCATACAACATGGCCCCTAAAATTATTTATATTCATGTAAGGGGGGTTAGTTCTTGCATTTTTATACTTCTGGTTATGTATACAAAATTTGGTTGAGTTTGGTAAATGGCCATGATTTTGATTTTTTGACTCTACAGCCCCCGTCTCCGTTTTGGGCGCTTAGTTTTTGCATTTTTAGACTTCTGGGGTCCCACTGATTATGTATACAAAATTTGGTTGAGTTTGGTAAATGGCCATGATTTTAATTTTTTATCCCCCTCCCCATTTCGGCCGGTTATTTTTTTTATTTTTATACTTTTGGGGTCCCACTGATTATGTATACAAAATTTGGTTGAGTTTGCTCAAATGGCCTAGATTTTTAATTTTTAACCCCCCCTCCACCCCCCTTAATTTTGGGTCGATATCCACCAAAATCTAATCAGCTCTTAATCTCAATGGACCAAAACTATGTGTGAAATTTGGTTTTGATATTCACACTAGTTTTTGAGCTAGATCGTCCACAAAATTTGGTAACGCACAGACTAACTAACAGACATGTTGACAAAACAATTATTATCTCGAAAAATATAATTTTTCGATGTTCACTTATTAGAGCTTTGTTGTAGACCGAAATGCCATGGTTTCGTTTAATTTTTTTAATCAAAATAGTTTCAGCCGTTTTTGAGATATTTCGAAAAAAAGAAGAAAAAAAACACTTTTTTCATGCACGATTACAATACTTGACCATAACCTGTATGGTAAAGTAAAAATTGTTGTTACGTTCCTAAAGATTTGGTCCATCTCTCTGTATATATTTTACTTTATTTTGTTAAAAAGATATTGAATAGAAATATTTATTTAAAAATTCGTTGAAAAAATATTTATCGAAATTCATTAGAATTTGGCAGTGGTGGGATTATCTTATCGAATTACTGGACTCTTTCGCTTTGCAATTCTCGGGTCAGTTGTGGCCAGGCAGGCTTCGGGGCCATGTCTCCTTGTCACCTAAAGGTAAATTAACCTTAATATATTTACTTTCTAGTTTACTAAATCTTACTTTCTCTTGCCCAAACTACTTCTTTAATTAAATACATCATTATATACAGGGTATTCCGAAAAAAAATTCTTAACAATTAAATTATGATTATACAGGGTGTCCCAAAAATTTATTTATAATAAAAATTATGATTATTCAAGGTAAATTAATCTTAATATACTTACTTTCTAGTTTCCTAAATCTTACTTTCTCTTGCCCAGACTACTTCTTTAATTAAATACATCATTATACAGGGTATTCCGAATTTTTTTTAACAATTAAATTATCATTATACAGGGTGTCCCAAAAATTTATTTACATTAAAATTATGAATATACAGTGTCCCAAAAATTTATTTATAATAAAAATTTTGATTATTCAAGGTAAACTAATCTTAATATATTTACTTTCTAGTTTCTTAAATCTTACTTTCTCTTGCTCAAACTACTTCTTTAATTAAATATATCATTATACAGGGTATTCCGAAAAAATTTGTTAACAATTAAATTATGTTGAAGGAGACAATAAAAGATGTCTTTTCTGGAATTATAAATTTTATTTATTTATAATGAGACTATAGTTTCGAGGGCTTTGCCCTCTTCATCAATCTATTACAATGGATTCACAGGAATTAATTTATGAAATTAATTAATTCATAAATTAATTCCTGTGAATCCATTGTAATAGACTGATGAAGAGGGCAAAGCCCTCGAAACTATAGTCTCGTTATAAATAAATAAAATTCATAATTCCAGCAGAAGACACACTCTTTTATTGTCTGCTTCAATATATAAAAATTCTGCTACTCTCGTCAAAAACTTTCAATTTAATTAATTTATGATTATACACGGTGTCCCAAAAATTTATTTACATTAAAAATATGAATATACATAGTGTCCCAAAAGTTTATTTATAATAAAAATTATGATTATTCAAGGTAAACTAATCTTAATATATTTACTTTCTAGTTTCCTAAATCTTACTTTCTCTTGCCCAAACTACTTCTTTAATTAAATACATCATTATACAGGGTAATCCGAAAAAATTTGTTAACAATTAAATTATGATTATATAGGGTGTCCCAAAAATGTATTTACATTAAAATTATGAATATACAGAGTGTCCCAAAAATTATAAAAATTATGATTATTCAAGGTAAACTAATCTTAATATATTCCTATACTTCCTAGTTTCCTAAATCTTACTTTCTCTTGCCCAAAATACTTTGTAATTCAATTGTTTTTTAAAAATTTAGATTTTTTTATTACACTTGGTGTGTTTATTGCAATTATCTCCAAATCTTAACTCATTATATTAAATGATCAATTCGTATATTATATATTCGGGTTTTCAAGTCTATAAATCGATCTGTCTTTCATCTTCGAATAGCTTTAATTTTTTTTTCTCAATTAAAGTAATAATTCACAGGTGGGTGTTTCAATTAAATTTTTTTTTAATTTTTAAACCCACTAATTACAAATATTATCATATATTAACAAGAAACAATTTAATTAAGGTCAAAAATATAAGATTTTAGAAGAATATAACAAGCCCGGCAAGCGTGTTAGTACTCGGGTTCAACCCCTGAGGGGACGAAGCTCTCTGATATGGACTGTAAAAATATTCTACTAAAATCTTAGATTTTTGACCTTAATTAAATTATTTTTTGATATTTAGTATTTGACCTTTTTACCTCAATTTAAAATTAAAAATAATATTATTAATATATTGCTTTTAACTAAAGTAAATAATTAATGCTTGGTCTATCAGGTAATATATTATCTGCAATGTGATGATATGAGTGTATAAATATGAAGAAGGATCAATTTGGTTCTTTTTGTGAGAAATTTTGAATACCATCAGAGAGCACATGTCTGTCAATGTCTTCATTATCCACATTTTAGGTCATTTTCACTCCATTACCTCGCTCACCAAAAGAGATAAAGGATTTGGTTTTTCATTAAAGTTTAGAATAAAGTAATGACCGGGAAAAATTGCAATTCGCGTTAACGAAAAAATGCGTTTCGCTTTTACCTAAATTAAAAGATGACTTTTATTTTAATTTTCATGTTTATTTTTGTATTGAGATTTAGTATAGGCACACTAAAGATAAAACTAAAAAACTAAATTCATTCTTTCATCTACCCATTGGCATTTCGAATTTCTTCGATTTATTAATTTTCAAATAATAATCTTATTTCTCCATTCAAAAAGAATGTTTGGTCTTACAAATTCTAAAAATTTTCAGAAAATAATATTATTAACCCTTATTTCGATGCTCCAACAACTCCTACATAATAAGGGCTTCATGACCAGGTCAAAATATGTCAAATTAAAAAAATATATATAATATTGATACATTCAGAAATTAAAGTAAGAAAAATTGTTTAAAGAACCGAATGAAACGAAACGATGATTCGTGACATGACTCGATTCTGTTGAAGCTTAAAGACATTTTTCATTTCACCTCCTATTATCAACCCTTATTTCGATGCTCCATCAACCCCTACATAATAAGGGCTTCAATGCCAGTTCAAAATAAGTCAAATTAAAAAATATATTCATTGAAAAATTCAGAAATTAGAGAATCCCGTATCCCTGAAAAAATTCTAGATATGGCACTGAATAGATATAATAATTGTTTTTGAAATGTACGAAAAGGTAAATTAAATATGGAACAACAAAATTTGAATAACATAAAACTTCAAACAGAAAAATATTTTAATTTTCCAGATGAAAAATGCTGGTAATTTAAATTATATTTTCAAACAAAAATTAATTATCCGATAACTTTTTTTTTAAACAAAATACATTAAAATGCAATTGAAAAAATGTGTAATTTTATCTTTCACTTCTGTAGAATAATTATTATCATTATAGAATACATACTAAGGCTCCGCAGAATGAAGGCTGCATAGACTTTATAAATATAATTCATTCGGATCCAAGATTTCTCATTTAGATACAGTATAGTTTAAAATCTTTAATATAATCCTATTTTTGCCGCTAACTTGTACAATAAAATAAAATTTATTTTAATTAAAACTGAAAAATTGAATAAGTTGATGATTTCTAAAGTCTAGGCGTGCGTATATTCATTTCTAGGGGTATAGATTGCGTTAATACAGCCAATGAGTTATTTAGATTTAATTAGAATGTTTAGAGAAATTTTGACTTAATTATTTTACCGTTTAGCTTAGAGCTTCTCGTTAAGTTGTTGCTTAAGTGTTATAAGCAATATGGAGTATAAATTATTTAGAATATCTAAAGTATTTCTAAAATATATTCATTGATACATTCAGAAATTAAAGTAAGAAAAATTCTTTAAAGAACCGAATGAAACGAAACGATAATTCGTGACATGAAACTCGATTCTGTTGAAGCTTAAATACATTTTTCATTTCACCCTCTTAGAACAGTCAGATATTTCTTTTGCTAAAATGCCGATGAAAATTTTTTGGTACTTATCAAGTGTCATGAGTTATTATTCGTGTATAAATTTTAATCCTATTGAAATAAATGAAGGAGGTGTAAATTATGAGTGTCGCGATGATTTCAAAGTCGTGTGGCGACCACATCAGTTGATTCTTCATATTTTAGACATTTCTAAAGAATTAATGGTCAGTTTCTTAGTTCGATTTTACTATATTAAATATTCAAGAACCAGAACTAAGGCGATTCTCCGCAGAATGAAGGCTGCATAGACTTTATAAATATAATTCATTCGGATCCAAGATTTCTCATTTAGATACAGTATAGTTTAAAATGTTTAATATAATCCTATTTTTGCCGCTAACTTGTACAATAAAATAAAATTTATTTTAATTAAAACTGAAAAGTTAAATAAGTTGATGATTTCTAAAGTCTAGGCGTGCGTATATTCATTTCTAGGGGTATAGATTGCGTTAATCCAGCCAATGAATTATTTAGATTTAATTAGAATGTTTAGAGAAATTTTGACTTAATCATTTTACCGTTTAGCTTAGAGCTTCTCGTTAAGTTGTTGCTTAAGTGTTATAAGCAATATGGAGTATAAATTATTTAGAATATCTAAAAGCTAGCTGGTTAAGCATCTGCAAGGTGAAGTTGTGAAAATGAAATCCCTTCTGAACGGATTAATATAGCAATAGATCCAGTCTTAAAATTAAAAACAAAATATCCTGTAATAAAATAATTGATTTAAAGGAAGTGGAAATAAACAGATATGGCCATCCATATGACTTTACCATACACCTGGGTCTTCTTTTTTATTTAATACTAGCCTTCGGCCCGGCGTCATCTAGCCCCTGGCGGTGAGCTTCTCGTTCATACCAATTTAATAATTGAAATTTAAAATGATACTGTAAGTATTGAAAGAATGTGCTGAATGAAATTGATTCAACAATAAGGAAAGATTTATTTAACACATTGTCTAAACAAGATCTCTATCTGACCAAACAGAATCGTCCTATAGGTACTAACAGACATTTTGACAAAACAATTAATATCTCGTAAATATAATTTTTTTTCGATGTCCACTGATGAGGGCTCTTTTGTAGAACGAATCGCCATGATTTCGCTCAATTTTTTTAATCAAAATATTTTCAGCCGTTTTTTATATATTTGGAAAAAACGATGCAAAAAAACTCACTCTTTTCATACATGATTACAATACTTCATCATACCCTGTATGGTAAAGTAAATAAATAAATAGTTAGATATCCTGACTACCTTGGAGCTATACTGATCCAAACGCAGAAAGAATCATTAAAATCGGTTCATAAACAAAGGAGTTATTCGCAAAAATACATAACAAAAAATGTCCAATACCAATGAAAAAAAACGGGACCAATCGGGAACTTTACTGAACCCAATGCAAAAAAATCATTAAAATCGGTTCACAATTGGCGAAGAAATCAGGTAACATAGATACAAAAGAAAATCAGTCGAATTGACAACCTCCTCCTTTTTTGAAGTCGGTTAAAATGTGAGAACTTTTTAAGGCTCGATACAATTTTTCCAAATTATGGTGACCTGGTACAAAGGAGGAGTTTTTTTTTTTTAAACAAACTTGTACCCGAATTTCAAATCAGAAAACATAAGCTAAAATGTTCAAGACCCTCATATAAGGATTCGGACTTTTTTCTTATTTTAGCATATTACAGAATCTATTAACTAGAAAATATTATCGGTTATTCAGAATGAAATATAGTGAAATGAAATTGAATTAGAAATTAATTCTCCCTCAAAAGGCTGATTGGTACTTAGTTATTTCATCTTCCAATGGTTAATAAAATTCTTTCAAATCAAAGTGAAGCGAAATTTGTCAACTTTTGTTTCTTTCCGGATGATAAAGAGAGCAAATTTATGATTAAAAGAAAAAAAAAGATTTTTATTACTTTTCTGTCCAAATTCATGATAAACATATTTGTCAACCAAAAGGCTTCTTTTACCGGGCATTGGATTTTAGAGAAGTTGATTCCCCACTTTTGAGACTCTTATATTATATATATTATTGAAGTTTTTGACAAATGACTTCTTCTATAAGAAATATGATTTTTTATAAAATGATCGTATTTATTTATTAATATTGATTTTATCGTATAAATTGAAAAAAGCTGATTATTTAATAATATTAAATTTTTTAATGGATTAGAATTTATTTAATACTAGCTGCAAGGTCCGCCTTCGGCGGCCCTCTTGCTAGCCAGGGGGCACCTCCCTGGACCCCCAGCCCTTGAACCCCACCCTCGGCCCCCACTCCCACCCACCACACACCCCGAAACCCACCCAGCACCCCCACCCCCGCCCCCACACCACCACCCCAATACTCCATTCAACACCCTAACCCCCCCCGCACAGTGTACCCGTTCTCAACCCCCGACCCCACACCACCACCCTCCCTATTTTGGGTTGTTAGTTTTTGCATTTCTAGCTCTCTAGAGGCCCAGAGAGTATGTATACAAAATTTGGTTGAGTTTGCTCCAAGGGCAAGAATTTACATTTTTACACCCTCCTCTTTCTTTGGGTGGGTTTTTGGGGAAATTTTTTAAACAAAAGTTGTCAGAAATCACATCCCCTACAACTTTGCTCATTATAAAATTTGCCGTAGAATTAATAGTTTAGGAGTTATTTGATAGTTTTCATTCGTGCGCCCCCCCAAACCCCCTTCTGGTTTCAAAATATCAAAATGTTATATAGCTAAAAACGTAAGTTAGAAGACATCTGATGTAAATATGAAATTCCAAAATAATCCCTTCAGCCGTTTTTACGTGAATCGTGAGCAAATTTTCGGAAACCACTGAAACAGACAGACATACAGACAGGAATTTTGTTGAGGGTGTTTTCGTTCATAACTTTGCTTGAAACGTGTGCAACCAAAATTTGGCGTGATTTGGAGCAATGTATAGTTTATTTATATTAGTATTTCAATATTCATAAAATATTTTAGTTTTAATATTTATTGATTTAGATTAAAATATTTAATTTAGTTAATTTTCATAAAGCTGATAGGACATAAAATTTAACTATGTTATAGGTATATAGGCAATACGATAATGTTATTGTAACGATAATATAATAGATTTTGAATTCGAAACTCATTAATTTTAATTTTCTAAATTTTTTCAAATATTGAAATTTTCCCTCAGGCGTTCAATTTTATAAACATTTTAAATAACAAAGAAAATTCAATTCTGATTTAATTTGACATTTCAATTCGCTTTGATAAGGTAGTTAGTTTTTGCATTTGTAGTCTTCTGGTGGCTATTACTAGGATTTCTTTATTAATCGACTTTGAAAAAAAAGGAGGAGATTATCATTTAAACGGAATTTTTTTTGCATTGGGTTCAGTCTCGTACCCGATTGGTCCCGTTTTTTTTCATTGGTATTGGACCTTTTTTTTAATAATATTTCAATTAAAAAAAATTATTTCATGGTAGCGCCTAAATGTTAGACAACTAATTTGACATCTCTTGCGAGGCTATGCCTATCCTATAGAAATTAGGCTCCAAGTTGTACTGGTTAAATTGGAATCTTGTCATGATCATCGAAATTAATTAATGAAGTAGTTAATTATTTAAGATTGGACCACCCATGGTGAATTTATCATATGTATGTTCTATTCCAAAGAGTTATTTAGTTCATCAACCCGGCCAACAATAAACAAATATTCAATACGAGCTTTTCGTGCTTGCCTTCGACACGCCCTCGAAGCTCGGCCCTCCGGGCTGGTGACCTAGCGGGCAGCGTCTCGGTCCAAAAATTTTATTCCTCTTAAAAAACCACACTCCAAATGTATACCCGTAAACTACCGAAAATACATCGTCTCTTAAAAGCCCTCTTTAATTTTTGAGTGGCAAGGGGGGGGGAGGAATAATTATCAATTTATTTAATGTTTCTTAATTTAAAATGAATTGGAGTCTTTCATTTCAAAATTCGAGTCCAAATTACAATTATATTTTAAATTTGCCTGGTTAATGAAAATCCATTGATAGCCATCAGTTTAAAATCCGAGCTGACAATTATATTTCAAATTTGCCTCGTTAATTAATATACATTTAATGTTTCTTAATTTAAAATCTATTGGTGTTTTTTCATTTTCATTCGAGTTCAAATGAATACAATATTATCTCGACACAAAGTCTAAATCAAAAATATATAGTTTTAGTAACAGAAATCAAGATATAAATATTAATGTTGCATTGGTGTAATGGCTAGAGCTGATGCCCTTAGTTCAAGAGTTCGTCGGTTCGATTCTAGGCAAGAGGGTAATTTTTTAAAGAAAATTCTCTCAGCGTTGTTACAAATTAATCTAGGCTCTTATATATAGTATATATTCATATTCACATAATTCTATATTTTTTCATATTATAAGATTATTTTAAAAATAATTCGACGTAATTTCTATATAACTTATATATTTTAAAAAATGCTACTCATTGCTCATGCATCGTTTCGTCCATTCATTTTTGGACTTAATTCAGGCCCAAAAATTAAATAGAATATTTGTTATTAGAGCAGCAATAACTCTAATAACAAAAATGGTTTATAATTGTTAAGCTTGGTAAATTCTTAACAATTATCTGAATTCTGATATCTATTAACTCAATAAAAAGTATTTTTTATTTTTTTAATACGAAGAAGTGATTTACTTTTGATGTTTTCTATTGAAAAAAAAATTCAGAAATTAATCGAATCTTTATTAGGGAACCTCTTGAACGGATTCAGTTGCTGAGCTGAAATTGGACACATGTTTATATTAATAAGCTACACATTTTCGCCAAGTTTTAGTCTTATAACTCAAATGATTCACTGCCCAAAGAAATCGCAAAGTATAACAATTTGCAAAGAGCGTACTGAATATTGAAAATGTTTTCTTTTTTTCCAATATTTTAAATCATTTAGGTGTGTAGATATGTAATATTTGGAAAAATAGCTTCCGAGAAAATTCACTTTTATGCTCTTTTAATTTCAATAGGGGAGTTGGGTTAGCCGAGCTGGCTAACGCGCTAGCCCCGCTTCGGCATCGATGATGACGATGTTGGAGCGGAAGGCCGTGGTTCGATCCTGGATGACATATACAATTTCTACCGGCTAAAACTCGGCTCCCTCACTAACACTACCAACACTTTACTGATGTGCTGTCTAAATGGGCTTTGTTCCCGGTGGCAATAAATAAAAAAAAATTCAATAAGATCGTTTAAACTTTTACTCTTTAAGTATTAAGAGAAAATATGCAAAATATTATAGGAGTAAATAAATTTTAACTGAATTGAATTTTTTCATTACATTTTAATATTATTTTTAAATTATTTAATTTTAAAATTGGATTGTTTTTAAAACATGACTTCAATATAAATTATGATTTTTCTCAGCCCAGATTATTTTTGGAATTATTATTTTTAAATGAAGGTGTCTGGATATCAAGGCTTAGTATTCTATGAAGTTGATTTAAATGAGAAAATATTATTTGTTTAATTAATATGGAATTTAAACACTCTTCGTAATCCAAGCTTAATGAAGATGATATTTTGAAAAATTAAAAGTGTTTTGATCGTAACTAAAGAGGTATAATTTCAATATGAATATGTTGAGGGCATTGTCTCGGCTTGGGCTCTCTAAGCACCGGAATTAGAAGATAAATAAAAAGAAGAAAGAATGGAATTCATTAAAGAAAGGGAGCAGTTAAGAGTCAAGCATATTCTTTAGAAAGGATGAATACCTGTCGTCTGCTTAATACATATTACATTTCTTTCAGGAAAAATATTAAAATCTACAAAGAATGAAAATGGAGTCTCAAGGATTAAAGAAAATTAAATATTTGAGAGAAATATTGTAATTTAAAAATTGTTTATCTTGATTGCTAGAAAATTTAAGGTAATAAGATTTTCTATTATAATTAAGATTAATAAATTTTCTCTGATAAAAGAAAGAAATTAGATAAAATTAAAAAAATAATTTAAATCATAATTTAATTTTGGTTAATAAATATTTTCTAATATTTTAAATTTTCAAATGAAACACTGAATGAACTGTGATTTAATTCGGAATTAAGGAACCAGCTAATTCTTTAGAAAATATGAATACCTGTCGTCTACGTATCCATGAGTTTTGACAGATATTAATTTAGGTAGGCAGAGGGGTTGCCAACATTGCGCATTTGTTGACCCGGAGGAATATAAATTAAGGTAGTTCTTTCACAAATTCAAAAATTCAAGAAGTCTTCGAAACTTGGAATATAAGTCATTAAAACAACAATAAACACTGTTAAAATTTGAAGACGATTTACCACACCAAACATGAAATAATTGCAATTAAAAATGAAATTTTTTTTATATGGCAGATTGGGAAAGGGTGGGGATATGATCATTATTTTATTTTTTTCATTGAAGGACTTTCACCATCTTGATGAAAAAACTAATATTTGTTAGAATAATATATTCGGAGTAACTTAAAAAAAAAATTGAAATTATTTATTCCATAGTTTTGATAAAAAAAAAACACATTTGGGCGATTATTTTTGGAAGGGATATAAGCACAATGACTTGCAAACGATCCATTCATAAAGAGGGTATAGTAGTGTGAGAAGTACAGTCATGTTAAAAAACATAACCTAAAATTCTAGCACCGTTTATATGTACAGAGTGGTTCGAGGCTAAAACTTTTTGTGTGGATTGTCTCGAAGAACTGCCTTAAGAGGTTTCCATACTGAACGTCGTGCGGACGAGGGAGGGTTCGGGAGAAGATCACCCATTTCAGGGGCAAGAAATTTTTTTAAAAATTTTGCATTTTAAAGTTGCATTTTTTAATGTACAAAATTATATATGAAACAGAAATTTGAAATGACCCGAATAATTCCTTTGTAAGCCCGGAATCAGAAAATGATCTCCAAATCCGGAGTCTATGGGTCAAAATGACTTTGTTATCAACCCTATAGGAGAGGGGAGAGCTAAGAAACATTTAATTATGTTTACAAAAAAATCTGGAGAACATCTAAAGGGTTAATTCTGGAATTCATAGAAACTTGTTAAATATTTTATTTTCTGGAGTTATTCTTAAAATATTTTTTTTTTCATTAAAATTTGAATTTTTATTTCAATCACACATAATTAACTATAATTATTTATTGAACACGAACAAATAATACCATATAACTACGACGTTTCGATCGACTTATTCTGCGTTTTCAAGGATGATCACTCACTCCGATTATAGGTTAACTGAGCCAATCACATGTCGGCTAGGCTTATATAGACTCCAAGTACAGTCCAGTCAAAAAATCAACATACTGACGACCTCAGTGCTCCCTGTCGGACTGAGCATGACATGTTTTTAAAATTATTATTATCATTTGATTTGTCAATATTTTTCGCTTTGTGGTTTTTAAAAGCATGTAATGCTCAGTCCGACAGGGACGCTGAGGTCGTCAGTGTGTTGGTTTTTTCACTGGACTGTACATGGAGTCTATATAAGCCTGACCGACACGTGATTGTCTCAGTTAAACTATAATAGGAGTGGGTGCTCATACTTGAGAACGATCGCAGAATAAGTCGATCGAAACGTCGTAGTTATATGGTATTATTTGTTCATGTTCAATATATAAATATAATTAATTATGTGGGATTCAAATAAAAATTCAAATTTTAATCGAATTAATATCAAAAATAAAAGCTTCTACATCTTCATTACCAATATTTTTTTTCATTTATTTATTTGATGATGAAATGCCCATTCAATGATTCAAGCCTATTTTTTTTTTAATTTAAGAAGATTCCAGAGAGGGAGCAAGTGCCACCCAATCTTTTCTTACATTCTTCATTTTAATACGAAATAAAAAATTTAATCAAGAATTTAAAGGCCCCGAATCAAAGATCTTATTAGATATGTTTTATTCATGTCAGAAGGAATCGCCCCTTCTCAAGTCGAATCAAAAGTACCAAACTTGCTTTCCGGGCAGTTGGCTTAAACCTAGAGATAATATCCTTCTGACATATAAGGAACTTTTACTTCGCTATAAACTCAAATGTAAAATTTTACTGGCGATTGAATGAATTTTTCAGTGAAAAGCCATTAGGAATTTTATGATTTTAAAGCCGATAACATATTTTTTAATTAAAGATTGAAAAACTCCTTCGATTTAAATAATACATCCCTATATGGTCAGATGGCTATCTTCTCTAGGGTTAAGCCAATTTCACGAAAAGTAAATTTGGAACTTGGGTTCAACGCCTGAGGAAGCTATCCCTTTTCTACATGATATAATACGTTTTATTCTCAAATTCTTGGGGAAAAATATATTTACTAAGGACGTTAGAATTTTAAGAAAAAACCAATTTTTTAAAAAAATCACTCGATTTAAAAATTTTTAATTTCAAAATAATTTTTTTCTTTTGTTTGTTTTTTTGGCTTTTCGGCCTTTCAAGCCATAAGCCAATTTACTACTTATTATTATTTTTTTTAATTTGTCACCACCCCGGGGTCAGATTTTAGCAGGATGCCTCGAGTCGGATTCGAACCCGGGTCCACTTGGTTAGCAGGCTGGCACTCTACCCCTAGCCTAAACAGACCCCCCCTTCAAAATAATTATTCACATTAATTTTATATGTTAAAGATTGTTAAAGAATATATTACAGATTCTACAAATATATCGCTATATAATATTTCGAAATTGCTGAAAATTGTTACAGACAAAATAGGGAATTGATTTTTTAAGAATATAATTTCCAGGAAGTACCAAAAGTAACTTAAAAACAAAAGTATATTCTTTTAAAATTAGGCCTCGATTATTTAGTCTTATCATATATGCCAAAAATAAATTAAACTGATCAAGATTCTTTTCAATTCAGATAAATGAAGAGTAAGCTCGACCGCCATCTTGACTTGATCAAAAGATTTCCAATCATACGTTATCAAATGAGAAATACCTGTTTTACAAAGCGCTAATACTCTCATATAAGCACGTTTTTCTTGAATATAAAATATAGTATATGTTCCTAGGACTATTTTATGTAATTCATCTTATTTTAATGTGAAATAATTTTAATTTGTTGATCATCTCAAGATGGCAGGCTGTGAGTCAGCGATGACGTAGGCAGGCGATACTTTTCTAGCCATATTCTCTCTCCTATCTCCCTGAAATGAATATATATATGAATTTTCTCAAAGTCAAAAAATCCAAATATTTAAGAGAAGCAGTGAGTATATTGAACTTTTTATTACCCTTGACACCTCATACATCACTCATTAAAATATTTTATAACCTTAGGAAATTATTTTTTTATATGATTACCTGTATTTTTTTCCAATGCAACTCCTCGGTTATAAAATATAGTGTTGTATATAAAAAAATAAATACACCACGAACTTATTACAGTAGAGGGTGTGTAAATGTCCGTGGATATAATCCACCTATCATCATTTATGGCCGTTTTATGGTATATTGAATGTATTGGAAAATTTGAGTTTGCGCTTCGATAAAATTTATTCCCCTGACCTTCTGCAAAATGGACATGCGAGCGGAGATAGATCGAAAGCTGTTCTGCATTTAAATATCTACAATTCCGCTCCCTCTATATAGTAGATAACTTATCTTCATTATTCAGGATCAATCTATTTGATTCGAAAACATTTCGAAAATAAATAATCATAAAAATATGGACCAAAAAAAAAAAATCCAAGAAATAAATGGACAAAATTCCTATTAATAAAAATTTCATAAATCGTTTTTTTTTTTTTATTATTTTCATTATTATTGTTACAAATAATTATTTTGATTAGTTATGTCCGAGGGGTGAACCGCGATCTTATATTGTGTACACCTACTTCCACTTCCACTTTCATTTCCAAGTAGAAGACAATAGATTATCTAATGAATTCCAAAATAATTCCAAAGACGTGTACACCTAATTCCAATCCCAGTTCACCCCTCGGTTATGTCCATCGATTCAATTATTAAAGTTGCTATCGGGAAATAAGGACTATAGTTTTTATGCAGATAATTTATATTTTATTGCCAACGTTTCGTCAACTTTGTTCACTTCTTCAGGGCTCTAAAAAGTGATAAGGCCTTAATTAATACAGATTATAAATAGTTAATTAACTTAGTATGTAAAATGATTTTTATGTGTATTAATTTGTTTTGTGTGTGTAGTGAAGTAGTTTTTGAGATCAATTTTGATTTTGAATTGAAAATGTTATAATCTGTATTAATTGAGGCCTTATCACTTTTTAGAGCCCTGAAGAAGTCAACAAAGCTGACGAAACGTTAGGCATAAAATATAAATTATCTGCATAAAAAATATATTCCTTATTTCCCGATAACAACTTTAATAATTATTAATAATTGCAAAATTTTGATTTTTTGTCTACATATTGTCCATTTACATTGTCCATTTAAAATATAATCACATCAGTGGCAGACCGTGACTTTTCAACCAGGGGATGCTGTCCAAAAAATACCCCCTTCATTTTTTTTTAAATTTTCATTTATTCTTTTTTTTGCCAATTTCATCAAATACAGCATAAAAGAATTTTGATTTATTTTTCAAATTTAACAATATATTTTTTATGACACACGGTTTTTATGATACAAGATACAGTAAAACCTCGTTTATCCGGCCCTCATTTATCCAGACCGGATTTGTAGACATTTATATTTTAATAAATGTTCCCATAGATAATAATGAAGTGAAAAGTTATTTTATTTTTAACCTATATTTTTTTTAAACAATTCTATGTAATTTTGATTTAAAACATCTTTTTTTCTCGTAATAAATTGCTTATTTGAGGATTTGTTTTGTTTTTATTAGCCATATATCCGGATTATCCGGTATTCCTTTGGTCTCGGTTAGTTCGGATAAACGAGGTTCTACTGTACTCTAAATGTTTTGAAATTTTAGGGATTCGCCACATCCACAGCATCCATGAACCGCACGCTACTGAATCACATAGTCACAACAACAACATATTTTTAATAAAATTTAGGGAACGCGGTGTTGGTTTATAGTGAAACATTGTTAAAATTAAATTAGGTTGGAGTTGGTGGTGTTTCACAAGGAGAAAAATTAAAATACAAAGATTTTTTTAGTTTACTCTATATATTTCGAGCTCTTAACTCATCGTCAGGAGAACATTGACTAAAGATAACATGATATTTTGAACAGAATTTATTTTAATTTTAATATGATGGACAGTTATTTATGACATAGTGTAAATATGAAAGAATTATCAGAAGGATGGAATGGCTTTAGAAAGCCGACTGACCAGATGTAGGGACAAAGGGCTGGGACAAAGAAAAGATATTTATATTTGAAAGTTGCCGAAAATTATGTATGTGTAATAAAGAAAGGCAATAAACTATAGAATGCAATGAGGGTGCATAGCGAAAATTTAATCTCTCATTTTCTATTTAAAAAAAAATAAAAAATAAAAAAAATAAAAAAATAAAAAAATAAATAAAATTAAAAATAAACCCACCACACACCCTCATCGCACTCCAATTCAAATTAAATATCATTGATTAAGATGTCAATTATTGGTGAAGTTTTGATGTCTGTTTGATTGTTCAAGATGTTTTGATTAAGGTGTATGGCCTTTTTAATTTCAGCTGACTCCAATAAATCCAATTTCCTACTTTTTGGAATAAAATGTAAAGGGAGGGGTTGGTCGATGAAGGTGAATGGTTGTGGTCAAACAAATGATCTGCAAAAGCCGAGGTATAACTAAGAGGGGGGGCATTTGGGTTCAAACTATTCACTTGTAGATTGCGAAGAGATCTCATATGTTCAACGTGGCGTTGATTGAAAGATCTGCCCGTTTGCCCGATATAAAATGATTGACAGTCATTACATTGCAATTTATATACACCGCTCATTGTTGTTGGTTTTATTATATCGATTTTATTGTTAACCAATATGGATGAAAGGTTGTTTCTGTTATAGAATGCGGGGGTGATATTAAGTTTGCGAAACATATTAGCTATAGGGTAGCTGAGTGGAGAATGGAAATAAAGTTTTTTAAAGTTTTTTTCTTTTGTTGGGATGATGGAATATAAAAGGGGGGCTGTTATTTTATAAATTACCTTTTTCTGAATATTGTCGATCAAGTGTCGGGGGTAATTGTTATTATCGCTTATTTTGTGGATGATAGCTAATTCATGGTTATAGTGTTCTAAGGTTAAAGGAATGTTTTCTAATCTATTGAACATTGAGTAGAAAACAGATAATTTAGTGTTGAGGGGGTGGTTAGAATCATAGGGAATTATAGTGTCTGTGAAAGTAGGTTTTCGGTAGATTTGATATTCAAAGTGGTTGTTGATTATGGAAATCCGAAGATCTAAGAAAGGAATTGACTTATTGCCTATTTCTGTTGTAAATTGAATTTTGGGGTTGATTGAATTTAGTTTTTCATTAAATGCATTTAATTGTCTCACAGATCCGGACCAAACTACTAAAATATCGTCTACATATCGTTTCCAAAACTTGATACGTTCAAAAATGAGATCTCTTCGCAATCTACAAGTGAATAGTTTGAACCCAAATGCCCCCCTCTTAGTTATACCTCGGCTTTTGCAGATCATTTGTTTGACCACAACCATTCACCTTCATCGACCAACCTCCCTTTACATTTTATTCCAAAAAGTAGGAAATTGGATTTATTGGAGTCAGCTGAAATTAAAAAGGCCATACACCTTAATCAAAACATCTTGAACAATCAAACAGACATCAAAACTTCACCAATAATTGACATCTTAATCAATGATATTTAATTTGAATTGGAGTGCGATGAGGGTGTGTGGTGGGTTTATTTTTAATTTTTTTTTTTTTTTTTTTTTTTTTTTTAAATAGAAAATGAGAGATTAAATTTTCGCTATGCACCCTCATTGCATTCTATAGTTTATTGCCTTTCTTTATTACACATACATAATTTTCGGCAACTTTCAAATATAAATATCTTTTCTTTGTCCCAGCCCTTTGTCCCTACATCTGGTCAGTCGGCTTTCTAAAGCCATTCCATCCTTCTGATAATTCTTTCATATTTACACTATGTCATAAATAACTGTCCATCATATTAAAATTAAAATAAATTCTGTTCAAAATATCATGTTATCTTTAGTCAATGTTCTCCTGACGATGAGTTAAGAGCTCGAAATATATAGAGTAAACTAAAAAAACTTTGTATTTTAATTTTTCTCCTTGTGAAACACCACCAACTCCAACCTGATTTAATTTTAACATATTTTTAGATTTTGCGTTTTTTAAGCATTTGATGTCAATTTTCTTTAAGGGGGGCCGGGTCCACCGAGCTCCTACCCTAGTAGCACAATGTTTCAAACTAAATAGTAACTATATAGTTTGAAACTTTGTGCTACTAGGGTAGGTTTTCTGCTTGGTAATTTGAAGACTCAAGCTGGAACCCCGGACTCAGCAAACATTTGATCTACTGTTAACCCTACTACTCCTACTACTCCTGCACTAACATTACTAAAAGATAAATAAAGTATCATACTATGGCCAAAAAAGTTAAATTTCAGTTTAAGTTAAACTAGTCTAGTAATAGTTGATGGTGAAAACTCTAAGATTCAGTACTCTTCTCAGATTTTAAGAATTGTTCAATTTTTTTTCTTCAAATGGTTTATGCTAGAAACTTTGCACAAGGAGGAAGCTTACTTTTATACAAACTTTTATACTAAGTTCAGGTTATTAGCTACAACTTTTGAAGATCTCTTCACGTAAAGATTCTTTTTCTTATGATTTTCTGAATTTCTCAAACACAAGTTCAACGGCCTAAGCTTTTTCGTATGAGAAATACGAACATTACATCACCAGATGTAATTTTCTACGACCTACTGTTCTTGAATTAAAGTAAAGATTCCAGACCCATAAAAAATCTAGTTTAGTTGATTTTTCTTAATGTTTTAAATTTAACACTATGGTAGTTCAGCGAGTTTTTCTATCGTGTGGTTATTCCAGTAATATTCTATTTTCTGAAACATTTCGTATATTTATACTTTTATTGAAAATATGCGTTGTAGTTCACTAGCAGATTATTATAATTCACAACTTCAAAGTATCACCTTTTATCCATTTAATTCCATGGAATGCATGCAACTTAAGTTGGATTGAGCCGACTATAATATGTCATGGCCCGGAACATGAAATTTCGGACCAGGGACCCAAAATCTGAAGCGGGCCCCTTGTTATGGAATAAGTATGTGTATTTTTTATAAAGTGGAAAAAGTAGGTCACACTATTCCCTTTTTTTCTAACATACACCCTTAAAAAAATGTCACTTCCAGACTCGGGTCCGGGACCCAGGGGTGCAGCTAGATCCCCCTTGCCGAGGCCAGATGTTACTAGGACATAATGTTTTAGGTGAACATATAGTAGCTGACAACGCTGCTTGTTACTTGACATTCGAAATATAATAAATTCAGCTGGTTTCACATAATAACACCGTTGACTGTAACTCTAGATCACTGTTTCTCAAAGTGTGTTCCGCGGAACCCTGGGGTTCCATAAAAACTCGCCAAGGATTCCGTAAAAAAATTCACAGCAGGTGAAAAAATTTAGCGTTCAAAAGGATGGTGCAGTTTTTAATTAGTTGTGTGAATCCCATTCCCATAAAAACGCCTTAACTCGAATCAAAGATTGGCGGGTTCCACTTTTACCATCCAAAGGAAAAGGGTTCCGCATTCGAAAAAGTTTGAGAAACACTGCTCTAGATATTAAAACAACTCTAAACAGTTTTATCAGACTATTCATCAAAACCAAAAAAAAACTATTTTACTTTATTTATTTCAGGTTTTGATTTATTAGATCCTCTTTGTAGTTTAGTGAATAGCTTGCTTAACTAGCAGACATTCTGATCCCGGCGGTAATATCCAAAACTAACTTTACGAGCTCCTCGAAACCATCCAGGCTTCAAATGAGCACCTGGGGAGAAAACCTTGCTCGAAACACCTCAATAAAAATAACTCAGAACTTTGTCTTCAGCACCCCAAGTCCTTTGACGATATGGTCAGCAAAATTATTGTTGTTGTTTTTCTACTTTCTATATTTCATTGTTTATCAGAAGTAACAGATGAAATGATAAAAAACAACATTTCATATCTGCAATTTATAATTGCTTGTTATACCATTGTAACCAGTTGTGGAATTCTGATTAAAGGTGTTATCGTTTTCCAGGGGAAAGAGAGGGTGAGTAAAGCAGCTACGTACGTACGATAGGGTGGATTTTGTTGATGATGATGGGCTTTTTCATAGATGTACATTAAATGGAAATGGAGCTATCCTTACTCTCATGTTTGCATGTTTTAATATATAATTTCAACGCATTTGAAACTCTTGATTTTATTCCATTTTTTTTTTCGTTTTTTAATAAAAAAATAAATTTTCCAAAATAGAGAATATGATTTTTTATTATTGTTTGAAGAATACTACTACTAGTCTATTAATCTTACTTTTTCAACTTTTCAGTACTTCTCTCTATGTTTATGTAAGATTGGAAAAAATTATGATAACAAAGGACGAAAATTAACAGATTCTACTTTTTTAAATTCGGAAAAAATTCAGAAAAAAACTTTTTTAGAATAAAACATGCGATAAATAAAATTACAATAACCTTCAACCAGAAAACCTGCAAAATTGTGAAGGGATATTTTAGAGACTGAGTTGGGAAAGAAATGGTAAATAGAATAGGATATTTTCCCTAGAAACTAAAGGATATGGAACTTTTTAAGATGTGAAAAATGGCATGAATGGATTCAGTTATTTATAATATAAGAATAGTTGTGTCAAACCATTCTTAGAGTTAACTATGACAATGATGATCTTTAAATCAAAAGCTGTTCTGTATTGTAGTTAAGTTAGGCGGGATATAACTGAAAATTATGCATGCAACCCCGAACTATTATAATTATAACATAATAGATCAAGTTTCAATTCAAAATCTTGCAAAAAAAATCTCTCGATCCCAAATGAGGACACTGAAAAACTCTTCCCTACATACCATCGTTTCCATATGATAATAATAATAAATCCCATAAAGATATTTTTAAATTTGTCTAAAGATATCTGACTTAAAAATAAATTAGTACTTAAACATATTTTAATAAAAGAAAAGTAAAAAATTTTTTTTGAAAAATTATTATTTACTATGAGTTATATACTAGTTCACTTGTTTCACATGTAAGAAATAAAAGATAGAGAGTTTTCTCAATATATTTATTTAGGGCTGTCAACCCATCATCAGTAGATACAACACGAAATATATATATTGAGAAAACTCTATTTTATTTCTTACATGTGAAACATGTGACTTAGTAAATAACTCATAGTAAATAATAATTTTTCCAAAAAAATATTTTTATTTTTATTTTATTTTTTAAAATGAAGTTTTAAATTTTTTTTGTTTTTTATCACTAGGCGTCGCTGCATTTTGAGAATGATAGATTTGGTGGAATATTGACCTCCCTTCTTGCCTTTTTCAAGTTCTGTAGATGTAAAGGCCGGTTCACACGGAGCTTTTTCTCTTACTTGTTCGTTAGTTGTTCGACTAACTGTAAATTTGGAGTCATGGAGGGGGTCGAAATGACATCACTCCGGACTGTCTTACTCGCATGCTTGCTTGATTCAAAAGATAGACCATGTTTGAAAAAAAAAGTTAAGCTACCCGAAGCTGGCAGTGGCCAGCCAATCGGAAAGCATTATTTTATCACGTGGGCATTGGCAGAATACATCAGCTGATATCACAGAACAGCTGATATTTTGTTTCTCAATGTTCAACTCTTTACTGCAATGAATAATGAGAATATTCCTTTCAAATTCCAAAATTGGACTCAAGAACAAATTGAAATATTAATTGATGCCTTTAAAGATGAGCAGTGTTTATATCTATTCATTGTCTGGGCTGACACTTGCTCGCGCAGCCTAGCCGGCCAGCTTGAATTAATTTCTGAAAAAGCTCCGTGTGAACCCAACAAGCGAAAAATCGGCCTGACTGAATTAGCTTCAAATTGCAAGTAGGGCGAACAAGTTAGGAGTAATTAGCAGAAAAGCTTCATGTGCACCAGCCTTAAGATTCAGGTCTGCACCAGAACATGTCGTGGTCACATTTTTTTTCTTTATTATTATTATTATTATATTAGCACATTTAAGTATAAAGGACAGACAACTTAAGAACAAGCAGACACCAATGATTCTTTTCATATTAATGGTGTTATTTTGTTCTTTAATGTATAAAGTGGATTATCTCAATTTTTCCCTACCTCTGCTCTTTGCCTGTCTACCTTTCTAATAAAAAGTTCCAACTTGAATAAAAAGTTGCCGTCAAAAGTTGCAAACATGCTTTGATTAATTGTCTTCTTCTATTAAACGCGAAGGTGTAAAAATCTGATTCTGTCTGATATGAATCTGACACTTAGCATACATTCAACAAGTCAAACGATGGCGAATTACCTTGTTCCAAGTCACCCGTCATTGAATAACATTGCAAATGCAACTCGTCTCGAATTGTTCTCAACCAGGGAATGGCAAATAGACCTGGCTCTTTTATAAGATCAGATCAAAAATTAATTAAGTATAAAATGTCTTGATTAAATAAAAGTGTCCGTACCTTGCTCTGTGGGCAGATTTTTGGGGTATCCATGAACTTTTAAAATTCTATATTTCTTTACTCGTCTTGCAAAGCTGCTGAATAGATCCCAAAGAGCCCTTTTAACCGACTTCAAAAAAGGAGGAGGTTCTCAATTCGACTGATTTTTTTTCTTGTATCTATGTTACCTGATTTCTTCGCCAATTATGAACCAATTTTGATTATTTTTTTGCATTGGATTCAGTATAGTTTCCGATTGGTCCCGTTTATATTTCATTGGTATTGGACCTTTTGTGTTATGTTTGTTCACGCATAACTTCTTTGTTTATGAATCGATTTAAATTATTATTTCTGCGTTTGGATCAGTACAGCTCCACGGTAGTCAAGACACCTAACTATTTATTTATTTATTTAATTTATGTATGTTCAGCGAGAACTTTTTTGCCACGTGGACCGATTTCGATGATAATTTTTTTATTGGAAAGGGGGTACCTTAGGGGTGGTCCCATATTAATTTGGTCAAAATTCTGAGGATATGATCAATGACGAAATAACGTAAATCTCTAATTCTTTTGAGCAAATAATCGAAATTATAATAACTAAAAACTTTTATAAATTAAGTAAAAAAAAATCTTAAAACGTTCATTTAAAACCCGCAAACGTTTCGAGAGAATTTCTATATTTATGAATTGAATTTTATTTTCATTTTCTGATTCATTCACCCGACGTTTTCCCTTACGAGATGCATACAAAATATTATCTTAAGTCACTATTAATAACATCACTAAAAAGAGAAAAATAAAAATAATGTTTATAAAAAAATAAAAATAAAACTGACTTCAAAAAAATTTAATGCAACTAAAAAAATAATAAAAACTAAAAAATCAAATAAAATGCACTAAAAGGTATAAAATAATTATCTAACTTAGTTACAACTAAACGACCAAATTGTTACATGAAATCACTTTTTGAAGTCGGTGCTAAACAAACTATATAAGCGAGTTTACCCGCCAAACGTACTAAAATTAGATCCGTCGAGTTCGATTCATAAAATGTGTATTTTTGGCAACGACTTCAAAAAGTGATTTCATGTAAAAATTCTGTCGTTTAGTTGTAACTAAATTTTTTAATTGTTTGTTTCTTATTCTCATATTTAGTATGAACTTGGTTAAATATGACTACTTATTCATTAAATAAATTTCAAAAACTTTTTCAACACACAGATTAGGATTGTAGAAATTAAAGTTTTATTCGGGGATTTTCTTCTTTCTTTCTTGAAATGAAAGGTAGGCGAAGCGTTAAAATAAATTTGGCAAATTTTCCAGTCCCTTAATCCCATCTCGTACTTTTGTTGGTGTCTTAGCACCACTGTGTTTTATTCATGGATAAATCTTGCTTTCTAATCCCCTGGCCTGTGCACCCCTGACTTAGCCACCGGGGCATAAGCCTGCCCCTCTGTTAGCTCTGCGTCGCTGCCAGCTCCCTTAAATGCTACCATCATCTCCATTCAAAAGCCTTTTCTCCACTTCTTTAATTCATTACGATAGATAAAATCTTAAATTATCTCATTTTATAGAAATTATACCTCCATTTGTTTTATCCACTTTCTCTTTACTTTGGTATCTTTCACTCTCTTAAATACAAATATAAATCCAAATTATTTTATATTATATTACTAAGATTGAAAAGATTTTATTTTGCTGTGACTAGAAGAGTCCTCTGCCTGATGCAAATAAACATATTGTAAACATATACATACCAAATATTAATATGTATTGAGGTATACATATAATTTATAAAGATAAAAGTAAATAAATATTATATTTAATATGGATTTACTATGAGTTAAGGATACTAGGTCACTTATTACTTTACAGTTACTTTCTGTACTTCCTGAAGATGGGTTGATAGCCCGAAATATATATATTGAAAAAGAAATTTTTTTTTATATCTTTTAATTTTTTGATTTTAATGTGAAATAAGTGACCTAGTATCCTTGACTCATAGTAGATCCATATTGAATATAATATTTATTTACTCTTATCTTTATTAAAGATGTTTCACCTTGCACCAACACCACAATCTCTACTAATTATTATATAATTTATTTTTGTTAAGGAAGTTCTTTCGCGATAATCCACACAAAAAGTTTTAGCCACTATTTTAACCACTCTATAAATATGAACGGAACTAACATTTTAGGCCATGTTTTTTAGTTTGCCATACAGGGTATGGTCAAGTATTGTAATCGGTCATGAAAAAAGTGTTTTTTTCCTTCTTTTTTTTCGAAATATCTCAAAAACGGCTGAAACTATTTTAATTAAAAAAAATTGAGCGAAACCATGGCATTTCTCTCTACAAAAAGCTTTAATAAGTGAACATCGAAAAAATTATATTTTTCGAGATAATAATTGTTTTGTCAAAATGTCTGTTAGTTAGTTAGTTAGTTTTTTGTGGACGAGCTAGCTCAAAAACTAGTGTGAATATCGAAACCAAATTTGACAGGTAGTTTTGGTTCATTGAGATTAAGAGCTGATTAGATTTTGGTGCATATCGGCCAAAAATTAAGAGGGTTGGAGGAGGGGTTAAAAATTAAAAATCTAGGCTATTTGAGCAAACTTAATCAAATTTTGTATACATAATCAGTGCGACTCCAGAAGTCTAAAATTGCAAAAACTAACCGCCCAAAATTGGTAGGGATGGTTGGGTGAGGGGGGGGGGGGGGTGTAGAAGTCAAAAAATGAAAATATAGTCTCTTGTTCCAAACTCAACCAAATTTTGTATACATAATCAGTGGGACCCCATAAGCCCAAAAATGCAAAAAATGAATATATAGGGTCTTGTTCCAAACTCAACCAAATTTTGTATACATAATCAGTGGGCACACAGTAATCTAAAAATGCAAAAACTAACCCCCCCTTACATGATTATAAATAATTTTATTAAATATTAAATATAAGTAAGGGGCCAGGTTGTATGGTAAAGTCAAGTGGATGGCCACATCAGAACACGTCAGCTTATTTAACCTGTACTGTACCACTCACACTACGAAATCTCTATATGGATACATTTATACTTGCCGGATCGTTTCCAAGCCATTGATTGATCTTATATCCCCTTCACTAAAAATAATCCCCCAAATTTTTTTTTTTTTTTTGTTTTTTATCAAAACTAACAGGTCAATAATTTCAATTTTTTTTTAAGTTACTCCGCATATATTATTCTAACAAATATTAGTTTTTCATCAAGATGGTGAAACTCCTTCAATGAAAAAATCAAAATCAAATATTGATCATTTTCCACCCTTTTCCCAATCTACGATATGTAAAAATATCATTTTTAATTGCAATTATTTCAAGTTTGGTGTGGTAAATCTTCTTTAAATTTTAACAGTATGTGTATTATGCTTTTATTGACTTATATTCTATGTTTCAAAGACTTTTGGTGCGAGACCTCAGATTTGGATTCAGCTTCCCAAAAAACATATATATGAAAAAAAATCTAAATACCCCAAAACTTTCCTGATAAAATGACAATTTGACTGGACTAGTAGTGTTAACTACTAAATGAAAGGTTTATTTGAAAGGTAAGGTTAAGATGTCATGTTTTCAATTTGTGTGATTTCAACAAATATTTAGTATGGGTATTTAATGAAATTTTAGTCAAGATTAAATACATTTCTTGGGATGAATGGAAACAGTTGACAGTGAATGACGTCTAGACAGAGGAACCAAGGCTGCACGTACTCCAGCAATTCCAAGGGGTGAATTCCTAATACAAAAAGTTGTTTATTTTAAAATAAATAGATAGGCTTGGTTGGAACTGTTTTCTATTTCACAAACGAAAAACTCCGAACCGTAGGTAGGTTTGATTTCCATTTCAAAAGAGCATGCAACTCTGAACTTGATTAAATTATATAGAAGCCGTTTCTTTATCGGACACCGCTACGGGCAGTTTTTAAATTCAAATTTTAGCTTATTTTGCTATCAAAATAAAAAAAAATTATCAAAGGGGAACCCTGAGTAAATGAAATTTCATAATGAGCTAGCCTTGGTAAAATTTCTCCCAATGAAAGAGGATGCAAAAAACAATTTTTTTCGAGATTCTCAGTCGTAATCATTTATTTTAAATTGAAAGTTTTTGCCGAGAGTAGCAGAATTTTTATATATTGAAGGGGACCTTAAAAGAGTGTCTTCTGCTGGAATTATAAATTTTATTTATTTATAACGAGACTTGAAGGAGACAATAAAGAGTGTGTCTTCTGCTGGAATTATAAATTTTATTTATTTATAACGAGACTACGAGGGCTTTGCCCTCTTCATCAGTCTATTACAATGGATTCACAGGAATTAATTTATGAATGAAAGCTTAACATCTTTCATGTGGGATTGTAATAGACCGATGAAGAGGGCAAAGCCCTCGAAACTATAGTCTCGTTATAAAAAAATAAAATTTATAATTCCAGCAGAAGACACACTCTTTTATTGTCTCCTTCAATATATAAAAATTTTGCTACTCTCGGCAAAAACTTTCAATTTAATATAACGAAACTATAGTCTCGTTATAAATAAATAAAATTTTCAATTCCAGCAGAAGACACACTCTTTTATTGTCTCCTTCAATCATTTATTTCTTTAGTACCTGGCCACCGAGAGATGCTCGGTAAATTTTTGCTTCAGTCAAAAGCTATATATTAATCCCCTCGCCCCCCGGGCCTCGACCACTTCACCCCACCTCTTGCACCCCCCACATCTACCCCCCCCCCCCAACATCACAATTCCACAATTGGCGAAGAAATCAGGTAACATAGACACAAAACCCCCACGAAGAGGATCACTGATCAGTTAGATTGTGGCTAATTAGTTCATGATAAGGAGAATTCAATAAAATTCTCCACTGCTTGATGTAAATATAATGAATATATGTATGGTAGATATATAAATTATTGCGCTAGATTTTCTCAGTATGATGCAAGTCTTCGAAATACCGTCCCTTAAATGTTTTTTTTTTTAAAATAACCTTCGATTGTGATTAAAAAAAAAATACTACACAAAATAATGATGAAAAAATCTCACACATACATCAATTCTCAGTATTTAATTATAAATATGTTATCTGTTATTTCTCATGGGTTCAATCGAGGGGTGTCCGCAATTGGAAGTAGGTGTACACCTCTTTGGAAGTATTTTGGAAGCACCTGGAAGTATTTTGGAAGTACTTGGAAATATTTGGAAGTACTTGGAAATATTTGGAAGTACTTGGAAATATTTGGAAGTACTTGGAAATATTTGGAAGTACTTTGAAATATTTGGAAGTAGGTCGCGGTTCACCTCTCGGGTTCAATTGACCGATTGGATATAGAAAAATTCGTTTTGTTGTTATAGCAAGCCAACATAAAAAACTATGGCACATCTAAGAGAGGACTAATTGCATACAATAATGGTTCGATTCTGAAACGCGGTGTAATCATTCCACAGAATTACATCGATGCAAAAGTAGTATTCTGAAAACTTTTACATTGGATTTTGGCAACGCTGTAACTTCTTCCGTTACGTCGGAATGTTGCCTACATCGATGGAAGGAATTGTTTTCAGAATCGATCCGTTAAATTCATCCAGATACTTACTATTTGGGACCCTTGTCTCATCACATCGCAGCGACTACATACCTTTTGAGGATATAGAACAGGGGTGTCCAACCTTTTGGCTTATACGGGCCACATTTGAAGAAAAAACATTTGGTGTGGTCACCACACGACTTTCCCATTTTCATTTATTTGAAGTCATCGCGACACTAATAATTTACACCCCCTTCCTTTATCTCCTTTTTTTTTATTTTCTCAAAAACGGATCTAACGATTTGTTTAAAAATTAGTGTATTTATCAAGTGTCATGAGTTAATAGTTGTGACAAATTTTTAATCCGATTCTATAAAAGGTAAAATAAATATTTTAATCATTCATATCTCGTCTTTGGAAAGTCGCAGACATGCGCGTAGTTAAGGGGGGTGCAAGGGATGCACTGCCCCCCTAGAAAATTGTGGTCATTAGCTGGTGTGCCGCGGAAAAATGTCAAGTTTTGTGAAGATAATACACAAAGCTGAAAGTTATGTGAGCAGCCTTGTCAACGATTGCTCCAAATTTTGTTCTCATGTGTTCATTTACCATTAAATATATTTTCATATTATAAATAAAACCCATGAATCTATTATTTTTATTATTAAAATGGACATGAACCAACTCAATTTTTCATATTATATTGATTTTAATAATAAATAAATATTAAATAAACATTGGTTTTTTCTTTAGTGTACCTCTAAAACATGGGTGTCCAAGGTTTTAGCTTCCCTGCGCCACATTGAAAGAATATGAGCTGTTTTGGGTCACACATAAAATACACTTACGCTAATAATAGCTGATAGGCAAAAAACGTAGAATATGTACTTAATATACTTAAGCTTTGTTATTTTATAAATTTTTTATTATACTAAATGTAAGAGACAAATCAGTAACATAAAAATTTAGTGAGAAGTTTATCATTGTTTTTGAGACATAAATCCTTCTATATTTGGCACAAAAGAATTCTCAGTGAATTCTCAAAATGCTCATCAAATATGTTAAATCTAGCTTCATTCTTTGTGTGGTACATACTTGAAAATAGATACTTGAATAAATAAAATTATTTAAGAATCACTTTATGAATATCTCATTACAAAATAACGTGTTAGATTTAAAAATTCATTATTTAGGTCATAAATTAATAGCAAGTTAAAAATATTGTATTTTTAGTCGCAATCTCATAAAGTTTGTAAGTTTGCGATTTTTTTGCCGGGCCACATTTATAAGCCATCTAGGGCCGCGGTTTGGACAAGCCTGCTCTAAAATTTCTTGATTTGGTAGGTGTACCTTGAACACAAGAAGTTTGCGGAACGCTGGTTTAGACGATTTATCTTAATAAAATATTATAATAAATGTGAAATTGAAATAAAAAATAAATAATTTTAGTTTTAAATTAAATAAATTATTAGTCTAATATTATTATTATTTTTATCTATTTATATTTTCTAAAAATCTGTTATCTCTTTGGATTTTACAGAGAGCACCTTGGCCGGCCCTAGCATCGATTTGCACGCGTTTATAAAGCGAGGTTTTCAAATACAAGGCAACGCTATTTTATTTATCCAGTGCGAATGCAAAGCTAACCAGAACGTCATTTTCATTAGTAGAAGTTGAGGGGAAATCGCTTTCCCCTCTTTCCCAGCGGGCTAGAAAATAGGTTTGTGCGCATGCGTAACCGAAGCCAACCGAACCGAACCCAACCAAGAAATAAAAATCTCTGAAAATATGTATCAATCAAGCAAGGGGTTTTTACACAGAGATAATGTAAATTGGTTTCTACGCATGCGTAACCGAAGCCAAACGAGAATCTTGAATTTGAAATCATTCTCGCGCTAATAGAGCCAGGCGAGACAAGCCGCAGGCCGCTAAACGCACAAAATAATGACGTCAAGCCTCCGCCGCTTAATTCAAAATTAATTCTCGTAAATTTACAAGTAATATATACAATTAGCTTAGAATTTTGCCCATTTCTAACCAACTTCAAAAAAGGAGGAAGTTATCAATTCGACTGAATTTTTTTGTGTCTATGTTACCTGATTTCTTCGCCAATTATGAACCGATTTCGATGATTTTTTTTGCATTGGGTTCAGTCTACTGCCCGATTGGTCCTGTTTTTTTACTTTATCCAAAGCGAAGCATGGGAGAAAGTATTGGAATCTCGCGGCAAGCTCACTTCAAAGGGTCCTCAGGTAAAGACTACGGAACCCATAGACTCAATTAAGGTCACAAATTGAAGTATTCAATGAGATTGAATTTTAGCACGTGGCGGTTTTGCCAAAAATTACCTGGAATCTCGTCGAGAGGCCAAAAAGTGCCATTTTTTTTGGAAGTGCGTGGGGATGTATGTATGTGTGTGTGTGTGTGTGTGTGTGTGTGTTATCGTTTTTTTCGTCCACGATTTTTTCCACACCTTTGCGCTGATTGAAATGAAATTAAAAACCTACCATTAGTTTAACAAAATGAAGCGCTGATTAGTTTTTGGTACATATCGGTCCACAAACATTAGTACTTTATTTCAGTACTTTTTTAGTTTTTTCTAAATATCTTGAAAATGACTTAACCAATTTTGAGGAAATTTAATATCCTAATTAAGTACCTTGGGGACCACAAAAAAGGTTAAATAAAGTTTTTAGTAAAATTATATTTTAAAGTACTTTACTCAAGAACATATTAATATTTCAAATGAATTTGGATAAAGTTTAGCAACGATCCGTTGCAGTTTATTTTTCATTGGTATTGTACCTTTTTTGATATGTATGTTTAGGCATAACTTCTTTGTTTATGGACCGATTTCAATGATTTTTCTTTTATTGGAAAGGAGGTCCCTTAGGATATAAGGAATGATAATTTATTTTTTAAAAGGGCCACGGATATAATAATCCCTGACTATCCATTTTCTATTGACATGTAGGAACGTACAAAGAACTAAAAGCCAAGTCCTAACAAGTTTTAGTCCAAGAGAGAAATTATCAATTAATTGTGATTGTTCTAGAAAATCACAATTCTTTGTCTCCTTGTGTACTAGAATGATAACTATAGACTTGGTTAGTGTCGTAGCATATAAATTACTGAAATAATAAATATTTTAGAAAATGAAAATATGAGAAGAAGAAGAATTTTTAAATATTCGAAATTTCATTATTTATTTTTTTATCTTATATATAGTTGAGGTTATAATTTTACTTTAGTGAATTTTATTCTTGAAAAAAGCTTCACGTATTGTACAAATGTAGATTCATATTTTGAAAAAGGGAATAAATATATCTCCACATATAAATCTCAATGTTTTAAGGAAGTTTATGATTTTATGTTGGGCCACACTCAAAGGCAGTGCTGGGCCGCATAGTTGGACAGCCCTGGCATAGTACATTACCAGTACACACCAAATCTGACTAATATTAATATTTTCCTTTAAAAATAAAATAATCATTATGTGGGTTACAGATTGATACAAATCAATTTGCATACCATCAAAGTTTCGATAATGAAATTTTATCTGTAATTTAATGTAAATCACTCATGTGGGCGCAATTCGATTGATATTATTCAATGAATATTATCAATTACACTTTTATGCTGCGGTTTCTAATGGTTTTAGCATAAATTCGATATTCCACCATCGAGATTTCATCCCTAGTACTATCTGCTTTCGAAATCTAATAAGATTAAGTGGAGATAACCGTTGAATTTTATTAGGAATAAGAAATAAAATAGAGAAAACGGAATACTTAATAGATTTGTTAGTCAGATCAAAAACAAAACGAGCCTTTGCCTTCTTATCTACACACTCATTTCATTTGGCCCATTTTGAAAAGATAATAATATAATATTTATTGCTTTTGAGAAACAAAAAATATCTTTTTTACTTTATCCAATGCGAGCATAGGTAAAGTATTGTAATCGGTCTCGTGGCAAGCGTGACTTCAAAGAGTCCTCAGGTAAAGACTACGGAACCCATGGTCTCAATTAAAGTCACAAATTGTAGTATTCAATTAGGGTGAATTTTAGCACGTGGCGGTTTTGCTAAAAATTACATTGGATCTCGTCCACAGGACAAAAAGTCCGATTTTTTCAGGAAGTGCGTGCGGATGTATGTATGTATGTATGTACGTATGTTTTTCGTCCACGATTTTTTCCACGCCTTTGAACCGATTGAAATGAAATTGAAAATCTACCATTATTTTAACAAAATCAAGCGTTGATTAGTTTTTGGTACATATCGGCCCACAAATATTAGTACTTTATTTCAATACTTTTTTAGTTTTTTCTAAATATTTTGAAAATGACTAAAGCAATTTTGATGAAATATTATATTGTAATTAAGTACCGTGAGTACCACCAAAAAGGTCATATGAAGTTTTTGTAAAATTATATCTTAAAGTACTTTACTCTAGAATAAGATAGTACATTAGATAGAGTTTAGAAACGATCCGTTGCAGTTTATTTTTTCTCTTGTAGATAGTATTAGAAGCAAGTATAGGTACCCAAAAGCTTAAAAACCTTATGCAGTGTCGTGTAGTGGGTGGAGTCCTGAAAAATATAACAATTTATTATATATAAGTGAAATCACAATTTTTACTGTAAAATCTAATTATATTTTTTCTTTTTGTTTCAGGTAAGTGAAGATACAGCCCCTTTTGTTTCTATGATTCTGTCTCTGACTGTACTTCTTTCTCTTCGTTATGGCCTTTATGATTCAAGTGCTTAAAAAGTAAGTAAATTTAATAAAAAAATAAATTAAAACTACAAATTTAGGCCTGGAGGCGCCCGCTAAACCCAACAGTATGCTATTTTATATAGCCAAACAATCAAAAACAGTAAATTCATTATATTTAATTCGTTCTATATTTTTAAAAATAATCTAACTTTAACGCTTTCGAATTAAATTTTTAATCGAATTATTATTTTGGATAGAATCGATTTTTATTATAATAATAGAAAGAAAGATTGTTATAATAAGCAGCCAGGCTAATTATTATAAGTTAGTATATATCTCGATTTTACCGCTTTTACTCGAAAATTTCAAGTTAAAATATAAAATAGAATCATAATTCAATTGGTTTGAAATAAGCGGCACTTGTACCAAGCCAACTTGATTCTGATTGGCCGGCAGCATGGTGATTTTTAATGTTTTTTAGACAAAATAACCTCTAATAGCCATATTGCTCGGTTTGTTTAAGACTAACCCCTTAATGGCGTCTTCGAATTCCCGCGCCACTTAACTAAAACTATCCTTTAATGGAGTCTTCTGATTCCGCCATATTGCCTGATGCCTGAATCTAGGCGCCGGAGTTTGAATTTTTTTGGGGAGCTCCAAAAAAAAAAATCATAAAAAATCTTGGGGTTGGGTGCAGGGGTTTGTAGTCGTGGTAGATTAAATTTTTTCTTCAATTGGGTTATTTTCTTCTGTTTATTTAAGTAAAGTGTTTGTCGCAAAATTAATATTTCTTCGCGGATGTCTTGATCTAATGTATCAAATTGAATATAATGTAATTTATTATACAAGTTGAAATGTATAGGTTTTAAGTGTAAATTTAAAAAATAGCGTGTTCCATACCATTTTTTAATTTCTTCTATTAGCCAGGTAGATTTAGCCAACGTAACTGCTTTTTGTGCTGATCTGGCGGTGGACTTGCATTGAACTCTTAAGGTAGTTGTTTCGCGAAAATACTAGCAAAATAAGTTAATGCTAGAGTATATAGAACAGACAATAAGGATTCATAATTCATAAGCCCAAAACTTTTTGCTGTTTATGTACCGATTCTAGCCAATCCCGTGCACCTTCGACAAATCTGACACCATTGTAAGAGATTGAATATTTATATATTAAAATGACAAATAAAATACATTTTAAAAGTTAAAAAATTTCTATGAAAATCATTTTCTTATTTTTTAACAAATGTAATCAACGCCTACGTTAAACCTTATGAAAATGATAATTTTGAAAAAATCTATCCCATGCGCGCTTTATACATCTTTCGCTTGTTAAATAAATACGCTGTTGCCAAATTGTTTTTAGTGTAAATTTTTTTTGATACATTTTTCATTATTTATTCATTATTATCTCAGAAACTGTGTTGTAACTATGAATCAAAATTGTCTTAAAATATGTAGTGGTTATTGTTTAATTTTGGTTTAGTTTTTTATAAAAGTGCTAAGAAGGGTTTCTTAATTATAATTAAATATGTATGTAAATTTTCCGATATCCCGTATAGTGCAATGGATAAGAGTCTGAAAAACTCTATTTTTGAAATTTAATATCTCCGGAACTATATTGTTCATAAATTTCGTTTTGTAACCAATCGATGCAGAAGTATTTAAATAATAATCTGTTTAAATTTCAAAAAAATCCTAAGAAAACCCATTTGGCGGAACAACTACCTTAACTCATAGTAAATCAATATTTCATATACTATTTATTTACTTTTATCTTTATTAAAGATGTTTCACCTTTCACCAACACCACAATCTCTATTAATTACGAGCAGTACCTTACGTGCCTACGGCACGCACGGCACTGCTCGGCCCTCCGGGCTAGTGGCCCTGGCGGGCAGCGTCTCGAGATGTGATTATTAGCTTGTTGAAAAAAATATTTTTTTGAATAATGAATATTGATCAAAGAAAGATGAAAAAAATATAATTAAATGCTTTATAAATACTTTATTAGACCATGCAACCATTTCTCTCGAAGTTCCCGATCGGTTGGAAACCTATTTCTTTTTTAATAATACATTTCAATATTTAAATTTATCTAAAAAGTGTCTCTAAATTAATTATATATTATAATTTTAAAATTAATTTATCTACTAAAATTTCAAATGACCCGCGCAGTAATAAATTAAGAATTAATCTCATTATCCCATTAAATCATATCTCATTAAAACTTATATTATAATTTAAATATATATAATATATATATATTTTAAAATTAATTTGTCTACTAAAATTTTAAGAATTTATATTTTTCTTAAATTCAAATAAAAAAAATTAATTTTCGCGGTATGAATTATTTCCAAAAAATCAAATATATATTAATATAAAATATATTTAAAATTAAATTTTTCTACTAAAATTTCAAATGAGACATGCCGTAAATCTAATATTCTAAGCTATATAGAGGAATATATTAATATATAGAGATATTATAGATATATAATATAGAGAATAGAGATGTTTTATTTGTAAAATTTGAAAATATAACAACTGTCATTGAATATTAGTTGCTTTTTCTCCCACATGTTCACCTTGCTGCGCTACGGGTACTGTTTGACAATGGTTGTTATATACATATAGATTAAAAGTTTTGTTTTCAATTGTGTAACAAATAACCTTTGAAGTTAAAATAATATAAATTATATAGTCACTTTAGTTTTCGAAGAATTCTTATTTTTAATAAAAAAATTCTAATTGCGAAATCGTGGCAAATATAAAATTTCCCTTTTAAAAAAAGACATAAAAGTTGAAAGTCTCAATTTCCCTTTTGCTTGAATTAAATTTCATGAGACGAATCTCAGTATGAATGAATATTATTCTACACAGAAATGATTTAAATAATTTTTTAAGAGCGAGCCCCAAAAGAGGCCACCGCGCGCAGGAGCCGCCCATAGTAATCAAGTGTGTATGAATAAGTAAATAGTATAAGAGTATATAGAAAGTTTAATAAAAGGAATGGAAACCGAGAAGGAGGAGCCAAAAGAGAGACGGAGAAGAGGCATAAAGAAGAAAGAAAAATAAATAGTGGGGTGTTGGTTGGCTGGCTGGGCTAGTTCTGGTTGTAGGGTTGTAGGGTTGTAGGCTTGCTGATGAGGAGTCGGGTTTATTTTGTTCAACATGGAGGGTCGTTGCTATTGATTATTCAAATTGAAGCAATCTTAGCTTATATATATTCCCGTGACTCGAGGACAGACAAAAGAAACCTCAACTAATCAAAAAGGTTGCCTCCCCCCCACTGCTCACTTTAAAGACATTGCGATGGATATTTTTTCTTTTTTTGCTACAACCCCTTTTTTCTCCCTCATCTTTTTAAAATGGACCAAATGAATGAATGTGGAGACGAGCGGCTTTGCTTTTGAACTGAATAACAAATTTATTAAGTAGATATTTCTTTTTTACTTTATCATAAGGAGTATGTTAAAAAAATATCTCTCTTTTTGCTTCGTATTTTAAAAATATCTCAAAATTGGCTGAAACTATTTTGATCAAAAAAAGTGACGGCGTTTCCGTCCAAAATTATTTGATCCCCTATCCCCCTTAGTCTCTTCTGAGTGGTCAACTATGTTTTTTAGCCAATCTTAATATTAAACAAGCAAATTTAAAATAAATTAAACAATATGTAGTGGAGTCCCAATGGATCTTGTTGTGACTAAAGGCCGGTTCACACGGAGACTTTTCTCCTACTTGCTTCTAACTTGCTAGGCTAACTGTCAATTTGGAGGCATGGAGGAGGTCGAAATGACGTCACTCTTGACTGTCTTAATAGCATGCTTGCTTGATTCAAAAGATAGGGCATGTTCTAAAAAAAAGTTTAGCTACTTGAAGGTGGCAGTGGCCAGCCAATCGGAAAGCATTATTTTATCACGTGGATGACATGTGAATTGACCAAATACATATCTGATTTCACAGAGAAGCTGATATTTTGTTTCTCACTGTTCAACTCTTTACTTCAATGAATAAAGAGAATATGCCTTCCAAATTCGTCTGCGATTGATAATTTATGCAATAATATTGCCATCCATTTTTATTTGCATCTGAGCTGATACTGAAAGATGATAGACCAGCTGTTTGGATCAAAGCATGAGTGCGCAACCTAACTTGAAAATTTTCTGAAAAAGCTCCGTGTGAACCCAACAGCCGAAAAATCAGCTTGACTGAACTAGCTTCAAATTGCAAGTAGGTGGAACAAGTAAGGAACAAGTAAGAGAAAATGTCTCGTGTGAACCAGGCTTTAGCTTTGATACTTTCGTAGGATTTATAATATAATGGTTGAAAAGTTTTTGAGGTGTTTCGAAGTTTTTGTTTACTGGATGTGAAGTAATAATAGTAGGATTGAATTCTTTTATTCAATCTTTCTATTATTACTTCACATTCAGCAAACAAAATCTCCAAAACACCTCAAAAACTTTCCAACCATTATTTTATAAATTAAATTACATTTGTAATCTTATTTGGATTTGATTTGGTAACTTATCCCATCAAAAGGTGAACTTATTCGCTCGAATGTCTATCCCTGAATGTGTGAAATAAATTTAATAATCTAGAAAAATTATTTTTATAGTTTTAACCTCATTATAAAAAATTTTAGAAAGACCCTGACATGTTTCGGGTTTCCGCAGAACCCATCTTCAATTCACAAGAAGGAATGGAATAGCTTATTAATTAATACTACAAACTCTTCCCTTAATTTTGAGCTCATTAGCTATCACAGTTCGAGAGCAGACAATTCGATTCCTCCTCCATCATTTTCTGTATTTTCCAACTCGAAATTCTATAACCAAAATGCTCAAAATCTAATCACTTATTGATTTTGAAAATACAAACATTTTATCAAGAGAATGAGCTTTCTTTTGACTTCTATTCTTGAGTTACGTCAGTATTGCTTTTCACACAAAGGTACATTCCTACATACTGACAAACTTAAAAATATATTAAAAAACAAAATTCATTGGTCACAATATCTAAGATTTTACTAAAAGCCCTCTGGCATTCAATATAAAAATATTTTTTTACTAAAATTTTAGATATAATAAAATATAATAAAAAAATATATTTTCCATTTTTTGTTGCTCTTCTGCCATTCTAGCCATCAGCCAATTTACGATAGTATTATTAAATTAATTTGTTGTAGTGATATAAGGACAATAGCTTATGCAAGTATTTTTATTTTATGCCAACTTTTCGTCAACTTTGTTGACTTCCTCAGGGCTCTAAAAAATGAAAGGCCTCAATTAGTACATGTTACAACAATTTCAAATCAAATCAACCTCATTTTACATACCAAATAAATTAATTTTTGTGTGTTTGTTGAATTGTTTTTGTATGTACTGAGGTTAATTTGATTTGAAATTGTTGTAACATGTACTAATTGAGGCCTTTCATTTTTTAGAGCCCTGAGGAAGTCAACAAAGTTGACAAAACGTTGGCATAAAATAAAAAATGCTTGCATAAGCTATTGTCTTTATTTCCCTACAACAACTTATTAATTTAATCGATGGTCATTAATTATCAAAATAAGTATTATTAAATTATTTCTTCTATGTAGAGATCAGATTTTTAGCCTCGAGTCGGATTTGAACCCGGTCCACTTGATTAGCAGGCTACTACGCTAACCGCTCGGCGAACCCGACCCTCTATTTCCATTAAATTCAGAACTTCTAAGCGTGCCGAGTAATAATAGATTTTGATATTTCTCTAATTTTATTTAAAATATAGATATATTTATATCGATTTTTAGGTCTATTTTTATAGAAAATATGTATATTGTATATACTTATACATATTTATAAAAAACAAAACAAAATGTGATCAATTTGCACTCCCTCTAAAACCTCTTATCTCTATTTGAAAATGGATTCTTGGATAAATCTCAGCCTCTCTTCCTGATGGACTGTTTTACTCTCTCAGACATTTCTGTGCATAAATATTACTTAAACTTTATTCATCCAATCCATTATTGATACTCTAGCATATTCAAGTTGATATTAATTTAAAAAGAATGAAAAAATATAATCTTTTTTGAGGAATCATAAAAATAATCTATATTTACAGCAGACAATGCATTTTAGATGAAGTTTGGTTTCCTTTACGCTGGCACTTTTGATTTTTTTTATCACTACTTATTCATTTTTTACGACTTCACACCTCCCGAAAATCTACTTATATAGAGACAAAATAAAAAAAGCTATATTTTTTTTTCTTTTACAAATATTCACGTTTTTTTTTCAATCCACTATAAATCTTTAATCTTACCGCTAGTATAATAGATGGATTTGATATTCAAGGCCAGAGGGAAAAAGTGAAATATTATTATCACGAACAGAGTATTAAATTTTATTTTTATGCAATATAATGTGGAAATATTTATTGATTTTTCGCTTTCATAGTATTAGCAGATTTAACTATATCTGGCTGATTCTCAAAAAAAAAATCGAAAAATGAATTCGAAATTTTTTTTTAATTATTATTGAATTTCTTTCCTAAATTTGATAGTAGTTGGGCTAATTGTCTAAAAAGTTATAGTGGTCCCCAACTTTTTTGAATTTAAATGGGAATGAGGGTATAGTTCTGGGTTCTGAATAGTTCCAAGAAAAATATGTGATACCCGGAAAAAAATATGATAAATGGTGAGAAACAACATGGAACATAAACTTGTTCTTGTACTGGTTTACTGAACCGTTAGAATACCAACAATTTGCATCATGGAGGTGAGGGAATGACGATGAGGGAATGAGAAAACGAAACATTATTGCACTAAAGTAGAAAAAATAATTTTATAATTTCCCATGTGAATGTGCGATACTTTATTAATTCTAGAAACACATGCTCTACAAATATATGATAAATGATACATAAATAAGCGCTTAACTTCTTACAACATGATGTGAGGGAGTGACGGCTCAAAATATGAACTTGGAAAACAATTATATTTTTAATATTTTAAAAACTTATCACTTATGGCCGAGTCTGGTATATTTTTAGAATATCATTATTGCTAACTTCTAAAAACTATAAGGCAGCGTTTACTATATAATTTGGAATTATGTTTTAATCCTTCTTTTACACAACGATGAAGGAATGATTCGTTTTTTAAGGACGAATTTAAAAATATATTTTTGGACTTTTCCGTTTGTCATGTTTAAACTATTTATATACAGATCTATGTACAGCCAGTACTATATATATATGAATAAATAATATGATAGCAGACAGTTATAAGAAACTTTTCGAATTGGATCTTTGAATCTATGTGAATTTGCTGATTGGGACACATTGAGGGAATGATTTTCAGGGTATTTACTTGAACATATATTTTTTATTTATGATAAAAAAGATAAATCTGTTTTATAATTTTATACGCCTAGGGATGTAGTTTCATAAAAAATCTTGGTTACGATAATTTAGAATCCCATTTCACAGAAATCAGCAAGGACATCAATTTCGATTTTTTTTGACAATCAACCATCTACGTATGTTTAAATTGAAAGTTTTTGCCGAGAGTAGCAGAATTTTTATATATTGAAGGAGACAATAAAAGAGTGTGTCTTTTGCTGGAATTATAAATTTTATTTATTTATAACGAGACTATAGTTTCGAGGGCTTTGCCCTCTTCATCAGTCTATTACAATGTATTCACAGGAATTAATTTATCAATGTACACTATTTTATTGTCTCCTTCAATACGTATGTTTAATTAAGTAAATACTCTGAAAATCATTCCCTCGCTGTCTCCCAATCACCAAATTCACATAGATTCAAAGATCTAATTCGAAAAGTTTCTTATTACTGTCTGCTATCTTATTATTTATTCATATATAATAGTACTGGCTGTACATAGATGTGTATATAGTTTAAACACGACAAACGGAAAAGTCAAAAAATATATTTTTAAATTCGTCATTAAAAAACGAATGATTCCTTCACCGTTGTGTAAAAGTAGGATTAAAACATAATTTTAAATTATATAGGTGCCTTATTGTTTTTAAAAGTTAGCAATATTGATATTCTAAAAATATACCAGAATAGGTTATGAGTGATAAGATTTAGTTTTTTAAACTATTAAAAATAACATTTTTTCCCAAGTTCATATTTTGGTTCGTCATTCCCTCACACCATGTTGTAAAAAGTTAAGCGTAATAGTTGGTAATATAAAAACTAAAATTAACAAATATAATTAATTGAGATTAGTAAATATTTTCAAGGAAATAACAGCTTTTAGATAATTCCCTTGCTATCGCCTTATTCTGACACTAATCAGCAACTTGTTATTTCTTGAGTTTCCTATGAACATTGACATGAACGAAGCTTTCTACTATTTCGAACATCTGCCTTAGGGAAAACTTGTTTTGCAAGTTACAAGGTACAGTCAAATAGGAAAGTTAATTCCAGTGGATCCTGCAACATCGGCAACCTAGAGTACAACTCACATCAACGTGTAAGGGAAATGTTTACCTGTGCGGTGTAGCCTAGTTGTAGGGAACCATGGGATTTCTTTTCCCTTTAAACATGAAACTTTTCCCAGATAAATATAAAAATAATAATAATAATAATATCAATATTTTTTAGGGGCTGCAAATTCTTAAAAGATATTTATTAGATAAATTAAAGCTCACAAAAAGAAACAAAGATGTTGTCCTCTGCTTGATGCAAATAAACATACACACATATATATCGAGATGAGTGAGATAGTAAAAGAACATCACATTTTCAATATCCATACGATATTGACTCCATGAAAAACAACATTTATAATTAAAAAAGACTGATGATGAAGACCAAGTCTTCGAAACTATAGTCTCAAACAAATAAATAATATATATATATACAGATATATCATCTCGATATATATGTGTGTATGTTTATTTGCATCAAGCAGAGGACAACCTCTTTGTTTCTCTTTGTGAATCAACAACTCTGCTACTCTCGGCAAAACAAAATCTTTTCAATTAAATTAAAGCTCTTTAAATTATGCGTAAAATGAAAAAAATTCATCTATTTAGGTTCAATAGAAACGGTTCTAGCGCTTGTCAAAAAATAGCTCCCGTGATCACTTTTGAATATCCCTAAAAATTCCCTATTTTGACCATGAAGGAGCACCCTTTCGACAAAGACGACTCTATACATTTTTAAACTAGATTAAATTTGCTAAAATTTGCTCCCAACTTACATTTAATCTCATTAAAAAAATATATATATTACTAGGATGTCTTTATTTTTTTATTTCAATTTAAAAATGATTTCATGGGAGCGCCTGAAAGTTAGACAACCAATTTGATATCTCTTGCTAGCTTATGCCTGTCCTATAAAAATTAGGCGCGTTTTACTAGTTAAATTGGAGTTTTGTTATCATCATCGAAATCAATTAATGATTTGGAGAATTATTTAAGATTGGACCACCCATGGTGAATTTAGCATATGTATGTTCTAATCCAAAGAGTTCTTCAACTCATCACCCTGGCTAACAATAAACAAATATTAAAAATTCATATTCATAGAGCAAATATTCAATAACATTTTTACTTTCATATAAATATATATATATATATAATATAGTTAATTGGATTTGGGTTTTAGGTTGAAGAATTACTATAAACCTATGTATTCCTAAAAACAGTTTTATTCATTTTACAACTTATTTACAATTAATATAACAATATAATAAGTATATAATATAAGTACCAAAAACAAATTGGTTTTTATAGTATGTTTTTCTCGTGTTTTGATATTCTATTATTTATTATTATTTTGATATTACATGTGGTCTTTAGGTTGTCGTCAATAGACTGCGGTGAATAGACTGTGTTGAATAACATTGGGGCCATTTTGGTGGACCCAAAGTTTTAGGCGGCTAAATATGAAAATATTTTACTTATATTCGAAATTTTTTCTTATAATATTATTTTAAAAATAATTAGACGTAATTTGTATATAACTTATATATTTAAAAAAAGCTTATTTACTGTTTATGCAACGTTTCGTCCATTAATTTTTGAACTTTATTCGGGCTCAATAATTAAATAGCATTTTTGTTATTAGAGCAGTAAAGTGCACATCTCTAATAATAAAAATGTTTTATCATTGTTGAGCTTAATAAAGTCTTAAAAAAAATTAAAGGCCGAAACGTTGCTAATGCTATAATTAAGGTTTTTGTTTAATTATCCTGATGCCCAATAATTCAAATCTTTAAATCAAACTGAAGAAGATAATATCTAACAATTTAAACACAATATATCTTCCTGAACAAGGAATCTCTTTCATAAGAAGAATTCTCTAATCTTATTTTGATCATATTATTATTATATGAGATCAATCCTAAGTTCAACTATTGCATGGAAATTGATTACAGAAAAAAAAGTTAAATTTTTAAAATCTTTTAAAAAAATTGTATTAAAGTGAGAATTCTAAAAATTCAATATATCATCCAAATAACAATTGATAATAGATATTTAAAAAGTATAATAACAAAATAAATAGCTAAAAAAAATTTTCAGGCATTCACAAACTAATTTGTTCATTAACTATTTCATAAGATTTGGTATACTTACCATAAATTTTAGTGATTTGTCAATACTTTTATGAGCGAACGATTTGAGTTTTAAATATGGTACAGTTTATTTACTCAAACATGTGTGCCAAATTTTAGATTATTGAAATATGTAGCCCTTCGATTTATTCTGATTTTCTGTATTTTTCAACAGACAATTTTAAAACTACCAAGTCCAAAATATATGTTTGGAAATACAAACATTTCGACACTAGAACAAACTTCAAAACGACTTCTCGTTCTTGAAATATCATCGGTATTTCTAAACACATAAAAAAAAATCCAGTGAATTTTTCTCTGGAACTCATCCGGTACAAAAACATCTAGAAGTGAGCAAAAAAAGTATTAAATAATATTAATATTATATGAAAAAATATTTTAATATCATGAATAAATGAACTTAATTAAAATATATTTAGGTATATACTAGTAAAAAAAGAAAAAAAACGGTTTCTAACTATTATCATGACAACCTGGTAAAAAATTAACATTTTGTCAGACGTAGATTTCAGAGATAATCTCACTTAATGAAAAGTAAATTTATTTCATTCACTAAATGAATAATTTAGATTTTCCTTTATTGCTATTCATAAAGTTTAATAATGTTATTTTTAATTTTATTAAAATGATTTATTCTATTATAATAAAAAACTTATCGCTTATATATGGGTAGAGAAAAATAATTTTGAATTTTGTATCTTCACAATAACAAAAAAAAATCTAAATCCTTATTGTACTAGTACCAAAGAGGTTCAATTTCTTTCACGTAGAACTTATAATTGTTGATTTCTAGCTTGAGAGTTATTGGCTGGGTGCATGACTGGTATCGCCATCTGGTGGTTCTAAATAGGTACTTTTGCCTCATTTAGCTAGAACTATTTGTATATGACAAATGTTATAAACTAGTGAAGAAATTATCTAAATTAATTAATAGAGCTGTCCAACCCGCAGCCCTCATGTGGCCCAGCACTGCAATGAATGCGGCCCGACACAAAATCATAAACTTCTTTAAACCATTATATCTACTTATTACTAGAAATTGTATCTGAAATAATTTGGCCTGATGATTTTTTTCTCTAAAATAAGAAATCTGAAAATCAACTGAAAAGTTCTCGAAAAATAAAAGTGATAATTATAAATTTTGAATCTGGAACTATATTTTAAGATTTTCGGAAAATCGAGGGGTGAGCCTCGACCTAACATCGTGTACACCTACTTCCACTTCCACTTTCATTTCCAAGTGGAAGACAATAGATGAATGGGCATTGTCTAATGAATTCAAAATAATTCCACATAATTCCAAAGACGTTTACAGCTAATTCCAATCGCGGTTCACCCCTCGGGAAAAATAATCACCAGTTTGGTCTATTTTCGACTCGATTTTCATTAGATATATATTTTTTACCTGCAAACTTTCTAATTGAATCTATAGAAATACTTAGATACCGTATATTTCAGATTTATATTTTTAAAGATTTTAATTATTTAGTCAAACTGTCTGTTAATGATTGTGTGGTTGGAAGTGTATATTTTCAACCGAGGGGTGGACCGCGATTGTAATTAGGTGTACACGTCTTTGGAATTATGTGGAATTATTTTGGAATTCATTAGATAATGGCCCTTCATCTATTGTCTTCCACTTGTAAATGAAATTGGAAGTGGAAGTGGGTGTACACGATGTTGGGTCGCGGTTCACCCCTCGTTTTCAACCAATAATAATAGGGGGTCATAACACCTGTAAAACTGTATTTGATTTTGTAAATTTGTGATTGAATTTATTACAATTAGATGATTATTTGTTATTTTATTTATTAAATGTTTATTTAAAAGTTAATTCCTATAAAATGTTGATTTTTAATTAATTACGAAAAGTTAAGTGAAAATCACTTGACGCACATGCTAGTTCTTTAAAAACAATCTCCAATCAATTGGGCATGTCTTGCATACGTTTTTATTTTATCTGGAATTATTTTTCTTTCTGATATCTAATCAAGTAACGGGATTCTTTTCTCTTTGCTATTTTTTTTGTATTAAAATGCATTTATATCATTTCGAGTCGACCAGCCAGCGGGTCAAGTGCCTTAATATTTTTATTTTGTGTCGCGTTTTGTGTATTTCTTTTGACAACTTCTTTTTTGAGAATTGTTCAAACCTTCATGATAGACAAGGTAAACATTTAAATACAATTTTTTAAATCTTTTGGATAATTTAATGATTGCAAAAATAAATATCTCATATCTACTATACATATTATATTCTTTGTTATGTTGAATATCATTATTCTACAGTATTAACTATCATTTTTAACCGACTTAAAAAAGGAGGAGGTTCTCAATTCGACTGATTTTTTTTGTGTCTATGTTACCTGATATCTTCGCCAATTGTAAACAGATTTTGATGATTTGTTTTGTATTGGGTTCAGTCTAGTTTCCGATTGATAAAAATATAAATTTCATTGGTATTGGACCTTTTTTGTTATGTTTGTTCAGGCATAACTTCATTGTTTATGAACCGTTTTTAATGATTCTTTCTGCGTTTGGATCCATATAGCTCCAAGATAGTCAAGATACTTAACTTTTTATTTATTTATTTATTTTATATATGTTCAGCGAGAACTTTTTGCAACGTAGACCGATTTCGATGATTCTTTTTTTATTGGAAAGGGGGTACCTTAGGAGGGGTCCCATATTAATTTGGTCAAGTTCTGATGATATGATCAATGAAGAAATAACGGAAATCTCCAATTCTTATGAGCAAACAATTGAAATTATAATAAATAGAATCTTAAAACATTCATTTAAAACCCCTAAACATTTCGAGAGAATTTCTATATTTATGAATTGAATTTTATTATCATTTTCTGATTCATTCGCCCGACGCTTTCTCTTACGAGATGCATCCAAGGTATTATCTTAAGTCACTATTTACTAAAAAAAAGATCAATAAAAAGAGAAAAATAAAACCGAATTCAAAAAAATTAAATGCAACAAATAAAATAATAAGAACTCAAAAATCAAATAAAATGCACTAAAAGTTATAAAATAATTATCTAATTTAGTTACAACTAAACGACGAAATATTAACATAAAATCACTTTTTGAAGTCGGTGCTAAACTAACTATATAAGCGAGCTAACCCGGCTAACGTACTAAGTAAGATCCATAAAATGTATATTTTTGGCACCGACTTCAAAAAGTGATTTCATGTTAATATTTCGTCGTTTAGTTGTATCTAAATTAGATAATTATTTTATACCTTTTAGTGCGTTTTATTTTATTTTTGAGCTCTTATTTGATTAAGAAATATTAATAGTATTAGTATATAATTGAATATAATGAAGGCAGCCCAGTATTAGTATATTTTTTCTGCGGCCCGAGAAAATTTTTTTCCTTCAAATGTGGCCCGAGTAAGCCAAAAGGTGGGACAATGGTTAATAGCCCTTGATTACGTGAATAACGGCCCGGGTTCGATTCCTCAGCTGGTCTTGAAGTATATCTAAAAAATGTTTTCTTTATTTCTTAAATAATAATTAATTACTTATACTGTTTAAATAATTAAATAGGTAATATTTCAGAGTTCAAAGTCTTGTATAGAATAATATTACAATTAAAAAACAATTAACTCCAGTTATAAATAATCTATTTTTAATTGTTATGCCATTTGCTAGAACCCTTTATCAAAGTCGAGGACTTGCACATGTTGCTAATAGAAAAACAGTCCAAGACAATATATATCACTCGATAAAGAGGAAGGCAACGCTGTGACAGACATTTCGTTATTATAGTATAAGAAGATTGACAAATGGTGATTTTGATTGATTATTTTAAATTCCCAACTCAAGAGATCTGGCGATAAGTGCGAGGTGGCTGGCTGCGGGCGATGGAAACCCTCCTACAAAGTTAAGAGCCAACGGATTTAGTCGAAGTATCGATTAAAATTGTACCCCAGGCTTTTGGTTGGTCGCTTGTCAAGGTGTTGCAACGCGAACCCGGGTAACCAGGAGTTGTTGCCTTTTGTGTCATTTCAGCCTTTCTTCTTGGTTTTCCGCTTCTAGTTACTTTCGTGAAGATTCATTCCCTCGTTTGGTACGATTTCCTTCGGTTAGGGGGAAAAAAGCAGATAGGCTGTAGATAAATCAGCCCAAGCAGGCAGGGGCTCAGCATCCAACAGAGAGGACAGATACCGAGAGTGGTCCGAAACAGCATGAGGCCAGGTTTAGTGCAAGAATCGCCAATAAATGGCCTCTCGTAATGCTCAAGGCTCAGGGATAGATACTAGATATTTAATAGAGGGGTTCATTTGTTACCTTCTGTCTTAGTTAAGTTTTTTTTTTTTTAACAAAGTTCTTTCATTTCCCAAATTTAATAAACTGCCACGGATCGTTGCTAAACTTTATCCAAATTCATTTGAAATATTAATATGTTTATTCCTTTATTATTAATCAGATATTACTTGCAATTTGCAGTTCATGTTGACTTTAATTCAAAAAATAATGATCGATTCTCATTTAACCATTCTACATTGGATTTTTGACATTTCGGTTATTATTGGTAACCATTGCTGAAGACATGGAAGAATCGACTTAAAATCAAAAATAGCCATCGATTCTCATCTAATACTAGAGGAATAACCTTATTGCATTTCATTGATGTTTTGACTATTAATGGCAACCTCTACTGAAAACGTGGAAGAATCGACTTAAAATCAAAAAGACTAAATTCTTTTATGGTAAACAACGCAAGCTTGATAATAAAACGATCAAATGAATAAATTTTAAAGAATTTTAAAAAGTACTCTCTTACTCTAGAGAGTCTAGAGTAAAGTACTTTAAAATATAATTTTACTAAAAACTGTATTTAACCTTTTTTGTGGTCCTCAAAGTATTTAATTAGGATATTAAATTTAACCAAAATTAGTTAAGTCATTTTCAAGATATTTAGAAAAAACTTAAAAGAATGCTAGGTTTTTAATTTCATTTCAATCGGTACAACGGTGTGGAAAAAATCGTGTACCTATAAAGGTTTTTCTACATCTTGAAATTTCTGGGGATAGTGTTAAACGTGATAAATCAATAAAGTAAAGGGAGTGTAGTTTCACACTGAATGAAATAAAACTCAAAGAGGTTTATACAGACTCAATATATTTCGGATGAAGATTACAGATTAAAAACAGTTTTTAATCTGTAAACTCCTGATGATGGACTAATAATCCGAAATATATTGAGTATGGATAAACCTCTTTGGTTTTTATTTCATTTACTGTCAAACTACACTATCATCAGGAGTCAAGGGCGGATCCAGGAATTTTTTATGGAGGGGGGAGAATGTATATAAGGTGCCCGATGTATATAAGATCTACTTTTTATCTCGAAAGTGTGTCGAGATCGAATTGTCAAGCGGGGGGGGGGGGGGCGGCGGCGTCTCTGACCCCACACACACATAGAACTTTAGAACTTTATTTCCAATTTTAAAAATTAAAAAAAAAAAAATGTTTTTTTTTACAAATTTCATATCTCGTATTTTAGGTTCATTAAAATAAATAAAAAGAATAAAAATTGTTATAAATTCCCTGTCGATTTGGCCGCCGTTTTTGGCCTCTGCGTGCGACGCACGTGTTGCACTCCCGCCAGGCACGGGCCTGTATGAGGGGGGGGGGTCGAACCCCCCTGGATCCGCCCTTGTCAGGAGTCTACAGATTAAAAACATTGTTAATCTGTAAACTCTGATGATGGACTAATAATCCGAAATATATTGAGTCTGTATAAACCTCTTTGAGTTTTATTTCATTCAGTGTGAAACTACACTCCCTTTACTTGATTAATTAATATCATCTTTCACTTAAAACCTACACCATTTTCCCTAAGAAAAAAATAATTAAACCTGATACTTTTTTGAGAAACCGCCCCTGCTCAATTTGATTAATCCATACAAATTCTCACAAGCAGCCTATAAAATTGTTTGATTATTTTTTTTTTTACACTCAAAGCTAAAATTTTTATTTTCCCAGATTTATTTCCAAGTGACTGATTGGGTAAAGTTCGATAGGGGAGCCAGGGATGCGAGTGGCATTTCCAGTTCCACAGATGCCGATCGCTTTTGGCCAATAGGTCACGTGCTCATTTGATGGCCTGTTTGATCAAACCGATGCCCGACTGGACCAAATCATCTCCAGGCTCTCATGTCTGTCAGCCCATTTCGCGTTTATGCACAAAATAAAAGACAAAGCTTTCGCCTGCACACGATAATAACAACGCCAAGCCAAACCACCTACTCTCATGTCAGCATTTTCCGAAAAAGTTACCTTGCAGGCGAATATTTAAATTCGCTCTCGCCTGCCAATAAATTATAAGCTTTCCAATAAAAAGAAGAATTCTTTTCCATTTGCTGTAATATTTAAAATATACGCTCATCTCTTATTGCTTTCTTTTTCGTTGACTCCCTTTCAAAGTATATACATAGATACCTTAATAAAAGACATTTTGAGGCTATTATAGTCTTAGTTTTATGTGCTTAATGGCCCTTAAAGAATCACTTTAAAAAACGTATAAAAAGTTAAAGCTACCTATATAAAATAAGTTTTTATTGTGAATTTCAACAAATTCGTAAAAAATAAACTGGAGTGAATGTGCAAAACACGACTTTAATTTACCTCTCTCTTTAAATAGAAATCAACATTTTATAATTTTTTTATGAGAAATCTGAAATTCATTATTGTATCCAATACATCATAGGACAAGATCCCGACTTAGGTCACCTATCGAGTTTCCTGATGAAATTAATATTTTGATAATATAAAGTATAAATAAACAAACAACTTGATAGGGTCGACATCCAATTTCTTTGCATAGCTATTTTTGATAAAAAATTAAATAAAATAAAAATAAAGAGAAACAAAGATTAGTCCTCTGCTTGATGCAAATAAACATGCACACATATATATTGAAATTATATATTGTATATGTATATTATTTATTTGTTTGAGTCTATAGTTTCGAAGACTGGGCCTTCATCATCATTCTTTTTTTAATAATAAATATTATTTTTCATGGGGTCAATATCGTATGAATATTGAAAATTTTCGATCTTTACTTAGCTGGGAGCCAGTTAAATTTTTTTTTCAATTTTAACTGGCTCCCAGCTAAGTAAATATCGAAAATTTTCAATATTCATACGATATTGACCTCACGAAAAATCATATTTATAATTAAAAAAGACTGACGATGAAGGCCAGGTCTTCGAGACTATGGTCTCAATCAAATAAATAATATATATACAGATATATAATTTCGATATATATGTACGTGTATATGTTTATTTGCATCAAGCAGAGGACAACCTCTTTGTTTCCCTTTATGAATCAACAACTCTGCTACTCTCGGCAAAATAAAAACTTTTCAATTAAAAATAAAAATAAATAAAATAAATAAATAAATTAATTAATTCGCAATAAAATTATCTTTATTTTCATATATAACAATAAAGGAAACTCTATAACTACAAAATACTAATTCGAAGTTACCTGTTGATACCCTATCTACCTGGACTTATGCAGGAAAAAAAGATGGCGAGCCAACTTTGGCATTTTATATACATATTTTACTCTCGATTGGTAATATATTTATCCGGAAACTCGATAACTACATTTATGTAATAAAATTAACAACTTTAATTTTTTTATGCAGTGAAATTAGATGTCGACCCTATCAAGTTTTGTTTATTGATACATTATATTATCAAATTAATTAATTTAATTAGGAAACTCTCGATAGGTGAAGGTCGACCTAAGTCGGGATTTTAGACTATCAATTGTTTAAATCAGTGGTTCTTAACCTTTTTAATACTTATATATTTTAATTCACAGAATTTTAATCTATTGAAATTAACAAACTTTTAATTATAAAAACGAACGAATTCGTAAAAAATTCTAAATCTCAAAAATCAAGTTTAAGATGATTACTAATGGATAATTTTTAACTAGCTCTTATAATAAGCTATATTTTTAACTAGCTCCTTATAATAAGTTTTTAATTTCAGTAATTTTGAAAATATATTTGTGAAATATCAATTTCCCACATATAAACACAGACTGAAAATTGACTTAAATTCAATTTTATTTTCAAAAATTTGTACGGTAATGTGAGATTGAAACTTCACCAAAGCATAGATAGAGATTTTAATTATTATAAAAAATTAAGTTATAGTTATAATCTAATATTACTTTATCGAATGCGAAGCATGGGTAAAGTATTGTAATCGGGTTCGTGGCAAGCGCGACTTCAAAGGGTCCTTAGGAAAAGACCACGGAACCCATGGTCTCAATTAAAGTCACAAATTGTAGTATACCTAAATAGGTTGAATTTTAGCACGTGGCGGTTTTGCCAAAAATTACATGGGGTCTCGTCCAAAGGCCAAAAAGTGCTATTTTGCTAGATGGATGTATGTTATCGCTTTTTTTCGTCCACGATTTTTTCCACACCGTTGCACCGATTGAAATAAAATTGAAAACCTACCATTATTTTAACAAAATGAAGCTCTGATTTGTTTTTGATACATATCGGCCCACAAACATTAGTACTTTATTTCGGTATTTTTTAGTTTTTTCTATATATTTTGAAAATGATTAAACCAATTTTGATGAAATTTAATATTTTAATTAAGTAGATTAAAAATTCAGTTTATTGGACAAAGTTTTGTTATTGAAGTTCTTCTTCAATTTTTGTACAACGTTTTTCAAGTACTCGATTGGTTAGAACAACTTTGGTTGAAATAAAGATAAAAATAACTGAGACATAGTAGAATTTTTTTCTTTCTAGATTGATACCATAAAACAATATAAGTATAGATGTATTTGACATTTTAATTAAGTACCTTGAGGACCACAAAAAAGGTCATATAAAGTTTTTTGTAAAATTATATTTTAAAGTACTTTACCCTAGATTAAGATTGGATAAAGTTTAGCAACGATCCGGTTCAGTTTATTTTACTTAACATTGGCGGCGAAAGGACCTCCTTAAGGTCTGTAATTTTTTTATCTTGAAATTTCATTATCACCATTTGAGTTACATAAGAGATTCCAGGTTTAATTGCATAAATCCTCTTTTGGGTTCAACTTTGAATTGCGCGACCCCAACACAGTTTTGTATGTGTCAGACCCTTCTCTTCTTTCTTTCTAGTTTCTACTCATTCCGCTCAGGCAAACTAGGAGAGTAGCAAACCAGGTTTACGGAGGCATGTTTGCATGACTTAGCATTGTGCAAACTAGATTTCGCTTAGTGACTTAAAAGCTTCAGGGTCTGGTGACACTTCACTATACATTGTACACATTGAATTAACTCGGAACTTCTATCTTATATTATTAAACTTAGAGAGAGATAAATAATAATGTTTAATGTTTATTACGGATTCATTACATAAAGGGGCATTTTGTATTATTTTTCTTTTTATCATTGAAAAGTGTTAAAAATATAAAAAATTCAGAATCAACATTTTTAAATTTTCCATCTTCAATATTGACAAATTTTTGAATATTTTTTTGTTTTATTTTGAAAAATATTTAAAAATATTTTGAATGAATTATGGTGGACTATTAAAATGTATAATATTGTCCCATGAACCTTTGAGGACGTTCCCTAATATAGCTCAGATGCAGTTCGCTCTTTCCCCTACTCTCACATGCTCAGAAAGGCAAAAATATTTTTACTGCATCGTTTATCGGATCTGGCAACATTGCATTCTTACCGACGATAAAAGACAAAGAATAAAAAAAAAACACTTCATGAAACAGCTCAATGCCTAATTCCAGTTGAGAAGAGTATAGTTAGGTTGAGAGAATTAGCTAAAAATCTCAAATGCACCAGATGAAAAAGTTTTTTAGATATGGAAAAATTGACTGATTTTAGTGTGACGTTGCCAAATCGCCATCTTTCACTTGCCATGCCCTGAGAGAAAAAACGAAAACTATAAAAAGTACCTAACTTATAATATTTTTCATACAAAACGAATACCGCTTGATACAATTATTTTAACAGAAAAATATTTGTTATATCTTCAATTAATGATTCTTAGTTTTTCAACATAATTTCAAGAAAATTACGATTATTATTTAATGAAACAGTCGCTTTTACATCAATTGGGATAGGGTTTGCGTGTTAAATATTCAAATTTCAAAGCTCAATATTTACAAATTTAGTGCCGCAAGGACTATTGTAAAAAATTTCTACTTATAAAGAACACTTATAAATATGTGTATTCAAAGTTGAAAAAGGATTTCAAGAAAATCGATTTATTAGGGAACGTCCTTAAGTAATGAATATTGACATTATATAACAATTGTACATTAAATTTTGCTCTAACAACACAAAAATAATATTATTACAACACACCTGGCGTCACAAACTTCTTCGGGTTAACTCGGATTATTGTCAAAAACGCTCGATATTTAATTTTGTATCGACTTCTTATAGATTTTTTTTTTTTAATTCTTAATTAAACTTTTTATTAATAGTATTATATGCGGAGTGATTTCCAAACACACTCAGTATCAATTCTATAAACAAAGCTAAAAAATGAAAATACTAAAATTTTCAGGTACTAACAAAGTTATTTGCAAAGAAAAACAAAAAGGTTAGTCTTCTGCTTGATGCAAATAAACATACACACAAATATATCGAAATTATATATCTGTATATATATATTATTTATTTGTTTGAGACTATAGTTTCGAAGACTTAGTCTTCATCATCAGTCTTTTTTAATTATAAATATTATTTTAGATGGGGTCAATACCGTATGGATATTGAAAATTTTCAATCTTTACTTAGCTGGGACCCAGTTAAAATTAAAATCAACTGAGTTGTCCATACGGCATTGACCCCATGAAAAATAATATTTATAATTAAAAAGACTGATGATGAAAACCAAGTCTTCGAAACTATAGTCTCAAACAAATAAATAATATATATATACAGATATATAATTTCGATATATTTGTGTGTATGTTTATTTGCATCAAGCAGAAGACAACCTCTTTGTTTCTCTTTGTGAATCAACAACTCTGCTACTCTCGGCAAAACAAAAACTATTCAATTAGAGTTATTTGCTCTTAAAAAAATATTAAAATCACTAGACAAATTAGATTAATAAATATTTATATGATTTTAAGTAAATACTGTAAAAACAAAATATTTATTTATTAAATAATTGGTTTCTTTTTATTATTTCACTTTTACTTTATTCAATTGAAGGTATTTGAACATCTAGCAACATTTAATATATTTAACTAGAAATATTGATCAATTCGTTAGTAATTTTAGCTATGTAAACCAAAGTGAAAATAAGCAAATAACTTTGCCATAATTTAAATTAACTAACGCACCAAAAGTTGTTTGAAATTTCAGTATGGCAAAAAGGCATGAACATTAATGGATCTCGAAAACCGAAATGTTTATATAACTGTAATGTATTAAATGAAGGGTAGACGCCCTTCTGCTAGGTACCTTAAATACTAATAAATTTATTAAATCTTCCATCTATACTATTCTCAATTACACTATTTGCCAAAATCAACCACCGTGAGACATCGCTAAATATCAAAGATCTTATGGGAAAAAAGTTGACAATGAATGACTTGACTGTGAGTCAATAAATGTCAAGGGGTGAATTTGCATTGAATTCAAGTTATTTTATTAATTCTATATATCTTGAATATATATCACCCTTCTCGTGATTATCGATTATTCATATCATGGATTTTTAATTATATCGTTCGAAAATTATGTATTTAAAATATTAATCCTCCCCTAATATATTTTTTTTCTCTCAGTGTTTTTAAAAATGTCTACATCTCTAGCTTTATAAGTTCCGGTTCAAAAATCCAAAAAGAAAAAATTTTATTGAGATTTTAATGCGAAGTCATAATATAGACCTAATTAAACAATTTATATTCAAGTTTATTATTAATTACTACGGCATATCTAGCGACCCGAGTCTTGGAAAAATTTTTCTCTTTTTCTTAATTAATAAATGTGTGGGGGGCGATCCTTGCATTAGAATCCGATCAAGGAAAATAACTAAAAAGGGTGTGGATAGAATTATCTAACTTCTTCTTTTATAGCGAAGGAAATGCAAGGATGGGAAATATAAGTCAAGACCTCTTCATACTATTAAATATTTAATTTTTAATTTCTATTATGCTAGGAATGGCCTTTTGCTCTTGGATCAAAATTATACTCCTTATAGAGAGAGCAAATATTTAATTGAACGTCAATAAAATTCAGCCAATAATGTGAAAAAAATAGAAAGTTTGTTTTGTAGCAAAATTTTGGTATTTTCAATGCGGGGAACTGTTAGGATTTTGGGCTCTCTAAGCCAGTGTTTCTCAACCTGAGATTGTCAAATGTGCCGCGAACGTTTTTGACAAATAATTTAAATTGCATGGATTTTGTAACTTTGAAATAGTATTTGTAATTACTTCATTTTTTTTTGTATCATACAACTTTTACTTTTTTTTTATATTTAGGTGTGCCTCAAATGATTTCAGATATTTTTAGTGTGCCCTTAACAAAAAAAGTTGAGAAACACTGGTCTACAACGTAAAAAAGCACAAGACCAAATATTTCGGGATTAAATAAATAAATCTCTATTCTATTCTATTTTTACACGCTTCACCTGTATGTATTTATTTATTTATTTATTTATTTATTTATCTATGTAGCAATGTGACTTTTATTCTGTTAAATTCCGCAAACATTTCTCTATAAAAATAATTGTTTACCTACTCAATTTAAATTATATAAAAATAATCAAAATAAATACTAAAGGAGACAATAAAAGAGTGTGTCTTCTGCTGGAATTATAAATTTTATTTATTTATAACGAGACTATAGTTTCGAGGGCTTTGCCCTCTTCATCAGTCTATTACAATGGATTCACAGGAATTAATTTATGAATATAATATTATAATTCCATCAGAAGACACACTCTTTTATTGTCTCCTTCAATATATAAAAATTCTGCTACTCTCGGCAAAAAACTTTCAATTTAAAAATAAATACAGTTCATTCTGTTAAAATCAGCAAACTTTTCTCTATACAAATAATTTAGACTAAAAAAAAATTATATTAAAAAAAAACTAAAAAACACGCTTCTAAAAATTAGAAAATAATGTAATACTTAATCAAAAAGCGTGGGGCACTTTGTCGAAATTAATTAAAAGTACATGTTTCTGCGCCCCACAATTTTTTGATTAAGTATTATATTATTTTGTACTTTTTAGAAGCTTGTTTTTTAGTTTTTTTTTTAAATATAATTAAAATTTTAATTTAGAAATTCAAAATTTGCGGACTACTTCCTTGGAACACAGTTATCGAGATTATGATAAATATTTTATATCATATATATTGATTTTAATTTGCCCACCTGGTCCTATTAGAAAGGAAACATCCTTTATGAATAATAGATTATTCTTAATTAAATTTCATTACAAAAGCGGACAAGAGATATTGGCGGTACAATTCAACCCTCGAAATAATTTCTTTACTTGAATAAAATCAAAATCCCGACGACAAATACAAAATAGATTGTTTAATCAATTACATCACAGAGAATTTTTTTTTGAAAAATGACTTCTATTCATGATTTTGATTGGAGGATTTCATTTTTAATCAATCACTGTCTCACCGTGGCTACCCCATTCACTCGAATTTCGTTAATTTTATTTATTATTATTTTTTTTTATGAGAAATTGATTTGAAATCTTATAACATTGCCGTCAGATATTTTTATCATTTTTCGCATGATTCGGAACGAACATCCTCTCTGTTTAAAAATAGGCAGGTGTGGGGGTGAAACACGCGACCCACGCCTCCGAATATTTGCATTTCTAACATTCAACTCCTCGTAACGTGCCTGGGAGATCGCTCGTTATTTCATTTCGTCTCTTATCTATACCAATTAAATAAACCAGGAAAATACAAAAATTGATACCTATCTACATTAAGAGTCAAGGGAGTTATTTTTTTAGACCTCAATCATGCTTAACCAGAGGATGAATGATAAAAAGTCATTTAAGCTGGCCTTATATCTGTAATTAATAAAAAAACTATAGATTTCATAATTTGAAGAGGAACCTCCAAGCATCTTTTTACTTTACCATACAGGGTATGGCCAAGTATTGTAATCGTGCATGAAAAAAGTGGGTTTTTTCCTTCTTTTTTTCGAAATATCTCAAAAACGGCTGAAACTATTTTGATTAAAAAAATTGAGCTAAACCATGGCATTTTCCTCTACAAAAAAGCTCTAATAAGTGAACATCGAAAAAATTATATTTTTTGAGATAATGATTGTTTTGTCAAAATGTCTGTTAGTTAGTTAGTCTGTGCGTTACCAAATTTGTGGACGAGCTAGCTCAAAAACTAATGTGAATATCGAAACCAAATTTCACACGTAGTTTTGGTCCATTGAGATTAAGAGCTGATTAGATTTTGGTGCATATCGACCCAAAATTATGGGGGGTCGAGGGGGGGTTAAAAATTAAAAATCTAGGTCGTTTGAGCAAACTCAACCAAATTTTGTATACATAATCAGTGGGTCCCCAGAAGTCTAAAAATGCAAAAATTAACCACCCAAAATGGGGGGTGGAGGGTCAAAAAATGAAAATCTTGGCCATTTACCAAACTCAACAAATTTTGTATACATAATCAGTGTGCCCCTAGGAGTCTAAAAATGCAAAAACTAACCCCCCTCCCCTACATGATTATAAATAATTTTATTAAATATTAATGTAAGTGAGGGGCCAGGTTGTATGGTAAAGTCAAGTGGATGGCACATCAGAACACGTCAGCTTATTTTTTAATGAAAATGATGAGATTAGGAGTTACACCAAAAAGGTGTATCCCCTAAAGGCCTGGGTTGCCCCCTCCATCGTGACAAGAAGAAGAAGAGGGAATTTTATGGGCTGGTCAGGGGTCGAAGGTATCTGTGGATACGGGTCTTAAACAGCTGAAGAAACAGCTGCTCTTGCCACCCTGAATGCAATTCGGACGCGACTATTAAGTCTAATTCAGTGGTAGTATTATTATATGAATGAAGAGATATTTGGTCCTTAAATTTAATATATATCTAAATTTTTTGAGGATACAATTCTCTTTTGAATAGGTGTTAGTTTTTTCTTTTTTGACAAAAAACACATTTTTATCTTTTATTTTTCTTTATTCTATTGTCACTCATGAACGTTTCGACATTTACAAATATGCCATCTTCAGCCTTGGAACAATCTAAGTTGAGAAAAATTCCCTCACATCGAAATTTTCCCATCTCAAGGATGAAGATGACATTTGCAAATGTCGAAACGTTCCTGGGTGACAATAGAATAAAGAAAAATAAAAGATAAAAATGTGTTTTTTTGTCAAAAAGAAAAAAACTAGCACCTATTTAAAAGAGAATTTTGATATATATGTATATAAATAAAAAAATTCTTAAATTTAATGTAAATTTTTTCTATATATTTTTCCAAGTCTTTCTATGTTTAGAAAATAAACAAAACAAGGCAATGAATCAAGCTTTATTATAATAATACTATTAAAGAAAAAAGAATTCTTTTTCTATTAAGACAAATTAAATTGAACTTAATTCAATATATTTCATCCTTTTATAGGCCAATATGAGATGATAACAAATAAATTGAATTATAGTAATTCGAAATAAAGATGGAGAAATCATACGTTTCCTCAAGAAAATCTCAAGAAGATGTCATCTATTAAATCCGAGATAAAATGGATTTTTAATTATATGTCATAAGGAATATTTTTTACCCCCTCTGACATATAATTAAAAATAATCCATTCCCACTCGGATCTAATAGATGACACCCCTTAGTGTTTTTTTAAGAAAATTTAAAACTATTTTATTCGGCAACTTGAACTATCTCATATACTTTCTCAGAATTTAATTTATATTTGTAATGCTTAAGATTTTATCTTGTTCATGTCACAAGTCACCATTTCGATTCATTTGTTATATTAACGTTTTAACAAATGAAAAAAATTAAAGATGTCGTTTTTGTGGCAACAATATTCGAACTCAATCTCTCCACACAATCTTTTTACTTTAGGTAATAACAAACCGGGCAATTCACTAAATAAAATAGTTTAGCAAATAAATAAATTAATAATCCTTTTCGATTTGTATTATATTTTTGTACCTTCGCCTCGTCACTAATAAGTCTTAAAATGAACTAACAGCTCGAAATATAGAAAGAGTTTGTCAAAAATAACTTATTTTATTTTAATCAATTAAAAGTCTAATTGGACAATTATAAAGTAAGAGAAAACAGTAATTTTGAAAAAAAAACTTATGTATTTTTTAATAACATTCATAAACCACATTACATATTTTCTTTTGAAAAGAAACAATATTTTAAGGGCAAACTTTACTTAAAATTTGATAATGCAATTTATGAAAGGTATTTTGACATAACATCTCTCATTCGAATTTTTTTTATTATTCCGAGTTCTGTTTGGCAAAGAACTTTGTCAGGAAGAAAGATTTGGGTTGTGGTTGGTTCTCTTTTCTCCCTTCGGCAAGTCTATTGATGTTTCTGCCAAAACTAACTTTCTTTAATTTAGTTTCGGTGACTTAGCTCTTAGGCCTTTTTCATTCTCTTCTCTAGAAGCTTTGTGCAAGAGAGAACAATTTTTCTTTCTTTTAATTGCACTCATGATACGACTCCAAATCCAAACTTGAACTTTTATTTTTTTTATGTGCATTTATATTGTAATTTACGGCATTGAAGTCAAGAATTTAGTGAGCAGAAACACTTTTTCTTTGTAACGGTCTTGTCAAGTCCCCCTACATTAGCGATCAGTCAAGTTTTGTTTTATTTTCAAGTATTAACAAAAGATTTTCAAGTAGATTGGATCTATAATGCCTGAAAAATCTTCAAATTGCAAAAATTATGATAAGCATGACATCTCTTTGAGTTATTTAGAATTAATAATTACATGTAATGTAATAGCAAATTTAACCATCCTGCCATCTAGAGCAGAGGTCGGGGAACTTTTTTAGCCATTACCCCAAAATATTTTTGCGTAGGTCGCTATTACCCCATACATTCTTATAAGCAAGCCTTCGGCCCCGCGTCACCTAGATCCTAGCCCCTGGCGGGGAGCGTCTCGTTTTATGGTTAAAATTTATAATAGCTGACCCGATTTTTTAAATATATTTAAAAAATAATAATAGTTTTGAAAATAAATTGAAAATGCAAATAATTATAGAATAGGTATTAAAACAGTAAATGAATTATATATTACTTGTCAAAATTGTTCCCTTAACCAAAAATAATATTGACAGTTGAAAGATTTCCAAAAAGCTATTATCGGCCATCTTGTTCGTTTGCTTTTACCCCCCAGATAGGCGCTGGTGTTGTTTCCTCGAAAAAAATTGCATGCCACAGGTATGATATCTATAAAAACACTCGTGTATTTGAATGGAATGTTGTGTGAAAATTTCAAAGAAATCGGTGAAGAACTTTCGGAGATCCTTCAACGTATCACTTAAGCGTAACAGTACATTTTTATTTATATAGATTATTTATTGAATTAATTGGAATTTACATGAAAACTATTTGTAAGTAAATAAAAATTCTAAACATTAACATAATTCAAACGCTTTTACATTATAGAAAAATGATGTTGTTTCATTTTCGCTAAAATGACTTCAAAATTAGGACTTTTTGACGTGAGCGCAATTTGAATACAGTCCTCGGTATTCAGCCGATTTCTGTTGTTCGTTTTTACGTTTACTAAAGTCGAAGTATTTTTTTTTTTTTACTTTTATTAATTTTACGATTTTGAATTTCTGGAAATGCAAAGTAAAATATTAGTTTATAAAATAAAAATTAAAAAAAATGTCCTTATTACCCCAGATAGTTTCATTGTTACCCCATTTGGGGTAATTTACCCCGGTTCCTCGACCGCTGATCTAGAGGAAGAAAGTTACAAACTCAATTCTCCCATAAAAATAATAATACATTTACTTCCTTGTTAACTAGAGCCTCTGATTTTCGCCAACTGTAATGATTATTTTTCTAACAATGTCCTGGTTTACATCAAGGTTGGATTCTGATTGTTGTTTACTACTTAGGTACTAAGTTTTAAAAATACATAAATTAAAAATTTGACCAAATAAATTTTTTTCAATTTTATTTTATAGATGAAATGTAAAATTTTTATAAATGAAATGTAAAATTAAATTTACAAAAAATAGCCGTTTTGTTGTCTCTAGAACCAAAAATCATGATGCTATTTTTTTGCATGTTGTAAAAATACACTTTGGGTGGTCTGGTTACACGTCCCACCACTCAAATGGTCTGGAGTGAATATATTATGTTTATAATTGACTATAAATTATAATTTTTATAATTTCACTGTGGGTAAAAAATATTTTTTAACACATATGTATTTTTTGCCGCACTCACACCATGCGCAGTACCTGGTCCACCCGCTTAGACCAGCCAGACTGGCCATTCCTTGTACAACTATCATAGACGGTACTATTATGCATTATTTCTAGTTGGGTCAAATCCGTACTCAAAAATGTGTCACCAGCTCTTGGACTATATATTTCTTAAAATACCTTAAATATCATCTCTTCTACAATCCAGGGGCCCCAGGTTATCAAATTTCGCCCCTGAAAAATAAACATAAAGAATCAATGACCTCAAGCTTTGTTTTTGTTTATTTTTTGGTGCTGATATAGCGGGATCGTTTAACCTGCTTTCTTTCTGAATTCGTCCTTCTTAAACATAATTTTTAACCTCCAAGATAAATCCAATGGCTATATTAAAAATGCAAATGGTACATTTATAAATAAATATAGGTAATTGGCAATTTGGTTCGCTTGAAACAATTATATTATTTCTCGGATAATCCGGATTACAATTGGCCCATCAAGGACTGAACTAGATTCCAATATTCATGTAATTACCCCAACGCGCTCTAATCTTATTTATTTAAGCTCTTGTACATATCCATTGTGGCCTTAATACCTATTGCGGTCGGTCGAGAAATTGCGTTTATTTTTTGAACCGCTCTTTTCAGCCGCCCATTCATTCATCGAGTTAAATTATCTTAAATAGGGCTCTGGCTTTTTGGCATTGTTTTATGAGTTCCCTTTTGCTTAGGACAGAAAAAGAGATAGAGGGATGTTTCTATAAATAACTATATATCGCTAGAAAGGAGGTAGAAGAGAAGAGAATAAGAGACGCCATAGTTTTGGAGAAACGGGAAAAGGGAAGTGGAAGCCCTGAAGCCCAGAGGGCGAGGGAACAAGGGCTTGTGGAAGTAAAGAGAGAGGCAAGGGCGTTTTACTTTAAAGCTTTAATTTATCGCCCGTGAAGATAGGATAGGATAGGGCCTTGTCGTCTGCCCTACGAGCCCACAGGGGCGGATTCAAGTGAAAAGGGCATTTCCGGTTTTAATACCTAAAAGATTACCCCTTCCCGGACATTCCGATCTATTTATTTATTTTCGTTTTGCTTTTAATCAATTTTGAGCTTCAAATCCACTCAACGCCATTGAGATAGAGAGAGGGCGCCACCACCGCTTGGCATTATTTATTATTAAATAAAGCCCAGGGTTTTTCAGTCATTCTATAGTATTGTTTTTAATTCCTAAACAATATACACCCAAAATACAATATAGGCTAAATCTAGCGATTTCTTTTGTTTCGCTTATGCAAAATTAAATTGCTTTTTATTTTTTCCCAATTGGTTAATATTTCTTCTCGAAATTATAGAAAGGAATACAAATATAATATGTAAATGCTATCAGATATCCATATTTTATTTTTTCATTATGCTGTCACAAACAGAATATACCTATTACTATCTGCAAGGCCCGGCTTCGGCGGCTCTCTTGCTAGCCAGGGGGCTCGACCCCTGGACCACCACTCCCCCCCCCGAAACCCACCCACACCACCACCCCAATGTACAGACAAAACCTTAATTTTATATATATATAGATAATTTCATTTAAATTGGTAACCATGACGACTGTTTTTGTTGGGGGACGGACATAGATTCATAGATACATACAGAGGCAGGCACAAATGCGCTTTAGTAGTATAGGATAGTACCTCCTGACTCCCCACGCTCTGGACCCCACCTTCAAACCCCCGCCCCTGGACCTCAACTCCCACCCTCTGGGGGACGGACAAACATAGGTATATATACAGGCACAAATGCCCTTTAGTAGCCCGCTGGATATAGACACAGACACAGAAAGAAATACCCTTTAGTACCTGCCAGTCCCACCCCTGGATCTCCCTCTGGACCCCACCTCCCACCCCCTGGAGGGACGGACATAGGCACATATGTACAGAGACAGGCACAAATGCGCTTTAGTAGTACATGATACTTTGCTCACCTCCCAGTGGCATTACTAAGGTCACCTGTGCTCCCCCCCCCGAAAACTTGGGTGATTCATCCCCTCCTCGAACCCTTATATTTTAAAATATTAAACTTGTTTTTAAACGAGCATTTTATATAGAGATGAAAAAATAATTCCGATAAAATATTTTAAAAAAATCTCTTTCTGCCCTCTTCATCAAGTAAGAACATTTTTACATATAATCCCTCTTTATTAAAATTCGACTTTGATAAGATTATAAAATTTAATTTTCATGAAAAATACACCTTTATTTATAGAATATCTTATATAGAGAAGAAAAATATATTTTCGTTAAAACATCATAAAAAATATTTTTTTTTATCCCTTCGCAAATGACCTGCGAACTAAGGTCACCTGTCCCTTATCCATTCCGCCCACAACTTGGAACCACCTCTTCTCCAAACCTTTATATTTTAAAATATTTTTTAGGCTTGTTCGCCCAGACTCTTGCAGCTCCGCGTTGCTGAATGCTTAGTACAGTCTTTTTCTTGGAGTGCCATACCCGAAACGGGTGTCGGCGCCTCTCCACATATACCTGTGAGTGTGTTTAGTTGTTTTACACAGATATACGGGACCTACTTTTTAACGCCGGTTCCGAACGGCAGTTTGGAGAGGTTGACTAGGCAATTATACTCTTGGTAGGTTGCCATTGATTTCCAAGAGAAGGTGACTGCAAATATCTGTCGACACTTCGAGTCAGTGACCCGACACTCTATCCACTGACCCACAGTACAGTCGACTCTCGGTAATTCGAAATCCAAGGGACTACTAGAAAAATACGTATTATCGAAACTGCAAATTTCCAAGAAGTTTCTATTATCAAGAGGAAAGAACAAAATTCCAATTATTAAGAGTTTTTATTATATTTTTGAAAATATGTATTAGCTTACATAAATTTTATATATACCCTAGTACAGGTCTGGGCTTATATTTGAATCCTTGCCTTAGCTGCTATAAAGAAAGAGAGATCATTCTATCCGTGCACTTTTTAGTCATTTTTCTAGATTAATTATTTTTTAATTACTGAAATGATAAATATTTAAAAAAAAAATGAAAATATAAAATGAAAAATAATTTTTAATTATTCTAAACTTGGTTATTTTTGTCACCTGATAATTCAAAAAGTGAATTTTATTCTCGAAAATAGCTTTAGGTAGGTATATAGGCTCAAGTAAAAAAGTAAAAATTATGAAAATGACAAAAAAATTACATAAATATAATATCATTGGAATAGATAATAACATACCTAATTAAAAAAATGAGGAGTAAACATTTCAAGGAAAAATTGGAATTGTAAAGAGGGGAAGTGGCCTAGTTCGAATTATATAATGTTCTCTTCCCCTCTTGTTACGAAAATATTCGAGACAATAAAAGAGTGTGTCTTTTGCTGGAATTATAAATTTTATTTATTTATAACGAGACTATAGTTAAATGTCAACTTTCAATTTAAAATATTCGAGTTATCGAGTGTATCAAAATACACAGCATTTTGTCGATTTAGCGAAGTTAACAGCTGAAGAGTTCGAATTATCGAGAGTCGACTGTATATAACTGTAGAATTAACTTAAATAATCTATACTCATAGACAAAATAACGGAACAAAAAAAAGCTATAATTCGATTTAAAGCAAATGGTCTTAACTTTTAGTTTCTTGATTAATTTGTTAAAATATTATTTTTATTCTTACTTTTATTTAATAGCTCACTTAAATATTGATTTTTCCTCAAATTTAAATTTTATTTAAATTTTATAAAATTTATCTTTATTAGGTACACGTTCCGCTAATTTAGTATATTAGTAATTTCTGATAAGATGATCCAATCAATTATTTCTCATGGGTAATTGAACCCAATCTTCCCGTGATGAATTTGCCCGACCAGATTATAACATTCACCAGCCAGAAAACATTTTGATAAGCCCCCCCCCCTCCCCCGAAGGGATCAAATTCAATTGGGATGAAAACCCGAGATGCAGATGGTCTATAGCAGTGGTTCCCAACATTTTGTGGCCCATCTCCCCTTTCTGGAGGTTGACTGACACCTATCGCCCCCTTTTTATTTTCATTGCATGTCTAATTTTAATTTGAAGTAAAGTGTAAATAATAAAGCAGTTTTATTATTTTAAACAATTTTATTAACGTATATAAAACAAGTTTAGGTTCAGTTTTCCCCCACAGTTGTGGATAAGTATCCATAAGCTTCACCCAGGCTAACTCGTAACCGCTCTGTTTGAAAATGATTTTCGCCTCACAGTCATACTTCAGATCTAGAAACTCCGTCTACAAAGAGTTATCAAGCTTATCCACAGCTTCGAACGAGAATGGATCTAGAATCCAACCCGGAATTTGTAACTGGGTCAAATCTTCAAATCTTGATTCGATGTCAGTTTTTAACTGGTCAAGGTGATCAGTAAAAATTAGGATTTTGTCTTCTGGGAGTTCAGGAGTCTCGTTATCTGACTCTGAACACTTTTCAATGGTCGGAAACTGAATCAGCTCTTTACGGCCAATATTTACCTTGTGAATATATCTTTTATAAATTATTTTAAATTTTGTATATCGTCGACTTAGAGTGTTAACCTGCTAACTCACAACAAGGAAATTTTACATGGCAGAGAAAAAACAAACAAAATTTAATATTGTTGTTATGGAAAGAAACTATTTTTCACATTTTTTTTCTACAACTTACGATCGTAACTTTAAGTAGCAGTTTTTTTTGGACGATGCTGAATCTCTTTTTCTTTCGAACGGTATTAATATCTATATATATATATAAAATGGAAAAGTATGTATATATGTTTGTATGATCCAAACGATCTGATTGGTCACTGCATAGCCAATGACAAAGCGTCAATTTATTAGAACGATTCTGATTGGTCAGATAGTGATCATCCTTAGTCAATGTGTTAAATAAATCTTTCCTTATTGTTGAATCAATTTCATTCAGCACATTCTTTCAATACTTACAGTATTATTTTAAATTTCAATTATTAAATTGTTACGAACGAGACGCTCCCCGCCAGGGGATAGGTGACGTCAGCTAGTGTCATATATGATAAAAAATGGATTTATCAAGCTTACACTCTAAGGCGACGATATTATTTTTCGAAATAGATAATAAAAAATATCTATAATGATTATAATTTATTTTATTTAATAACTTCACAAACTTTATCGGTCCATATAAAATAAGTTTTATTTCTACCTGTCTACAGTAAAGTTTGAGAAATACAGGTCTACAATAATCATGCGCTCCAAATCATTTGTTTAATTATTATCTTTCATTTTTTTCCAAATTTTAATATTTTCTTGAATTACTAAGCATCTATAAGTAATTTTCAATATTTTAATAATTAGACATATTCAAATGCTTCAACTTTAATCAATATGACGAAGACGAGAAGAAAACATTCTTACTTATTAAAGGTAGGCCAGATCAATATTCACTAGTCATTAATACTATAAAAAATATTGTTTTTTTAATATTAGATAGAGAAGGCTAGTTAACAACAACACTCGACGAATAATTTAATCTATCCCGGTTCAATAATTGCAATATTCCTCTCATACTTTCACGGCTTCTGATGATGTTGGCCATAAGTTCCTTTTGAATAATGAAGCTAATTTGCTCTGACTAAAGCCGCAGTTTAATAGTAAAGTTAAAGTTATTTTCTAGAAGATTAACTCTCATAGAAGTCATTGAGATAATAAGGCTCAATTCACTGAGATAGAGCTTAGATTATTTTCTAAAAATAAATAAATACATTTAGAGATTTCATTTCCTTTTGTAAATCGGCCTTTGACTTATTAATTGAACCTTATGAGATATTAAACATTTCCAGTCGTAGAGTATTATTTATACTTATAATTTTATTTATTTATTCATTTTTATGCAAGGTTGTTGAACTGCAAAACTCGTTAGAATAATACATATCGTCGCCTTAGAGTGTAAACCTGCTAAATCCACTTTTTATCATATATGACATTTTAATACCGTTCGAAAGAAAAAGAGATGTAGCATCGTACAAGTAAAACTGCTACTTAAAATTACAGTCGGAAGTTGTAGAAAAAAAAATGTGAAAAATTGTTTCTTTCCATAACAACAATATTAAATTTTGTTTCTTTTTTCCCTGTTCTGTAAATTTTCCTTGTTGTGAGTTAGCAGGTTTACACTTTAAGGCGACGATATGCTAATTTCACCATGGGTGGTCCAATCTGAAATAATTCTCCATTCATAATTTCTTGATGACATGATTCCAATATAACGCCTAATTTTCGTAAGATAGGCATTAGCTCTCAAGAGATGACAAGGAGTTGTCTAAGTTTCAGGCGCTCCCATGAAATCGTTTTTTAATTGAAATAAAAAAAAAAAAAAAAACACCGAGGTAAGTTTTTTTAATTGAAATGAGAATAAATAGGAACCTATGCATATAGAAATAAATATTCATGGACATTTTCAAAGATTATTTATTAATAAATTGATGATTAATTAAGGTAACGGCATCAGTAGTTGACCGTGCACCAGTAGTTGACCATTTCGAGATAAACGTTTAATTAATAAGGATCCAGATGGATGGATTCCCTTGAAAAAATCTATGCACAGGTCCTGCTGTCTAGTGTCCATCTGTCCATAGGTTTTTTTCAAGGGAATCCTTCCATCTGGATCCTTATTAATTAAAGTTTTATGTCGAAATGGTCAACTACTGGTACACAGTCAACTACTGATGCCGTTACCTTGGTCTCTGAACTGATTAAGATTGTTTAACTTTTTTGATTGGTCTAGAAGTGGCCTTATGCAATTAGCCGGGGATGGAACGCCGGCTGCGTCTGAAAATTAGCCTTTATAAATGCTCTTTCCCAGGGCCGAGCCGTGCTATGATACATAGAGGCGGCTGAACCGAAATGGAGCTGCATTAGCAGCGAAATCAAAATACAATTTGAGCCATTCAATAATTAAAAATATTTATACAAAGCTTTTCTATATTGGCCTATGTTATCAGCTAGAGGTTTCACGAAGATATTGTTATAAATATGAACTTAGAAGTGGGTGATTTACTAGATGTATTTGTAAATTATGCATTGCCAATTAATGTATTACAAATCGTAGTTAGACTTTAATTTCTACTAACAATTAATTTATTTTACAAACATTGAAAAAAATTTGTTTTTGAATAGCAAAAGGAAAAATAAATATAAAAATAATTTTCTTTATTAGCTATTTTTCAGCTTTTTTTTTTTATTAAATGTTAGTTTATTCAGCAAATTTATGTACATATGGTTTTTTTTATTAGATCCTCTAACATTTTAGGATCTGGTATTAATAAATTCCATTTAACCCACATTGCCTAGGTTGACATTCGGGGTTATTACATTTTTTATTTTTTTTATTTTTTTTATATACAATATTATTTTACAAATTTTTTTTTTTTACAAAGAGCAAAATATTAATTAGCTATTTGGAATACTTTTGGTGAGGAAAAAGCTGAAAACCTCGCCGAATATATGAAAGGAAGGAACAGAAAGAAGGAAGAAGGAGGTATTATACAAAGAGAAGGGAACAAAAGAAGGACAGGTAGATGTGGGGGGGGGGGGTGACTGGTGGAGGGGGGCTATTTTTCAGCTATACATATACACTAATAATATACAATAATAAAAGTTAACAATACAATATAAAACATTACAATAATAATGTACAACAATAATATAATAGAATACAAATTTTATAACAATAAAATTATAATAATATACAATACAAACATTATAATAATAATACAACAAACAACACAAAGTATACCACAACTTAGCATTATCATTTTGATGAAGATATCACAAGAAGATCATCTCTTCGAAATTACAAATGTTAACAATCGATTCTTTTTTTTTTTTTTTTTTGGCTTTTCGGCCTTTCTAACCATAAGCCAATTTACGATACTATATATTTTTAAAATTTTGTCTCTACCCCGGGGGTCAGATTTTAGCCGAATGCCTCGAGTCGGATTCGAACCCGGGTCCACTTGGTTAGCAGGATGATACGCTAGCGACTAGCCTATCTGACCCCCCCAACAATCGATTCTTGAATTCATGAATTCCCGTGGCATTCTTGATCTCAATTGGCACTTTATTGTATTCCGACAAACACCTGTAAAATAAAGTTTTAAATTTTTTATTTGTCCTTTTTCTTTTTATTGAAAATTTCCCCACTTCTCAAATCATAACAACCCCCTACATTTGTATATTTTAATTTTTCTAGTAAATATTTTGGAGCTAAATTGTTCCTTATTTTAAAGATCATAATTATTGAATTACAATAGATATTCTCCTTAACATTGAGAAAATTAAGTGTATTTACCATGGTATTAATACTGGGGTAAAAAAATTCTTGATTTGTGTACTTATTTTTATGCCTTGAGGGGATTAACATTAACCCATTAAACTCCTCCAGCTTGAAAGTAATGAAATGATAAGTTTATAAATAAACATTTTATTCTTCATCATCTCATCTACCATAAGATAAATTTATTAATAATTTCAAATAAACTGATGAAAACATGAACATAAAGTATGATATAATTACTCCAGAGATTATAATAAATAAAAATAATCATAAATAGAGAGAATAATAATTATTTAAGCAAATATAAAATTGGTCCATTAAACCCTCTCTAGGAAGAAATCAAAATTTAACGAATAACAAAATTATACTAGTTTCTATCTAGAGATTGTTTTATTATATATGAATGCGGGCAGCATATATTGAGAAAGACACATAAAGCAGAAGAGGCAACGCAATTGGAAAGAGAGGGTGGAAAATCTAATTTAGTTTAGTTATCTGTAATAACTTATATTTTATACTTGAAGTAGAGACGGTCACAGAATAGTAATTTATTTGAAGTTGAAATTTTTGAAATATCAAGAGGGAGAAGGAATAAAAAAATATTAAATACATAAAAGCGAATCAGGAACGAAGAGAAAATACACACAAAACTTTGCATTAAATTTATGATTGTTTATACAGTCCTGATAAGATTGGAGAGTAGAAGAGAGACATGCTTTCATGTTTAGAGAGATTCCTATATTGGCAGAACATTTTCCAACATAAGCCTTTTGAACAACATGCTTTACTTTGAATAATTCTAAGTACATTCATTAACCAATCAAATTGGCTAATGCGATACGGAGATTTTACTAAAGAAGATGATAGATTCGTTCACACCATTCTAGGTATTTAAAATACCAAATGCAAATTAGCTTTGAAAAAATCTTAAAAAAATACATATGAAATATAAAATACAAAATAATTTTTAAGAAAAAAATAAAACCGACTTCAAAAAATTAAATGCAACAAATAAAATACACTAAAAGGTATAAAATAATTATTAACTTATTTAGTTACAACTAAACGACGAAATATTAACATGAAATTACTTTTTGAAGTCGGTGCCAAACATATACACCTTTTATGAATCGATCTTACTTAGTACGTTTGGCGGCTACGCTCGCTTATAGGTATAGTTTGTTTGGCACCGACTTCAAAAAGTAATTTCATGTTAATATTTCATCGTTTAGTTGTAACTAAATAAGATAATAATTATTTTATACCTTTTAGTGTATTTAATTTATTGCATTTAATTTTTTGAAGTCGGTTTTATTTTTTTCTTAAAAATTATTTTTATTTTTCTCTTTTTAGTGATGTTATTAATAGTGATCATATCATCACAACTTGACCAAATTAATATGGCACCATCCCTAGGATACCCCCTTTCCAATAAAAAAAGAATAATCGAAATCGGTTCATAAACAAAGAAGTTATGGCTGAACAAACCTAACAAAAAAGGTCTAATACCAATGAAAAAACGGGACCAATCGCAAGCTAGACTGAACCCGATGCAATTTTTTTTTTCAAAATCGGCTCACAATTGGCAGAGATATGAGGTAACATAGACACCAAAAAAAATCAGTCGAATTGAGAACCTCCTCCTTTTTTGAAGTCGGTTAAAAAATATTCAAAAAAATCTATAAAAAAGTGCGGAAACTATTATAGAGCCAAATAAACTATTAATTTAATTGCTCAATTCAATATTGTATTTAGAATAATAAGAGAATAAATAATGCAATCAATTTTCTAGCCATAGGCACTTTTTGGCCTTAAACAGGTCTATTCTCTAAAAACAGACGTTAAAATTTAACATCTTAAATTGGGTGTTAAAAAGTAAAGTAATAACACTAGCGTTAAAAAATGCTATTCTCTAAACCAAGTTTTAACAGCAACGTTAACATTTTACTTTTTAATACTAGGTGTTAACGATCCATATGAAGATAGCTACGTTTTCTGCTTGTTCAAGTTTTTACCATGTTTTTACACTCCTCGATAGCGCGCGATAGTTTGATTTGTTATTCTCAATCTAGTATCTCAGCTATTTTTAATAAAAAAAGAACATCTAAAAAAAGAAAAATCACCAAAAATACCCACATAGCTAGTCTTGTTAACAATTCAATTTTTTTTTTGGCCGCATCTAATGATAATTCTGTTTTTTCTATTTATTATTTTTAAATATTTAAATATATTTTGTATAATAAAAAACTTTTATATATGTTATATATTTTATCCAAACAAATTTATTTTATAAACCATAAGTAAATTAAATAAATAAAATAATAAATAATATATATATATATATAATAAAAGTTTATTTATCATTGTGGTAATAATGTTTCTGTCACAGATCTAGTGGATCTGAAATGTATTGCTTTTAACTCAAAGCTGTCAAAAACATAGCCTTACTTTTTGCGTTTTTGGTTAAAGACGCCATGTTTGTTCATTCAATATGGCGTTAAAATTTTAACTGCACCCTCTGACATGGCTTCAATTTTTAACACTTTTGACTAAATATTAACGCTTTGGAGTTAACGTTTTTGCTTACGGAATAGCAACTTTAGGCAAGGTGTTAAAATGAATTAACGCTGAATTCGGATGTTAAAAGTTATAACCTTTTTACTTAGAGAATAGACCTAATAGAGCGTCATTGTTATCAATACTAAAATAGGGTTCCGTTTTTTTTGTTCGGAACACTAAAAAAACAACGTCATTCCTGAAATTAAAATAACCCAAAAAAAATTAAAAAAAAACTTGTAAATTTATTAAAATAAAGTAGATAACTTTTATTTTGAATAAAATGAAAATTCACGTTGAATTTAATCATTTGGCTAGGGAGTGTAAAAAAAGATTTCTTTGGATAACCATTTTTATGATTTATAGATTAGTATTATAATAATAATAACAATTTGATATTTGAGATATTAGATTTAAGAAATGGCCTGCGGAGTGTGGATGATGGCTTCGCGGAGGGTGGAAAAAAACGGACCAAGTGGTGAAGAAGAAAAAAAAGGAAGTGATTTTGTGGTTGGCGTCCTGGCAATATTTTTAAATGAGAATCTCTTTCAGCTCTCTGAAAATATTACATTGTTCAAAATGGGGAAAATGGAAAATGGCAAACGCCGGTCGAGTTTTCTGCTAACGTCATCAGCCCTTTTGGCCATATGAGGTCATACTCATTCCAGCAATCTATCTAGTTTACTACTTTCTACCTCTCTATATCTATATCCTCCCTCAAAGATTGTCTCCTCAAATTATTTCCCTTCTCTTAAATCTAACAAGATATCAATTGCTTTAAAAAAATAAAAACTTCGGGTGTATGCTTAAGACCACACGACAGAAGTGATAACTTATATGATATTTATAATTCTAATATTCTAAAATTATTAAAATTTATATTTTTATAGAAAAATAAATTTTTTAAGTAAACTTTTAAATTTATCCTGCTGGGGGGATGAATCTCCCCTCTGATTTCGCAATTAAAGAATATTTCTACTAAAATCCGAGAATTTGTCCTAAAAAATTAAATTCTTTCTATTTTAAATTTATGTTTTGTTATTTTTAAATATTATATTTAATGTTTAGTTTTTTTTATTCAGGATTTTGGACTAAGTCGAGGGGTGATCCGCGATTGGATGTAGGTGTATACCTCTTTGGAAGTATTTTGGAAGTACTTGGAAGTACTTGGAAGCACTTGGAAATATTTGGAAGTACTTGGGAATATTTGGAAGTACAAGTGGAAGTAGGTGTACGGCATATTCGATCGCGGTTCACCCTTCGGACTAAGCCGACGGCTAAATCGAAAAATAGAAATACTTAGTCCAAATCCTGAATAAAAAAAGCTAAAGATTAAGGTAAACCCACCAGTAATGGACCATGCTCCTATAATGGGCCACCTCTTACAAATGTGGAGAAATTAAGGGTCTTTTGTTACCTAGGGCAGTGGAATTCAGTTCATACCTTTACTTTGTGTTCACATGTTTGGATTATTTTGATTAAGAGACGAATATTTATCAATGTTTTAACATCTGCTTAAGAAAACTGTTAAGGTAGGAGATTTTTTTTAACAAATAATATTTATTTATTATAATGCCTGTTTAGTGACTTTAAGGATTATTTAGTACTATAATATGTACCTATAATTCAAATTGTACAGTGCATAAATGATGAAAAACTTAAAATTTCATTTCCAAAATACCCTAGTAGCACAATGTTTCAAAGTACATAGCACTAAGTAGTTACTATATATATTCTCAAAATATATATAGGCACTATATACCTATATATGTAGTTACTATACAGGGTGGTCCCGAATTCATGGTACAAACTTTAATGGTAGGTGCAGGACATTGTAACAATGAGTTGTTGTATATGAATGTATAGTCGCAAGTGACGCGGTGAGGCGTAAACAGGGGAAATAACGGCTATACATTATACATACATTATACACTATATTACTATTACACTATACATACATATACATATTACATATACTTATTACACTATACATTCCTATACAATAACTCATTGTTACAATGTCCTGTACCTACCATTAAAGTTTGTACCATGAATTCGGGATCACCCTGTATAGTTTGAAACATTGTGCTACTAGGGTAGTGTGGCCCATCATCGGATCACGAATTGTTCAACTGTCCCAGTAATGGGCTGCCCTGCCCACCATAAGAACATATACATATATAATAATTTAATATTTAAAAATAACATAACATAAATATATATTTATCAATCCCCCAAAAAAATAATTAAAAGTTTACTTAAAAAATTTATTTTTCTATAAAAATATAAATTTTAATAATCTTATTATTTTTTGAAAAGGAATAATTAATATATTTTCCGACAATTATTGAACTGGTACTAGACCACAGCCCAACCCTGACGCGTAACGTGACGCATGATGTGACGCTCAATCTCATTCACTGCCCAGGAAAATAAAAATGTACATGAGAGCCAAAATTCTAATATACGATATTAATTTGAGCTTATAGTTAATGCTGCAGCGCCATCTGTGGCTAAACACAGACACCAACCGTGACGCGTGGGAACCGTTACAGCCAGCGTAGTGCGTGACGCGTGATGCATGACTCGTGACGGCTCAATCCCATTAACTGCCAAGTAAAATAAATAGTGTGCAAGGCGCGCCAAAAGAAGTTACCAATTCAAAAAAAAAAAAATCATCGCTCATCATTCATTACTAAATACGGATAAAAATTATTTTTGGTTAATTTTTTTTATGAAATCATTTTTTTAACACTTCTATTTAAATGAAATACAAGGTATGGAATTTTTCGCTATAAATTCCCAAAGAAATGAAATATAGTATAATTGAATTAGAGAAACACAGCGAGGGAACGAGAAAAGAATGAAAAATGAGGTGACTAGTTGAAATTAAACTTTTATTTTTTTATTTATTTCTAACTTTAATCTTTTAGGAATTAAAAAAAATGTTTTAATTTACTGGAGGAGATCAGCAACCTCTAGACCTCTAGAGGCACTCGTTAGTTGCACACAACAACATTTATTCTTATTTACCGTCCCGAGCGGTGATGTTAGAGCAGGGCTGTCCAACCCGCGGGCCGCATGCGGCCCAGCCCTTCGATGTATGCGGCTCGGCATGAAATTATAAAGATACTAGTATTTTAATATACTCACTTGAAAACATATCTGATACAATTTGACCTGATAATTTTTTTTCTAAAATAAGAAGAAATTGGAAAATCTCCATCAAAAAGGGCACATTTTAAATTTTGAATGTGAAAAAATATATCAAAATTTTCGAAAAAATAATCATTATTTTGGCATATTTTGACTTCATTTTTATTAGATATAAATATTTTACCTTCAAACTTTCTGATTGAATATGTATTCAACTGAAAGATAAATTTAATAATGTCTCTTTATTAGAATTTTATAAAAATTATATACTCAGAAAAAATATTCCTAATTTCACAATGTATTCATTTTTTGAAAATATAAATTTACATATCTATACGTGGAGAAGCTTTTACAAGAATAAAATTCACTAAAAACAAAATTAAGAGCACCACTATCAGATATAAAAATAATGAAGTTTCGAATAATTAAAAATTTGAAGTACTAAATGATTTAAAATTAAAATTCTGAAGGAAAAGAACTAAAAGATTATTATCCTATGCCATTTTTGCGTTTTTGTCATGGTAGATATCTTTATTCTACATTATTAACTTTATTTTTTGATTAACAAATAACAATAGAATTAGTATATTTTATATGCGGCCCGTGTAAGCTAAAAGGTTGGACAAGTTATTTGCAGCCAACAGAATATAACAAAAGCACTAGTGTAGAATTCCAACTCTATTTATTGAAATCGTTTTTGTGTTAATTAATTGTTTTTATAATGAGAAAAAATTTATCTCAATATTCTTTTTATTAATATTATCAGAACAAAGATTTTTATTCGAAATTAACCTCTTTATTAAGAATTTTTTTATTAAAAAATTTAGTAGGCAGACGTTTTCACTTTGCAGAAATATAAAAGATGTTTCGAAAATCAAGCAGATAGATAAGCTGTCCCGAAACCTCCTTAAGAGCCCAATATAATTTTCTATAAAGTTTAAAAAAAATTAAATATGTAAAAAAACCTTGAATTTTGAATAAATTTACAATTTTTTGTTCTTATCTTTAATACTAAGTTCATAATTCAGCGTTGGTGGAAATAAAACTACCCCGTTTATGTAATGCCTTTATTAAATATGAATGAAGCGAGAGTAAATTTGGTAATTAGAAAATGAACCATAAATTGAGTGAAGACGATTCATAAGGATTATGGGAAGATGGTCAAATGAGGTTCTAATCTAGAACCAGATGAGTCTCTCCAACCTTTTATTATTATTAAATAAATAAATCTTTATTCCTCGAAGTGCTTAGAGGCACAAGTTCTCGGTGGCTAGGTCCTCCAAACATCACTACAATCTAGCTACAATACATTAACAAAAATCAATACAAATTAATTACAACAATTTAACAAATAATGAATAAGTACACAAAAAAGAAAAAAAAATATTAATGTATGTTCATTAACAAATAACATTTCTGTTAAACCTCCTGATGAAGGGTTCATAGCCAGAAATATGTATAGAGATAAATAAAAAATCCCCAAAATAATTTAAAAGATTTTTTAATTTTTTTTAATTTTATTTCCACTTTGTGAAACACCACTATAATCCGTTAAATAATTCCTGTGTAAATAACATGACCATAGATTTCCATCAAAAGACAAAAAGTAATTGAAAAATTCCGGGCAAAAACCCGATATCAGGAGCAAGCGACGCATTAGCCATCCCGGATTTTCGATAACTATTTATTATTATTTAAAGACGAAATAAATTTAATTTACATAAATAATTTGCTAGTTTTTGTCACTACCATCAGTGTTATCCGAGGGGTGAACCGCGATTGGAATTAGGTCTACACCCCCTTTGGAATTAAATGGAATTATTTTGGAATTCATTAGAAAATGCCACTTCATTTATTGTCTTCTACTTGGAAATGAAAGTAGAAGTGAAAGTAGGTGTACACGATATTAGGTCGCGGTTCACCCCTCGGTGTTATCTATCTATTCTACATGTGTGCTATTTAGAATTTTCTCAAAATTATCATTTCTCTAAATTAAAGTATTTATCCATTGTTTCAGAATTCAAACTTAAAAAAAGAGAAAGTATTTCAATATTTATTTACTTTTGTTCTATCTTCTACTTTGTCTAGGGCTGAGAGACAAACATTATATTACAGTAGTAACTATATACTCTGACATTCATGTCGATACATGAAATGTTCTCTTACAGAGAGAGAATCCTATATTATACCTATATTAAGTACTAGTATAGTACTAACAGTCGCTCGTTGTTGCTCTTGCGGTCGGCAAAACAGTTCCTAGCGTGATTGATACGATTAACGTGTGATGTTTGAACTATTCAGGTGTTCAGTACTCAAACAGTGTTAATTTTGTGTTTGCTTAAATTAGTTCTAGGTACTTGTTCATAATGTATAACATAAACATAAAACTTTCAATTTGGATTCTCGGTCTTATTTCAATGCTGTCTAGATATTATTATTACGAGCTTTTCGTGCGTGCCTTCGGCACGCCCTCGAAGCTCGGGGCTCCGGGCTGGTGCCCTGGCGGGCGGCGTCTCGGTCCAAAAATTGTATTCCTCTAAAAAGACCACACTCCAAATGTATACCTGTAAACTTCAGAAAATACATAGTCGCTTAAAAAGTTTCGCCTCATTTTCGTCCTGACACAGCTACAGAAATGAGGCTCTAGATATGAAGTATTTTTTTTCTATAACCTACAGCATTGTGATATTTTTTGTGTGGAAATAGATTTATTTAAATAAGTGGAATCGTGTGAGGAGGAGAATTATATCATATCATTTTTTTTAAATTTGGGATCGATAATCGATTTAAGGCTCCAAATATTTAAAAGAGGTCAGGTGTTTTTTGTATAAGTGAGAGGCTGCTTCAGTATTGCCATGAGAAACTCGGGCATGCGTGTCTTAAGTCGTCCAATTTTGTAAAAATCAACAAATAAGAATAACAAAATTTAGATTTTTAAAAAATTATAAAAAAGTGCCAAATTATTAAAAAATAAACAAATAATATATAAAATATAAATCAAATAAGATGTGATTAATTTCTTTTTCTGTGCGCAAAGAAAAGCGAATTGAATATTTAATTTTTGAAGGGGGAGGGGGGAGGGGGAAGAATAATTATCAATATATTTAATAAAGATAAGAGTAAATAGATATTTTATTTAATATGGATTTACTATGAGTTAAGGATCTATTTACTCTTATCTTTATTAAAGATGTTTCACCTTGCACCAACACCACAATCTCTACTGATTAATATATTTAATGTTTCTTAATTTAAAATCAATTGGAGTCTTTCATTTCAAAATTCGAGTTAAAATTACAATTATATTTCAAATTTGCCGCAAATATACGGACGGCATCAGCGCTCCCTGTCGGCAACATTCTCTGAGAGTTGCTGCAAATTAATCTAGGCTAATATATATAGTATTCTTACATTATTCTTCTTCTTTAAGTAAATCTGGTCTCCCTGACGTTTCGGCTCCTCTCCACATATATCTGTGCTGAGTGTGTTTAGCTGTTTTTACACAGATATACGGGACCTACTTTTTAACGTCGGTTCCGAACGAGAGGTTACTAGGCAATTATACTCTTGGTTGGTTGGCTATATAGCCTTGTGAAATTTGTGATTTTAACGAAAAATTTAAAATATTCAAATTATAGAAATTTTAGTATATTTGGGATCAGGAGATTATAGAGAATTGAAAAATATATTTTATTCGAAATATCTCGAAAAAAATATTTTGCTGAAAATCCAAAAAAAAAAAAAAGGCAAGGCCTTGTGAAATTTGTGATTTTAACGAAAAATTTAAAATATTCAAATTATAGAAATTTTAGTATATTTGGGATCAGGGGATCATAGAGAATTGAAAAAATATATCTTATTTGAGATATCTGGAAAAAATATTTTGCCGAAAATCGAAAAAAAGGCAAAGGCTAGAGCGTTGTGAGTTTCACAAAAAATTTAAAATATTCAAATTTTAAAAATTTTAGTATATTTGGGATCAGGAGATCATAGAGAATTGAAAAAATATATTTTATTTGAAATATCTCGAAAAAAAATATTTTACCGAAAATCGAAAAAAAGGCAAGGCTATACCGTATATAGCCTTGTGAAATTTGTGATTTTAACGAAAAATTTAAAATATTCAAATTATAGAAATTTTAGTATATATGGGATCAGGAGAATTGAAAAAAATTAGGCTTTCCAGGAGGAGGCGACTGCAAATATCTGATCTGCCGAGACTCATTCCTGAACCAGCGTATTTCAGGCCAGTGGCCCGACACTCTAACCACTGACCCACAGTCGCCCCTTTTAATTTCATTATACTCGTATTATAGTTCCTCTTTTGAATATGCCGATGATGGACTATTTTGATCATGCAATCATATCCGAGAGGCGACTGTGGGTCACTGGCTAGAGTGTTGGGTCGCTGACTCGAAGATCGCTGGTTCGAGACCGAGTCTCGGCAGACAGATATTTGGAAAGTAATGGCAACCTACCAAGAGTATAATTGCCTAGTAACCTCTCCAAATTAGCACCTCGGAACCGGCGTTAATAAGTAGGTCCCGTATATCTGTGTGAAACAACTAAACACACTCAGCACAGGTATATGTGGAGAGGAGCTGACACCCGTTTCGGGTATGCCACTCGAATAAGAAGAATCATATCCGACCCTTAATAACCTTAATAACACGTTGCATTATCGTAGATCCGTCTCTGCTCTTCCTCTATTTATAGATACTATCATCGCATGTACTTAGGGTGGTCCTTATTTAGGGTATTTTCGAATTTTTATGCTGACAGAAGAGGTTCATATGGTTCGAAATAAATAAACAAAAATATCTTCCAAGTTTAAAGTTTAACCTGTACCAAACAGCAATGTAAGTTTCCCATCTACCATAAATAACATGGGGGTTTTGGCATTGAACGATCAATTTTTTAAAGTAATGGTTTCAAAAATTTGAAACTCTGTAAACGATAATAGTAGCTATCCCTTAGAATTTTTGCAGATTTTTAGCTTTTATAATTTTGGAGTCTATAACTTATACTAGATGAAGGAAGAGGTATCAGCCAAGATGGAATCACTGGGTTCAATAAAACACCCTTAATAAGACGTTTGGGCCTGAATTTTGTTTGACCATTTTCAGTCAATTAGGAGTTATACACAAAATGCGGTACACATATGTGATTTTTATTTTTGACAAGGCTTGGTTCGATCACATATGTGTACCGCATTTTGTGTATAACTCCTAATTGACTGAAGATGGCCAAATAAAATTCAGGCCGAAACGTCTTATTAAAGATGTTTTATTGAACCCAGTGATTTCATCTTTGGCTGATACCTCCTCCTTCATCTAGTACAGTTTCATCACAGCTACGAACTCTAACAATATGTCTATAACTTATACTAACATTAAGATATAGCAGTATTTTAACTAGCTGTAACTCCAAAATTATAAGAACTAAAAATAGTTAAAAATTCTGAAAGATAGCTACTATCTTTATAAGGATGAAATCTACAGATTTTCAAATTTTTTGAACCATTGCTTTTGCCGGAATAAAAAAATTGATATTTCAATGCCAAAAACCCCATGTTATTTAGATGGGAAACTTGCATCGCTGTGCGGAACAGGTTAAAATTGAGATAGAGACTTAGATAGATAGATAGATAGATAGATTTTATTTTGCTCTGAGAATGATATTCTTCTGGAGCATAACATAAATAAATTACATTACATTAAAAATCTGCTTACATAATTCAATTCAACCCAGAGAGTACAAAAACAATTTCATTTAACATTTAAAAAAAAATAAAAGGAAAAAATCATTGAAATTAATTGACAAAAGAAATCAAAATACAAATATATATATACAGATATACATACACATCACAAAATGATCCATATGAACAAAATAAATTCAAAAATACAACAACTCAGCCCCACTCCACCCATCAACCAGCCTTCCCCTGACTCATTAATAGATCGAAATACCTTGCCTTAAAAGCGCCGAGAGACTTCGCCCCCCTCACACTTGGTAGAATTTTATTCCAGAGCTTCGCGGACTAAGAGACTTAGAGACTAAGAGCGTAAAAATTCGAAAATACCTAAATTAAGGACCAGCCTAATGTACTCCGATAATTTCCCTAAAAGCTAGCTTTACGTGATACACAATTCTAGGGATTCGAACTCTCTCTGTCTCTCTCTTTCCAGAGCCTTACAATCATCACTCAAGATCCCCCAAGGGTTTACAGACATATTCGTCTCCACCCTTCCGATAAACACGCTTTTCTCTTTGATAATGCAACTGTCTTTCCGGATCTATAGATGGCATATTCTCAGTTCGCTGAATTCGATCTCATTAAAAATGAATGATCTTATTTAGCTTACCTAATCCCTTCCGTTGTATCTTTTTTTACATTTTATTTCTCTTCATTATAAACAACAAATACTAACCGGAGTTATTCCTCTTATATTTGGAAATACAATGGATTTTTATTCTTTATTTTTAACCGACTTCAAAAAAGGAGGAGATTCTCAATTCGATTGATTTTTTTGTCTCTATATTACCTGATATCTTCGTCAATTGTGAACCGATTTCGATGATTTTTTTTGCATTGGGTTCAGTATAGTTTCCGATTGGTAAAAATATAAATTTCATTGGTATTGGATCTTTTTGGTTATCTATGTTCACGCATAACTTCTTTGTTAATGAACCGATTTTAATCATTCTTTCTGGGTTTGGATTAGCATAGCTCCAAAGTAGTCAAGATACCTAGCAATTTATTAATTTTATGTATGTTCAGTGATTACTTTTTGCCACGTTGACCGATTTCGATGATTCTTTATTTTATTAGAAAGAGGGTACAATAGGGGTGGTCCCAAATTAATTTGGTCATGTTTTGATGATAAGATCAATGACGAAATAACGTAAATCTCGAAATTATAATAAAAAAAAATAAAATCTTTTATAAAAAAAAAAAAACAATCTTAAAACGTTAATTTTAAAACCCGTAAACGTTTCGAGAGAATTTCTATATTTATGAATTGAAATTTATTATCATTTTCTGATCCATTCCCCGACGCTTTCTCTTACAAGATGCATGGAAGGTATTATCTTAAGTCACCATTAATAACATCACTAAAAAGAGAAAAATAAAAATATTGTTTATAAAAAAAAATAAAACCGACTTCAAAAAAATTAAATGCAACAAATAAAATAATAAAAACTCAAAAATCAAATAAAATGCACTAAAAGGTATAAAATAATTATCTAATTTAGTTACAACTAAACGACGAAATATTTACATGAAATCACTTTTTAAGTCGGTGCTAAACAAACTATATAAACGAGCTTACCTGCCAAATTTACTAAGATCCGTTCCATTCATAAAATGTACATGTTTGGCACTGACTTCAAAAAGTGATTATAATTATTTTATACCTTTTAGTGTATTTTATTTTATTTTTGAGTTCCTATTATTTTATTTGTTGCATTTAATTTTTTTGAACTCGGTTTTTATTTTTAATTTAACAAAAATTCTCAAAATTAATATAAGTATTATGCGTTGTTGAGAATCTCTTCTTGAAATCATTCTGACTTAATAACATTAGAGTATGGAGCTGTAAGCTTTTAAATTAAGTTTTTGAAGCTCGGGTTTAAAAAATTAAGTGTTAAATTAAATTGTTGTGGTTTCGATATCTAATTAGTGGACTGTTGATAATAGGAATTAAATATCTTTCAAAAGGTGTTAAATGAATATGTTTAGACGAGCTTTTCATGCGTGCCTTCGGCACACCCTCGAACTTGGCCCTCCGGGCTGATGCCCTGGCGGGCGGCGTCTCGGTCCAAAAATTTTATTCCTCTTAAAAAACCACACTCCAAATGTATACGTGTAAACTCCCGAAAATACATAGTCTCTTAAAAGTTTCGCCTCATTTTCGTCTTGACACAGCTTACCAGAAATGAACTACTAGATATGAATCTGAAAGTATTTTTTTTCTATAATCTACAGCATTGTGATATTTTTTGTGTGAAATAGATTTATTTAAATAAGTGGTATCGTGTGAGGTGGAGAATTCTATTATATCATTTTTTTTTAAATTTGGGATCGATAAATCGATATAAGGCTCCAGATATTTAAAAGAGATCAGGTGTTGTTTGTATGACAGGCTGCTCCAGTATTGCAATGAGAAATTCGGGCATGCGTGTCTTAAGTAGTTTAATTTTGTAAAAATCAAAAAATAAGAATAACAAAATTTAGATTTTTAAAAAATTATAAAAAAGTGGCAAATTATTAAAAAATAAACAAATAATATATAAATCAAATAAGATGTAATTAATTTCTTTTTCTGTGCGCAAAGAAAAGCGAATTGAATATTTAATTTTTGAGTGGTGAAGGGGGGGTAATAATTATCAATATATTTAATGTTTCTTAATTTAAAATCAATTGGAGTCTTTCATTTCGAAATTTGAGTCCAAATTACGATTATATTTCAAATTTGCCGCAAATATACCGATGGAGCTCTCTCTCGGCAGCATTACGTCAGCGTTGTGCCAAATTAATCTAGACAAATATATATAGTATTATCAGGTAAAGAAATTAAAAAGAAAGCAATTTGGTTTAAATGATTTTATTAACAAATAGAAAAACAAGTAAAGTTTCAAAAAAACGATAAAAATTTATTAAATTGATTTTTAAGATAAAGGTCTTTGGTTGTATGAGGGTAGCCAATATCCCAGCTTGCAACGAAAGCTTGGGGGTTAATTATCCCTGAAGACTTGATAGCGTTGCGGCAAATGGATACGGTCCCTCGACGATATTTTTAATTCGGGCAAGTCATTCCCGGTAAGAAGTCGGACCTTTATATACATAACATTTATAAGTAAAGATTACAACATAAAGAATTTCTAAACATTAAGTAATATCAATCAAACTTACCTTATTGTCCGAATTATATGCTTAAACTCATTCAATCAAGAGGCAACGCGACAACATTTGGTTAAAACCCAGAGGGAATATGTTTCGTGGAAGATTGAATTTGAGAATGAGGAAAATAATATGGGATTTCGGGCTTATATAATGTTCCCAGGGGTCAAAATAAATATTTGAATAATCATTTGGTATTTCCCGGTCAATGTTTCTAATTGAATTTATTATATTAAATAATTTTAGAAATAATTATATTAAAGTTAAGACCGAATAAATGTTTAAATATATTAATAAAGTTTAAATATAATTATAAGAATTTTGCTGGCTTGGTGTGTACTGGATATATTAATTTTTTATTGTTAAGGATAAATAAATTGAATTTGCTTCTTTCCAGTAATTTATTTTGTTATTCAAATGGTTAATCCAAATATTTCGAGAGCGTTCTCAGCATCTCATCCTCAGTGGAAACCACTCCCCCACCAATGTGCCGACCCCATCAGTTTGTACAGAACATTGATAAAAGCTCGATCACACAACACACACATACATATATATATATATATATATATACAAATTCAAAATGAGATAACATACGAATATTCGTATTCAATTTATATATATGTATGTGTGCGTTGTGTGATCGAGCTTTTATCAATGTTCTGTACAAACTGATGGAGTCAGCACATTGGTGGAGGAGTGGTTTCCACTGAGGAAGAGATGCTGAGAACGCTCTCGAAATGTTTGGATTAACCATTTGAATAACAAAATAAATTACTGGAAGGAAGCAAATTCAATTTATTTATCCTTAACAATAAAAAATTTAAATATAATGTTTAATTTTAAATTAAGAATTCGCGCGGGGTTTTTTGAATTTTGAAAATCTTTGGACTTTATTAAATCAATATTTTTAAATATAAAAAAAGAAAGCTGTAATATATTTTCAGCTCCAGAGTATATGATAAGAGAAAGTAAGAATTAACTTGGTAGAAAAAAGTCGACTCCCTTGTGTTCTGGTAGGTATTCATTTCCTTTTTCCAATACAGGATGTTTCAGTTGTAAAATGGCTAGGGAAAGACCAATCGAAACATGCAAAAGAGAAATAAACAATGTCCAGCTAAATAACCTGTCAAACATGATATAACAGGAAATCTAATATATTTTATATATAGATATATGGTGGATAGATACGTTAATATAAATAACAAAAGAACCAAAACAAAAATGAAATATGAGTATTCAAATTGTTTTCCTAAAAAACAAATGAAAATAAAATTAATACTATACTTTTAATAAAGTCATACATACATTAATATAATACAAATTACTTTAAGAATCCAGATAGGTATTTCGAAATATGAATAATCAAATTCAAGAAATCAATTTTTTATTGTAGAACTCTCAGTCCTTCAAGACCCTCAAGGGCGCATATGACCCTCGTCTCCACCCTTCTCTTCATCATTCTCTTTATATTTACTGTTCTCTCATGGCCTATATGTTCTGCATCGTTTTAGTCTGCGTTTCTTCGATTCCAGTATTTTTTTTTTTATATAATATTGATGTGAGAAGGAGATACACCAGAAAATGCATCCCATAAATGCCTGTATGGGATGGTCCCTCCATCGTGAAAAAAACCGTGTCCGCCTCCCTGGTGTAATGGCCAGCATCTCTGGCTGGCAACCCGGAGGTCTCGGGTTCGATTCCCGGCTATACCCAGACATTTTTTCTGTAAGTATAGGGTCTGGAAATAAAATTAAGTGGGAGATAAATTTAACCTAATTTATCGCGCGGAGAATTTACCACTGCTCGAAGCCCTTAAAAACTTAGTAAATTGGATTGTATCTAACTTTCTGAGATTTGGCTCGTGATCCCGGCTTCTTTCCTTCTACTCTGTTCTTTTCACGATGTAGGGGCCATTCCACACAGGCCTTTAGGGGATGCACCTTCTGGTGTATCTCCTTCTCACATCATTATCATAAAAAAAAAAAACAGAATAGAAGGAAAAAGCCGGGGTCACGAGCTAAATCTCAGAAAGTTAGATATAATCCAATATCCAATTTACTAAGTTTTTAGGGGCCTCGAGTAGTGGTAAATTCTCCATTCGATAAATTATGTTAAATTTATCTCCCACTTAAAATAATAAAAAAACGGCACCTAGGCACTAGAAACATACTCAGTGGTCATTAAGTAGTAGTTATAGCCTTAAGACAAGATTGCATGGTGCAAGGTAGAAGAAAATACGTGGTTATATCACTTTAGAAATATACAAATGTTGATCGTAGTTGAAAATATTAATAGTTAAATTTTGCTTTAAAGAACTAAAGACTTGAAGATTTGGAAGAAAATACCAGACTCAATAGAATTGATAAACTAAATCTTGGTTTTAGAATATATCGTACCTATGCCTGAATATAAATAAAGTTAAATAAATACTCTTATAAGAGAATCCATACAAATATCTTGTGAATTAATAGTTTATTTTTCTACGAAAATAAAAAACTAAGTCCACAGGAGGGACACTTTGTATATATTTCAGATTTTTTCGAGGGTGTCAAAATTAAATTTTTTAGCTTTATATCAAAATATATACCGTATTTCTTCTCTCTAAATACTGATCTATTAAAATCGATAAAAATATTATGTATGTATTTTGTATTTCTAGCCTTCTGAAGGTCCACAGAATATGTATAGGTACAAAATCTGGTTGAGTTTGGTCAAAAGGGCTAGAATTTTCATTTTTGACCCCCCCCTCTTTTTTGTGTGTTTAGTTTTTGCATTTCTAGCCTTTTTGGGTCGCATACTAAATTTGGCGAGTTTTGTCGAAAGGGCTAGAATTTTTATTTTTGACCCCCCCCCCTTTTTTTTGTCTGATAATGTTTAAAACACATTAAAAAAAAATATTTTATGTTCTTTTAAAAATATATTCTGTTTTTTTTTTCTAGTTAAATTTTTTTATTTTTTTATACCTCTTCAAAATGTGGGAAATCTTTATGCCCCACCCTGTATTTTAACAATACAATCTATTGAGCTTTAAGTTATTTTATATACAAGATGATAGAGAAATTAAATTTTTCAAGTTTCTCTCTGGTCAGCTGAATTTTTTTTCTATTGAATGATTTTCAATATCCAAAAATTAAAAGCGTCGCTTCAACAAGCCGAGATGAAATAGTTAGTGTGTTGTATAGGTGCGTTTGTGTGTGTGAGGGGGTCGGTTTGTCAATAGGTCAGTCGGGGGACAAAGGAGTTGAGCCTTTCGCCAGCTGTCGCCTTTGCCATGTACAGGGCGGACCGAGAGGTGGAACCTTTGATTTTGACTCTCGTCCCCCTTCAAGCCCCCCGCATCCACTCCAACTCCTTTAGTACTCCACTCGGAAAAATGTCCATGAACACTCTTGAAATGCCTTTCTCCCTTCGAAAGAGAAAAGAATCCACAATCAGGGATAAAAAGAAAAATTTCAAACTATAAAAAAAATCTTATCACAGGCTAAGGAAGGAAAAATATATAGTCGTGTCGTAAATCTGTTAAAGAGCCTTAAATATTTTAAAAATAAACTGTCGTACATTACAGTTAATTTTATTGCTAATTAATCTTTAATTGACTATATACAATGTGAATTTCAAGGTATTCTAAAAATCTAAAGTTAATGTAAAAAGTAATCCGAGTCTACAATGTAATTTTCGTAGTTGAATTAAAAATATTGAATATAAGGGTACATTACGCGCTTCGCCAGCCTTGGCCAACCTAAATCGCACCACGAGCCACATTCGCGACTTAGGTCCGGTATTTCAATGTCCGTTTATTCTTGAAATTAGCCTTAATCTTTGGTTTAGTATTTCTAGGTGTATTTCAATGTTCGTTTAAGAGTTGATCCGAAGAATAATCTCTGAAATCTTAAATGCTGCTTTGGGTGGCGATCGACTACTTAATTCTAAGATTAAGATTGGTTCGCATGGCAGCCACTAGGCGCATAATAACTAACAAATATAAATTTTGTTAATCTCTAAATTTCAACTATATTTTTATATTTTAAGGCCGGTTCACTTCTCTTACTTGTTCGTTACTTGTTCGACTAACTACAAATTTGGAGACATGGAGGGAGTCGAAATGACGTCACTCCGGACTGTCTTACTAGCATGCTTGCTTGATTCAAAAGATAGACCATGCTCTAAAAAAAAGTTAAGCTACTCGAAGCTGGCAGGGTTAGGAGCAAGTAGCAGAAAAAGCCTCTTGTGCACCAGTCTTTAGTTTATTTTAAATGACTGCTATTGGTTGATTTTTTCGAAAACAAATTGTTGCCAAATCGCCATTTCACCAGTTCTTCCGTTTAGCTAAGCGAAGCTTAAAATATGATTGAAATACGAGGAGCTTTGAAATGCTCCGCTTAAATTTAATCTTTACCTTGCTAATCTCAAGAATAAACGGACATTGATATATCGTGTCTTAGAAATTTCCAAGAGCCTCGCACAAATAAGAATAATTTTTTTTTTTTTAAATGTTTTTTTCGAGATATGGCTTTACAACGGATTTCATATTTAGTGATTTTTATTGTAAGTGAATGCAAAGGTCCACTGAAAGTGTTCAATCAGTGTAAATGTGAAAAAAACAACATTACAACTCACATACGAAAGAAAATATCCATTGAATGACCCAACAACAAAATGTAAAGAAAATTAAAAAAAAAATTAAAAAATATAAAATTCTAGGTAGGTTTCACAAAAATAAAAGATAAAATGCTTGTTAGCATGACTCTATATATATTTTGGGGTACAAGCATATTTTCAGTTCATAGAGAAAACTGAGCACTTTAATTAAATATGTTTTACCAAGAACCTACACCATTCTCCCTTAACAAAAAATGTAAGTACCTATTTGTAAAGTTATAATCATAATTAAAAATAGTTTTAACTATCAAAATTATTAGTTTTTTATTTTTTATTTTAGTGATATTCAAAAACATAAGGTTTTAATATTTAACGCCTAAAGATGCAACCTGCAATTCAGAGCGTTTGATTCGAAAGCATAACCTAGAACACCCAGGCGATACTGTATCTTTCTAATCTAGTTAAGTAACATATAGCGACCAATATTTCGAGTCTTATACTATATATAAGAGCCTAGATTAATTTGTAACAACGCTGCGAGAAGCTAAACTAGAAGAATTTTCACAAAATTCCATCTTTTTTCAGAAAAAGAAACTAAAAAAAAAAGATCCTTAAATTACATTAGATACTATTAAAAATGGGTTTAGTTTTTTGAAAATTAATATTTTATTTTTTCTTGAAATTCTCAATCAAGTTGATAAGGGTCCCCCCGTATCAACAGCTACCCTTCCAAGAGAGGCTTAAAAAAGTAATTTTTTCGACATATTCAAACTAAAATACACTCTTTTTACTCTGAATATAATATAGATAATTATTTAAATTATTCAAACGAAAATGACTAAATGAAGGGTCCGACATTTAAAATTATTTTCAGTTTAGGCTGATTTTTTGCTTTTCCCTTTAGTTGAAAGTAGTGAAAAATATTTTCTTAAATTTGTCTTAAGGCTTTGGCTAACTGCCCGGCAAGCAAGTTAGCGCTTGGGTTCAATTCCTGAGGAGACGAAGCCGTCTGATATACAATGTAAAAAATTTCTACTAAAATCTTAGATTCGTCCCTAAATAAAATACATTATTTTTAATATAATTTTGGTTAATTTACATGGGTTGATTTTTGAAAAATGTGATCTTAAAAAAAGAGAAACTAAAATAAAAAAAAAAGATTCTTAGAGATCGGGTTAAGCTAGGTGGTAGCTTGTCATCCTGCACTGGGTTTTTTCCTAAATGGCTTTTCTCCTGAGCATTTTCCCAGATAAAAATAACCAAAAACCCCCGATACCCTACCTAATAATCAATAGACTAAAATTTTCCAAATGCTTAATGTATAAATAAATTTACGATTATCGATATTGGCGAATGCCTTTTGAAGGGCAATGCACGATTTTTTCATTTCACTCTGTAATTAAAAATCCCAAATTTCTTGGGATGAAACTGTATATAAATCTGGTCAATAAAAAAGACATTATCAAAAAAAAACGTGTCAGCCTGCTAACCAAGAGGACCCGGGTTCGAATCCGACTCGAGGCATCCGGCTAAAATCTGATTCAGGGGTAGAGACAAATTAAAAATAAAAATAGTATACTAAATTGCCTTATGGCTGGAAAGGCCGAAAAGCCAAAAAAAGATGCCTAAATCTTTACATTGTTATTTTTAATGTTATTATTTGCAATTTTAGGGGACGCTATTTCTTTTAATTAATTTAATGCGATTTAAAATACATTCTGAAATACCCGATTAAAAAAAAAATACAAGTCGAGGATTACCTCCCTGGGTAGCCATTTAGCTCGGACTGTTATTTTTGACACTCGGGTTTGATTTCCTTGGGGAATCTGAACAGATGAAAGAGGAAGCTCTAGAAGTCATAGGGATAAAATAATCATCGAATGTGATCAACAGCTTTAAGATTTTTTTAAATGTATTCCATATTAAATATTTAATATCAAAAATTTCTCAATTGGTCGATTGTCCGAAATTAATTTCGAAAATTAAACTAGGGAAAAAATCCATTCAATTTTTTTCAGAAAAAAAATAAACATGTTCTTGTAAAATATTGTTTGAGATGAGAGAGCGAAAGAGGGGTGGTTTTCCAATTTCTTTTGGTTTTTTCTTAAAGGGAACCACTATTAATAACATCCATCTCAGGGATGGTGATCTTTTATATCGTTTTTTGCTCTTTTTCTTTGTTGTTAGTTTTCTCAAGAATATGACATGGATTTTCACCAAAAGGAATCTCTCTCTCTCGCTCTTTTCCTATTCTCTTCACTTTTTGATATTGACAAACTATTATTTTCATTTTCGACATTTTGTTTCCCTAGAAATATTTCATCTTTAATCGCTATTTTTTTCTATTATAGACACATTAATTAATAATACGAATTATTTTATTATTAATTGAATTCTAACTTCTATCTTCTCTCTTGGTGACAAATTCGTATTATTTTATTTTAAAATAAGTCATATGCAAATTCATTCGAGTGCCATTGTAAAGATATAATTTATTAATAGTTGTTTCTTAATTTGTTTCACATAATATTATTATGAAATAAAAGATAAGTAAAAATATTAGTCGAGTGGTTAGCCTACCAGCTTGGTGATATTTATTAACGGGTATTATTTTTTGACCCCAGCCCCTAACTTTTTATATTAATATACATATTTCATATTTCTTATTTTTTTTAGTTTGAAAATATTATAATTTTAAATTTTAACCCCCCCATCATCAATATGCACCAAAATCTAATCAGCTCTTAAGGTTGTCATCGATGGAATATCATCTTCCCCCTTCCACACCAACGCTGGAGTTCCTCAGGGATCGGTTATCTCCCCTACGCTTTTTCTTATCTATATCAACGACCTTCTAAACTTGCCCTCCAATCCGGTACATTGTTACGCAGATGACAGCACCCTACATAACGCCCCTGCATCGCATAAAAACCGTGCAGACATTGCCTCTTCAATTAATTTAGACTTATGCAAACTTAAAAACTGGGGATCCCATAACTTAGTTAACTTCAATGCAGGGAAAACTCAGTGTTGCCTTATTTCTAGGCGCGTCAACAGAAACCTCCCAAACATATCATTCGACTCAAACTCACTAGAATTCAGGGATACAATTTCAATGCTAGGCGTAACTCTAGGGTCTGACCTTTCATGGAATGACCATATCTCAACCACTGCTAAAGCTGCAGCGCGCAAGCTTGGTCTCCTACTTAGGTCTAGACGCTGTTATGCTCCCAGTCAACTTCTTATACTGTATAAGGCTCAAATTCGTCCCTGTCTCGAATATGGCTCTCATCTGTGGAGGGGTGCCTCCAAGCATTCTCTTGCTACACTGGATGCAATTCAGAAGCGAGCAATTAAACTAATAGGAGACCCGGCTCTAACCAACTCACTCGACTCCCTGGCTCACCGAAGAACCGTTTCTGCCCTTTCCTTGTACTACAGATACTATCACGGTGTCTGTTCAGTCGAGCTGAAATCAATTATCCCCCCTAATGCCCTCTTTACGAGAAACACGCGGTTTTCTAACGCTCAGCACCCCTTCGCTGTCAAATTGGATAAAAGTCGAACAAGCGCTTTCGCCAACTCTTTTATCCCTATGACCTCCAGAGACTGGAATTCGCTCCCTGCCACCATCTTTCCCGTGACTTATAACCTTCAGCTATTTAAGACCTGTATCCACAGATACCTTCGACCCCCGCCCAACCCATAAAATTCTTTCTTCTTCTTTTCACGATGGAGGGGCCAACCCAGGCCTTTAGGGTTGCACCTTTTTGGTGTAATTCCTTCTCTCATCATTATCATAAAAAAAGCTCAATGTACCAAAACTACGTGTGAATTTTGATTTTGATATTTACACTAGTTTTTGAGATAGTTCGTCCACAAAAATTTGGTAACGCACAGACTAACTAACAGACATTTTGACAAAACAAATAGAATCTCGAAAAATATAATTTTGTTCGATGTTCACTTATTAGAGCTTTTTTGTAGAGCCAAATACCATGGTTTCGCTTAATTTTTTCAATCAAAATAGTTTAACCACCCGTTTTTGAGATATTTCGAAAAAAACAACACTTTTTTCATGCACGATAACAATACTTGACCATTACCTGTATGGTAAAGTAATAATAGTTAATAACAAGTAATTGTTTTTTGAAAATTGTTGAGTGAATTAATATAAGGGTATATAAACCCTTTCCTTATAATAACAACATTAACAAGAACATGAAAGGACGTGAAGATGGAAATATGCGGGAAAGAGAGGGGCAAGTGGAGATACGTCTTATCATCTGCCAGATATTTGGCCATCGAGCAGACACTGATTGCGTTATAGATATTAGTGCAGGCGTATGCGTCGCATCCCTGCAAGACATGTTTTAATTAAATTAGAATATTACCATGTCAAATAGAAACCCCGCTCACGCAGTATATTATTCCCCTAAAAGAGAAGATATTAAATCCATTTTTCAAAGGAGTGAAACTTCTTCAAGTATACGTTCGTTGTCTCTGAAATATTCATAAATATAGTGGCAAAGTGAAATATTAAATTAGAATAATTTTAATAAACTTAATATAATCCTAAAAGTGAAAAAAAATGAAAAATAAAAAGTATTTCGCCCCCTGACCAAAGGGATGTAAGAAAGGGTGTCTCACACATACACACACAAATCCATATATGAGGTTTTCAAAAAATTCATGATATTTATTAAAATTCCAAGATTAAATTATAACTAGAGGTATTTGTTATTATATAAATGAATATAATTATAAGAATGGACAGCCTAAGAATGAATAATTGTTTTTTTTTTAATGAAAATGATAAGAAAAGGAGTTACACCAAAAAGGTGCATCCTTCGTGAGGGGGAAAAAAGAAGAATAAGAAGGGATTTTATGGGATGGGTAGTGGTCGAAGGTATCTGTGGATACGGGTCTTATACAGCTGAAGGGGAAGACGGTGGCTGGGAGAGAGTTCCAGTCTCTGGAGGTCATAGGAATAAAAGAGTTGGCGAAAGCGCTTGTTCGATTTTTATCCAATTCTATTGGTTTGTTATACCATTTCTTTTATTAAGTTTTATTTAGCGGTTTGGAGGGTCGGGTTAGTCGAGTGGTTAGCAAACCGGCCTGCTAATCAAGTGGACCCGGGTTCGAATTCGACTCGAGGCAAAACCGGCTAAAACCCTTCTGATTAGCCATCCCGCCGGGCACAAGGTGAATTCTAAGGTTTTACCCTTTGACAACTTTTACAAAGACTTTACCAACCGACATACAACTGGCCCTAAATGTATTAGTTAATTAAAAGAAGACTATCTTGAAAAATAAGTTTAATTTTTTCAAAGATACAACCTTTTCTTTATTATTGTAAGGTATTTTCCATTTACCCTTATGAAGAAAAAAACACTTTTTTATACATGATTAAAATACTCTGCCTTTTTATAAAGAAAAAAATAGTGAATTCATTAATTTTCGATATCCCCGGGAGGCAGATGATGTTATATTAGGATACAGAGTGTAAATAAAAGGGGGAGTTAACGATTGCTAATTTCGAAATGAGGTAGCTGCCAGAGGGGATGTTCACTTTTGTGATCGACGCTCATAAAAGAAACTTTTCCGTTTGTGGGTGTAGTGGAGAGGGGGGTGATTTCATTAATGAATGTATATTAAATTTTAATGATTACAAAGTTAAAACAGCGTAAACTGCTTTCTCCATATGGAAAATTATTATCAATCTCTTTTATTAGCACATTTGTTATTTTGTTCAGGTAGCGATGATCAAAAGGTGCTATTTCAAAAACTTTCCAACTAATAATAATCATAATAATAATAAAATGATAATGATAATTGAATAGAATAAATGAATGTACGTGATGAGAATGTTCATGTACGTGGGGAAAATATTTGCATTCAAGAGTATTAATCAAAAAAGAAAAAAGCCATTCAGAACTTTGTTCGTTTTTTTTTATATATAAATAATATAAAAGAAAAGTTTTAAAAAAGAAAAATGGTTTATAGCAGTGGGACGTTGGCTTCCTATAAGGACAATTAATTCGATTGTCTGATTAGCAGAGCTAAGTATTATTATTATATTGTATGCTATTTTTTAATATCATTAAAGTTCAACTCCTGACCTTCGTATGTGGGGTAATCAGAGTATTAAACCACGACACTGAGGTATATAGAATTGTAAGATAAGCCATTCTAGGATCAAACGGTGGTGGCGCCATCTGTAACGAAAATTTCCGGACGTCACATGCTGAACTACAACGTGAGGTCGCAGAAGCTGATATTTAGTTTATTATCTACAATCAAAAGCTAATATTAAATTTTTCAATATAAAAATGCATAAAATGTAAAAATATATATATATTCTGATGCCGAGATAATTTACCTTCTTATCAGAGGACTTAATCCTATGTTACTGTAGTTAGTGGCCGAAGATAGGAATATGTGATTTTTTTCTTTTAAAAATATTCTAATTTCAAATCTAAGTCTAAAAAAATCAGGGACAAAGTGAAATCTTTTCAAGGCTAGGTATGCTCTCTAAATTATCGCATGGCGTAACGATTGAACGTCTTAATCTGAATCTTGTTTTAAAAGTAGGACAGATTAATATAAACTTTTTTGACGAATTAGTTCGGTTTTTTCTGAATTCAACATTTTCTCTTGGAAGTTCCTGAAATTAAAAAACTATATTATGGATCCAGGCATTTCTAAATTCTGGTAATGGCTAGCTAATACTAGTAGACTAGTACCTACTCACAAAGTGGCTTTGTTAATGGGTGGGGCACAAAGATCTACCACATTTTGAAGAGATATAAAAAATGAAAAAATTTAACTAGAAAAAGACTGAATATACATATTTTTGAAAAGAACATAAAATATTTTTTTTTATGTATTTTAAACATTATCAGAAAAAAAAGGGGGGGGGAGTAAAAAATGAAAATTCTAACCCTTTCCACCAAACTCAACCAAATTTTGTATACATATTCTGTAGGTCCCAAAAAGCCTAGAAATGCAAAAACTAACCTCCCAAAATGAGGGGAGGGTGAATAATGAAAATACTAGTCCTTTTGACCAAACTCAACCAAATTTTGTATACATATTTTGTGGATGCCTGGATGCCTGGATCCATAATATAGTTTTTAACTTCAGGAAATTCCAGGAATAAATGTTGAATTCAGAAAAAATCAAATCTAATTCGTCACAAAAGTTTATATTAAGCTTTTCTTCTTTTAAAACAAGTTTCAGATTAAGACGTTAAATCGTTACGCCATGCGATAATGTAGAGAGCATACCTAGCCTTGAAAAAGATTTCACTTTGTCCAGAAAGCTAGAAATGCAAAAACTTTTGTATACATAGTTTGGTCGAAAGGGCTAGAATTTTCATTTTTGACCCTACCCCCATATTGGGTCGTTATTTTTTTGCATTTCTAGCCTTCTGGGTGTCATTAGAATATTTTTTACAAAATTTTGTTGAGTTTGGTCGAAAGGGGTAGAATTTTCATTTTTGACCCCCCCCCCCCTCTTTTTTTTTCGTCTGATATAATGTTTAAAACACATTAAAAAAAAAAAATATTTTATATTCTTTTCAAAAATTTATTCAGTTTTTTTCGAGTTAAATTTTTTCATTTTTTATACCTCTTCAAAATATGATAGACCTTTATGCTCCACCCTGTAGTATTTATTTTAACCAGCCAATCGGATTTGATTTGATTTAAGTGATTTGGGGCTTTCGCTATAACATGGATTTACTAAATAAAAAAATATTGAAATAGAAGTAATAAAATATTTTTTTATTTTAGATTTTGGAGTATTCACATTTTATATATTAAGTAAGCTTGATCATGGACAGTAAGTACATGGTCCCCTTTGGGTACGTGCCTAGCACCTAGATATTATATCCCTTCAAGATGTACTCGTATATCAATTTTGGACCAATATTAGTTATGTTTATCACCAGAATATTAATTAGGAATGGATTTATGATATTCATTATGCTAATTTTATGCTTAGATATGAGAATTCAGTGCTTCAATGTTCACTATAAAGAAAAAACTTATAATTTGGCGAATTCTTATTTTTAACTAACCCGAGTCTTAAAATGAAATATTTTAAGAATTATAAAATCAAGCTAATTTTTTATAATTTATAGACTTTGTTTATCTTAATTTTAATGAATTTAATCAATATTAAATACAATGTTTTTTTTTTCAATAGGAAACGATTGATTTTATGTGTAATAAATTTAATGTACTTTTTTGTCCTCTTTTGAGTTATGGCATCACAATTTACTTTTATTTAATCATTTTTAAAGAATCTAATCTAAACGACTATTAAATATTTTTATGGGCTTGATAAGAAGGTATTAGAACGAGACAACCACAAAAGTCGTAAGTTCTAAACTTTTCAAAAAGAGCATCTTTCAAAGACTTTTACGGCACTTTTAAGATAAAAGTAAGACATTCTTAGATAAATTGTCTTACTTGTGCCTGTATTGTCTGAACCGTAAATGTTATCTAGCCGCTTTAACCGTTGCATATAGAGAATAACATATTATAATATATACCATATATATACCTATCAATGGTGTCCAGTCCATGAATGCTGTGGATGCGGCGCATCCCCCAAATTCCAAAATATCAAGAGTAATTTTATCTGTGTTATATTTGAAAATTTTTAAACATTTTTAAAAATCTTTCAATAAATAGGTATAGGTACTATAAAACTAATCCATTTAAAGATATATAAAATTTAAAATTTACTGATCTTTTTAAAGTTAGCAAATTTATTCCAGAATTCCTATTTTAATCACTTCAGCTATCTTGTGGAAAATACTTTGATTTTATGAGATTAAAAGTGAATTAATCTAGAAAGGCAAGTTCGGAAAAATGGGCGACGCACTGGTCATATGTACCATATATTTATACGAACCATTAGGAGCTAGTTTCGACCCCCCCCCCCATAACTCAAAAACTATTAGACCTACACAGTTGACATTTTGCATGTCTAATAAGGCCCACTGGAAGACCTAGAATCACAAATTTGATGAATAAACCTATTATAGTTATTGAACTATTAAGGTCTGAAAAGTGGCATTTTTAACACTGACTGACTGACTGACATATAAAAAAAATCCTAAAGTTCTTCCGCTGAACCTAGAATGCTGAATACTAGTAGAGTTTGTGCTACAATTAAAAGGAAAAATCGAAAAAGAGAAACTTTCCCTTTTTCAGGTGAAATTTATTATAAAGGCTTAATTAACAGTGGAAATACAATCAAGCTAGAATTCTGAAATTTGGCATAGTGATAAAGCTTGGCACATTAATAAAGGAGGAATTTGAAAAACCTATATAAAGAGAAATCAATGAAATAAAGAAAATTTTAAAAAGTTTCTAAAAAAAAAATTCAAAATTTTCTTTACTTCATTCAAAATGTTTCACCAAGAACTCACACCATTCTCCCTTAACAAAAAAAGAAATCAATGAGGTTGTCCTCTGCTTGATGCAGATGAACATATATGGTACATATATTTTCCAAATATAAATATGTTTATATTTGAGACTATAGTTTCGAAGATTTGTCCTTCATCAGTCTTTTTAATTAGAAATATATCTTATTTCTAATGGGCTCAATTTTACCCGATTGGATATAAAAAAATATTTTCAATAAAAAAAATAATTAGTGATATATCATTGTTCGCATCCATAGTCAAATCTTAAAAAGGATCGTAGGGAGTTGGACAAGAATTTAAATCAAACGCAAAGTTTTTTAATTAAATGGGCGAAACGTTTCGTCACTGATTCGTGATTTCCTCAGTGGCTGAAATACTGAAAATAAGACAATTAGATTGAAAAGTTTTTATTTTGCCGAGAGTAGGAGCGTTGTTGATTCATAAAGAGAAACAAAGAGGTTATCCTCTGCTTGATGCAAATAAACATACACACATGTATTAGGTATATCAAGTATATATATGTTGCAGTAAAAACGGGTTCTTACTCCACCTTATTTTCAAAAAAAAGATACTCAAACCTTCGGGATAATTATTTTAATAAATGTTTATATTAGAGACTAAATAGTTTCGAAGATTTCGAAGACCGCGTTTCACTGAATACTTTTGTGGCAACCAGAATTTACTGATGTTGGTTGAGTTTGATCTAAAGGTCTAGAATCTTCATTTTTGACCTTCCTCCTCATTTTGGCACTTTATTTTCAAAATGTTTTAAACGAAAATGTAAAAAATAGTAGTTTTTTATGAAAAAAAATAGTAATTTTTGACATTTTCGTTTAAAAAACTTTGAAAATAAACACCCCAAGTGAGGCGGAAGGTCAAAACTGATGATTCTAGACCTTAGGACCAAACTCAACCAACATCAGTAAATTCTAGTTGCCACAAAGGTATTCAATGAAGGTGTTTTAACTAGTAAGAACCCGTTTTTACTGCAACATATAAGTATATATTTGACATATATATGGTGTATGTTTATTTGCATCAAGCAGAGGAAAAACTCTTTATTTCTTTTTGTAAAGACAATTAGACACCTTTTATTAATCATTTCATGTTTTTTACAGTAGTATAACAGTAGTCTAATTGTCTTGTTTTCACTATTTCAGCCACTGAGGAAGTCACGAATCAGTGATGAAACGTTTGGCCCATTTAATTAAAAGACTTTGCGTTTGATTAAAATTCTTATCTAACTCCCTACGATACTTTTAAAAAATAATTAGTGTGTTTTTTAGAAAAATACAAAAATCAGCTTATAAAATCTAATACACACATGGAGAATGTTATGCATGATATAATGATTAAATTATGTGGTTACATTTTTCAAAAATGAGATCCAAACAAACTTAGTAAAAGTTATCTAAATGTTTCGATCGTGAATGGGATCAGGAGTCAGTGTTAGTTTGGGCAATATGAGGGTTATTTTTAGCAGCTGGCTTTGTTTGATTGAGGCAGACGTGGCCCTTGGCGATGAGACGATGAGGCGCAGGCTCCAGTTTAATCGAATCAGCCCGGAGGGCTCACAGTCTCACTTCTTGAATTTAATATCAACCTTGTGCAAAGATATACCCTAAAGATCAATTAGGTTGACGAGAGTGATAGTCTAGCTTTGGAGAAGAATCAAAAAGTTTTTTAAGGAAAATGCAGTTTCTTTCCAGAGAGCAGATGGTAATATAGCTCGGCACTTGTGATTGGTATGCAACCGAAGCTGAGCAAAAAGCCAACGGAAAATGCGCACAGAATTTATAATGATAAGCTAGATGATTTACAGAGATTATATTTACACAATGGAAGTTGTAAAGTCTGGTAAAGAATTATCGGCTTTAAACCTTTTATGGATTATCACGAATGAACCCCCGGTAATATAAATGAAATCCCCTTCGAGAAGGGCGTCGTTACAAGTAGGGTAATTTTCTTATATAAAAAAGTGTATAAAGATAGGTAAACAGATAGAGTAGAGTGAGAGGAAACAAGACATAGATATCAAGAAGAAAAAAGAAGGTAAAAAGATAAATGAGAGGTAAAGAGCAGGAGCGACGAAGCTAATGAATTACTCCTCCTTAACTTGTCTAATTTAAAAAATGAATTCTCTACAAGTCATTAGTGGCCGAGGGCGTAGGTAGCTATTTATTTATATATCAAAAAAACATAGTTTGTTAAACGACACTTAAAGCTGATCTGATCACTTTGGTTAAAGGTCGCTGATCCTTAAAGTCAAAACTGCTATCAGATGTTTGTCATACAAGATATTAGTACACCAAAAAACTGCGACCCTTGAGCTCCAGGATCGACTCGATATTTTAAGAGTCCTGTAATAAGTGACTTGAAAGACTGAATTTTGTATGTAGCGCGGGAAAGACGTACGGAAGGTAGTTTCATTTTCTTGAAATCATAGAGATAAACAGGTTACTTAGGGCCAGTTATATGTCGGTTGGTAAAGTCTTTGTAAAAGTTGACAAAGGGTAAAACCTTAGAATTAACCTTGTGCTCGGCGGGATGACCAATCAGATGAAAGTGCGTGTCATTTGATTGGTCATCCGGGCACAAGGTGAATTCTAAGGTTTTACCCTTTGTCAACTTTTACAAAGACTTTAACAACCGACATACAACTGGCCCTTAGGACAGTGCCTGGCATCTGATTGGCCATCCCAATCCCTCCATTTACCATCTACCCTGTGTTAGTGGTAAAAAGCATTTACTTTGCGACATACAACCGGCCCTTAGTTACTTAGACGACCCGTTCCTCAGTGCGTCTGTTTGGAGCATGCAGTTCCCAATTTCTACGCCATGCCCTTCTGACTCTTGCCAGTGTCGTCCAGTGCCGGATTACTTTACGTCCACTACACTCTCTAAAGTACAAAAACACGGTTCGAGTTTTTGTACTTTAGAGAGTCCACCCCATCGAATTGGCGGACGTCCAAGGGGTCTCACTTTGTCTCTGGGGATCCACAGCTGGGTAGCGGTACTCCACCGATTATCTTCTCTTCTTACAAGATGACCCGCCCAGTTGTGTTTGGCTTCGTCAGCGTTAGTCAAAATGTTCTTCGCCGAGGACACATTTCTGATCTCGCTATTGTGAAGATTAAGAAACCGTTGCCTTTGGAGAGTGATACCAAAAAGTCTTCTCTCTAATGCGGACTGAGTTTTTTAATTTGTTTTCAAGCGGGTTAGAAAATGTAAATAAATCCAATTTTGATCACGAAGGAGTGTTGAATGTTTAAAAATCTTGTGATTTGCTCTTTAGGGGGATTAGTGATTTTTTATCTCATCAGAACAAACGCTATGGTAACCAACCTATAGAAAATGGCGGACACTTCTTCTGTTCTTATGTTCAATAGGTTTTTATCATGAAAAGTTCATTTTGTCGAGATGGATAATTTTTAATTTTACCCTATTGTGAAATGAACCCAAATTCCAAAATCCGGGCAATTACTGTCCTGCGAGGTCCAACCCGGTACCTTTGCATGATCCTGTGAGATATAGATCCTAGTTAAAAATCCATGCCTAATGTCTGTATGAAGATGGAGAAAATTTCATTATTTTAAATTCTTTCTTTATTAATTTTTCTCGGCTCTATAGTGAGTGGCTTGAATATATTAAATTATATTGGTGGAATATATTTTAATAAAGTACTGAAAATAAAAAAAAACTTTAATTTTTTAAATAACTAGAATTTTTATATTTTTAAATTTAATTTTTTTAATTTTCATTACTTTATTATACATATTTAAACACCTTACCATTTATAAAGACACCTAAAGTTCTAAACTTATTTTTTCATAAAGCCTTGGGGCGTAATTATATGTGTTCTCATCCAAACACAATTTATAAATTAAATTAGAGAATAAAAAAAATGTATTAAAGACAAAAGGATCTAGCAGGATTTGAACCTGGAACATCTGCGTGATCGACATATAAATATAAATTTAAATAAATTTCTATTGAATGTTGTTTTTTATTTTCACTACTACTTTCTTTTATGATCTGCTTCTCTATCTGACTATATTCTGAATTAGTTACAAAAGACTTTCCTTCAAATCCCCTCAAATCTTCTGAAACCCTACTATATAACATTTCACTCCATAGAATTTAATATTTCATTATTTTTTTCGTAGAATTTTTTGAATAAAATGAAGGCTATATATTTTTTAATATCAGATTTTTATAAGAAAATGCAGACAGGATTTTATTTTTTATTGGCTCATGTTAGTAAAAAATAACCTCATCGAAAGATATTGCGATCACCTGAGTCAATGACTCTATCCGTTTCACGCCATTTGAAATCAAATGAGCCAAATATTTTAAATATTCCTATTAAATTTCTCAAAGATGTAAGCTGTTTTATGGCCAGCATAATCGGCCATGAATAGAAAACTGAATTGTAATTTATACACGACTAACATCTTATGACAGTTAATAAGTACACCAATTTAAAATAAAATCATTGAAAAAATCACAAAAAAAGAAAAATCTTTCTTGTAAATGCCAGCACCCGGTCGTCCAGTTTCAATTGACTGTGTTTATTGCGCCACGCAATGGAGGGCAGCCCTTTACAAGAAAAAGAAAAGGTTTACATTTTATATACAAAAAACGCCAGCCGTCAAAAAATTAATAAAAAATTAATTAAAAATTAATTAAAGCTGCAGTACTCCTTCTAGCCTATATCGAGCTAAAGCTTCGAACTTCGTAGCTCTGAGACTTACTGTTGCGAAACGGAGGGGGGATACATACATACGTAGGTACGTATGCACTGACCAATGGATTTTGAGACCACAATATCAGGTTATATGTTCTAACTCCGATTTCAAACTATTAAAGGCATCGATCCCACCCAACTAGAAGTCACAAAGTGAAATTAACTATTTTCATCTCAGAGATAGAAACTCTCAAAGTGCCAGGACCTCGGCAGGCGATCGCAATACTTCCCATTATTATTCTATATCATTATATGAAATAGAGAATATATATGTGAAAGTAAAAAGTGTTAGTCTGTGACAAATGACACATTTTCAATTCACTATCGTCTCAATAATAACTTTTTAAAACTTTTTAAAACTTTTTTAAACGTTTCTAATCATCATTCTCAATTTCTAAAGAAAATTTCTCAAGAAAATAGCTAAAAACTTTTTAAAACTTTTTAAAACTTTTTAATCATCATTCTGAAGAAAATTTCTCAAGAAAATAGCTAAAACCTTTTATAACATCTTAAAACATCTTAAAACATTTTATAACATCTTAAAACATCTTATAACATCTTAAAATATCTTTAAACATCTTATAACATCTTTTACATTTTATAAAAATCTTGGGACAGTGAGATATGAGCTCGGGGAACGCTTTCATCACGATATGGAAAAGAGGTATCAAGGACAATGGAATCCTAGTATGGTCGCCAATTATTCTTGGATCATCAAGAGGAATATTGCATAGACGAAATCTAGCATCATTTCTTACTTTCTAGGTGACTCAGACTGTTTGAATATTCTGTAGTTAATAATTTAAAAAGTATTAAAATGTTTAATATTATAAATGCCTGTCTCGGAAATGAAAAAGCGATTTCATATTTGAATTACGGAGAAAAAGTACTATCGAATCATTTATTTTTCTTTCTGCGATAAAAAAAGAAATTCTTATTTGTTCCTCAGAGTTATTATTTTTGACTTTAGATAATTAGGAGTCGAAACCAAGTGGATAACGTAAGGAAATTGTAATAATTATTGTAATTTCAACATGGAAGATTTTTCTATTAAATATTAAAAAATACTATTCTTGTCCTAATATTAATATGTACGATTAATAGGTCCATCTAATGGATTGGCGGTTGTCTAAACGTAAGGGGTAATTTCTTACGGTTTTGTTTATGTTGTTGAATGGATTGAAATGGATCCTTGGCTAATAGAACAGTGCTACGCAACACAAATACAAATACATTTGAAAAGTCAAAGCGTGTGTGTGTCTTTATATTTTAAAAAGTTTCAACAAGAATAAATTTAAATATAAAACTATTTGAGCATCTTTTTTTGAAAATCAAAAAATCACCTCGGGTTAAAAACCAATGTATACCTATTAAAAAAGAAAAAATTTAATTTTTTGGACAAATTCTAGAATTTTAGTAGAAATATTTTTATATTGCGATATCAGAGGGGATTCATCCCCTCAGGAGACGATGAATCCCCTCTGATATCGCAATATAAAAATATTTCTAGTAAAATTCTAGAATTTGTCCTAAAAATTAAATTCTTTCTTTTTTAATAAATTTAAAGTTTAAATAATTAAAAGATTGGAGTTCTCTTCATGCGACATTTTTGACACTTCAAATCAAACGAGGCATCAGGGGCCGTGCATAAATTACGTCACACGAATTTCAAGTCTTTAGACCCCCTGTGTACTATTCTGTCACATTTTCACTAAGCCTCCCCTGTATTGTGACGTCATAATATCTACTCTATAATTTAATAATTCTATACTTTTTTTTATATAAATTAAACTCAAATAAAGGGATTTAATATAGTTTTATAGACCGCCCGTCATGCCACTGGCACAACAGGCCGTGGGAATGCACCTTTAGATTATAAATTGAGGCTAGCGTAGGTTGAGGAAAAACGAGGGGTGAACCACAACCTAATATGCTGTACACCTACTTCCACTTGTACTTCCAAATATTTCCAAGTACTCCCAAGTACTTCCAAATATTTCCAAGTAATTCCAAATATTTACAAGTAATTCAAAATATTTCCAAGTACTTCCAAATATTTCCAAGTACTTCAAAATATTCTCAAGTACTTCCAAATATTTCCAGGCACTTCCAAATATTTCCAAGTACTTCGAAATATTTCCAAGTACTTCCGAAATACTTCCAAAGAGGTGTACACCTACTTCCAATCGCGGATCACCCCTCGAGGAAAAATGAAGGCAAATAAATATCGAAACCTTTTTTCTCCGAATTTTTTTTTTCTCTGGCAAAATATTTCAATTACGAATTGAAAACCAAATTTAATTAATTCATCAAAATATTAATTCAAATCTAATTTCGAGGCATAATGAATTGATAAAGTCAACAGTGGAATTCAGTCATTTCTGCTGATGGTACGAATTCTTCCTCTGCTAATTTGCTTATCAACGCCATTTCCCAATTAAATTAACCTCCCCTTGCATGTACATTTGCATTATAACCATTCTATTATTTTATTATTAAATATTGCATTATTAGCCAGGAGGAAATTTGAAAACCGATCTTCGTTGAATAAGTATCTTACACAATTAAAAATTATCCTTAGAAGTGTTAATCAGAATATAGAAGTGTATATATGTATATATAAAATTTTTTAAAAAGTTTTATTATTATAATTATCCTTAGAAGTGTTAATCAGAATATAGAAGTGTATATATGTATATATAAAATTTTTTAAAAAGTTAGTTGTCGGTTCAAGGTCAGCTTAGCAAACAGGAAGTTGCTATTGAAGACATATGTATGGAGCATAGCCATGTACGGGTGTAGAAACCTGGACAATTGGAAAAGCGGAGAGAAAGAGATTGGAGGCTTTCGAAATGTGGTGCTACAGAAGAATGATGAATATCAAATGGATGGATAAAATTACAAATGAAGAAGTTCTTGGAAGAATCGGAGAAAGAAGAACCTTGTGGAAGAGTCTGAAGAAGAGAAGAGGTCAGATGATGGGGCACACACTGAGACATGGGGGACTGCTTAGGGATATCTTGGAGGGGGAGGTGGGAAAGAAAAGGGGAAGGGGAAGAACCAGATTAGAATATTTCAACCAAATAATTGGGGATATGGACATTTAGAGAGGTTAAACAGCTGGCGGGGGACAGAGTCGAGTGGAGACGGATTGTTGCATCAAACCAGTCTTAGGACTGTATACTCAATGATGATGATGGTTCAAGGTGAAACATTTTTACTAAAAAGTGAGTAAAATTTCAAGGTACAAAATATTTTGTGAAACCTATCTTGAAATTTTACTTACTTTTTATTAAAATTTTTAAAATTAATTCATAGTTTAATTAAAAATATTGGATCCGATTTATTTTGTTTTAAAAAATATTAAAAAATTAAAGCCAATATCAGAATCATCAATATGACGTCAGCTTAGTCAATTTTGAAAATTTTCAAATCAACAATAGAAAAATGGATTATAAATGGTGATTTGTTTCCCATCGACAAAAAAATCTTATTTACTTTTTGAAGAAGTATATATTTCCAATTGGAAAAATAAATCATTTAAAACTATTTGTACCTTTGCAAATAGAAGAAAAACAGAGCCCTAGCTGATATCTAGAGACCGGATTTTTATGCAGTAAAAACTGCCAAAATATGCAGTTAAAATTGCTGAAATAAGCAACTAATACGCAGAATAGGTTGTAATATGGAAATATATGCAGTAAAAGATGGCAAAATAAATTTTTTTATTCACTAAAAAATTAAAATTGAATACAAAAAGACTATATAATTGAAGGTGTGCTATGAAAGAAATAAGACCATATGTCAAATATGTACTTTTATTGCGTAAATAATTGCACAAAATTCTTTTTTTTTTTTTATTTATTTAGGTATTTATTGTCACTGGGATCACAGCCCATTTAGACAGCACATCAGTAAAGTGTTAGTAGCCTTAGTGAAGGAGCCGAGATTTAGCCGGTCGAAATTTTAAATCCTATCAAGGCTCGAACTCCGTCCTCCCGCTTGAACAATATCATAAATCAACATAATAAATATAATGTTTCCAAAAATGTGAACGAAAAAATACGGGGGGGGGGGGGGGGGGGGGGTGTTGTTTTAACAGACACGATTGTATTTATTTATTTATTTATTTATATTAACAAGCTTTTCATATTAACGTACCTACAAATAATAAACTAATAAAATAATGCAAATATTTGACCGTCTCTGAGCCCTACACTAATTTACACACACGAACACTCAATGGCCAAAATCGGTTATAGTTACCGAAGGCCTTAAAAAAAATAATGTCCCCTGTTTTATTTCATCATTTTTTTCATTCTTTCTCCGAAAATTTACTTTTAAAAAAAATCCGTATTTTAGTCTAAAAATCCTCAAAATATTCAATTTTATGCAATATTCTTCAAATATGCAATTGTATGCAATATTCTTCAAATATGCAATTTTATTCAATATTCTTCAAATATGCAATTGTATGCAATATTCACCAAACATGCAATTTTATGCAACAACCTTCAAATGTGCAATTTTATGCAATATTCTTCAAATATGCAATTTTATGCAATATTCTTCAAATATACAGTTTTATGCAATATTTTTCAAATATACAATTTTATTCAATATTTTTCGAATATGCAATTTTGTGCAATATTCTTCAAATATGCAATTTTATGCAATATTACTCAAATATTCAAAAATATGCAATATTAAATTTAACTCACAGTATCCTAGATGCATAATTCGGATAGATAATTGATCCCCTGGGTCATATGTGGCGGCAAACAAAATATACAATTGCATAGGAATCGGACTCTACTGATATCTGACCGCAAGCATTGGTTTCTGGTTTCAACTGTAGCTTGCCTTGTATTATTTTCCAAACAAAATATATTAATTATTTTTATTAAATCTATAGATGAATAATAAGATTTAAACTTGTAGGTACACAATCTTTTGATAGTAAAAGCAAATAAAAATTATACCATAAATGAATTCTTTTCCTTTTCAATTATTTGAAGAGACATCAAACTGATTAAATCCGCGTTAAACATCTCCCACATTCTATTCATTAAACGAATTTTATTTTAATCCTTAAACCAAAAAAAAAAAATTCTAATCCAATTTCAACCATGCTTAAATAATATGAGCAAATAAAACACGGTCCTTCTTAAATCAACTCACATTTGCTTAGAGACCCTTATGCATGCAAAGCCTGAAGCCCTTTCTTTGGTTAAGCCAAGATCCATAAAAGTCCACTTGAATTTTCAAAAGCATGTATCTCAGAATATTAAACTCAACTTTAGAAATTAGAAAAATCCTCAATTGTTGTTTCCTTCATTGATATACTTTTAAACCCTGAAGAAGGAGGGAGACCCGCCCCCCAAAAAGTCGGTTTTTAAGAAAAAAAAATGACTTTCCAATAAATTTATTTTATTCGAAATCGCATTTTTTGAAGTGAAACTTCTTTAAGCGGGTAATGGATTCTCGACGAAGGGAGTAAAACCGGCTCATGGCCGTCACGAAAAACCATCATACCTAGGTAGCGGTAACCACGCCCCCGGGGACCCCCACCATCGCTCACCAGATGCACACGTACATAGAAGTGGGAAATTTAAAATATATTTCTTATCATTACAAATAATTAAATAGCAAAATAGAAATTAGTGCTGAAACCATCTAAATTGACATTTTTGGATAAGATATTCTTATTAAAAAATCTCACTTTAGATGGCTTCAGCCCAAACTTCTATTTCGCTTAGATAGTTAATCAAATCTGGAAAATAAATAAATAAATAAGACATAAATTATAATATATATTGTTTGGATTAAATATTTTCCATAAATTCTTAATTTCTAAACTTTATTTAAAAAATAATACAAAAAAATACATGATATTTTAGAAAAGTAATATAAATTGAATAAAAACAATTGGGAACAAAGCAATAGGTCATTATTGAATTGTAATAATTGTAAATAGTATTGGATAATTGTAAATAAATTGAAAATTTTTGGAACTGTACATAAATCGAAATTCATTTATGTATAAGAAAATATTAGAAAGAGTAAATCTATGCTTCGTCGTTGAATTATTTAACCTTTAATCTTCAAACTAACCTAAGAGAGAAAAAAGAGAGAATGAAATGAAAGAGAGAGAGGAATACTAGAAGTTTCACTTTCGTCGTGCGTAAGCTTGACACACTCATAATTTTTTTTATTATCCTTGAGCTACCTTCTATCACTTCTGAATTAAATACCAAGGACTACGGGGCAAAGCGAAACTATATACTATAGTTAACACAATTCTCTACTATATTGCTATGGGGAGAACTACTCTGAAACATGTGTACATTAGGGTGGCTCTTATTTTGGGCATGACAGAGGTTGATATGATTTGAAATAAATAAAAAAAAACATCCCCCAAGTTTCAAGTCTCTTAAATTTTACCTGTGCCGCTCAACGATGCGAATTTCCCAACTAAATAACATGGGGTTTTTAGCATTAAACGATCAATTTTTTATTCCGGCCAAAGCAATTCGAAAAATTTTAAACTCTGTAGACTTTAACCTTATAATAGTAGCTATCCTTCAGGTGGAACACATCTTTGCAAGAGTGGACTCCTCGATATATAAAAAGACCTCCTGGAAGACCGCAAATCCGATGGACTGACTCCTTGGACTGCAGGAACTCTGTTCGACTTCCGGATAGTAGAAGATTGGGTGTGCATTGTTTGTTTATTTATTTCTCTTTACAATGTGGATGATTTTTTTTGCATTGGGTTCAGTCTCGTACCTGATTGATCCCGTTTTTTTTTCATTGGTATTGGACCTTTTTTGTTATGTATGTTCAATCATAACTTCTTTATTTATGGACCGATTTCGATGATACTTTTTTTATTGGAAAATGGATACCTTAGGGGTAGTCACATATCAATTTGGTCAAGTTCTGTTGATGTTTGTTCGTCAATTTCTCTTTATCATGTGGACAGATTTCGATGATTTTTTTGCATTGGGTTTAGAATAGTTTCCTTTTGGTCCCGTATAAATTTCATTGGCATCGGACCTTTTTTGTTATGTATATTCACGTATAACTTCTTTGTTTATGGACCGATTTTTTATTGGAAAGGGGTACCTTATTTAAAATAAATATTTTAATTACTTTATTTTTTCATATATTTTTTATTTATTTTTTTTATTTTGATTTTTTATAAAAAGTAGTGGTAAGTGGATGTTCACCCCCTAGTTTATTTTTTATAGTCTTTTATATACGATCTTGAACGTACGATTCATAATAGACCTTTAAAAAAATTATCAGATATTTTTGTATTGTATAAAAATATAGGGGAAAAAAAACTTGGTGATAACTTTTCGTTTATCCCCCGTTAGAATGTCCATTGGCCATGTCTTGTTTTGTTGTTTTGTATACTGTGTGTGTATTTGTGTGGGTGTGCGAGTGCATCATGGCTGGATCGTGGATCCCTACCCCTTGGTATCCCTGGGCCTCTTGTTCCTGCTGCTCCTGCTGCTGTTCTCTGTCTCTATCTCTTTCTCTTTATATCTATCTCTGGTTCCTCTATCTCTTTCTCTCTATCCCTGTTCTCGTCCATGGCACGGGAGGAAATGACGTCACAATTTACTGCAATGCAGCGAGAGAGCGAACCAACAGAACGGGGAAGAACAGAGAGAGAGGAGATAGATAGGGGCGAGGCCCAAACGATTTAACACCCCCTCTCACCCCCACCCCACCCCCACCACCAAATTCACCCCCCACTACAGACCCTTACTCTCAAATACTCCTTTACTCCCTCATTCACTCTCCCTTCATTCTTACCTATATTTTGGCATATATCTATATATATACGAATACTACTAAATATTATTTAATGACGCTACTCATTCTATGAAAAATCATTGATAACCGAGGGGTGATCCGCGATTGGAAGTAGGTTTACACCCATTCGAAAGTATTTTGGAAGTACTTTGGAATGTTTGGAAGTACTTGGAAATATTTAGAAGTGCTTGGAAATATTTGGAAGAACTTGGAAAGATTTGGGAGTACTTGGAAAGATTTGGGAGTACTTGGAAATATTTGGAAGTACTTGGAAATATTTGGAAGTACATGGAAATATTTGGAAGTACTTGGAAATATTTGGAATTACTTGGAAATATTTGGAATTACTTGGAAATATTTGAAATTACTTGGAAATATTTGGAAGTACTTGGAAATATTTTAAATTACTTGGAAATATTTGGAATTACATGGAAATATTTGGAAGTATTTGGAAATATTTGGAAGTATTTGGAAATATTTGGAATTACTTGGAAATATTTGGAAGTATTTGGAAATATTTAGAATTACTTGGAAATATTTGGAAGTATTTGGAAATATTTGGAATTACTTGGAAATATTTGGAATTACTTGGAGATATTTGGAAGTACACGTGGAAGGTGTACAGCATATTTGGTCGCAGTTCACCCCTCGTTGATAACTATATGAACAAGTTCCAATAACCTCCAAAGTACCTACTATTTATTTGTAATAAATGGAAGAAAAAGTGACACAATTTTCAAGACTTGCTACTCTCATACCCGAGGGGTGAACCGCGATTGGAATTAGGTGTACACCGTCTTTGGAATTATGTGGAATTATTTTGGAATTCATTAGATAGTCCCCTTAATCTATTGTCTTCTATTTGGAAATGAAAGTGGAAGTGGAAGTAGGTGTACAAGATATAAGGTCGCGGTTCACCCCTCGTTCATACCTATATTATGACATGACCTTAAAATCTCAATAAATTCAATGAAAAAATGTTTTCTTCATTTTTTTAGAACGGAAGTTCTCCACAATTGTTCATCAACATTATGGGTAAAAAAGTTCATATGAACTACTCAAAAAAGACTTTTAGTATGATTTTTTTTTAATTTGTTGTATAAATATTTTAGAAATATTTTGCAGTTTTGAGTACATATTAAACATGATATACTTGGTTTTTAAGTAGATTTCGAAGAAATATACATATATGAAGTGAATAGTTGAAGCTTTAAAGCTGAAAAAGCCAAACATTATTATTATTATTTCTTAACTAATTATTTAATTTATCAAGAAAGAATTTATATTTAAGGTCAAAATCTAAGATTTTAGTAGATTATTAGTTCAACAAGCCCGGTAAGTGTGTTAGTTCTCGGGTTCAACTCCTGAGGAGAACACAAAACGAGCCTTTTGCCTTCTTCTCTACACACCCATTTCATTTGGCCCATTTTGAAATAATAATAATAATAATATTTATTGCTTTTGAGAAGGAAAAAATATCTTTGTTTTTTCACTTGTAGATAATATTAGAAGCAAGTATACGTACCCCAAAAGCTTAAAATTCTTATGCAGGGTCGGGGAGTGGGTGGAGTCCTAAAAAATATAACAATTTATTATATATAAGTGAAATCACAATTTTTACTGTAAAATCTTATTATATTTTTTCTGTTTGTTTCAGGTAAGTGAAGATACAGCCCCTTTTGTTTCTATGATTCTGTCTCTGACTGTTCTTCTTTCTCTTCGTTATGCCCTTTATGATTCAAGTGCTTGATTAAAAGTAAGTAAATTTAATAAAAAAATAAATTAAAACTACAAATTTAGACCTGGAGACGCCCCCTAAAGCCAAAAGTATGCTATTTTATATAATCAAACAATCAAAAACAGCCTCTTTTATCAGTAGAAATGTATTATATTTAATTCGTTCTATATTTTTACAAATAATCCAACTTTTATATTTATTTACGACCAATCATCTGAATATATCTACCTGTAAACTCTCTTGTACATATTTATGAAGTTCAGTATTTGGTATCCAATATTTTACTTATGGTTTATAGAACACGAAAGCTAATATAAAATTCTCTTATTATCTATTCTTATTAAATGAGCAAAAAGAAATTTAATTTTTTTTTTATATATATATTTTTTAGAATAATTTTTATAAAAAATATTTTAATTTAAATATATTTTAATTATTTCTTTAAATTTTCTAGATTTGTTTGACAGGGAGAGGGGGTGGGGGTCAAAAAAAGTTTTGATACCTGTGGCCTACCCTCTCTGTCTCTAAAATTTTCTTCAATTATTTTTCTGATTTGCCAACAAACGAGGGACATAAATCACCCAAATATTTAAAATATAGCTTAAAATAAGGATTCAACTCCTGAGGGGACGAAGCCCTCTGATATGCAATATAAAAATATTTTCTACTAAAATCTTAGATTTTGATCTTAAATATAAATTATTTCTTGATATTGTTGTGCGCGGCGAGTATTTTTTCCTTAATAATAAATATTATTATTTTAAGGGTAATATTTATAGCCAGCGGTCGGCGCCCTTTGATGCTCGAAAGTGCTTTTTTGACAATAGGATAGTGGACTTTACAATTCTACTTCTTGGATCTCAATAAATTTAAGTAAGTTGTCATATTTGGTTTTATAAATAATTCCTGTTCCTGTCGAATGGCTTTTGACACCAGATGTGATTGTAAATTCATTCGGTTTTTCATCTTTCCGTGGGAATTTTCCGAGAGACTAAGTTCTAAAAATAGGCGGGTTTCAATATTTTAAAACGCCCTGCTAATTACTAATTTAGCCAATAAGAAGTTTTGGGGACTCGACACGCAGGCAGACTTTAGGTCAGTTCAGAGTTGGTCAGTTCTCAGTTGTCAATTGGAGTTGAGAGTTGGAACATGAGAATCAGTTGAGAGACACAAGTTTTAAGCTCTCCAGCCTTCAGCCAGGAGAAATGTATACTTATAATTAACTAATAGAAAACCAATATTAAATAATACTCTCTTCTTTGAAATACATCTCTCCTCCTTCAATTACCATTAAATCAGCATGAAGCTTGGGCTATGTTACCAGACCATTTTCTCCGAGCTCTTCGAGAAAAAAACATACAAATCGTCAACCTTTCTCTGGTCAAGAAGGGTTGCAAACAAAAATCAAAATGTTGTCGTAACAATATATTTGGTTAATACCATGAGTTGTATTTTTGAAAAAAAATCCATCTTATTTTCAAAAAAAGATTCTAAAATCTTCGGGTTAATTAATTAATTTATTTTTTGAAGAATAAGATTTATTTAGAATATTTTATCAAAAGATAAAAAAATACTACTATATTTTATCAAAAGATAAAAAAATACTATTCGGTATCATTTTTTAAAAAATTTAGTAAGTTGTTTTTTGACAGGCACTAGCATTCAGAAAATCTGGCGGCCAAAAATGTGTCGTGATAGAATATTTTCTTTCCTCCATTGTAAACTTACATTTTTATTAGATTTTCCCGATATCTGTCCGAGTTCTTTAATAGTGTTATATCGGAAATCTGTACTCGATGTAACCTGTCTTAATCCACTATCGTTTTTGTTCAATTTTTCGATAACTTGCAATCTATCAATCATCAAAATTGTCATTACCCTCTAATATTTATTCTCTTTTATTTTCTTTGAATTTATTTTTCACTTCGTTTTGAATTTAGTTCTATTAGCTTTTCTAATGTTTATACATCATCTAATCCAAGATTATTTCTATAGGGGTTGCATCTTCAGGGATTTTGATTTGAAAAAATGTATAGACTTGAAAATAATAATAATAATATCCATTAGTTTTAGCTTTAACCTGTAAAGGAAATTTTTTCACACTTTTACTGTTAACCTTAGTAAATGCATGCTCTAGACAAGAGAAAGACGAATTCGGGCATGATAATTTGATAATGAAATTTTAATGCTTGAGTTGATGTTCTCCTTAAGATGTAAAATGTTGTCTGGGATGGCAAAAGATAACACTATATCTTATATGTATAAAGTTTATATGTTGCAGTTTCCTTTTGGAGCGAGTTTACAGCTAGTTTACAAATGAACACTTTGGACATCATTAATTATTCTCAGGCTAAATTTTTTTAGAAAGAGGTAATTAATTGTCTACTAATATATTCATTTTGTTAGGTTTTTGAATTTACGGAAAGTTAAATTTAAGAAAAATTTACTTGAAAAAAAAATGTTAAAAAAAACAAATGAAACGAAACAATGACTCATGAAACAGACTCTACAATTCGCTTTTCTACTTTTTAAAATTTACTAAGTATGTATAAAATAGATTTAATATTGACTATTCTCAATCACTATTTAGTTAGTAAAACAAAGAAATAGTAGGGGCCAGACACTAGCTTATGAAGCAGAAGATCTGAGTTCAAGCCGCGATTACTGTAAAAATTTGTCTGGCTATAATCTGACCCTAAAACCAATTCACACACACACACACATATATATATATATATATACATTTTTTGTTACGTATATATATACGTATATATATACGTAACAAAAAATTCCATAATATCGAGGTCAAAAAAAAAGAATGATAAAAACTTTTTTAAAAAATCAATTTATATATTTTTTAAAGATTGTTATTTTTTAATATAATAAAGAAGTAAACAACATCGTGAAATTTCTTTTGAACAATATTCTCCGTCAGTAAATTTTATTTTTCTGATATTTATATACCCGAGGCAGTATATGGTACATGATATTACATGATAAAAGATTTTATTTTTTATTTTTGTTATCTCAGTGTATATAAAAAAAATATTCATATCAATCTTTAAGCGTACATTTTAATTAAATGACGATGAATGGATATTCTATGAAAAGGAATATTGATGCGTAAATTAAAAAAGGAACCATGACGAAAATGTGTACAACCTTATAATAAAATATCTAATATATAAAGAAAATTTATAATAATTTTGATAACCAATAAACTTTTACAATTAAATTTACTTTATAAATTGGAAGAGGGGTTGAATTCAGAAAAAAATTTCGATTGCCGAAATAAGTTCGTTTTAGTGCCAAATTTTATCTAAAAATTTGGAATCTTCAAATCTAGACCCTCATTCACAATGGAAAGAAAGCATTTTAATTGAAAGTTCTGGGGAGTCGGGTAGCTCAGTCAGCTAACGCACTGGCCTCGCTTCGGCATCAATAGATTATGACGATGTTGGAGTGGAGGCCCGGGGTTCGATCCTGGCTGCCAAATAAAAATTTCTACCGGCTGAAAACTCGGCTCCCTCACTAACCCTACTAACACTCTACTTATGTGCTGTCTAAATGGGCTTTGTTCCCGGTGACATTAAATAAATAAAAAAAACAAATTTGAAAGTTCTATTTTCTCAACTTAATTATACTTTGCGAATTTAACGATTTTTTATCTGATTTCTACAAGTACAGCAAAAGGTACAAAAAAAAACTATATCATCGCCTTAGAGTGTAAACCTGCTAAATCTATTTTTTATCATATATGACATATTAATACTGTTCGAAAAAAAAGAGATTTACCATCGTCCAAGTAAAACTTATACTTAAAATTACGATTATAATTTGTAGAAAAAAAATGTAAAAAATAGTTTATTTCCATAACAACAATATTAAATTTTGTTTGTTTTTTCTCTGTCCTGTAAAATTTTCTTGATGTGAGTTAGCAGATTTACACTCTTAGGCAACGATAACGATATGATTTCTCTTTTTTACTTTATCCAATGCGAAGCATGGGTAAAGTATTGTAATCGGTCTTGCGGCAACCGCGACTTCAAAGGGTTCTCAGGTAAAGACTACGGAACGCATGGTCTCAATTAAAGTCACAAATTGTAGTATTCAATTAGGTTGAATTTTAGCATGTGACGGTTTTGCCAAAAATTAAATGGGGTCTCGACCAGAGGCCAAAAAGTGTGATTTTTTCAGGAAGTTCGTGTGGATGGATGGATGTATGTTATCGTTTTTTTCGTCCACGATTTTTTCCACACCGTTCCACCGATGAAATGAAATTGAAAACCTACCATTAGTTTAACAAAATGAAGCGCTGATTAGTTTTTGGTACATATCGATCCACATACATTAGTACTTTTTTAGTTTTTTCTAAATATCTTGAAAATGACTTCACTAATTTTGATGAAATTTAATATCGTAATTAAGTACCTTGGGGACCACTAAAAAGGTTAATTAAAGTTTTTAGTAAAAGTATATTTTAAAGTACTTTAATGTATAAACATATTATGATTTCAAATGACTTTGGATAAACTTTAGCTACGATCCGTTGCAGTTTATTCTTTTTGAATCTTCAAAGATAACTAATGAAATTGGATGAAAATGTGAAAACTTTTTTAACATACGGTACGATGGTAGTGGGAAGTAAACTATCGCATCTAACTAGAGTTATTCTGCCCTAATAAAACATTTAAATTTAAAGATCCCACCACTGATCTAGCTTCTTATGTAGTTTTTAAGGAATTTGGTGTTGGTACTTGGTGAAACATTTTTTAAAATTATTGGATAAAAATACTTGGTAGGTTTCACATTAAGATATAAAAAATAAAACGAATTTATTTTTGGAGAATCTTTAATCTCGATATATAGAGTTACTTTCTGTTTCTCCTGAAGATGGGTTAGTCACCCGAAATATATATATCGAGATTAAAGATTCTCCAAAAATAAATTCGTTTTATTTTTATATCTTAATGTGAAACCTACCAAGTATTTTATCAATAATTTTAGCTTCTTATGCTTCAAGCGCCTGGAAGTTCTGCAACCTAAGTGGCTGCCTAGATGGCTTAAAGATTATCCTACAGGCGACGCTGATTTCCAACCTTAGGACTATCTATCATTATTTTGCTCAATACGTCTGGGAGGCAGACTACCGGGTAGCTCTAGTATTGAAAAAAAAACATTACTAGAACGAAGAATTGATTAGAATTTTGGCTTCAAAACTTCCAGATTAAAAATGCAGAAATTCAGAAAAAATAAACTGCAACGGATCGTTGCTAAACTTTATCCAAATTCATTTGAAATATTAATATGTTCTAGAGTAAAGAACTTTAAAATATAATTTTACTAAAAACTTTATTTAACCTTTTTTGTGGGTCCAAAGGTACTTAATTAGGATATTAAATTTCATCAAAATTGGTTAAGTCATTTTCAAGATATTTAGAAAAAACTAAAAAAGTATTGAAATAAAGTACTAATGTTTGTGTACCGATATGTACCAAAAACTAATCAGCGCTTCATTTTGTTAAAATACTGGTAGGTTTTCAATTTCAATTCATTCGGTTCAACGGTGTGGAAAAATTCGTGGACGAAAAAAACGATAACACACATACATACATCCATCCGCACGCACTTCCAAAAAAAATGGCACTTTTTGGCCTCTCGGCGAGATCCCAGGTAATTTTTGGCAAAACCGTCACCTGCTAAAATTCAATCTCATTGAATACTTCAATTTGTGACCTTAATTGAGTCCATGGGTTTCTTAGTCTTTACCTGAGGACCCTTTGAAGTCGCGCTTGCCGCGAGAGCGATTCCAATACTTTCTCCCATGCTTCGCATTGGATAAAGTAAAAATTGAAGGGCTTGCTGCAAAAAAGGAGGTAGCTCCATCCTATGATGTTGGGAGATATTAACACTATCTTGTGAAAAAAAAAGATTTTGTTTGGTACAAGAAGGATGTAGCTCCAATCTTTATTTCCAGCGTTGCTCAACAGATAGAGCTGCCCGTCATTTTTAATTTTGTCGTCGTTTTGAATTTTTTAAATGTTTTTTTTGGTTTCCCAAAAACTGAAAAAATTGGAGCTACCTCCTTTTTGCAGCAAACCCTCCAATTGAGTTTTCGAAGGGTTATAGATAAGGAGCGGAAATTTATTTTTAATTAATAAACTGCATTTCAGTGTCAAGTTTTAAATTTAGATAGCTGATTTTAATTAAAAAAGACCTGTATTTATCTTTAAATATCGCCTAAGGCAAACGATGATTTTCACAATAAGTATACCCTAGGGCCAGTTGTATGTCTGTTTGTAAAGTCTTTGTTAAAGTTAGCAAAAGGTAAAACCTTAGAATTCAACTTGTGCCCGACCGGATGGCTAATCAGATGACACACTTTCGTCTGATTGGCCATCCCGTCGGACACAAGATGAATTCTAGGGTTTTACCCTTTGTTAACTTTACAAGTCGACATACAACTGGCCCTAAGTCTAGAATATGTTTTCTAGACACTAGGAGATCTTCTAGACATCTTAAAGACAAAAGAGCTGAATAAGCAATAAGACATCTTCTAGAGCCAATGTTTTTTCTTTTCATAATAATGCCTTTCTATACTCTCTCAGGCGACTCTGGGTCAGTGGTCAGAGTGTCGGGCCGCTGTCCTGACGTATGCAGATATTTGCAGCCGCCTCCTCTTGGAAAGCAATGGCAAACTACCAATAGTATAATTGTCTAGTCAACCTCTCCAAACTAGACGCTCGGAACCGGAAAAAAAGTATGTCCCGTATATCTGTGTAAAACAGCTAAACACACTCAGCACAGATATACTAGTATGTGGAGAGGAGCCGCCCCCCGTTCGGGCATGGCACTATAAGAAGATACTCTCTCTAACACTTAACGTCTGGGAATTGCTTAGCAGTGTGAATGTAAATAGCGAAAAAGTTTCATCCCGATTGTTTACCCAGTACCTACAATGAACCCATGAAAACAAGGTAATTACAATCAACGAAAATGCATCTTTTTTTTATCAATATTATCCTTAATTTAATTAATTAAAATGCAATTTCAATAAAGAGTTAATAAATTTCGCAACAAGAGGACAATCAATTTAGATTATTATGATTTTAATATACATATATAACATTAAAATTATCTATATTTGAATAATTTATTATATTTATGAAATTAAGTTGGTAATCGGGAATAGCTCATTTAGATATATTTGATTAATAAATTGAAATATTATACTTCGGTCGGCCAATTTTTTACCATCAAGAGAGTTTTGCAGAGACCGAAACAAATGGTAGTCAGACGGTGCAAGGTCTATACGGCGGATGCATCAAAACTTCCCAACCAAGTTCCGTCAATTTGTTCCGAGTCATCAAAAATGTATGTGACCGCGCACACATCTTTGATGACTCGGAACAAATTGACGGAACTTGGTTGGGAAGTTCTGATGCATCCACCGTATAGCTCAGACCTTGCACCGTCTGACTACCATTTGTTTCGGTCTCTGCAAAACTCTCTTGATGGTAAAAATTGGCCTGACGAAAAATCACTTGCCCAAGTTTTTCGACGATAATTCACAGAAGTTCTACACCGATGGAATTATGAAGCTACCCAAAAAATGGAAAAAGGTCATAGATAATAATTGGACAACATGTACTTGATTAAAATTGATTTTCAATAAAGAAATTTTTTGTTCTAAAATTTACCAAAAAACCGCGGAGACTTTTTATATGACCTTATATATCTTGGTACCTATATATTAAAATACGTCTGAATTTTTACATTTCTGGATTTTGGGGTGTCGGGATTTTGACATTCGGGATTTTGGGTGCCACCCATATACAACATTGTCTGATGATGAACAATTTCGGGCTATCCCTTAATTAATTTTATCTTTTTAGCTGAACCTTTACTCAAATCTCTATCAAAATCACATATATGACCCAGTCTGTAGAGTACAATTTTTATGTTGAATATTTTAATACAATGGCTTTTTTTAATCATTCAATTAAAAGTTTTTTATCGTACTTAAATATAATGGCAATTTCGGTCAAATGTTTTAATTAAATAAAACAAAAAAGAACTAGCGTTAAATTTGTTTCATTTGTTAAGTCAAGTCATTAAATGGGGATGGCTAGAAAACTAATTCATTTGTTTTCGTAATAACGAGACGAAACGAGAACAAGATGAGAGTGACGTCGAGTCTTTTGTATTATCCCTTCGCTCTCGATGTTATTTCATGCCATCAAGTTGGCATCAACTGTACATGTGCTCACTCCCAATTGGTAGGATTGGGGGACAGATAGGGGGTCGATGGGGAATGAGGAAGGAAGGGATAACATACACAGTGGCAGGGATTATTTAAAAACAGATTGGCTTCTAATGTGTACACGATTAAAAGATTTAAATAAGCCGGATAAGTGCGAGTCGGACTCGGAAACCGATTCTTCTGGAACTAATAGTGGCTGGAGCACCAAGCGATGCTCGGTAACTTTTTCCCTCTGAATAGCTTAAGTTTCAAATTTCAAGGCTGTCTTGCCCGCCTACCTGGTGTAATGGTCAGCATTACTGGCTGGCAACCCGGAGGTCCCGGCTATACCCAGACATTTTTTTCTGTAAGTATAGGGTCTGGTAATAAAAATTAAGTGGGAGATAAATTTAACCTAATTTATCGCGCGGAGAATTTACCACTGCTCGAAGCCCCTAAAACTTACTAAATTGGACTATATCTAACTTTCTGAGATTTGGCTCGTGATCCCGGCTTCTTTTCCTTCTACTCTGTTCTTTTCACGATGGAGGGGCCAGCCCATACAGACCTTTAGGGGATGGACCTTCTGGTGTATCTCCTTCTCACATCAATATCATTAAAAAAACAAAACTTGATAAGTGCAACAATTTAAAAAAAATCGTTAGTGGCGTTTTTGAGAAAAATAAAAAATAAAAACGAAAAATCTTTGATGTAAATGTCAACTTCCGGTGTTCCGATTTCAACCAAAATCTTGTTGTACTCTTTCTAGCCTATATCTCCAATAGAAAGCCTTTTAAAAGGAACTGTTGGAGGAAGTAAATTTTTAAATTTACTCTTTGTATTGTTACGCTTACAAAAATTTTGTGAACCACTGCTCTATATCAATAAAAAAAGTTTAAATATGACTAAAAAAATGGAAATAAATAAATAATAAGTAGGATTCGATAAAATATTGATGTTTACATTTTTTATTTTATTTTGACTAATTAAATTAATGATATTCTTTGCTTGAGTTTTCAGATCCGATCTGCTTTCTCAAGGGTTCTTATTTCAAGAAGTGAATAAAAAATAAAACTCAATACACTTCTGTGAATATATCTTAGTGAGGTGTAGGTGTATTTTTTTCACCAAGGTAAACCTATCTAGATATATGAACCCTCGATTATGTTCTTGGAAAATGTAATTCAATTTCAATAATATTATATTTTTTTCATTCCAAGAAAAAAATAAATAGTATTATCATCTTCAAGGGTTTAGCTCGAAGTATGTATCATTATAAAGGTCATCACTCGATCAAGTATTTGGAATTTCAGCAGCGAAAATAAGAATAATTTTTAATTTAAATTCTAAAATGAAAATTTTCGGTGTTTATCTATGATGTTATTGGATAAGTTTGTTTCTAACTAAAAACGGCTGTCGCCCCGACGAAAGCCAAACACAAGTACTATACGCTTGATATTATGTAGTTTTAATAAGAATTTAGCCTGGGGAATAAAAACTGGGATAGAATTAAAAAAAAAAATTGAATTTTTTTCATTACTTTCTAATGATTTTTATCTTCTCTAAATCAAATCAAATTTAAATTTAAAAAATGTAAATTGCTTATGAGGAGGACTTTAAATGTAGTCTATTATATCCGTGACTCTTAAAAAATAAAAAAGGAATTGGGGCTTTCTAGAACAATCACAATTAATTGATAATTTCTCGCCTAGACAAAAACTTGTCAAGACTTGTCTTTTAGATCTTTGCACATCAATTCTTACATGTCAATAGATAATGGATAGTCAGGGATTATTATATCCGTGACCCTTTTAAAAAATAAATTATCATTCCTCATTTCTTTAATCCCATTCGATTTAAACCAGGTGTTGCGAGCTCGTGGCTATGGCTGCGAACAAATTATTTTTAAATTTAGAGCGGGCTTTATTATATTCCTTACTGACTATAAGACTCGCTCAGAGTAACGTTTAGCCTTCAAGATGTGTGGATTCGTTGTCAGGCTCGCCGTTGCTAGAACTGTGTGTCTATGTGGAGAAAAAAGTTCTATTCTCTAAAACCGAGGTTTTTAAAAGAATCAAATTATTGTATTAAATGGTTTTTATTTAAAATAAAATTTGTTCATCTCTGGCACAATTCTGAAAAACTCGAGTGCTATCAACTGCTCAACTCTAACTATCAAATGTAACTAACTCCTTTTATGATTCTATATTTTCATTTGAATCGAAATGGGCGTATAAATGTTATTATTTTTATAAGGGAATATATGTATATATATTTTTATTAGTTGAGTGGAATTGTAAGGAGTGTCCGAATTTTCTAGTCACTCCCCTGAGATGAACAAAGAAAATATGTTTTCAAGACCTTGGTTAATTTCTTCTTTGAATTTTGAATTTAATTGTTCCTATTGAATTTTGTAATCTCCAATTGTTTGATACTGAATCTCTAATTGTTTAGTTCTTTTTGAAATTTTGATCCCTATTGTTTGTTTAGGTCCTTTGAATTTTGAGGTCTAAATACATGAATTAAAGGCCTTTGAAATTTTGAGGTCTAATTAGTTTAAAGAAATTTAAGTTAATGTTAAGAAAAAGGTCTAATAAATTTGGAATTTCTAAACATATAGGAATAAATATCAAAAATTTATATCGCGAATTTGGTATCCGGATACAAATTTTAAGAAAATCAATGGTTAACGTTAGAATTTAAGGCTCCGATTGGCTCGCTGTGATAGAGGCTTCATTGGTGGTAAGGAATGTGCACTCTTGTTCGACCCTGGTATCCGGATACAAATTTTAAAAATTATTTGAAAATCAATGGTTACCCATTGATTTAAGGCTCCGATTGGCTCGCTGTAATAGGGGCTTTATTGGTGGGAAGGAAGGTGCACTCTTGTTTGCCCCTGCTATCCGGATACAAATTTAAAAATTTTTTTAGCAATTCAATGGTTATCCATTTATTTCAAGCGTCCGATTAGCTCGGTTAAATAGAGGCTTCATTGGTGGAAAGGAAATCGCACTCCTATTCGGTCCTGGTATCCGGATACAGATTTTAAATATTTTAAGGAAATCAATGGTAACTCTCCCATTGATTTCAAGTCTGCGATTGGCTCGCTGTAATCCTGGCTGTATTGGTGGGAAGGAAAGTGCACACCCATTGATTTCAAGGCTCCGATTGGCGCTCTGTGATAGAGGTTTCATTGGTGGGAAGGAATGTGCACTCTTGTTTGACCCTGGTATCCGGATACAAATTTTAAAATTTTTTAGGAAATCAATGGGTATCCTTTGATTTCAAGGGTCTGATTGGATCGTTTTAATAGAGGCTTAATTGGTGGGAAGGAAAGTGCACTCCTGATCGTTCCTGGTATCCGGATACAAATTTTAAAAAAATCAATAGTTAACGTTTGAATTTAAGGCTCCGATTGGCTCGCTGCGATAGAGGCTTCATTGGTGGGAAGGAATGTGCACTCTTGTTTGACCCTGGTATCCGGATAAATTTTTTTGATATTTTAAGAAAATCAATGGTTCCTTCCCATTGATTTCAAGACTGCGATTGGCTCGCTGTAATCCTGGCTTCATTGGTGGGAAGGAGAGTGCACACCCATTGATTTCAAGTCTCCGATTGGCTCGCTGTGATAGAGGCTTCATTGGAGGGAAGGAATGTGCACTCTTGTTTGACCCTGGTATCCGGATAAAAATTTTAAATATTCTAAGAAAATCAATGGTTCCTTCCCAGTGATTTCAAGACTGCGATTGGCTCGCTGTAATCCTGAGCTTCATCCCAGGTAACCACAATATCCTAAGAATATTCTAAGGATATTCTAAGGACATTTAAATCTTCTTAGAATATTCTGAGGATATTGTGTGTTACCTGGGATTAGTGGGAAGGAGAGAGCACACCCATTGATTTCAAGTCTCCGATTGGCTCGCTGTGATAGAGGCTTCATTGGTGGGAAGGAATGTGCACTCTTGTTTGACCCTGGTATCCGGATAAAAATTTTAAATATTCAAAGAAAATCAATGGTTCCTTCCCAGTGATTTCAAGACTGCGATTGGCTCGCTGTAATCCTGTCTTCATTAGTGGGAAGGAGAGAGCACACCCATTGATTTCAAGTCTCCGATTGGCTCGCTGTGATAGAGGCTTCATTGGTGGGAAGGAATATGCACTCTTATTCGCTGCTGGTATCCGGATACAAATTTTAAATATTTTAAGAAAATCATTGGTTACGCCTTGATTTCAAGGCTCCGATTGGTCCGCTGTAATAGAGGCTTCATTGGTGGAAAGGAAAGTGCACTCCTCTTCGCCCCTGGGATCCGGATACAAATTTTAAATATTTTAAGAAAATCAATGGTTCCCTCCCATTGATTTCAAGACTGCGATTGGATCGCTGTAATCCTGGCTTCATTGGTGGGAAGGAAAGTGCACACCCATTGATTTCAAGTCTCCGATTGGCTCGCTGTGATAGAGGCTTCATTGGTGGGAAGGAATGTGCACTCTTATTCGCTCCTGGTATCCGGATACAAATTTTAAATATTTTAAGGAAATCATTGGTTACACCTTGATTTCAAGGCTCCGATTGGTGGAAAGGAAAGTGCACTCCTGTTCGCCCCTGGGATCCGGATACAAATTTTAAATATTTTAAGAAAATCAATGGTTCCCTCCCATTGATTTCAAGACTGCGATTGGCTCGCTGTATTCCTGGCTTCATTGGTGGGAAGGAAAGTGCACACCCATTGATTTCAAGTCTCCGATTGGCTCGCTGTGATAGAGGCTTCATTGGGTGTGCACTTTCCTTCCCACCAATGAAGCCAGGATTCATCGAGCCAATCGCAGTCTTGAAATCAATGGGAGGTAACCATTGATTTTCTTAAAATATTTAAAATTTGTATCCGGCTCCCAGGGGCGAACAGGAGTCCACTTTCCTTTCCACCAATGAAGCCTCTATTGGGAAAGAAAGTGCACACCCATTGATTTCAAGTCTCCGATTGGCTCACTGTGTTAGAGGCTTCATTGGTGGGAAGGAATGTGCAATCTTATTCGCACCTGGTATCCGGATACAAATTTTAAATATTTTAAGGAAATCATTGGTTACTCCTTGATTTCAAGGCTCCGATTGGTTCGCTGTAATAGAGGCTTCATTGGTGGAAAGGAAAGTGCACTCCTGTTCGCCCCTGGGATCCGGATACAAATTTTAAATATTTTAAGAAAATCAATGGTTCCCTCCCATTGATTTCAAGACTGCGATTGGCTCGTTGTAATCCTGGCTTCATTGGTGGGAAGGAGAGTGCACACCCATTGATTTCAAGTTTCCGATTGGCTCGCTGTGATAGAGACTTCATTGGTGGAAAGGAAAGTGCACTCCTGTTCGCGCCTGGTATCCGGATACAAATTTTAAATATTTTAAGAAAATCAATGGTTACCCTCCCATTGGCTGTCCAACCCGTGGCCCAATTTAAAGTCATAAAATTTCTTAAAACACTGAGATTTATATGTAGATACTGGAAAACACACAACAATTTCGTCAGATAATTTTTTTTTCTTTAAAATAAGAAATCTGAAAATCTACTGTGAAGTTTTTGAAAAATAAAAGTGTTAATTTCAAATTTTTAATCTGGATCTAGATTTCAACATTTCCGAAAAAATAATAATCATTTTGGTCTATTTTCGATTCCATTTTCATTAGAAATAAATTTTCTACTTGGAAACTTTCTGATTGAATGTTCTAGAATAACAATTAGATACCGATCTGAAAGAAAATTTGAATATTGTCTCTTTATTAGAACTTTATATTAATTATCTAGCCAGAAAAAAATATAAACAAATACTAATACATAATATCACTTTTTGTAAGTATCTAGCTATGTATTTAGAGATATAGGAGAAGCTATTTTCAAGTATAAAATTTACGAAAAGTAAAATTAGAAACTCACTATGAGCTAAAAAATAATTAAGTTCCTATTTCTACATTATTAACTATCTTTTTTGAATAACAAATATCAGTAAAATTAAACTATTTTATCCGCGGTCCTATTGAATTTATTTTATTCAAATGTGGCCCGTTAAACCAAAAGTTTGGACACCCCTGATCAATATGTTTTTCGGGTTACGAGCCCAGCTTCAGGAGCCAGCTAAAGTAGGTACATTATTAAATATTCTACTCTCACATAAGTCTAGAAGTCTAGGTAGATGACCAATCAAAATAATCGAGATATTCAGTTGTCTAATAAATATTTTTTAGGAGAAAATTTTGCAGAAAAAGTTAAAAATAAATAATTTATCCTTCTATATAAAATATAGAATACCAAAGGAATTTAATTTAAATTTAATTGAATCCTCTTCTCTTTTTTTATTAAACTATATACTTCAATTGTATTATAATATTAAAAGGAGACAAAAATAAGCAAAAATATATACGTAAAATGAATTAAAAAACTTTTTATATTTTTTAATAATAATGAAAAAAAGATATGAATGCAAAGTAGGTTCTTATCGTCTTCATACAAAACTTAGACGAAAATGCTCTAAATTAAAGCATTACTTTAAAGTTCTTTCTTTTTTTTTTGTTTATTCTATATTTTTTTAAACAAAGTTCTTTTAACAAAGTAATATAATAACATTTTATAAAAGTAATAAAATTCAAAAGATGGGTTAATTCATTAAATAGGTGTTGAATATAAAAATCTACTAAAATGATCAAAGATTTATTTAATTGACAAAAAGGAAATTGAAGATTGAAATGAAACGAGAATTCTGCTCAGAATAATCAAGTTAAGATGTTAAACCGAGACATGGAAAGAAAGAGAAAAAGGTGCCAACTAAACAAGAAAGTTATTTTATTATTACAAATTGATTTAAGGTTTAATTAATAATAATAAATTATTATTAACCATATTTAATGTTAACCATATTACTTTTCAAATTAAGGTTTAATTTTATTCGCCTGCGGATGCAACCTACAATACAGCATTTTATTCGAATTCAAGCCCACTACGTCATCTCTACTATTCTCCCAGATGATGTAATATCTCTTATATTATTAAATGAGCAAATCTTGTATATATATCTACTCTTACTAAACGAGCAAAAATTGTTTGTATAAATATATATATTTGTTTGTATATATATTTGTATCTTAGTCCTATTTTGAAAACGGCTCTACCGATTTTGATGAAATAAATTCTATTAACAAGTTTTGAGGATGAGAAAGCGATCTGGCTAGGTCTGGTAGGTGACCTCGAAAAATTTAATCTTAATTGATATTTTCTTAATCAAAGTAATTATTGATAGATGTAAATATCAATAAAAAAGTTTTTTTACATTTGGAAGGAAATTTTATAAGTAACCATAGCAACAGCGTTGTTTTCTTATCCGTTACCTTTGCTGAAGACATAGAGGAATCGACTTAAAATCAAAAATAGCGATTGATTCTCATCTAGTACTTGAGGAATAACCATTCTTTATTGAATTTTTGACGTTTCGGTGTTTATTGGTAACCATTTCTGAAGACATAGAGGAATCGAGTTAAAATAAAAAATAGCGATTGATTCCGATCTAATACTTGAGGAATTACAATTCTACATTGGATTTTGACATTTCGATTATTATTGGTAACCATTGCTGAAGACATTGAGGAATCGAGTTAAAATCAAAAATAGTGATCGATTCTCATCTAATACTTGAGGAATAAGAATTCTACATTAGGTTTTTGACGTTTCGATTATTATTGGTAACCATTGCTGAAGACATGGAGGAATCGGCTTAAAATCAAAAATAACGATCGATTCTTATCTACTACTAGAGGAATAACCTTATTGCATTCCATTTTTGATGTTTTGACTATTAATGGCCACCTCTACTGAAAACGTGGAAGAATCGACTTAAAATCAAAAAGACTAAATTCTTTTTTGGCAAACAGCTCAAGCTTGAGTTGATTGCCATAAAAGAATTAAGTCTTTTGATTTTAAGTCTATTCTTCCATGTCTTCAGCAATGGTTACAAATAATAATCGAAACGTCAAAAATCTAATGTAGAATTGTTATTCCTCAAGTATTAGATGAGAATCGAAGGCTATTTTTGATTTTAAGTCGATTCTTCCATGTTTTCAGCAATGCTTACTAATAATAACAGTAACGTCAAAAATCCAATGTAGAATGGTTATTCCTCGACTATTAAATGAGAATACATAATTATTTTTGAATTAAAGTCAACATGAACTGCAAACCTCAAGTGACATCTGATTAATAATAAAGGAATAAACATATTGATATTTCAAATGAATTTGGATAAAGTTTAGCAACGATCCGTTGCAGTTTATTTAAAATTCAGCTTGGCTAAAAAACTATTTATAATTTTGAATTTCGTATATGCATACAGTTACTAGTCAATGCATGCATTTACTAAGGTTAACAGTAAAAACGTGAAAAAAATAAACACGGTTATTATGTTTTGATTAATGAGTGTATGCATCCAAGTATTTAAACTTATTTAACAATAATAATTCATTTGTTACATTTGCGACTTTTCGCGGCCCCCTGCGGGTAATCCATGGCCCCATAGGGGGCCGCAGCCCACTACTTTAAGAAGCATTGGTATAGATTCTTTGGTGAAACATATTTTGAGCGAAACTATGGAATTTCGCTCTACAAAAAAGCCCTAATAAGTGAACATCAAAAAAATTATATTTTTCGAGATAATAATTGTTTTGTCAAAATGTCTGTTAGTTAGTCTGTGCGTTACCAAATTTTCGTATACGAGCTAGCTCAAAAACTAGTGTTATTATCGAAACCAATTTTCACACGTGGTTTTTGGTCCATTGAGATTAAGAGCTGATTAGATTTTGGTGCATATCGAGCCAAAATTAAGGAGGGTGGAGGGGGGTTAAAAATTAAAAATCTAGGGCATTTAGCAAACTCAACCAAATTTTGTATACATAATCAGTGGGACCCCAGAAGTCTAAAATGCAAAAAAACGCCCAAAAAGGGAGGGGGTGGGGCTTAGAGTCAAAAAATGAAACTCAACCGAATTTTGTATACATAATCAGTGGGACCCCGGTAATCTAAAAATGCAAAAACTAACCGCCCAAAATGGTGTGTGGGGGGGGGGGGGTCAAAAAATGAAAATATAGTATCTTGTACCAAACTCAACCAAATTTTGAATACATAATCAGTGATCCCCCAGGAGTCTAAAAATGCAAAAACTAACCCCCTCCCCTACATGATTATAAATAGTTTTATTAAATATTAAATAAAATAAATAAATAAAGTGAGAAGACAGGTTGTATGGTAAAGTCCAGTGGATGGCCACATCAAAACACGTCAGCTTATTTTTGTCTTTTTACAGAGATATATACTTATAATAATACGTAGTTAAAAATGTCTCCTTGTAAATTGAGTTATCAAAAATAGAACTCTTTAAAATAAACCAAATAAATAAAAAAAAAAGATATTTTTTTTTTCATTTTCAAATATTAGTTAATAAAATCCCCACCCCTTAAGGATTAGAGTAAAACTTGGAAGGCTCGTCGGCCACCTCCCTATTGCTCTTTTCTAATTTTTTATTATGTTCAAGATACGGTTATTATACATCATAAAAACTGATGCATCCCTCACTAATTAATGAGACTTATTTTATGGTGATATTCCAGAAATTATTGTCCTAAGTAAAATAAAGAATTTTAGAGTCTCTGCGAGCTCTAGAGTCTACCCAGTTAAAATTACTGAAATAAATAAACCAACACTAATTATATAATATTAATAGTTATAATGGCTTTTTTTTTACTTTTCTATTAAGCTTAGTGTTTCATAAAATGTTGTGCCATTTTGTATATTAAATTAAATTTTATTTTTAGTATTTATTTTTTTATTATATATAATATAAGTGCCTATATTATTTGAGAAACTTTTGAAAAAGTTTTTTATTTTTATTAGTAGTAACAGCATCTATATATATATAAAATTAAAGTTTTGTCTGTACATTGCTCCAAATTACGCCAAATTTTGGTTGCACACGTTTCAAGCAATGTTATGAACGAAAACACCCTCAACAAAATTCTTGTCTGTCTGTATGTCTGTCTGTCTGTTTCAGTGGTTTCTGAAAAGTTGCTCACGATTCACGTAAAAACGGCTGAAGGGTTTATTATGAAATTTCATATTTACATCAGATGTCTTCTAACTTACGTTGTTAGCTATATAACGTTTTGATATTTTGACCCCAGAAGGGGTTGAAGGGGGGGGGGCGAATGAATGAAAATTATCAAATAACACCTAAACTATTAACCCTACGGCAAATTTTATGATAAACAAAGTTGTAGGAGATGTGATTTATGACAAATTTTGTTTAAAAAAATTTCCCCCAAAAAACACCCAAAGGGGGGGGGCTGAGGGTGAAAAATATATAAGTTCTTGCCCTTGGAGCAATCTCAACCAAATTTTGTATACATAATCTCTGGGCTTCTAGAGAGCCAGAAGTGCAAAAACTAATCATCCAAAATGGGGGGGGGGGGTCAAAAAATGAAAATTCTTTCTCTTGGACCAAACGCAAAAACTGGGTGCGGGGGTGGAATGGGGGTCGGGTGAGGAGTGAGGCGGAGTAGGGTGGGAGTGCATGAGGTGGTGCGGGGTGGAGTCCAGGGGGCTAGGCGGGGGTGTGGTGCGCAGGGTGGGGTCTGGGGTGGATGGGGTGCCGGGTCCGAGGTGGGTGGGCTGCGGGTGGTGGTGTGGCGGCGGGGGTTGGGAACGGGAGCATGGTGCGTGGTGGGGGTCCTGGAGGGGTTTTGGGGGTGAGGGGTAGTGGGTTATGGTGCTGAATGGAGTTTTGGGGTGGTGGTGTGGGGGCGGGGGGTCCAGGAGGCGTGCCCCCTAGCTAGCAAGAGTGCCTGAAGGCGGGCCTTTCAGCTAGTATACTATAAATAAAACCGAACACTTGATAATTTTACATCAATTTTTTAAGGAAATTTTGGCTAATCATTTAAATCCGTTATCATTTAATATGCTAGAACAGTATTTCCCAAGGGACCACGCCCACAGGGGGCAATTTGATTGTTAAAGGGGCCAATTCAAAAATTCGCTTGACCTAGTGGTATTTGTGTCTAATTTTTATTTATTTCAATTTTAGAAGCATATAACACATTTTCCAGAAAAACTTTTCAAATAGAAAAAATATGTTAAAATTTGTCATATACCTACTAGTACATTTAAATGTCCATTTTTGATTACGAATTTTATTTATTTATTTTTAGCCCTTTATTCTTTAAAATTAAAAAAACTAATAATAATAATAATTAGTTATAGAAAATTATCTTTGAATTCAAAAAAATGCCCTTAAGAAAGGAAGATAGAAAAAGAGAAAAGCTCAAAGTGATTAATTAAATTTAATTTTAATTCAAATATAAAAATTCATAAAATTAGTTACCTTTATATTAAAAAATAAAAGTTATCAAAATTTGAAATTAAAAGTAGCTATAAAGCAAGATATAAAATACATTTAAATGAATGTGATGAACCAAACAAAATACTAATTAACAAAATTTTGTTTTTGTAATTCTATATATTTATATAATTAACAAAAAAAAATTCATAGGGAGTCATAAGACTTTTAGAAAGGCTTAGATGGGGCATGGCGTCAAAAAGGTTGGGAAACACTGTGCTAGAAGATATTGCTGGTTAAATTGAAAGTTTTTGTGCCGAGGGTAGCAGAATTTTTATATATTGAAGGAGACAATAAAAGAGTGTGTCTTCTGCTGTAATTATAAATTTTATTTATAACGAGACTATAGTTTTGAGGACGTTGCCCTCTTCATCAGTCTATTACAATTGATTCACAGGAATTAATGTATGAATGGAAAGCGAAATTTTCACGTGGATGATTTAGAAATTGTCACTTTTTTTTTAATGATATTGATGTGAGAAGGAGATACACCAGAAGGTGCATCCCCTAAAGGCCTGTATGGGCTGGCCCCTCCATCGTGAAAAGAACAGAATAGAAGGAAAGAAGCCGGGATCACGAGCCTAAGCTCAGAAAGATAGATACAATCCAATATCCAATTTACTAAGTTTATAGGGGCTTCGAGCAGTGGTAAATTAGGTTAAATTTATCTCCCACTTAATTTTTTTTCTCAGACACTATACTTACAGAAAAAATGTCTGGGTATAGCCGGGAATCGAACCCTAGACCTCCGGGTTGCCAGCCAGACATGCTGACCATTACACCAGGGAGGCCAACTTATTGTTTCGTTATAAATAAAATTTATAATTCCAGCAGAAGACACACTCTTTTATTGTCTCCTTCAATATTGCTGGTTAATTGAGATTTGATGAAAAGGCAGCCCAAACATAGTGCAAAAAAAAACATAATAATCTGAATAAAATAATATATTGAACGTCATTTTCAATTTTTTAAAACCGAAATTTCGGAGGATCTTCCTTCTTTCTTCATCACTCGATTAGCTAAAAATAATTAGATTGGTTCACAGATAAAAAAATACTACTGAACTCTAGATATGCGAGAGCCATTATTAAAATTTTCACAAAAAATTATTTAAATTAATTTATATTACAAATTATCGAGTGTCCAATTTTTTTCGCTTTAGAGTGTATAGTATGTAATTAAACATCCATTACAAAAAATAATTATTATTATTAATGTTATTGTTAATCTATGGTACTTAAGAGGATTTTATCATCACATTTCATTTGTAAAATGGATATTTATCAATTTTCAGTCAGAAGTGGCTCAAGCTAGCTCATTATATATAGATAGATCATGTCACTAATAAGCTAAAGGGGTTTCTAATTCTTTCACTGGTTGGAATTTCAGATTCAAAAATATTTTTTTTTCTTTTCTGTATATAAAAGAAATCAATATGTAGGCGCGATGAAATTGAATGATTTTTTAACTTCTTTTGACAGAGCGACTTTGTTGTCGAATGAGAGAAATACATGATAATCTTCACCTGGTGCTTAATGCTATTTAAGTAGTAACTCAGTGGTTTGGTCTATCATTTGGTAAGAATTTTGTTGAGTTAATCCATTCTCTTCGTTTCTATATTTTCTTGCTGTTCATTATGCAGACATCTATCTCACTTATAGTAATTTTTTTGAGAATTTATATCAACAAAAATATATCTCCTCTGCTTGATTGAAATAAAGATATATATACTATGTTTATTTACACCAAGCAGAAGACAGCATAATTAATTTCTCTTTATAAATCAACAATTCTTCTACTCTTGGCAAAACAAAATCTTTTCAATTAAAAAAATGGAAATTAATCATTTGGATTTTCTTAAGATTGAACTGGTTCTCTCCGCGGAGACCGAAACGCGAAACTCGAAACGCTACTGGCAGCAAGCCCCGGCCTGCTTGCTTGCGCGATCCATCCTTGTAGGCGAACCAACCCTATGCCCCGCTAACACCCGCCATTCCCTACTCTCTTCAGCAAGAAGAGTGCAACACCAAGCAGAGTCAACTGCTGGACAGATACATTACCATACATCGTTAGACCAACCACACACCTTTATATTTTATTCATTCCTAATTTCTAAACAGTGAAAACCTTTTTTAAGCCTTCTTTGTATAATCAAGAAGTGACCGCGATGTCCCTCGGTGGTCGGGTAAGAATGGATGATGGACGGCTCAGATCCACGTAATTACCAATATATTAAATATAATTACATTTGAGCTGACTATATTAAATATAATTACATCTGAGCGCTGTATCAATATTAAAAAATAAAATTACATTAACTCATAAACACTTGACCCCGAGGGGTGAACCGCGATTGGAATTAGGTGTACACCATCTTTGGAATTATTTGGAATTATTTTGGAATTCATTAGATAATCTATTGTCATCTATTGTCTTCTACTTGGAAATGAAAGTGGAAGTGGAAGTAGGTGTACACGATTTTAGGTCGCGGTTCACCCCACGCTTGATCCTCATCCGTACCTAATTCATAATTATTCTAAAAACACCATTTGTACTGGATCCTTGTATTGAATTTAATGAAATCAATTTTTTAATTATGTAAGAGTTTCAACTACATAGTGTAACACATTCTTGAATATTTCTCTTTTTATTACTTTCACATTTATATTCTATAGAATATAATGTGGAAGTTTTGCGATCTCCTGTCTGGTTTTTCTTAAATTCGAAAAGTTAAGATTTTATCATCTTTTTATTAACATTAATTATATTTCTCTTTCGTATTTACTCATTGGCTTTTTACTGGTACTATTTTTCTTGAAAAGATCCCAAGTGAAAGAGGGTTCTGCCATTTTTCCATTGCTTGTTAAAAGTTGGGAAAATGATTTTAATTTCAAGCGTGTTTTTCTTCAGTATTGACTTGGAAGATAAATGACGACGACGTGAACTTTTTCGAATTGGATTTCCTTTTTCTTTAGATATTCTCGACAGCACTTGGTACTGCGTTGCATTTTAAACCCCTTTCTTTCAATTGCCATAATTTCATTTTCCAACAAAGGAAAATAAAAATGAAACAAATCAATCGGACAATATTTATTGACCAACATATTTTCTTTGGGTTTCACGAAAAACTACCACTGGCATTCATTTGCTAAATTAACTTTCATCAACTAAAATGAAAAAGAATTAACGAGTTCATTTTTCTTTTTAACCAAAAAAAAAAAAATAAATAAATAAAATAAAATAAAAAAATATCCCAGTAAGTCTTATTAGTAGATTAAGGTGTGTTTTAAATAAATCCAACTTCAAGATTTACAAGAAGCAATTGATGATTGGATTGAAAACTGAATCTGGAGAAATCATTGAGAAATATCCATGATTGATGCAAATGAGCATAGATATATTATTACCTATACCCCTATCAGTCCAGTCATTTGGTTCTAAAAAGAGGTTACCTGGAAAGTTTTCCAGGAGTTTTGAAAAAAGGTAATTTTATAGATTTCGATGTGCTCTTTCCGAATTTCAACTTTGCCACCTCGTTTCTTTGCCGTTCGCGCCGCCATATTGGAAAAATGGCGCCTAAAAGCAGTTTTTTGACAATATCTCCTTTCCGACTCATTTCACGATAAAAACATTTATATACAAAATGAAACTAGAGAAAATTTCCTACAATTTATGTAATGACCTGTTTTTTCGTAAAATTAATAGTTTTGGCGTACGATGCGCCGCAAACCATTATACATCTACGCCAACCCGTGACATTTAATTTTAACTGATTACATTTGTGAATTATAAAAAATCGCAGTTTTTCCTTCATAAAATGAAAACCACTCATCCTAAAAACTTGATTCTTATCACATTGTCTAGGAAATTTCATTGACTTGGACGTTTACTTGTACCACTTTTTGTTAAAAATCTTAGATTTATAGATATCCAGCATTTTCCATGCCAGGAAATGATCGATTGTTTCAAAAATTCGCAGTTTTTCCTTCATTAAATGAAAACCACTCATCCTAGAAACTTGATTTCTGTCTCATTCTCTAGGAAACTTTGTTGACTTGAACGTTTACTTGGACCACTTTTTTCATAAAACTCTTAGATTTATAGATATCCAGCATTTTCCATGACGCTTTTGAGGATTCGGATCAGATGCTGTCCGGAAAATGTAGGATATCTATAAATCTAAGAGTTTTATCAAAAAGTGGTCCAAGTAAACATTCAAGTAAATAAAATTTCCTAAAGAATGGGATAGAACTCAAGTTTCTAAGATGAGTGGTTTTCATTTAATGAAGAAAAAACTCAGCTCACTGCCTGGAAAGCATGTTAGTTCTCACTTCTCAGGATAAATCCCCTCTGATATCGCAATTTAATAATATTTCTACTAAAATCTTAGAATTTGTCCTAAAAATTAAATTCTTTCTCTTTAATACCTAAGAATCTTAATTTATTAATTTATTTTAATGTTTATGTTCACTTTTAAACAATATAGATAGCATTTCCCACATATCATTAGTACCTAAGTCCTCCTATAATTCATTATCAATATCAAATCAAATGGATAAGAAATATTATGATAATATATCATTCCATAGTATTTCTGGGTTTAATCTTTCATCCGGAACAAGAGCATTAATTATTATCAAAGTTTGCACTGTGCAACAAAACCAATGTATGTTCGGTAAATGTATTAATTAAGTATGAACATCCGCCTTAATTAGTAAAAATAACCCGGAGACCTTTCATATTCCAGGAATTTATTTTTTCTTTGTTGAAGCAATTATTTCGCTGCTAATTTATCTTTATTATCTGCTTAAATAAGAATCTTTGTGGATTGGCTATCTCGCCAAATGTCATCCCAATTTATTTTGTATAAAATTAAACAAAAAATATTTTCAATTAATTGCTTCATCATCTCTCAATTACAAAATTAATTAATTAAAATTAGACTAATAAATTAAGATTTTAACAAATTGTAGATTTGATGTTTTGGTGGTTGATTACTTATCAAAATAGAAGTTTTGACCTTCTCTAGATTACACATTTTTAATGAGAAATTTTCACCAGAAGGACGACAATGAATGATTTTGAATTAAGCATCATTGATAGAAAGATAAAATATACAAAATGGATATTTCTAAAGTTCAAGCAGTTCAAATTGTGTACCTAATTAATCAAGGCCTAAGTCAACGATAAGTGGCAAGTACACTTTCTCTTCTCGTCCTTTTTCAGTAAATGTATGGCTTCTTGTAAAAAAATTAAAAAGATTTACTATTTAATAAAGTTTTTATTGGTGGCTCGATTTTTTTCAACCGTAGTGTAGTTCAAAAAATTTGCTTACAAAAAAATTGTAAAATAGCCAATATTTGCAGAATTTATACCTAGACTTGTAATTGCTACTTATAACCATCATATAACCATTCTAAAGCATCAGAGAGTAGAATTAAATTCTAATTCCATTAGGACCTTATTAAAATATCTCTTCCAATATTTGCAGAATCTATACCTAGACTTGTAACTGCTACTTATAACCATCATATAACCAGGGAGTATAATTAAATTCTAATTCCATTAGGACCTTAGTAAAATATCTCTACCAAATTCTATATAGCCAATATTTGCAGAATCTATACCTAGACTTGTAACTGCTACTTATAACCATCATATAACCAGCCTAAAGCATCAGGGAGTAGAATTAAATTCTAATTCAATTAGGACCTTAGTAAAATATCTCTTCCAAATTCTACTTAGCCAATATTTGCAGAATCTATACCTAGACTTGTAACTGCTACTTATAACCATCATATAACCAGCCTAAAGCATCACATCAGGGAGTCAATATTTGCAGAATCTATACCTTGACTTGTAACTGCTACTTATAACCATCATATAACCAGGAGTAGAATTAAATTATAATTCCATTAGAACCTTAGTGAAATATCTCTACCAAATTCTAGTTAGCCAATATTTGCAGAATCCATACACTATGCTTGTAACTGCTACTTATAACCGTCATGCTAACCAGGAGTAGAACCAAATTTCTAATTCCGGGGTAGTGCAACTTAAATTCCATTAGGAACTTTATTTTTTTTTATTTGTTTTTGATGAGATTGATGAGAGATACGCCAGAAGGTGGATCCCGCTAAAGGCCTGTGTATGGGCTGGCCCCCTCAATCGTGAAAAGAACAGAGCAGAGAGGAAAAGAAGCCGGGATGCACGAGCCAATCTCTTGAAACTTAGATTACAATTCAATGTCCAATTTACCAAGGTTTTGGGGAGCTTAGTAAAATATCTCTACCGAATTCTATATAGCCAATATTTGCAGAATCTATACCTATACTTGTAACTGCTACTTATAACAATCATATAACCAGGGAGTAGAATTAAATTCTAATTCCATTAGAACCTTAGTAAAATATCTCTACCAAATTCTAGTTAGCCAATATTTGCAGAATCTATACCTATACTTGTAACTGCTACTTATAACCATCATATAACCAGCCTAAAGCATCAGGGAGTTGAATTAAATTATAATTCCATTAGGACCTTAGTAAAATATCTCTTCCAAATTCTATTTATATACCCCGACCGTCTACATAAATTGATTTTTTTTTTAATAGTTGATTGATTGAGTCCTGAATATGCATCGAATCCAGGCTGATTGATCGCCTACGATTTTGCATAGACAAATGCATTGCAAATTTGAAATGGTTTTCTTTAGACGTGGCTGACAGATTGACTCATTCATGGCCGGGAATGACGCGGAATATTCCGCCTCTCGGTTCCTCCCTCATCTCCATGTTAATACCGGTGCTAATATGTTGATACCATTTGCACTCTATCCCGAAGGCTTTCCTCGGTTTATGACATAAATTATTCGACTTGTTCTTATCCCAAGGCATCTCTCTCTGCTCGAGATGCTTGTCGATGTATCTCATCTGTTCAGAATTACACCCAAGTTAACTTACTGCTTGCTGACAACTTTCCTTTCATTATTTATCAATTACTATCTCACGTCAATAAAATAGGTTTACGATGATGGCATTGTTGTTCAAGGCAATGTTTTGTGTACCTAAGTTTCAAAACAAAGTGGTTATAACAAAATAATTTGTACATGAAAGATTTCAATTTTCTTAGAAAATCATAAGATGGTGTCATCCGAGGGGTGATCCACGATTGGAAGTAGGTGTACCATGGGCGCTCGCAGGGGTGGGGCAAGGGGCACTTGCCTCCCCTGGATTGATTGATTAAAAAAAAATTTAGACAAAAATAGACAACAAATTTATTAAAATAAAGAGAAAGTAACTATTAACTAAGCTGTTACTGATCTCGTTTTACTGGGTAATTATTTTTATATTTTCTATATTAATTATTTTATGTATCATTGTATGTTGTGAGCCAAAAGTTGTTTTGAACATAAGTATTTTTATTATGTATATTTTTTAAGGCGAATATGTTAAAGGACTTTAGTTCATTGTTTAAGAGTAGTCTACCATCATCCAGGTACAGTGTAAACTTGTCAAAATGTTGAAAACATTACTAAAAATATTTTGCCCCCCCCCCCCCCTAGAAAATTTTCTACGGGCGCCCATGAGCTGTACACCTCTTTGGAAGTATTTTGGAAGTACTTGGAAATATTTGGAAATATTTGGAAGTAGGTACTTGGAAATATTTGGAAATATTTGGAAGTACTTGAAATATTTGGAAATATTTGGAAGTACTTGGAAATATTTGGAAATATTTGGAAGTACTTGGAAATATTTTAAAGTACTTGGGAATATTTGGAAGCGCTTGGAATATTTGGAAGTATTTGGAAATATTTGAAATTACTTGGAAATATTTGGAATTACTTGGAAATATTTGGAAGTACTTGAAAATATTTGGATGTACTTGGAAATATTTGGAAGTACAAGTGAAAGTAGGTGTACAGCATATTAGGTCGCGGTTCACCCCTCGGTGTCATCTATTAAATCCGATGGAATGGAATATTTTTAATTATATTTCAGAAGGGTTGTTTTTCACCCCCTCGGGAATCGAAACCGAGTGCCAGTAACAGCAATCTGGGCTATCTGGCTCACCTGCGATGTACGAACCTCTCTGACATATGTAAACGTGTTAAATATTTTACTCAAAGATTGTTATCTTAATTTGTAAAATTTCTAGTCTTTCTAGTGATTCTAAATTTAAACAACCCTTCTGACATATAATTAAAAATATTCTATACATCGGATTTAATAGATGACACCATCTTATGATTTTCTAAGAGAATAATTTATATATTGTCGTTTATGAATCGAGGGGTGAACCGCGACCTAATATGCTGTACACCTACTTCCACTCGTACTTCCAAATATTCCAAGTACTTCCAAATATTTCCAAGCACTTCCAAATACTTTCAAATATTTCCAAGTTCTTCCAAACATTTCCAAGCACTTCCAAATATTTCCAAGTACCTCCAAATATTTCCAAGTGCTTCCAAAATACTTCCAAAGAGGTGTACACCTACTTCCAATCGCGGATCACCCCTCGGTATGAATGATACAAGTTAGGGTTTTACAAAAAAAGAAAAGTTTTTTTGTACTCAATACATTGCGTATTGTTAGTTCTTTTTCGTTATAGACGTTATTTATCTGTTTGGATTCCACTATACTTGAAGTTATAGTTCAAGAGTATGAAGTTTGTGGGAATTTTACTCTTGCGTAAAAACGAAAAATTAATTAGATTTTGGGTTTTCTTTCTCCATAACTTAGAGTTCAAAAATTCAGGAAATAAGAAAATAATTGAATTGCCATTTGAGGCTGGAGCTTAAAAACAATTTATTTTATTTTTATAAAAGCATGATGTTTTTTTTTAAGTATTTTTCTCTTTTTGCTGTTTTTGGATAATGAATTTACTTTGATCTTTAATTAGAATATGCAAAAAAATAAATTAAATGTACTCAGTGTTTTTTATTTGATTAGCTTCCTCTGTTTCAATTGAAAACTTTTGCGAAGTAAAAGCCAGCTCAACTGACAATGTCTACTACACTTAAGTAGTATTTGCATTACTGTAGATAAAAGTTCACAATTCCTAAAATCCACTCAAATTTATTGAAACGTCGTGTTTAACAGTCAGTAATTTTCTAATTTCACCATTGGTGGTCCAGCATGAATATAATCTCACAGATCAATTTCTGAAAGATGACTACTGTTGATCTTTCAATGGACTTTAAAAATTTTTGAATAACAAGTATCTAAAAACTGGAACTTTTAAAATACCAAGGCCGTTGAGATCTTAGACCATGAAATATATAGACACGCCCTGGTGTCGATTTGGTGAGGCCAACATCAATTAGAGACTGTGACGTCATCTGTAGGTAGGAACACCCAGAAATAGCATGGCCACTATAGGAATTATTATACATTGAGATAAATTTTCGTAGTTTAGATTATTTATTTTGGATTCCAATAATCGCAAATTAATATTATATTAATATTATCAAAATATTTATGCGAGAATATGACGTCATCTGTAGGCGATGTTGGCCTCACTTCACTTTGTGTGGAGAGTAGCAGAGGGCGTGTCTATATATTTCATGGTCTAAGGTTGAGATCATATTTTTATAGGATGAAGATGAAATCAAGACTTTAGTAGCTTTGTCTCAAATAAATAAAAATATTGAAATTAAGCTAAGATATAATTTTTAATTTATTAACGCCATTTTTTATTATACATATTTTACCAAGAGAAACAAAGAGGTTGTCCTCTGCTTGATGCAAATAAACATACACACATATATATCGAAATTATATATCTGTATATATATTATTTATTTGTTTGAGACTATAGTTTTGAAGACTTGGTCTTCATAATCAGTCTTTTTTAATCATAATTATTATTTTTCATGGGGTCAATACCGTATGGATATTGAAAATTTTTCGATCTTTACTTAGCTGGGAGCCAGCTAAAATTAAAATCAATTTCCAGGTCACATTCATATTTAACCATATGCATCCCTTTTTTGTAACAAATACATATGGTTAAATATGAATTGTGACCTGGAAATTGATTTTAATTTTAACTGGCCCCAGCTAAGTAAAGATCGAAAAATTTTCAATATCCATACGGCATTGACCCCATAAAAATAATGTTTATAATTAAAAAAAGACTGATGATGAAGACCATGTCTTCGAAACTATAGTCTCAAACAGATAAATAATATATACACAGATATATATATGTGTGTATGTTTGTTTGCATCAAGCAGAGGACAACCTCTTTGTTTCTCTTTGTGAATCAACAACTCTGCTACTCTCGGCAAAACAAAAATTTTTCAATACATATTATAATTTTTTGAAAATATGGTTTTGAAGGCCTTATTTTCATATAAAATATGTCTAATAGAAATTGTCAAAACTCATTGAAAAATGCATTTATTAATAATAATAAGACTTAACGTTTATTTTTTCCATTACAAATGAAAAATTCTGCTATCCTAGCACTTTGACATTCTAATTTTATCCTTGGAATAATCGAAATCGTTATGAAAAGTTAACCAGTATTCAATTTTGTTAATTGGTTTAACTAACGTTTAAATTTCAGGCAAAGTTTTGCAATCTACTCTCCATTCAGTAAAGAATTAATTTAGCAATTTCAAATTAGTAAAATCGGCAAAGTATCGACCTTAAATTTCATCTTTACTAGAAAGTTATATAAGTACTCTTTACGAGTTGTAGAAAACTGGCTGTAATGGACGAATTAATAATACCAGAGAGCCGAGCTTCTCTGTGTTTTCTCTTTAATTTTAGTACAATAATTTTCCAAGTGCTCATATCTTTTAAGGCGACCACGAGGGTGTTATTGCCTCTTCTCTATAGTTCATTCCATTTTAAGATGCCACTATATATTTCAAATAGACACTCAGAGCGTAAAGGCTAAGCAAAAGTTTTTGCTGCAGCTTTTTAAAAGGAAAAACAAAAACTAGACCCATTTAAGGTCGGATCGACCACCTGGTTAAACTTAGCTGAAGGTCAACTTTTCCATATGACTCATTACCTATACCCCTGCCTTGACTCTATCTATCGAAATAAAGGCTTACCACTTCCGAACCCCCCTCTCGTTCGAAGTGACGGGGTCTAGAGAGAAAGAAGGCGAACAACACGTCTGGAGTCAGCCAGAATTCAAAAGCTGCCACAGGCGGATCAAATTTGGCCTTCACATCTAATTTGTTTAGGGGTTTTTTCCTTAGACGGTTAGTTGATCAAGGCTGAAGAGTCCCATCCACACGTTCCTTATTAGTCGCCTCTTACGACAAGCAGGGAGTATTGCAGGTCTATTCTACGCCCAACCCACAGGGCAAAATTCTCCATATATCTATATAATATATATGAGAGCTAAATCAGTTGGGAAAATATTCTACTGATCAATTGTAGAGGGAACAAACCAGCCTTTAATTAGAACAAAGTAACCCAGAAGTTCTCAAGGATGATCTACCTATACTGATAGTATAAATATCTGATTTTGCACCTTCTTAAGTTTTCATTTAACTACTTTGATTTTTGGCGAATAAGTATAACCACAAAGAACGCGTTGTGAACGTAACCTGGAATATTCATGTGTTCTTTATCGACTGTAACCACAGAGAATTAACATTTGAATGGGATAAACTCATCAGAAATTCAACATCTTGTTATGGATTGATGGTTTCAGCCGTAACTTCTCTTTTGAAAAACAATTTATCAATCCTACAGTCTAAAGTTCTATCATAACTTGAGTCGTTTTTCATCAAAATGTGTTGTTTTTTTGGAAAGGAATTCTTGAAGGAAAAGATAGTGAAGCCCCACTTTCTTCTACAAAGCGTTTTTGTTAATTTGATGTACTTTTTCAAATGGGAGAAAAGCTGATCTCTGACCCCACGCCATTTACCATATTTTGATTTCGGTTTGTAATTTTTTTTTCGCTTTATTTTCCAATATATTTCAAAAGGAAAATATGCATATCGTCACCCTAAGTATTTGAACCGTTGTTAAGTATTTGAACCGTGGTTAGGCATTCGAACCGCGGCTAATCATTTGAACCCTGCTTAATCATTTGAACCGTGGTCAAGCATCTGAACCGTGGTCAAGTACTTGAGCCTCGGTTAAGCATTTGAACCGCGGTTAAATATTTGAACAGGGGTTGAGTATTTGAACCGTGGTTAAGTATTTGAACCGTGGTTAAGTACTTGAACCACAGTCAAGTATTTGAACCGTGGTTAAGTATGAAAACAGCTAATTAAATATGAAATCAACAATGTAAGTATTTGAACCATGGCTTAGTATGTGAACAGTAGTTAAATATTTGAACCACGGTTAAGTATTTGAACCGTGGTTAATTATTTGAACCACTGGCCAATGCATTTATTTGAACCGTGGTTAAGTATTTGAACCGTGGTTAAGTATTTGAACCGTGGTCAAGTATTTGAGCCCTGGTTAAGTATTTGAACCGTGGTTAAGTATGAAAATAGCTAATTAAATATGAAATCAACAACGTAAGTATGTAAATTCAGTCGAATTGAGAACTTGCTCTTTTTTTTAAAGTCGGTTAAAAAGGCCCTTTGTTTTGGGTTGCTAACAGAAACAGTTTTATTGTTGCTAAGAGTAACCGCTAAAAGTTTTAGGTTGCTAACAGAAACAGTTTTATTGCTCTCCTGTAAAACAATATATTTTGGAGTTAAGACCTTTGCGCATTAAGGTAACGATATTTAATAATTATAATTAAACTGTCGTTTAATATTAAGTTTTAATTGAATGTAATGGAAGGCAGCCCAGGGGTAGTGAGGAAAGAAAAAATTAACACATATCAAATAAGGTGTAATTTATTGGAATCCTTACTGCGTTCCTTTCAAACCGACGCGACGTTTCGAAGGATTCTTTCCCTCCTTCTTCAGGGTTTCAAAGGGTCAATGAATGAAACAAATAAAATGTTTCCTCCTCTCCACAGTAGTGTTCAAAACTTTCTTCTTTTTTAGCAAAGGCATAGAAAAATAATTTTTTTTCCTCATTTCCTTAATTACAATCAATTTAAATTTCTACCAGCCCGTCTCTCAAGAGAAAATTTCGTTGCAATTAAGTTTAAAATTTAATTTTTTGCACCCAATCTGTTGTATGATCTCTTTTAAATTGTTGACGTTTCAACTTCTTTATGAATCTTTCAAGTCAATCAACATCAACTGATACAACAAATAAGATTAATCATAATTTCATATCCTTTATATATTTATGTAATCTCTGTATTATAAAATGAACATCTACCTATGTATATTTTTTATCGTTTCCACTCCTCTTGACGGCACGAGACCATTATTTATACTCTTACCCGCTATTATTCTGTGCTGATAACCTACGAACTGTGCGTGAGTGACTCATCCCTAATTCCAAACTCATATTTTCATGTTTTACAAAAATGGGATTAAAATTGGCCAGTTTGCTATTGTTATTCACTAGTGATGAAAGTTATTCGAGAAATAGATAAAAATGAGAAGCCAACGAGAAATTGGATAAGAAGTTGGGACAGAATAAGAGAGGCTTGGATTAAAGCTGATGTACCGTAGACCAAAATATTTTTTTGGTGTCAAAACATTGATTCAAAAGAATGTGAGAGAAGTATATTACAGTCGACTCTCGATAATTCAAACTCTTCAGCTGTTAACTTCGGTTAATCGAAAAAAATGCTGCCTATTTTGATATGCTCGATAACTGGAAATCCTTTTCGTAACAAGAGGGGAGGGAACGTTCTATAATTCGAACTAGGCCACTTCCCCTCTTTATAATTCGATTTTTTTTTTAATTAAATAGGTATAATAATTTATTTACTTTTTATAAATGCAAAAACTAACTGCCCAAAATTGGGGAAGGGAGATCAAAAAATGAAAATCTAGGCCTATGGACCCAACTCAACTAAATATTGTATACATAATCAATAGGCCCCTCAAAGTCTAGACGTGCAAAAAACTAACCGCCCTTAATTTTGAGTTCGATTTCAACCAAAATCTAATCAGCTCTAAATCTCAATGCACCTAAACTAGATGTGAATTTTTGATCTGGGTATGAAAAAAACTAACATCAACATCCAATTACTAACAGACATTTGGAGAATATAATTAATATCTCGAAAAATATAATTTTTTCGATGTTCACTTATTAGAGCTTTTTTATAGACCGAAATTCCATGGTGTCGTCCATTTTTTTAATCAAAAAAAGTTTCAGCCGTTTTTGAGATATTTCGAAAAAAAAAATCAATAACAAACACTTTTTCATGCACGATTACAATTCTTGACCATAGCCCCTGTATGGTAATGTAAAAATAAATTATCTACGGAAATTGAGTGGATATTGATGAGGCAGTCCAAAAAAAGAAGATAATTTAAACTAAATTTGTATTCATAAACCGACGTTTCGGAGGCTATCCCCTTCTTCTTCAGGGTTTTGAAAAGTCAGTGAAAGAAATCCAATGCGACATTCCCATCTGTCTCCTCTTTCAGTGGTAGTAACAATAATAAATTGTACTATATTACTACCAAGCCCCTAAAACCTTAGTAAATTGGATATTGAATTGTATCTAAGTTTCTGAGATTGGCTCGTGATCCCGGCTTCTTTTCCTTATACTCTGTTCTTTTCACTATGGAGGGGCCAGCCCATACAGGCCTTTAGGGGATCCACCTTCTGGTGTATCTCCTTCTCTCATCAATATCATAAAAAAAAACAGTATAACTCTTGTTAGAATGAAATACAATATATTATTGTTACTGCCACTGAAAGAGGAGACAGAGGGAAATGTCGCATTGGATTTCCTTCATTGACTTTTCAAAACCCTGAAGAAGGAGGAGGATAGCCTCCGAAACGTCGGTTTTATGAATAAAAAGATAGTGTAAATTATCTTAGATTTTGGACTGCATCATCAATATCCACTCAATTTCACTTATCAGTCCGTCTCCAAAAATTACGTCAATCTTATCTATGGAAAATTTTTCTTTTTATAACTATATTTCAAATTGAATATTTGGGGAGGGGAAAAAATCACGATAATAAAATGGGGTCATTAATGAAAAAGTTTAAGAAGCGCTGCTTTATGTCAAAGAATATATCTAGAAGATCTTTGAATAAAATGACTTTGAATTGATATTTAAATGCCATGTTATTCATTAATATTCCAAGGGTTGTTATAAACCACCATCATCCAAATCAACCCCGTCATCATTTAAGTCAATCGATCTCTTTTGGAAATTCTTCCAGCGCTTTTTCTGTATTTTACATTCGCTCCTTAATCTATTCTCTTCTTCAGATCACTTTAATATTTTTGTACTTTATCCAATGCGAAGCATGGGTAAAGTATTGTAATCGGTCTCACGGCAAGCGCGCCTTCAAAGGATCCTCAGGTAAAGACTACGGAACCCATGGGCTCAATTAAGATCACAAATTGTAGTATTCAATTAGATTGAATTTTAGTACGTGACGGTTTTGCCAAAAATTACACGGAGTCTCGTCGAGAGGCCAAAAAGTGCCATTTTCTCTTGGAAGTGCGTGTGAATGTATGTATGTATGTATGTATGTTATCGTTTTTTTGGTCCACGATTTTTTCCACACCGTTGCACCGATAGAAATGAAATTGAAAACTTACCATTATTTTAACAAAATGAAGCGCTGATTAGTTTTTAGTACATATCGGCCAACAAACATTAGTACTTTATTTAAGTACTTTTTTAGTTTTTTCTAAATATTTTGAAAATGACTAAACCAATTTTGATTAAATTTAATATTGTAATTGAGTACCTTGAGGACCACAAAAAAGGTCATATAAAGTTTTTTTGTAAAATTATATTTTAAAGTACTTTACCTTAGAATAAGAGTAGTACATTGGATAAAGTTTAGAAACGATCCGTTGCAGTTTATTTTTTATTTTTTGAAAATCCACGTAAATGAATGAATAGAGGGATGAATAAAAATAAAACCTCTTCGAAATATCAATTTAGGTATCTTTTACACAATAACTCACAATTTCCTCCGGCTATTTTCGAAACAATATTTATAAAACAAATTAAATCTGTTTTATTACAGCCGGATAACTTTATTTATTACTCTTTATAAAGTCACTCAATTATAATAGGCTTTAGAATTTGTACACCTTCCTCGATTAAAAAAAAACCAAATAAAATAAAATAAAAACTAATACCAACAAATAGTTTTTCTAACCTAAATAAAGAGACTAGAATGTAACTACAGTAGGTTTAGAATAAAAAACAAAACAAAAAACAAAAAAAAAACAGGTATATGAATAAGATTTCTAAGATCATTTGGAACTCTTGATTATGAGTGAAAAAAAAATACAAAGGGTTCATACAAGTAATTTTTGTAGATTTTGAGAGGAAGATAAAATTTTATTTGGACGAAAATTATAAAATTATTTATAAGCGTCTGTGGGAATGTTTTCAGAGTGTGGCCAGTAAAGGCTCACTAGATATACTATAAGTTGAAGTTTAGTTTAAAAAGTTCTAATTATATATATATATATAACCTAACATTATACTTATATTTTTTTAACTCTAAAAAAATAGTTTTTTAACTTTATCTAAAAAGCGACATTAATACAAAGGGAGACCCTTATCAACTTTATTGAAAATTTCGACAGAAAAAAAATATTAATTTTCAAAAAATTAAACTCATTTTAAATAGTAGATTTTATAAAGAGTTAAATGAGTATATTTTTGTTGAAATTTCTCGAAAAAATTAATTTTTTAACCTTGTCTAAAAAGCGACATTGATACAAAGGGGGACCTTTTCAACTTTATTAAAAATTTCTACAGAAAAAAAATATTAATTTTCAAAAAATTAAACGCATGTTTAAATAGTACCTTTTATCAATAGTTGAATGTGTATATTTTAGTTGGAATAACTCGAAAAAATTAGTTTTTTAACCCTGTAAAAAAAGCGACATTGGTACAAAGGGGGGACTCTTATTAACTTTATTGAAAATTTCAACAGAAAAAAAAATTAAACGCATTTTAAATAGTAGATTTTATAAAAAGATGAATGAGTATATTTTTGTTGGAATAACTCGAAAAAAATTAGTTTTTTAAACCTGTCTAAAAAGCGACATTGATATAAAGGGGGACCCTTATCAACTTTATTGAAAATTCCGACAGAAAAGAAAAATTATTTTCAAAAAATTAAACGTATTTTAACTAGTAGATTTTATAAAGAGTTGAATGAGTATATTTTTGTTGGAATAATTCGAAAGAAATCCAGCTTAGAAATGTTTGATTAGAGGATACCGAAATTTCTCATCCCTCTAAATACTTACAATAAAGCAGCTTCAACTAGTTTGTCATTGATTGTTCTTCTACTGTACTTTCTAAAACTAAACTCACACTCCACAACTCATGTTAACGAAAATACAAAGCAAAATGTAAAGTTAAGCCATCTAGTCTATATAAGGCTAAAACCCCTCCTGGACCATCGTGTTATTTATCTATAGGTCTATATTACTTCTACTATACAAGTCTTATAATTCATACTTTACTGAACATCTTTTATCCCTCAGAGAGATACCAATTCCATAAAAACTAGCCTAAATATAGTCACTGCATTTTTTTAGAGATCTGGGAACCAAGGTACATTCCCTTAAGAGGAAAAAAATCTTGGAAAATATTAAGAGTAATCATATGAATAAGATTTCAGAATTTTATTATGAGATGTCAAGAGCTGCAAAGGCTTTCAAAATTGTAAGAATAAAGCAATGGAATGCTCCTGCCCTAGCAACAACAGACAATTTTCCATTCTGATGAATCCTAAGTCGGTAACCAAATTGATTTGACATCAAAACCCAGGGCCGTTCTTTGATATAGAGAGGCGGCCGCATCAGGTGGCACAGTAATATGACGGTATACCAGCGAAAAAGCCAAATAAAACTTAAAAATCTGTCATTATTTTCTATTGAATCTACATTGACTTCCACTGTAGACTACACATCTCTAATTAACTAATTTTGCTAAACTTATAGTTAGAAGTTTGTAGTAGATTGTTGTAGTTAATAGTTGATATGATTATTTTCAAGTAGTTTTTATTTTCAAAATAATAATAGTATTCGTCAAAAAATAATAAAATAATTTTCTAAATATAGAATTAACATAAGAAATTATTGATTACATTATTTAACTTTTGCGGTTCAAATTGCTTTAAGAAAAATTAAAACTAATGTTTAAAAAGTTAATTTGTCTAAAAAAAGTAACTACACTTTAAGTAAAAAAAACTGCGAAAAGGAAAAATGACATTCGATATTAGGGCTTTCTCGGCGGGATCATCCGTGGCCTAGTTGGTAAAGGTGCTTTTCGGTTAAAGGAGAGAGACTCGGGTTCGAATCCTGTCAGGTGGATAATTCATTTCCATTTCAAAAAATAATAAAATAATTTTCTAATTGTAAAATTAACATAAGAAATTATTGATTACATTATTTAACTTTTGCGGTTCAAATTGCTTTAAGAAAAAATTAAAACTAACGTTTAAAAGTTAATTTGTCTAAAAAAAGTAACTACACTTTAAATAAAAAAAAACCGCGAAAAGGAAAAATGACATTCGATCTAAGAGCTTTCTCGGCGGGATCACCCGTGGCCTATTTGGTAAAGGTCCTCTTCGGTTAAAGAAGAGAGACTCGGGTTCGAATTCTGTCGGGTGCTTAATTCATTTCCTTTTCAAAAATAATAAAATAATTTTCTAAATGTAGAATTAACATAAGAAATTATTGATTACATTATTTAACTTTTGCGGTTCAAATTGCTTTAAGAAAAAATTAAAACTAATGTTTTAAAAGTTAATTTGTCTAAAAAAAGTAACTACACTTTAAATAAAAAAACCGTGAAAAGGAAAAATGACATTCGATCTAAGAGCTTTCTCGGCGGGATCATCCGTGGCCTAGTTGGTAAAGGTGTTCTTTGGTTAAAGGAGAGAGACTCGGGTTCGAATCATGTCGGGTGCTCAATTCATTTTTTCTTTTCAAAAAATAATAAAATAATTTTCTAAATGTAGAATTAACATAAGAAATTATTTATTACATTATTTAACTTTCGCCGTTCAAATTGCTTTAAATATTTGTACATTTTTTCAGCTTTTTTTTTAATCACAATGTTAGATATATTATAATAGTAGGTATATAACGAATTTGACCAGGGTTTCATCCAAAGCCAAAAATGAGCGTTTTTTAAAAATTATTTTACCTTATCGTGTAAAACTAACAGTTGGATGTATCCCTTTTTTATATGATTTGTATCTTTGAATTAAAAAATAATTTTTAATAAAAAAAATAAAACCGACTTCAAAAAAATTAAATGCAACAAATAAAATAATAATAACATAAAAATGAAATAAAATACACTAAAAGGTATAAAATAATTATCTTATTTAGTTACAATTAAACGACGAAATATTAACATGAAATTACTTTTTGAAGTCGGTGCCAAACATATATTTTATGAATCGCCCTCGACGGATCTTACTTAGTACGTTTGGCTTATATAGTTTGTTTGGCACCGACTTCAAAAAGTAATTTCATCTTAATATTTCGTCGTTTAATTGTAACTAAATTTTATACCTTTAAGTGTATTTTATTTTATTTTTATGTTATTATTATTTTATTTGTTGCATTCAATTTTTTTGAAGTCGGTTTTATTTTTTTTAATAAAAATTATTTTTATTTTTCTCTTTTTAGTGATGTTATTAATAATGACTTAATATTATACCTTGCATGCATCTCGTAAGAGAAAGCGTTCGGGCGAATGAATCATAAAATGATAAAAAATTCAATTCATAAATATAGAAATTCTCTCGAAACGTTTGAGGGTTTTAAATGAATGTTTTATAAAAGACTTTATTTATTATAATTTCGATTATTTGGTCATAAGAATTGGAGATTTACGTTATTTCGTCATTGATCATATCATCAGAACTTCACCAAATTAATATGGTACCACCCCTAATGTACCCTCTTTCCAATAAAAAAAGATCATTAAAATCGGTTAATAAACAAAGAAGTTATGCTTGAACAAACATATCGAAAAAAACGGGACCAATCGGAAGCTAAACTGAGACCCAATGCAAAAAAATCATCAAAATCGGTTCACAATTGGCGGAGATAGAGGTAACATAGACACAAAAAAAAATCAGTCGATTAGAGAACCTCTTCCTTTTTTGAAGTCGGCTAAAAATACAAAGTGTCCCTCTTTTCTATTATAATAATCTTCTTTTAACCTTTGAAGTTGGTAAATATAAAACACAACTCATGCAATAATGTTTTTATAAAAGAAAAAGAAAAATTACCACATTCAATTCATTTTTCTCATAAAAACTCCAAGAACAAGCTATTTAGCGGAGTGTTTTATTATATAGGTACAAGATACATGTAAAAATAAATTTGTTTTAACTTTTATAAACTACCTGTGAATTAAACTTTATAGTAAGTAAAATAAAAAGCATTACATATTTTAATTAAGTCATATTTGAATATTATATCCAACTAGATATATAAAAAATACATTAATTAAATACAAATAAGTTTCTCGAAACTTGAAAAAATATATACTAGTATATATATATTTTTTTCAAACTTCAAGAACCTCGCGAGGGTTTGTATTAGTCAAAATAATTATTATTTAAAGCCCAATATCAAGGATGTTATTGGATACCTATGTTTGATTTTTATCAGAAGGAAACCTTCCATCAGGAGTCTATCTCTTGTGTCAAACTTACAATCCGGAGAGTTTGTTGAACCCTGTAGATATTTCCTTCTGGTGTGAATTTTATCATCAACTAGCTGACGACCGGGCCTTCCCTGGCGGGGAGCGTCCAATTTAATAATTAGTTACTAGTTAAAAGGTAGTTACTATTAGTTTTTCTAAACAACCAAACCACTTTAAATTCAATTATATACTCTAAAATGGCACTACCTGTATTAGAGTTAACTCTATTAAAGACCTTGGAGTTATTTTCGATTTCAAACTCACCTTTAAAGAACACATCACGTATGTGGTGGGTAGAGGTAATCAGAATTGGGGTTTTATATCTCGTAGCACTAAGTCATTCAAAAGTCCTGATGTGATTAAATACTTATATTCAACTCTAACTAAATCTATATTTATGTATGCATCTGCTATTTGGAGACCGAATTTGAGGGGTGACATTGATAGGATTGAGAGAGTTCAGCACAAAGTTCTAAGAAAATTACCATCACTTACTGATAATCCAATGTCACGATTTTATCATGACTACACTTTTGCTTCTGAGTCTTTCTGCCTAGCTTCTGTAAATTCCTGTATGATCGCCTCTGATTGCATATTTATATATAAAATTATGTCGGGTCAGGTAAAATGTACAGAGCTTGCTGCTCTCTTTACGCTATATAGCCCCATTTATGCATTAAGAAGAACAATGCCATTCTATCCAGAGATGCCTACTGGTAGACATCCAGTCTTCAGACTCTGTCATTGTTACAATGAGTTGGCACCAAAATTGGTTAACCCTCAGGAATTTTCTCTGGAAATCAATAAGATAGCGGCTTTATTCAAGAAGCTCACACTTGTTTATGAATAATGAATGTAATGCTAATATATAATTATGTAATGTGTTGATGTATTTAATGAATATTGTTGATTTATGTAATGAGTATTGTTAGTGTATTGTTGTGTATGTAATGAGTATTGTTAATATATAATTTTATAATTATTTAAATTGAGGCTTTTAGCCGTTGAAAATGAAATAAATAAATAAATAAATAATTGAAATTTAAAATGATACTATAAGTATTGAAAGAATGTGCTGAATGAAATTGATTCATCAATAAGGAAAGATTTATTTAACACATTGGCTAAGCACGATCACTATCTGACCAATCAGAATCGTTCTAATAATTTAACGCTTTTCCATTGGCTATGCACTGGCCAATCAGATCGTTTGGATCATACAAACATATATACATACTTTTCTATTTTATATATACAGATGCTAGGGAATTTCCTTTAACTATATTTATTGTAAAATTGGGTTTAGCTTCCAAGGAAGTAAGGTAGCCCATCTGGCTTGAAAATCAAACATATCCTATAGTCCAAGAGCTGGTGACACATTTTTGAGTACGGATTTGACCCAACTAGAAATAATGCGTAATAGTAGAGTCTATGATAGTTGTACAAGGAATGGCCAGTCTGGCTGGTCTAAGCAGGTGGACCAGGTACTGCGCATGGTGTGAGTGCGGTAAAAAAACATATGTGTTAAAAAATATTTTGACCCACAATGAAATTATAAAAATTATAATTTATAGTCAATTATAAACATAATATATTCACCCCAGACCATTTGAGTGGTGGGACGTGGAACCAGACCACTCAAAGTGTATTTTTACAACATGCAAAAAATGGCATGATGCTATTTGGTCTGGTTCCACGTCCCACCACTCAAATGGTCTGGGGTGAATATATTATGTTTATAATTGACTATAAATTATAATTTTTATAATTTCATTGTGGGTCAAAAATATTTCTTAACACATATGTTTTTTATCGCACTCACACCATGCGCAGTACCTGGTCCACCTGCTGTGACCAGCCAGACTGGCCATTCCTTGTACAACTATCATAGACGGTACTATTACGCATTGTTTCTAGTTGGGTCAAATCTGTACTCAAAAATGTGTCACCAGCTCTTGGACTTTTATAACATCTTTGATTAAAATTCATATATGTATATATATAGGAAGACTGATAGGGTGATAACCACCACCCCTCAAAATGTTGAAGTAAATGTCGAAATTTTACAGAATATAAATAAACATTCAATAAAAATTTAATAAAAAAATACCCTGATATAAAAAAGCAATCTGGCCATCAAGGAGGTCATCTCCCCTACTCCTAGGAGTATATCCATACTCCTTAGGCCCCTTGGTGGGTAACTAACCCCCATATTAATTCAAAATCGACTTAATTAATAAAACTCAGTTATTTTTCGAAAATCTTTGTTTCTCTAATGCTATAGAAAATAAGTGATATTCGTTTATAGTATCTATGCATTTAAGGTCATTTTTGGAAAAAGTTTAAACTATGAAATTACTTTCAAAATACGATTTCTAATATATTATTTCTTAGATTTACAAATTTCTTGACTCAGTGTAAATATTCAGAATACCTACATTGAATTTTGATATATAACAAATTCAGGGTTGTTTGTTTTTTGTTGGGGGGGGGGGGGGGTCAAAAATTTAGCGTTTTTAACAGTTATTATTTTATTTTTTTCCCTAATTTCCTTATAGAGAAAACTTTGGTTATGATTAGAGACCGGATTTTTATGCAATAAAAACCGCCAAAATAAGCCATAAAACATGCAGTTAAAAATGCAAATATACAAGTAATATGCAGTTTACGTTGAAATATGGAAAAATATGCAGTTATAAAGATGGCAAAATAAATTTTTTATGCACTAAAAAATTAAAATTGAATACAAAAAGACTATATATTTAAAGGAATAAAATGATAAAGTAAGCTACAGTCATCAAATATGTACATTTATTGGGTAAAAAATTACACTAATTTACACACAATTCCGCACACATACACACACACGAACACTCAATGGCCAAAATGGGCTATAGTTCCCGAAGGCCATTAAAAAAAATACATTACGAAAGGATCTCAAAAATAATTAAAATTTGATTTTACTGTGAATAATGTATGTATACAAGTATTTTTTTTTTAATTATCTTCAGTTTATTATGTCTTCGGCCACTTAAAATTGATTTATACGTTGGAAAGACGCGGTCCACATCCACAGATGTAATGGGAACGAATTTAAAGGAACTTAAAACCCCCCACTTTTTTTGAAAGAAAAAGATTGCAAAATTTTCGGCATTTTCGAGTAGAGAATAATATCTAGTTAAGTCAAAGTACAACTGAATAATAAGAAAAATAAGCGGATTGTTGTTTTTAGCATGTTTATATCTTTTGTAACCCCAAAACTCACTCTTGTCGTTGAGACCTATTTTTGTTTTCGTCGAATTTAAATTAGTGTCCACCTGTTTTATTTCTTTTTTTCATTCTTTCTTCGAAAAATTACTTTTAAAACATCTGTATTTAGCGCAAAATATGCAATTGTATGCAATATCCTTCAAATATGCAATTTTATGCAATATTACTCAAATATGCAAAAATATAGAGTATAAATTTTAACCCACAGTATCCTAGATGCATGGATAGATAATTGATCTCCTGGGTCGTATGTGGCGGCAAACAAAAAACAAAATATGCAATTGCATAGGAATCTGGTCTCTACTTATGATTAAAGACTATTATAAATAATAATATTTCCTAAAATTTGAAAAATATTTTAATATTGGTTTTAATATTGACATCTTTAATTTAATATTATAATTCATGATAATAATTATTTTTGTATAACAGATAATTTATCTTTGAATTTTTGTAATGTAAATACATTAAACAATATATTTTACTAGCTGCTCCATGCGTGTCTTCTGCACCTAGGCCCTCCGGGTGGGTTGCCCTGGCGGGCAGCGTCTCGAGATGATCAAACGTTTTTTTATACATTTAACGCATGGCTAAGCACGATCGCTATCTGACCAATCAGAATCGTTCTATTAATTTAACGCTTTGCCATTGGCTATGCACTGGCCAATCAGATCGTTTGGATCATACAAACATATATACATACTTTTTCATTTTATATATATAGATCTAGCAAAATCTATATTAAATGCAATAACGGTACCTATCAATATTACATGTAAGTAATTGAATAATATTTATAAGAGGCTTAAAAAATCAAACAGATTTGGTTTTTGCAGCTTAAATCGCTCTTGAAATTCACATCACGCAAAGTTTTAGTTAAGCCTAACAGGATGATTTAATTGTGTTATAATGACAATTAGCAAAATGCAATTTATTTCGGCCCTTGTGTTTTTTTTTGTTGACAAAAACAAACGAGTTAATTTCTTAATAATAAGATTGATTATTTTTGTTATTTTACAGACTGATTTGGAAAGTTTATTTAGTATGTCGGACCATGACCGAATTCCGCAAATAAATTCAATTTAATTAAATTCATGGTTCTTAATTAATTTTATTCTAATTAACTCGAAATATCTGGGTCTATTTAACTGCAGTAAATGAAGGGAATATTTACAAAAACAATAGATTTGAAATAAAAGGAGATTCTAATTTAAGTTAATTATAATATAGGTATAAGTGCCTTGAGCACCGAGCGATGCTCGGAACTTTTTGCCTCTAAGTATTTTAAGTTTCAAATTTCAAGGCTCTGCGACTTACCTAAGACGATATATGAATGATTAAAATATTTATTTTACGACACTCCTAATTTACACCCCCATCCTTTATTTCAATCGGATTAAAATCTATACACGACTAATAACTCATGACACTTGATAAGTACACCAATTTTAAACAAAATCGTTAGTTGAGTTTTTGAGAAAATAAAATAAAACGAAAAATTGTTCATGTAAATGTCTACTTCCGGTGTTCTGATTTCAATCAAAAGCTTGCTATGCCCCTTCTAGCCTATATCGAGCTTTAGTTTAGAATTTTGTAGCACTGAGTCTTATGGTTGCGAAATGCAGGGGGTACATTCTTACTTACGTAAACATCAACTTCCGGCACTTCTATTTTAGCCAAAATCTTGTAGCCTCTAGATAGCTTAACTTTCAAATTTCAAAGATTAGAAAGATGGTTAACTAAGTTTGATTTCTAAAATATTTCTTTGGAGAATCATATGCTGGGGATCTAGTAACAATTGGAGAATCCGGGGTAACTTTTGAGCCCTAAGGGTCAGTTGTATGTCGGTTTGTAAAGTCTTTGTTAAGTTGACAAACGGTCAAACCATAGTATTCACCTTGTCCGCGGCCGTATGGCCAATCAGATGACACTCACTTTCATCTTTGTTAAATTGACAAACGGCCAAACCTTAGTATTCACCTTGTGCCCGACTGGATGGCCAATCAGGTGAAAGTGAGTGTCATATGAATGGCCATACGACCGGGCACAAGGTGAATACTAAGATTTGACCGTTTGTCAACTTAAAAGACCTGAAAGTGAGTGTCATCTGATTGGCTATACGGCCGGGCACAATGTGAATACTAAGGTTTGACAGTTTGTCAACTTAACAAAGACCTGAAAGTGAGTGTCATCTGATTGACCATTCGACCGGGCACAAGATGAATACTAAGTTTTGACTGTTTGTCAACTTAAAAAAGACCTGAAAGTGAGTGTCATCTGATTGGCTATACGGCCGGGCACAATGTGAATACTAAGGTTTGACAGTTTGTCAACTTAACAAAGGCCTGAAAGTGAGTGTCATCTGATTGACCATTCGACCGGGCACAAGATAAATACTAAGTTTTGACTGTTTGTCAACTTAACAAAGACTTTACAAACCGACATAGTTACAACTGGCCCTAAGTTCTGATGTTAGACAGCCCAAAATCCAATCGATTCTCCGTATTGAAAAGACAAACATATTGTCAACAGAACGAACTTTCTTCGAATTTCTCTTCTCGAATTATCGTGGGTATCAGAATTCAGAAACCTAGATATACAAAGGTCTACCTCCAAGTTGAACCAAATAAAATATATATATATATTAAAAAAAACTTTCAAGTAGATCAAAACGTTATACCCTTTTAGGAAGACTAAAACAAAACAGGTTTTTCTCTGTGTAAGAGTGATAGTAAGCATAGTGGGGGAGAAATAACTGGAATAGATATTGTGATTGGGGATTACCCTTGGAAGATAAAGACGACACAACAACAAACTTGATGAAATACGAGAAAGTTCACTAAAAGAAAAATATATGAAAGAGAAAATTCAGTATGAAACGATAAGAAAATATTATTTGAAAAAACATGCTTGTGACGTTCGTTTTATGTTATTATTGCAAGAAATTATATTTCCAAATTGGGAATGTTGATTTTGTGCGGAATAACAAAAAGATAGAGAAACTCATAAATTCTAATTATAATCATATCTATAAAATAGGGGAAAGCAACCTGAAGTTTTGATTCAAATTTACACATCAAATTTTGAAGATAAAATAAAATACTTGGAAATTTAAGTAAAATAAAAATATGAAAAGTTTTAAGGTAGATCACACTCCTGAAAATTTTGATCATATGACAGGTAAAATTCAAGCGAAGCAGCCCGTATACCATCGCATACTACTAAAGGGCATTTGTGCCTGTGTCTGTTTATTTATACCATTTCTACCAATGTCCCTCCCCCTTGAAATAATAAATCAAATAACTCCTAAACTGTTGACTCTACGACAAATTCCATTAGAAGCAAAATTGTTGAGAATGTAATTTTTGACATTTTTGTTTAAATTTTTTTGAAAATAATCACCCAAAATGGGGGGAGGGTCAAAAAATAAAAATTCTAGCCCTTTGGACCAAACTAAATTTTGTATACATAATCTGTGGGCCTCTAGAAAGCTAGAATTGGGGTGGTGTTCGGTGTCGGTAGATAATATAATTGTCCAATATGGGCACACAAGACAGCTGGAGATTTATTTCACCGCCAATGTTGCCCTTAAACAACTTATTCAAGTAGAAATTTTTCATGTACCTTCTGAGGTAAATTTTGACTATTTTTTCAATTTTTGATCGCCCCCCCCCCCCCACGGGCAAAAACCCCCGGTCTCATTCGTATGAAATGTTTTTGTTTGTTTTTTTCAAATAAATACTTTATGCGATATTAAATTTACCTTCAAACCTTTTGTACCTTATGAGGTAGCAATATGTGGCCGGGCTCCCGGGCTATATATATTTCGGGGTACGAGCCCATCTTCTGAAAATATCTTTTATTTTTGAGAAATTTACCTAGAATATTAATATTTTTAAAAATTTTAAATTTTCATTACTTTATTAAAATATGTTTCACCATGAATCTTCACCATTATCCCTTAACAAAATAGATAAATATTAAATTATCCAGCGATAAATTATTAGATATCTTCTTCTTTAAGTGACATATCAGGTCTCCCTGACGTTTTGGCTCCTCTCCACATATACCTGTGCTGAGTGTGTTTAGCTGTTTTTACACAGATATACTGGACCTACTTTTTAACGCCGGTTCGGAAGTGCTAGTTTGGAGAGGTTACTAGCCAATTATACTCTTGGTAGTTTGCCATTGCTTTCAAAGAGGAGGCGGCTGCAAATATCTGCAGAGACTCAGTCTTGAAACAGCGTATTTCAAGCCAGCGGCCCGACACTCTAACCACTGACTCACAGATATACGGGACCTACTTTTTAACGCCGGTTCCGAAGGGCTAGTTTGGAGAGGTTACTAGGCAATTATACTCTTGGTAGTTTGCCATTGCTTTCAAAGAGGAGGCGGCTGCAAATATCTGCAGAGACTCAGTCTCGAAACAGCGTATTTCAGGCCAGCGGCCCGACACTCTAACCACTGACCCACAGTCGCCTATTTAGATCTCTAAACTAACTTTTTGCTAGAGCCCTGTCTCTTCCGATTTCGTTAATAAATATCAAATATAGGGTATCGATTTCTTGACGAAAGATGTGCTAAAGGATAATTTCCAAATGAATTTTGACTTCTTTGGAATAAATCAATTTCTAGCGCAGAGCTAGGGGAATTTTCGCTGAAACCATAAGATAAACTTAACGAATAAATATAAATTTGAGTGCGAGCCAAAATGTATTGTATTGTATAGAATTTTTCCAAAGCTTTTTCTAATTGTAACCCCCCTCTCGTTCTGGATTTCATTTCTCTTTCCCAAACATCTGGCTATCATTCTTCGAAGATTTTTATTTTTATGAATAGATTTCATTTGATTTTATCTCTCGTATTCTATTTCATGGATAAGTGAAATAGACATAGCAAAAATATATAAATATATTTTTACCATGGAAGAATATTACAATCGGCTTATAGATATAATTTATCTTTTGATTGATTACTTCACTCGAATGATTTCTTTTTTTAATATTTTTGTTGATTTATTTGAATCCCACTCAGTTGTTATCTGACATTTTGTCAAAAACCAATTTCGATGAATTATATTTTGAAAGTACTAAGGGAAAAAAATATAAAATAAAAATTCAACGAAAAACCATAATATATTCTCTATATCACGTAATGTGAAGATGTGAAGTAGTTCGATCGCCTGCCGGGGTCCTGACACTTTGATAGCTTCTATCTCAAAGGTGAAAAAAGTAAATTTCACTTTGTGACTCCTAATAGAAAGGAATCGTTAACAGTAAAAGTTTAGCACCGGATTTAGAACATATAACCAGATATTGTGGTCTCCAGAAGCCGATTAGGCCATGATATAAGGGATGAAAACTTTGAAATCCTTCAAAAACCTAGAAGAGATATACATTGGAGAATTTAAAATATTATATAATCGAATTATTATCAGAAGCTCAATAAATATTAAACGAAAAACCATATATAATTACTTCCCCATAATATATTTTCTATATCATATAATGTGTCAGGACGACACTTTGAGAGCTTCTATCTCAAAGTTGAAAAAGTTAATTTCACTTTGTGACTCCTAGGATGAAGGAATCGATACCCGTAATAGTTTAGCACCGGATTTAGAACATATAACCAGATATTGTGGTCTCCATCAAAAGCCAATTAGGCCATAAAATAAGGGAAGAAAACTTTGAAATCCTTCAAGAAGAAAGTAACACCTAGAAGAGATTTATATTGGAGAAGTGAAACCCCTCAAATCCGAACTAATTGGGGCTGTAGTATGTTCGGATTAGCCAAAAGCAGCTTCGACAATTGAAGATAACTGATATCAAGTGAAAGATTAAGTGATATTTTGTGTGTTTCTATTATTATTTCATTGTTTTTGGAAAGTGATTCACCTAAATAATTTCAATTACCAACTTTTACCACAAGTTTTACAATCCTGGATGACATAAGTATGTAGACACATTTACACTTTGTTACGTATGCTAACTGTAGGTAGTCGAAATTTACCTCAAAAGGTACATGAAATTTTTTTTCATGGCTATTTATTTTACAATGCACAGCTACAAAAAACAATGCATGCAAATTAAAAAGCAACAAAGCCTCCGAATTTCGTTTCTTATGAGCCGGAATTTATTTATATAATACAATGGGGACTTATCCCGGTCGAAATTTTTCATGTACCTTATGAGGTAAATTTTGACTTTTTTTTAATTTTTGATCGCCCCCACGGGCAAAAGTCCCCGGTCTCATTTGTAAAAAATGGGTTTTTTTCAAATAAACACTTTATTCGATATTAAATTTACCTTCAAACCTTTTGTACCTTATAAGGTAGAAATATGTGGGCGGGCTCCCGGACTATTGTGTCATCCAGGATTGAAAAACAGTAAAATTTTTTTATTGAAATTCTTTTGGTTAATCACTTTGCAAAAACAATGAAATAATGATAGAAACACTCAAAATATCATTTAATCTTTCATTTGATATCAGTTATCTTCAATTGTCGAAGCTGCTTTCGCCTAATCCGAACAAATTGAAATCCGAACAGGCTACAGCCCTCAATTAGTTCGGATTTGAGGGGTTTCACTGTATTTATATGTTAAAATATATGTATTTCACCTCCGATATGACATCAGCGCCACTCCGGTGTTGACTATCTTAACTTAACTTAAACGCTTCACTTCATTTTCTACTCGAGTTCATGTAACTTGCTATATATCGCTTTTTCCTCATGTACTATTCTATTTTATTGTAATATGTGCAACCTCAATAAAACGCTTTATATATTTTATCTATAAAATTATCTATCATTGTGATATTCCGCTATCCACGCCTTTTATACCTCTTAACATATATATTTAATATTTTTAATTTGAAGATATATTTTCATTTATTAAAATTTTTTTTTCTATTTTCAGGTAAGCTCTCCATCATTCATTTGCTGTTTTCAGTTCTCTAATCAGGTAAACTCGACCAAACATAATGCTTTTATTTAGATCTATTTTTTTTAACATTTTGAATAATTATTTTGATGTAAAACTTCCAACTCCGGACTATAAATTCAATTTTAACTTTTAACCTTTCAAACAAAACATGCATTTTTATTTTCATTCAATATATTGTCTATATGTAGCTCAAAATATTACATTCTCTTTAATCAGATACTAGAGCCATCTATATTAACATTTTAGTTCCAATTTCCATGATTAAATTACAAACATTTTTTTTTTTTTTTTTTTTTGTTTTTACTGAAGTAATAATCCAACATTAGCTACAATTAACCATTAGTTCACTTTATTATCCATGAGTTTATTATAATTAGCAAAACCGAATATTACTTTCTCCAAATTTCCATTGTTTAACGCAATGCTCAGAGTTTAAAATTATTCAATTTTTGATATTTTTAACCGACTTCAAAAAAGGAGGAGGTTCTCAATTCGACTGATTTTTTTTTTTTGTGTCTATATTACCTCATATCTTCGCCAATTGTGAACCAATTTTGATGATTTTTTTTTGCATTGGGTTCAGTCTAGTTTCCGATTGGTCCCGTTTTTTTTTCATTGGTATTGGACCTTTTTTGATATATTTGTTCAGGCATAACTTCTTTATTTATGAACCGATTTTAATGATTCTTTTTTTAATGGAAAAAGGGTACCTTATGGGTGGTATCATATTAATTTGGTCAAGTTCTGAACATATGATATCTCCAATTCTTATGACCAAATAATCGAAATTATAATAAATAAAATCTTTTATAAAAAAAATCTTAAAACATTCATTTAAAACCCGCAAACGTTTCGAAAGAATTTATATATTTATGAATTTAATTTTATTATCATTTTCCGATTCATTAGCCCGACGCTTTCTCTTACGAGATGCATGCAAGGTGTTATATTAAGTCACTATTAATAACATCACTAAAAAGAGAAAAATAAAAATAATTTTTATAAAAAAATAAAAATAAAACCGACTTCAAAAAAATTAAATGCAACAAATAAAATAATAATTACTTAAAAATCAATTAAAATACACTAAAAGGTATAAAATAATTATCTAATTTAGCTACAACTAAACGACGAAATATTAACATGAAATTACTTTTTGAAGTCGCTGCCAAACATATACATTTTATGAATCGCACTCGACCGACATTACTTAGTACGTTTTGCGGGTAAACTTGCTTATATAGTTTGTTTGGCCCCGACTTCAAAAAGTAATTTCATGTTAATATTTTGTCGTTTAGTTGTAACTAAATTAGATAATTATTTTATACCTTTTAGTGTATTTTATTTGATTTTTAAGTTATTATTATTTTATTTGTTGCATTTAATTTTTTTGAAGTCGGTTTTATTTTTTTTATATGAGATTCAGGAAACGAGGTCTATTAAATCATGGATTATGATTTTATTCTCCAATCGTAGGTAACGTTTCGTCAGTTTATTAAAACTTCTTCAGGCTTCTTGAAGTCTGTATAAAATTCGAATTGTTTTACAAAATGCCCTGCCAATATCATTAACATTTGTGCAATTTAACTTTTATTTCATCGTTGATAACGATGTTGAAGCGGGAGGCCCGGGTTCGAGCCTGGCTAGTATATAAAATTTCTTCTGGCTAAAACTCGGCTCCCTCACTAACACTACTAACACTTTACTGATGTGCTGTCTAAAGGGGCTTTGTTTCCGATGACAATAAATAAATAAATAAATAAAAAATTATTTATAAGCTGTAGATCCTTTATATATATATTTTTTTTTTTGGGGGGGGGGGTTGTTAAATATATATTTATGTTATGCCGTAGGCTAAATCGAAAAATAGAAATACTTGGTCCAAAATCCTGAAAAAAAATAAACATTAAATATTATAATATTATATTTAAAAATAACATAACATAAATATATATTTATAACAACCCAAAAAAAAACAATTAAAAGTTTAATTAAAAAATTTATTTTTTTATAAAAATATAAATTTGAATGATTTAATTATTTTTTGAAAAGGAATAATTAATATAATTGCCGACAATGATTGAACAGACACTAGACCACAGTTCAATCGTGACCCGTGACGTGACTCGTGACGGATCAATCCCATTTACTGCCCAGGAAAATAAAATGTACCTGAATTCAAATATAAGATATTAATTTGAGCTTAGAGTTAATGCTGCAGCGCCATCTGTGTCTTGAATTGGTACCAAGCGTGACGCATGATCTGTGACGGCTCAATCCCATTTATAACCAAGTAAAATAAAAAGTGTGCAAGGCGCGCCAAAAGAAGTCATCATTTCAAAAATTCTTTCGGGTTGAGTCAGTCCCAGTGAATCTAGAAAATATGTTAAAATATTCTGAATCTAGAAAATATGTTAAAATATTCTACTTTACCACTAGTCAGATTCAATTGAGTACCGAAACGCATCTTAATAATGTCCTTTAGTTTAAATTGCATTTTTTTTTATTTTTAACCGATCACGAAGAATTTTTCAAAAATTAGAGTAATAATGCATTCTTGGGATGTGTATTACTAGAAGTCTTTTTTTTTATTATGAGCCATATTTTATCTTCATATTCACCACATGCATTACTGAGAAAAACTCTGGGAGTGTCAAGACTACATAGATTAAGAAAATATCAGTTAAGTCGAAATTATCTCATTAAAACATAAGAAATATCAAAATATTGAAACAACTGGATATGATGAATAATTCCCATCACCTAAAGTAGGAGATAAAAAATATAATCCACATGAATAATAGAGATTCGAGAAGATCAATGATGAGATGCATAGACATGTTCTGGAATATGGATGGTGGCGAATCAAGCAAATTTGTAAAAATATTTAAAAAAAGAAGAATATTATCATCTTGGTAAGTTAGATATTTTGAACATCCCATTTTTTAAAAAAATTTTGTTTTACCGAGAGTAGCATAGTTATTGATTCAGAAAGCAGAATTAATGAGATCGTCCTCTCGTTTGTGTGGTTAGGTTGCTTTAGCAACAAAATGAATTTTTCTATATTCAAAGGGGTAATTGCCCCCATGAGAAATAACAGATAAAATATTTCTAATTAAAAAATCTGATGATGAAGGTCAAAACTATAGTAGGTATTTAAATAGTCATATAAGATATTAATTTGAGCTTAGAGTTGATGCTGCAGCGCCATCTGTGGCTTGAATTGGTACCAACCGTGACGCGTGATGCATGATCCGTGATGCGTGACGGCTCAATCCCATTTACTGCCAAGTAAAATAAAAAGTGTTCAAGGCGCCCCAAAAGAAGTTATCATTTCAAAAATTCTTTCAGGTTGAGTCAGTCCCGGTAATATTTTATATCTAATATTTTCATTTTTAAGGATACTTGGAGTAAAATTAATTCCCGATCGTGCCAGTATTTAAACACAGATGATTAAATTAAAAACACCTTCTTAGATTGATATTGTACGACAGCGATATCAATAGTAACTAATACACAACTTCTAATTTGAAGAGATCAAATTACACTATAATATACCCTCCACAAAAGTTCTTTCCAAAAAGGATTTCGATGCCAGAGTCTTGACAGAGAAGATATATATGTTGCAGTAAAAACTCCTTTTTAGTAAGAACAGTTCTTACTAGTTAAAACACGTTTCACTGATAAATGAATACCTTTGTGGCAACTAGAGTTTACTGATATTGGTTGAGTTTGGTTCAAAGTTCTAGGATTCATTCATGCCCTTCCGTCTCATTTTGGTGCTTATTTTCAAAAAATTTTAAACAAAAATGTCAAAAATTACATCCTCTACAACTTTGCTTCTAATTTTTGGCATTTTCGTTTAAAATTTTTTGAAAATAAACACCCAAAATGAGGTGGAAGGGCAAGAATGAAGATTCTAGACCTTTGAACCAAACTCAACCAACATCAGTAAACGCTAATTGCCAGTTCTTACTAAAACATATTCTATATCCAATAATATATATATTTGTAATCCTTTCTTATAAATGTTTTGTATCTCAAAGGTCCGATTTCCTATTCTGGAAATACTACCCCGAATTAAAACACTTCAAGAGACCATCTCCATCGCTATCAAGTTGTCCCACGCTTTCAAAGTCGCAAACTGAGATTTGGCTACCCACACCTATAAACCTTTATCTTAAGAATCAATTAACAACTTCTGTCTTTGTCTTCAAATTTATTTATTATTTATTATTTATTTGTTTCCATATTAATAAATTCATTTAAATAAAAGTGCTTTGTTTTTAACCTTTCTTTACCTGATAAACCTTTAACATTCATTTATCAGCTTTGAAAGATAATTAAATATATTAAACAGTCCACTAACATATCGAAAAACAATTTAATAATTGAACCATTTGATTAATTTAATTTTAATAAACACATAATCTTTTCAAGGGACGCCTTCATTACGAAGAATGTCCCCGATCAGCTTCATTACTGGCATTTCGAGAAGCGAAGTTAAATCTAACATTAGTTAGTCATCTTGATCAGCTAATTAATTAAATTCCTTTCCCGAACAGATCCATATACTCGTACATACATGAAAATATTGTTTAATAAAAATTTTATTAAGTTCTTTCGAGGACTCAAGAATAATTTTTTCTTCCTCAGAATCACTGATTTGTTAACTATTTGTTTTTTTGACCAAAGAACATTGAACAAAAACACAGTTTATAATTGGACTTTACAAAGAATGATTTAGAATATTAATAGTTATGTTTTCCTGATAATAGATACTCAATTAGTTTCTTTGAAAAGTTTAGCTTTAATTGGAAATATTAATTAACCGTTCATTCGAAAAATAAATTTTCGATAAAATCAGTCAATAAGGGGGGCCAATGGGGGAGGAGAATCAATATTCTGGGGAGACGACTCTCCATCCGAGTACTGTCCATCCCGGAAGACTCCTCCAGGGCTCCGAGTCAGCCATCCAGCCGCTGGAGCGAAAACGGCGGTGGGACGTGGGGACGTGGCTAGAGGGGATGGAAGAGCCACTTGCGATAAGCAACCAACATTGAAATTCCACACCGCATTTCCTCTTTTCTCAACTTTTATCTAAAAAACTAAAAGAAAAGAAAGAACCTTTTGCTTTATGGAAGTTGAAATCTTTTAAATTAAAAAATGATATTGAAAATTTCTATTCTTTTTTTGTTTTAATTATATTTGTCGGATGGCATTTTTCTCATTTAGCTCATTTTATCTTTTGATTCTAATCCTTAAACAAATACGAATTACTCCTATAAGTTAATAAATAATAATAAGATAAAAAGAAGATAATTTATACCTACTTTATACCTACTATCTTTTTATTCATAAACCGACGTTTCGGAGGCTATTTCCTCCTTCTTCAGGGTTTTGACCTGTATGGAAATAAATAGATTTTCAAAATATGTTTTTTATATATTTTTTGAAAATATAAATAAATATATTAAAATTATAAAATTTTTATGTTAAATTTATATAAAGTTTATACTACAGCGACATAAAACTTGTTTTTATTTTTCTCCTCTTTGTTTTATGTTAATTATATAATTTTTTACTGCTCATATGAGGCAAACTACCTCAGAGCATTGTGTAAAGTTAAATTGTAAGAATTATGAATGATAAATAAATAAATAAATAAATAAATAAATAAAAATAATTATATTTTAAGAATATATAGAAAACATAAACTTTATATAAATTTAACACCAAAATTTTATATTTTTAATATATTTTCAAAAAATATATAAACAACATATTTCGAAAATCTATTTATTTCCATAGGGGAAAAGTCACTGAAGGAAATCCAATGCTACAGAAGGGAATGTCGCATTGGATTTCCTTCACTTTTCAAAACCCTGAAGAAGGAGAAAATAGCCTCCGAAACGTCGATTTATAAATAAAAAGATAGTAAATTGAAAGTTTTTGTGTCGAATAAAATTTATAATTCCAGCAGAAGACTCTTTTATTTTCTCCTTCAAAGAGATAGTATAAAATATCTTCTTTTTTGGACTGGCTCATCAATATCCACTCAATAATAAATAATAATATTTAAAAAGAACCGTGTTTGGTGGCCCTATTTTATTTTAATGAATTGGCTAAGGGGCCAGTTATGGGGGAAAAAAAAGTTGAAATAAAAGCTAACTTCTATTTAATACTTTTTTTTGGGCAGACGTAATCGATATTTTACAACGTTTCGAGCGCTACACTGCTGCTCTTCATCAGTGCACGTCAACTGGAAAAGATTATTGGATGTTTTAAATTTTTGTTTTAACTTTTTATAATACATTTTTAAAGGGTGGATATTAGATATATAATCCTCAATTCCACCCTTTAAAAATTTATTATAGAAAGTTAAAACGAAAGTTTAAGTGGGTAGTAGATACAAAGGAGGACCCTTATCAACTTGATTGAAAATTTCTAGGGGGGAAAAAATATTAATTTTCAAAAAACTAAACTCATTTTAAATAGTATATTTATTAAAGAGTTAAAAGAATATATTTTCGTTGGAATTTCTCGAAAAAAAATTACTTTTTCAACACTCTCTTCGAAGAGTAGTTAATACAAAGGGGGATTATCAACTTGATTGAGAATTTCTAGGGGGGAAAAATATTAATTTTCAAATAACTAAACTCATTTTAATTAGTATATTTATTAAAGAGTTAAAAAAGTATATTTTCGTTTGAATATCTCGAAAAAAATTACTTGTTCAACACTCCCTTCGAAGGGTAGTTAATACAAAGGGGGGACCCTTATCAACTTGATTGAGAATTTCTGCACTGATGAAGAGAAGTGGTGTAGCGTTCGAAACGTTGTAAAATATCGATTACGTCTGCCCAAAATAAAGTATTAAATGGAAGTTGGCTTTTATTTAACCCCCCCTCCCCCCATAACTGGCCCCTTAGCCAATTCATTAAAATAATAATATTATTAATAATAATAACCACCCGCATTGAGCATAAAATATAGATTAAACGCTCATTAAATAGCATATCAAATTAGAATAGGACTAGAATTTTATCTTTCATTAATAGTATGATAAATAATTAAACCAAAAAAGACAATTAGAAATATTAACAGTAAAACAGAGATTCAGATCTCTGGAATATAATTTTAATTAATTTCCGAATTATTAATAATAGGCAATTTATCCAACCATGATAAATACTTTGATATAATATTAAAGTAAAGAAAATGTTTCACCAAAATACTTCAACATTAATACAGGGTGTTTCAGGAGGAATAGTAAATATTTTAGGAGGTGCATGGTAGTATAGACGAATTGCAATAGAAAATACCTTATAACATGTTTACAACATTTGATTTGATTTTTCTTCCGTGGATTCAGTACTTTGCGAGGCATCTAAAACAGAAAACCACACAAGTTTTGTAGAGGTTGTAATATGGGCTAGTCCAGTTGGGTAACCCATATAACCACCAAAGCGATTGCCCATATTACCAACTTGGCCACAATGAAGAATCACCATCTGTTAAAAACCACTTATAATTATTTAATTTGTGGAGGAATCAAATGACCGATATTTATACAATAGGTAGTTATCAAATTAACAACTAATTAACCATAAGTAGTAATTCTAATATAGTTGTAAATCCTTAGCTTCCAAACTTTTAAAACAGACAAAAACACAAACTGGTTCACCACTAAGGTTCCCCAAAACTGACTGCGCTAGCGCATCCTTGGTACTCTTAGGGCCAGTTGTATGTCGGTTGGTAAAGTCTTAGTAAAAGTTAATTGACAAAGGCTAAAACCCTGGAATTCACCTTGTACCAGGAGGGATGGCCAATCAGATGAAAGTGCCTGTCATCTTAACCGTTATCAAGAGATGTTATAAAGATAAGAGTAAATAAATATTATATTTAATATTGGTTTACTATGAGTTAAGGATTCTAGGTCACTTATTTCACATTAAAATTAAATTTTTTTCTTTTTCAATATATATATTTCGGGCTATCAACCCATCTTCAGGAAGTACAGAAAGTAACTAATTCAACTTATTGAATAACAGGTTATATATATGTTTATTGAACAGAGGGAAAGAATGTTTAAATTATTTTAAAAGGACACTTTCTCTTAGGCTATTGTTAAGTGAAAATATCAGGTTGGGGTTTGTTGACATAGTTGTGTTTAGATAAAAGAAAAGTTAGAAAGTTCATTGACTTATGTCTCTACGCTAGGAATAAATTTTTGGCTTAGTTTTTAATAGGTCAATTATTATATTTTGTTTTTTAATTTTAATGTGAAATAAGTGACCTAGAATCCTTAACTCATAGTAAATCAATATTAAATATAATATTTATTTACTCTTATCTTTATTAAAGATGTTTCACCTTGCACCAACACCACAATCTCTACTAATTATCAAGAGATGTTATGTTTACGAAGTTTCGTTTATCCTATAATGTACATTTAGTCCAAGTCCACCTTGAATGGGGCATTATCCATAGAGGGTGCCAGCCCCGTAGTGACAAATGTAGATAAATCATTATAGGTGAAACTTTCCTTAGAGTCGGGTTGCTTGTAAATGCAGCTCTAAGTTGGTGGTAAACTCCATCTAAAGCTAAATATAACCACGAGACCGATAGCGAACAAGTACCATGAGGGAAAGTTGAAAAGAACTTTGAAGAGAGAGTTCAATAGTACGTGAAAGTTTAGGGGTAAACGGGAGAAATCCGAAAATCTGCGTGTCATCTGATTGGCCATCCGGCCTGGCATAAGGTGAATTCTAATGTTTTACCCTTTGTCAACTTTTACAAAGACTTTACCAACCGACATACACATGGGCCTTAGACAAACTATTACTAATAGTTCAAGTGTTTTCTGCAAGCATCCGCAGACTTGTTTATCAAATATTAAGGTGGCCCATATTTCAACCCTAGCACATAATACCATCTTTGCCTCTACTATTATATAGGGCTTGTGAGTTACAGCTCTTGGACTCTGGCATTTCTCTTTATCGCCTTGTTTGTATCTGATCAACGGTCCTTGATGTAATTGATATTTTATATCTCGTTAATATAAAAATTGTAACTCGCAACTCTGATGGAATAGTTCAACATTTTCAAGTTGAAAATACGCTATAGAAGTATGCGAGGAAATCATTTTATTATCTATCATCGATATTAGTTTTCAAATTCTAATACATTAGTCAATAGAAGAGATTTTGGGCTGAAATGTCATGAGCAGCCGCATCGGACCGATTCAGTATTTTCTCACAAATGTGCAAACCGTCAAAAACATTCATTCAAAAGGTGTTCATAAATTAGACAGATCCTAGAATAGATATCATTTGTTTGAATTTTATTGCACAGCTTGGATATGGACCGTTTTTCTCTTTATTTTAGAGTCCAACTGATAGCGATAAAGTGGAACTTTAAATATTTGTTCAGGGGGAAAATTTTTTGCTAAAATAAATATAGAAAATAAACAATTGTATTTTTATTTGAAATTCGACTGGAAATTCGGGATAAAAAGAGAACGAGAAAGAGAGAAATTGCAATTGATATCGTTTTTTTTTTTTTTTTTTTTTTTTTTTTTTTTTTTTTAATTTTATTTTAAACTTAATGTATGAGTTTGTTCATTACGTGTGGATCGATTAATATATAAACATAAAAATTTCAATTTTAATTTTACAGCTACTTGGTTTCATTTGGGTTCTACAGAAGAGAATTTTAAATTAAAACTCAAAATTAGTGTTTGAAATTGAGAACACTTTGGTTATATGTAAATTTAAAATGTCTACCATTTTTGTAGATAAATTATCAATGTAGCTTTTCCCAGTTGAGGTTTGACCTATCTTGAAAAGGGTAGTGTTGAGCAAAGCAAGACCAAGACCAAGACTTTGGTTTGCTGATCACTAATATTAATACTCAAAAACAAAATAATAATAATATTTTTCTTAAAAGTGATCAGGATTTTCTAAACACCCTATAGAAGACTTTACAAACATACCCTCTGCCTATATTAATTAGTGATGAGAAGAATTGGTCTTGATCTTGCAGTCTTGGTCTTGGTCTTTCTTTGCTCATCACTAATATTAATATTCAAAATAAAAATAATAATAATATTTTTTTCTTAAAAGTGATCAGGACTTTCTAAACACCCTATAGAAGACTTTACAAACACATCCTGTGCCTATATTAATTAGTGATGAGCAGAATTGGTCTTGGTCTTGCAGTCTTGGTCTTGGTCTTGCTTTGCTCATCACTAGAAAGGGGCAGAATTCTTTGCTGCAAAAACTGTTCATATAAGTTTGACTTTTTTCAGGTTTAGACACTATTTTACGCCCATTTAGATTGTAACAAGGAGCCTCCAGGCATTCTCTTGCTACTCGGGAAGTGATTCAGATGAGATCAATAAGAATATAATACTAGATCCAGACAATCAAGCTCACTCAAACCCCTGTCCCAACATAGAAGCGTCTCTAAATTGAATATTTTTTCCATTTAATAAAAGCTAAGGAATGTGGGACTGTAAGAGAAGTGAAAGTGTTGGCATCGGGTATAGCCGATTGGAGGTGGAAGTGTGTCAAACCAGTCTTAGGACTGTAAACATTATTTATATTTTGGTGTTATATTTTCTTGTATCTTTATTAAAAAAAAAAAAAAATTGCCCATTTGGAATGTCCGATTCACGAAATCATTGCTAACTACCCTCGGAGATAGATAAGAACCCCCAGGGCAGGTAGCCTGTGTTTTCCTCTTGTTGAAGGGCAGGTGAGAAAGCAAAATAAATCTACGAAACATCTACAAAATAAATATATATTTTTTTTTTGTATTTTCGGCCTTTCTAGCCATAAGACAATTTACGATACTTAATATTATTTTATTTTTTTTTAATTTGCCTTTACCCAGTGATTAGATTTTAGTCGGATGTCCCGGGTCCACTTGGTTAGCAGGCTGGTAATCTAACCCCTAGCCTAACCCGACCCCCAAATAAATAAATTTAGTTCTTATTTTGATTGGAAAAATATGAGTCGTTTGTTATTAATTTCCTATTAATATTCGAGGATAGTCTATTTCAAGAAGGGATTGCGTTAGTACTACTATAAATATAATCAAATCTAATATTCAACTTCCACAGCCTACAAAGGTTTTTATACCGTTCTGCTGTGGCCACACCCTGAGCCACTCATCCGGTGTAGAAGGATCGGAGGGCTATAAGGGGAGGTGTGTAGGCCCTACAACAATATATATATTATTTTTGTTAGAATATAAAGGTATATATATGAAAAACCCACATCGTTCTGCTGTGGCCACACCTTGACCCACTCATCCGGTGTGGGGGGATCGGAGGGCTATAAGGGAGGTGTGGAGGCCCTACAAAAAATAATAATATATATATATATATATTTGTTGGAATATATATATGAAAAACCACAACTTTTCATAAAGTATATATCTTGCTAAACATTCATTTTATAATATATTCCAATAATTATAAAACTTTAAAAACACTGTAAAAAAAAATGTTATAAAATATCTATCTATCGGGATCAATCGGAAAAAACTTTTCAAGCAAAAAAATATAAAAAAAATATTGCAAAACCAGACAACGCATAAATTTTGATAGAATAAAAAAGTTTATCGATAAAATAATAATATCTTATTATTATTAATAATGGTAATTAATTCAAAGAGGAACGGAAGAAAGAAATAGGAGGGTTGAGGGAAATGAAGGGGGAGGAAAAAAATCATTCGATGATTAATTATCATCCGTGATGAAATAGACAAAAATAAAGGATGAAATTAAAGTCATTAGAGTGATAAAAAGAGCTAAAAATAAACTCATCAATCTGCACGAAAACCTCTAGGAAATTCCGAAACGGGATGTAAAAACGACGATTAAGATGGATATAATGGCAATAGTTAAGGGGTTTCAAGTGGTTGCAAGTATCCGGCTCAAGGCAAGGGTGCAAGTAATTATTAATACTACCATGCATCTATATCTACTGGTATATATAGAGTGAGATGATCCTAGAAATTCGAATTCGAGTTTTCAACTTTTATATTTATGATAGGGAGCAAAAAACTATTATGCTCCATATCAATTAGTCTAGAAAATACTGAACTTATACAGATGCGGTTAAAATGTAAATTAATAAAAATAAAAGCAAGTTTGAGTCGTTAGGAAAAAAGAGTAATACATATAGATAGATACAATAGAATGATGAAGCCCGCTGGCCTCTCAATATTTGTAATTGTTTTTGAAAATATTTTCTGGCCAATAGTAGCAGAGTTGTTGATTTTCAAGAGGAAATCAGTGAGGGTGTCCTTTTGATGAACCACTTCATCCAAAGGTACTCATGCACATAAAACAGTTATATACCAGGTGTATGCATATGAAATGATGCCAGTATAGGTTATTTTTATATTGAACGAACCATAACCTTATTATTTTTTCATTGCTTTGCCATCTGTTAACAACGTTCAGTGTTGAAAATTTGATTTGCACTACAACATAAAAAATTTCGTGTTAAAAATGTCGAATTTTGTGCCTACAGCATACAATATGCCGAGAGCATTAGATTTTTTCTTACCATTTAAAGAAAAACGCGGCAGAATCTCAACGAATGATTGAAGAAGATTATGGTAGTCATGCTGTATCATTAGCAACATACAAAAGATCGTTTCAACGATGACGATGGGACCAGAAAGGTGTCGAATATCAAGGGCTATTGAAACCTGCTGAAACTGTAAATGCTAAACGCTACCAACAACAATTAATTGATTTGAACCGTGCATTGTAAGAAAAACGGCCAGAATATCAAAAAAGGCAACATAAAGTGATTTTCCTTCATGATAACGCTCCTTAACATAAAACAGGTTCTGGATACGCTAGAAGCTCTCAACTGGAAATTGCTACCCCATGCGGCTTACTCACCAGACCTAGCTCCTTCCGACTACCACCTGTTTTCGTCGATGGGCCACAGACTTAAAGAGCAGCACTTCAAAACTTACGAAGAAGTAGAAAAATGGGACCAGCATTTTTTTTGGAAGGGAATCCACCAATTGCCAAAAACGTGGTCAAAATTTGTAGAAAGTGATGGAGAGTATTTTGACGGTCCCGCTCTCATCTTCGGCTAAGTTGTTTTTTATGGGTTTTTTTGTTATAATTGAAATAATTATTCACAGGTGGTTGTTTGAATAAAAATTTTATAATTACATTTTCTTTCAATTTTCTTTTAATAGGATTAATTATTTTTATTTTTTAATTTTAAATTCCAGTAATAGATCATTAGACATATTATTATATATTAGAATTTGCCAATTTAATTAATTAAAGACATTTTTCTATATAATAATTTATTAGAAAATCAATTTAATTCTCTTTAAACATCCGACAATTCGAAAGATCGTACCTCCTTCTTCAGGATTTAAAAGGGTCAACGAAAGAACCCCAGTGTACTAATTAATATTATTTTTAATTGCAATTACATTTAAAACTTTGTAGCCAGTGATACGTCTTGATGATGGCCATAGCGGGTGTAAACCTTGGTAAAAATATAAATTAAATTTTATTTCAATTTTATTTTATTTTGGCTGCGAATAAAAATCGACCTTTTTACCTGAATTTAAAATTAAAATAGATAATATATCGAGTTTAACTGAATCAAAAAATTACCGACCATCGCTCGGTGTTCCAGGTACTACCTACTACTACTAAGTAAGATCTAAGATCTATGAATATATTTTTTAAAATATTCTCTTTCTTAAGAGTTGAAATTTGATTAAAATCACACATAATTAAATATAATTATTTATTGAACATGAATAAATAATCCATTAAATCACGACGTTTCGATCGACTTACTCTGCGATCGTTATCAAGTATGAACACTCACTCCGATTTTAGGTTAACCTAAAAGATCTAAGATAATTTAGGTTAACCTAAAATCAGAGTGGGTGCTCATAATTGAGAACGATCGCAGAGTAATTCGATTGAAACGTCGTGGTTTATTTGATTATTATTTTATGTTCAATAAATAATTATAATTAACTAGCTGCTCCAGGCGTTCCTTCGGCACGCCGTCTGCACCCAGGCTCTCCGGGCGGGTTGCCCTGGCGGGCAGCGTCTCGAGACGGTCAAAGTTTTTTTTAAATATTTATTTAACGCATTGGCTAATAATTTAACGGTTTCCCACTGGTTATGCACTGGCCAATAAGATCATTTGGATCATACAAACATATATACATACTTTTCCATTTTATATATATAGATTATAATAAAATTTCAACTCTTAATAAAATTAATCCCAAAAATAAAAACTTCAACAGCCACATTTCTAATTTCTCTTTTTTCTCATACTTTTCCCATTTATTTTGGTGTAAATTAAATTTGGTTTTATTTGACCCAAGGGCTACTTTGAAATTATTATAAAATGATTTTTTTTTTTGTTGTCCAAAGACCAAAATGAAGAAATATATAAAGAAGCCAGGGGGAATGAAAAATCCAACACTAATGGAATATGTTAAAAAAAATGCAATCACATTTCCTAGCATTTGTAAGTCAAGCGTCGAATGAGTGCATCCGAGATCATGGACGCGATCTTTTTTGTTTTTTTAATGGACTTGGTCCCCGGGAGCCGCGTTTGTTGTCTGGGTAAAGTCGGTTTGCATATTTTAAGCCGACCCGGAATACGAGTGGTTCGAAAACTTTTTCAGACACGCTGCAGGAGCCAGCCCACCAGGCAGAGAACCAACCCCTTTGCCCTCCGACCAACAGCCAGAGCTTTTTTGCGACATCTCTTCTGCCAAATAGATAAAAAAGAATTAGAGAAGAAAACTGACAGTTGACATAAACAACCCGTGTCTTGCTTGTGTTCTAGTTTATGCCTTGATTATTAAATTACTATTTTTTTACAGCTTGTCTCGCGCTACACCCCTCAAATAATATAATAATTTAATCAACAAAAATTGTTCCAGCATTATATTAAACAAATGTTTTTTAAAAAGGAATATGGTTTGAAAAAATGTTTCTATTATTTATTACTAAAAATAAACTAGTAAAGCTAATTACTGAAATCAGAAATATACTATACAATAAAATTATTTTAGGTTGGAGTTGGTGGTGTTTCACAAGGAGAAAATTAAAATACAAAGATTTTATTTAAATTTACTGTATATATTTCGAGCTCTTAACTCATTATCAGGAGAACAATGACTGAAGATTTTTTCTCTTTAAAATCTTTAAATGTCTCTATCTCAGTAAATACTGATCTGAGAGCCTTAAAACAATCAAGTTCACAAGATTTTGAAAAAATTTCCGAAATTTTTTGTCTTTAAAATCTTTAAACGTCTCTATCTCAGTAAATACTGATTTGAGAGCCTTAAAACAATCAAATTTATAACATTTTTAAAAAATTTCCGAATTTTTTTTGTCTTTTTTAATTTTTAAACGTCTGTAACTCAGTAAATAATTGTCTGAGAGCCTTAAAACAATCGAAATTTCTATCCGGGTACCAGGAGCGAACAGGAGTGTACTTTCCTTCCAGTCAATGAAGCCATACTGGCTATAATACTTATAGCGAGCCAATTGGAGCCTTGAAATTAAGCGATGACCATTGATTTTCTTAAAAATTTTAAAATTTGTATCCGTATACCAGGAGCCAACAGGAGTGTACTTTACTTCCCGCCAATGAAGCCAGTATTATAGCGAGCTAATTGGACCCTTGATTGATTTCAAGCGTTGACCATTGATTTTATTAAAATTTTTAAAATTTGTATCCGGATACCAGGAGCGAACAGGAGTGTACTTTCTTTCCAATGAAGCCAGTATTATAGAGAGCCAATTGGAGCCTTGAAATTAAGCGTTGACCATTCATTTTCTTAAAATTTTTAAAATTTGTATCCGGATTCCAAAGCCAATAGGAGTGTACTTTCCTTCCCGCCAATGAAGCCAGTATTATACGGAACCAATTGGAGCCTTGAATTCAATCGTCAACGATTGATTTGATTAAAATTTTTAAAATTTGTATCCTGATACCAGGAACCAACAGGAGTGTACTTTCCTTCCCGCCAATGAAGCCAGTATTACAGCGAACCAATTGGAGCCTTGAAATCAAGCGATAACCATTGATTTTCTTAAAATTTTTAAAATTTGTATCCGGATACCAGGTGAGAACAGGAGTGTATTTTTCTTTCCGCCAATTTAATTCTCATCGACTTTTTGTGAATGAAAATTTTGTCAATCTCAAGAGTAGTTGAAATGAAAGAAATCAGTAAGCAACAATAGAATCGAGTTTCATTTCACGAATCATCGTTTCTTTTCAAATGGTTTTTTAAACAATTTTTCCTACTCGAGTTTTCGAAAAGATCAATGAATATTTTTTTAATCTGTATAAAAATTGAGCTGGCAATTACAGAGAGCCAATTGGAGCCTTGAAATCAAGCTTTGACCATTGATTTTCTTAAAATTTTTAAAATTTGTTTCCGGGTACCAGGAGCGAATAGGAGTCGACTTTTCTTCCCGGCAATTTAATTTTCATCGACTTTTTCTTGGATTCAAATACCAATTAGATCTACAATTCGTTTTCTTCTAATAGTAAGCTCATCAAACGAAGTTGAGTGACCAGCTTCCTATTCCAAAACAAATTTACTACATCCAATTGAGTATGTGAAAGTATTCTCTCTAACAAAAAATAAATTAATATATTTATTCGCATCAAGCAAAGGACAAACTCATTGATTTCCTCTTATAAATATATTTTAATTTGGATAACTTTCAATGTTGTGAGCATAAAAATGTTTTTTCTCTTGTTTCGAGCTAATTTGGTGTTATATTTAATTCTACAATTAAGGTCCTTGTTCGGAATCGACCGTATAATGGGAACAGAACAGAGGGTCGAGATCGCGATGCTCCCGGGTAGTAATAATACGATTCTACCTGTTCCGGAGCAACCCACCCGTGAATAAATAAAGATTACCTATCTAAAATGTAATACAAAAAATAAAAAATAAAAAAAAAATCAACATCACAGTACGGGGGATCAAATGAATGACCGATCAAATGAATGAAAGCCTGTGACAAGTGAGGCAACAGACTGCGAGGGTGAAAGGGCTGAGGGTTGAGGGTTGAGGGGGTGTAGGGCGGCGGCTAGGCTGGCTTGGTTTGGGCGTGGCTCCTTTCGACCAAGGCCTTATCTTTATCCTTACCATTATCCTTATCCTTACATGGAAAGTCATTGTCTTGGCTAGCTATCTCTCCTCCAGTTGATCTAAGCCTCGCTTAATTAAATCTAATCGGGGATTAGTCGCATGTTAAGCGAACAACAACAATTCATCCATATAATATTTTCAATATCCTTTTTAGAGAAAAGGCTACTTTTCAAGTTGAGTCAACATAGATATTAGACATTCCTTAGGTATTTTTTTACTTTATCCAATGCGAAACATGGTTAAATTATTGTAATCGGTCTGGCGGCAAGCGCGACTTCAAAGGGTCCTCAGGTAAAGACTAAGGAACCCATGGACTCAATTAAGGTCACAAATTGTAGTATTCAATTAGATTGAATTTTAGCACGTGACGATTTTGACAAAAATTACCTGTGGTCTCGTCCAGGCCAAAAAGTGCCATTTTTTACTTTATCCAATGCGTAGCATGGGTAAAGTATTGTAATCGCTCTCGCGCCAAGCGGGACTTCAAAGAGTCCTCAGGTAAAGACTACGGAACCCATGGACTCAATTAAGGTCACAAATTGTAGTATTCAATTAGGTTGAATTTTAGCACGTGACGATTTTGCCAAAATTTACATGGGGTCTCGTCGAGAGGCCAAAAAGTGCCATTTTTTTTGGAAGTGCGTGGGGATGGATGGATGGATGGATGTTTGGTGTGTGTGTGTGTGTGTGTGTGTGTTATCGTTTTTTTCGTCCACGATTTTTTCCACACCTTTGCGCCGATTGAAATGAAATTGAAAACCTACCATTAGTTTAACAAAATGAAGCGCTGATTAGTTTTTGGTACATATCGGCCCACAAACATTAGTACTTTATTTGGGTACTTTTTTAGTTTTTTCTAAATATCTTGAAAATGACTTAACCAATTTTGATGAAATTTAATATCCTAATTAAGTACCTTGGGGACCACAAAAAAGGTTAAATAAAGTTTTTAGTAAAAGTATATTTTAAAGTACTTTACTCTAGAGTAAGATTGTACTTTTTTTAAATTCCTTATTTTACCAAAATTTAAAAAGAAAAAACTTTAAAATTTATTCATTTGATCGGTAATATAGCTCATTTAAACTTGTTTAAGTAAGAATGGTTAGGCTTCTCGCTGTGAAATGATAAAAATTTGGGAGGAAATTTTATAAGTAACCATAGCAACTGCGTTGTTTTTTTATGCGTTACCTTTGCTGAAGACATGTAGGTATCGAGTTAAAATCAAAAATAGTGATTGATTCTGATCTAATACTTGAGGAATAACCATTCTATATTGGATTTTTGACGTTTCGGTTTTTATTGGTAACCATTGCTGAAGACATGGAGGAATCGAGTTAAAATCAAAAATAGTGATCGATTCTCATCTAATACTTGAGGAATAACAATTCTACATTAGGTTTTTGACGTTTTGATTATTATTGGTAACCATTGCTGAAGACATCCATGTCCTCAGCAATGGTTACCAATAATAACCGAAACGTCAAAATTCAATGTAGAATGGTTATTCCTCGACTATTAAATGAGAATCGATCATTATTTTTTATTTTAAGTCAACATGAACTGCAAATAGCAAATGATATCTGATTAATAATAAAGGAATAACCATATTAATATTTCAAATAAATTTGGATAAGGTTTAGCAACGATCCATTGCAGTTTATTTTGGAAGTGCGTGCGGATGTATGTATGTATGTTATCGTTTTTTTCGTCCACGATTTTTCCCACACCGTTGCACCAATTGAAATGAAAATGAAAACCTAACATTATTTTAACAAAATGAAGCGCTGATTAGTTTTTGGTACATATCGGCCCACATACATTAGTACTTTATTTCGGTACTTTTTTAGTTTTTTCTAAATATCTTGAAAATGACTTAACCAATTTTGATGAAATTTAATATTGTAATTGAGTACCTTGAGGACCACAAAAATGGTCATATGAAATTTTTGTAAAATTATATTTTAAAGTACTTTACCCTAGACTACGATAGTTCATTGGATAAAGTTTAGCAACGATCCGTTGCAGCTTATTTTTATTCAATTTATTATTCAACGCCTTCCTAATGACCTTAGCTGAGATTTTTCTTCGTCTAGCATTTAATATAAATACTTTAAAGTGAGTTTAGATTCAAAAAACTAAAATTTAAACTAGTAAATATAATAAATTTATAATTTTCTCATTAATATATCAAAGAATAATTAACATATTAACTAGAATTGTTTTTGATCGCGCTTTTTGACTGGGAGATGGGCCCAACTCTTGGACCACTGTGTGGAGGCACCGTCAAATTAACACGTTTTATTGGTGGCCAACATGGTCAACATGTTTGGCTCAATCATAAGTTTCCTGAATTTGATTCGATCGCGAATCGAATGCAGATGATTTTTGTCAAATATTAAGTGAAAATAAAATCGGAATATATATATTTCTAACTTGAAATAGTGAAGTTAATTTTCTCATTAATATATAGAAGAATAATTAACACATTAACGAGAATTGTTTTTGATCGCACGTTTTAAAAAAGATATATATCGCGAGACTACCGCTTGTTGAGGCTATTGGAGTCTGCTGAGTCTTAAGTCTGGATATATATCTTGTTTAAAAAGCGCGATCAAAAACAATTCTCGTTAATCATGCTATTTTTTTTCATGTTGTAAAAATACACTTTGGGTGGTCTGGTTCCACGTTCCACCACTCAAATGGTCTGGAGTGAATATATTATGTTTATAATTGACTATAAATTATAATTTTTATAATTTCATTGTGGGTCAAAAATATTTTTTAACACATATGTATTTTTTACCGCACTCCCACCATGCGCAGTACCTGGTCCACCTGCTTAGGCCAGCCAGACTGGCGATTCCTTGTACAACTATCATAGACGGTACTATTATGCTTAATTTCTAGTTGGGTCAAATCCGTACTCAAAAAATGTGTTCCCAGCTCTTGGACTATTAATTAATGGCAAACACCTAACACTGGTCTGGGAGATCACCAAATCCATTTGGTGATCCATATCAGTGTTTGATATAAAAAGGGTCATGCGAGCTAATCGCGAAATCATGCTGGATTATAGCTAAATGTATCACATCTTTTTCATTCTCTCTTGGTCCGGACTTAAGACTCAGCAGACTCCAATAGCTTCAATCAGCAGTAGTCTCGCGATATATATCTTGTTTAAAAAACGCGATCAAAAACAATTCTAGTTAATGTGTTAATTAGTATTTGATATATTAATGAGAAAATTATAAATTTATTTAACTTCATTATTTCAAGTTAGAAATATATAAATTCGGATATTATTTTCACTTAATATTTGACAAAAATCACCTGCATACAAATACAGGAAACTTATGATTTACTAAATATAATATCAATATCAAGTAGAAAATCGTCATAATAATAATAAAGACATTTGATTTCGAAGGCCAAAAATGGTAAAAAAAATAAATAAAATAAAAATAATAATAAAGTGAACACTAAAGTAATTATAGTGTTTTATTTTGTATGCAGTTAATGGTAAATAATGTGCGATGTTGTTTATCCTAAGACGGCATCATCAAAAAAAAATAAAAAAATAAATAAACTGCAACGGATCGTTGCTAAACTTTATCCAAATTCATTTGTAATATTAATATGTTTATTCCTTTATTATTAATCAGATATCATCCAAATCGGTCCACACGTAAAGAGAAATAAATGTTCAAACACAAGAGAATTGATAACTTCCTTTTTTGAAAGTCGGTCAAAAAAGATGGTGTTTTCTTAACAAACCTTTGTTTCATTTTTTTATATTATTAGAATATATCATTAAGTGAAAAATTCATTATATTATCTTTTTTCAGGCTAATTTTATTTAAAAATCAATTTTTCATTTATTTAGTTTTAGAATAGTACACCTACAATTGATCTGGTCTATAATCGCAGTCCTCTAGCTAATACGAAAATTTGGCCTACTGTCAGCATTCCCTTTTTAATATCCCTAACTGGATTACCTTCTCCATATTTTTCTATAAATCAAATTAAAATAAAGCGTAAATAAAATAAAAATAGAAAAATAAAAAATACCAGGGCCGCAATGGGCGAATTATTTATACAGGCCTATTAATTTTATTAACGTTCTAGGCTTTAATTTGAATATAAATGTAAAAATAATTAGATATATAGCTGAATAAATAAATATATTTTTTCATCAGAATTTAAAATAATAATAATTTGATAAATTATTCATTCATGGAATAAATTATTTGAAAAGTGAATAAAAAATAATTATCATCAATATCTGATTTTGATTTATTGAAGAATATGTCGTAATAATAGTTACACAGTAAAATCATAAGAGGTGACTGTGGGTCAGTGGTTAGAGTGTCTGGCCGCTGGCCTGAAATACGCTAGTTCGAGACTAAGTCTCGGAAGATCAGATATTTGCAGTCGCCTCCTCTTAGAAAGCAATGGCAACCTACCAAGAGTATAATTGCCTAGTATCCTCTCTAAACTAGCCGTTCGGAACCGGCGTTAAAAAGTAGGTCCCCTATATCTGTGTAAAAACAGCTAAACACACTCAGCACATGTATATGTGGAGAGGAGCCGAAATGTCAGGGAGACCTGATATGGCACTTAAAAGAATTCTATATACATAAAAGCCATTGTCAGACAGTACCCGTGGCGCAGCAAGGAACATGTGAGAGAAAAACCAACTACATAATATTCAATGACAGTTGTTATATTGTCAAATTTTACAAATAAAACATCTCTATTCTCTATATTATATATCTATAATATCTCTATATATTAATATATTCCTCTATATAGCTTAGAATATTAGATTTACTGCGTGTCTCATTTGAAATTTTAGTAGACAAATTTATTAATTTTAAATATATTATATATTAATATATATTTAATTTTTTGGAAATAATTCATACCGCGAAAATTATTTTTTTTTTTTTTGAATTTAAGAAACATATAAATTCTTAAAATTTTAGTAGACAAATTAATTTTAAAATATATATATATATATATATATATATATATAATGTAAATTGTATCTCCCGCTTATATAAATTATATTAAATTATCTGAGGTTGGTAGTATTGCATGGTGTCCTCGACTCAACTATGTTCACTCTTAATAGACACATGTTATGACATTATATGAGTGTGTATATTGATGAAAGGACTCTTATTCAATTTGTAAGAGTGTGGATTGGGTAAATTGAACTTTAGACGATTCTGAAAGTATAGTAGGTTTATTTATAAATGCAATAGATAATATACAAGATAAGTTATAAATGATAGTTACCTGAAAGTATAGTAGAATATTAAATTATCTGAGGTTGGTAGTATTGCATGGTGTCCTCGACTCAACTATGTTCACTCTTAATAGACACATGTTATGACATTATATGAGTGTGTATATTGATGAAAGGGCTCTTATTCAATTCTACTATACTTTCAGGTAACTATCATTTATAACTTATCTTGTATATTATCTATTGCATTTATAAATAAACCTACTATACTTTCAGAATCGTCTAAAGTTCAATTTACCCAATCCACACTCTTACATATATATATATATATTTAATTTATAATATAAGTTTTAATGAGATATGATTTAATGGGATAATGAGATTAATTCTTAATTTATTACTGCGAGGTAATTTCAAATTTTAGTAGATAAATTAATTTTAAAATTATTATATATAATTAATTTAGAGACACTTTTTAGATAAATTTAAATATTGAAATGTATTATTAAAAAAGAAATAGGTTTCCAACCGATCGGGAATTTCGAGAGAAATGGTTGCATGCTCTAATAAAGTATTTATTATTTATTCAAAAAACATTTTTTTCAACACATATAATTATGGACAGCTAATAATCACATCTCGAGACACTGTCCGCCAGGGCCACCAGCCCGGAGGGCCGAGCGGAGCCGGGCGTGCCGTGGCACGCCCGGCACTGCTCGTAAGTAAAATAATATTTTTAGTGATGTCGCTGCTTTCCAATTTCACCCGACCAAGGCACTTTTAATTTAAACTTGGCGATCGATGGAACTATCTTATCACATAAAATATTGATTTACTAGACACGTAATTAACAATATTTTATTAAATAAATATTATCTCAATAATGAGAATATATAATTAACAAATTATAACGAATTCATATCTATAGATTTACATTATTGATAATTATAGTGAATTTATAATAAACAAACATTTCGATAATATTAATAAGTATTCTAGTAAATGTGAACTTGATCATTTGTTATATTATTTACTATAAAATATAAGAGTAAATATTTAATAAGTATATATTAGAATCTTTAATTCATCAATAAAAAAATCGACTGTATGTTCATCACACGACTTTCACATTTCCATTTATTTGAAGTCATCGTGACACTACTAATTTACATCCCCTTCCTTTGTTTCGTTTTTTTTATTTTTTTTTATTTTCTCAAAAACGGGTCAAGGGATTTTTGAGAAAATCGAAAAAAACGAAAAATCTTTCATATAAATGTCCACTTCCGGTCTTCCGATTTCAACCAAAAGCTTGATGTACTCCTTCTAGCCTATATCAAGATTATATCAAGATCTGAGACTTATGGTTACGAAACGCAGGGGGGGTAAATTCTTACGTACATAAACATCAACTTCCGGTTTTTCTATTTTAGCCAAAATCTTGTTATACTTCGTGTAGCCTCTAGATAGCTTAAGTTTCAAATTTCAAGGCTCTGCGACTTTCCGAAGACGAGATATGAACGATTAAAATATTTATTTTACGACACTCCTAATTTACAACCCCTTCCTTTAATTCAATCGGATTAATAATTTGACACAACTATTAACTCATGATACTTGTTAAATACACTAATTTTTAAAAAAATCGTTAAAGCCGAAAAAACGAAAAATCTTTCATGTAAATGACCACTTCCGGTTTTCTGATTTCAATTGACTGATTTAATGTGCCACGCAGAGGGCAGCCCTTTACAAAGAAAATAACAGATTTTTTTTACAAATAATCATTTAACAAACACCTCATCAGACGTCCAAATAAATATGATAAGTAGTATTAATAAAATAAATCGTTCAAAATGAGCTGGCCACCGCAGAAAGGTCATTTGTCGGGGAAGGCCAGCCCAGCACTGCACATTAAATTTAAAATTGTTAATATTATTAACTAAGGCCGGCCCCCGTCCGGAATGTCCGCCTCATATAGCTCGAGAAGTTAAAGTAAAAGCTTGCTGTACTCCTTCTAGCCTATTTCGAGCTTAAGTTTCGAATTTCGTAGCTCTGAGACTTATGGTTGCGAAACGCAGGGGTGGGTACATACATACTCACTGACTAATGGATTTTGGACCCCTTTTTGGCCTTTGGGGACCACAATTTCTAGTTTTATGTCCTAAATTCGGTTTCCAACTATTAAGGGCAATGATATCTTCCACTAGAAGTTACAAAATTAAATTAAATTTTTCATCTCTGAGATACAAGCTCTCAAAGAGTCAGGACCCAGACGCAATACTCTCCCATTATATTCTATTGAATATAAATGTTAAAGTAAATATGCTTTACTTTTTAATAGAAATATCACTTTTTAATTAACATTGTAGGTATTGTAATTATGAAAAATAAAAAAATTCACCCTTTATCAGCTCGACAAATATATTTTAAATTCAAAATACAATAGAGAAAAGCTAATCGACATGATGTTCAAGAGAATACAATATAAAGTAGACTAGATATAATTTGTACTCATTACTTTATTATATATTCAAGAGAGCAATTATAATTGTATTCATGTTTATATCAATTTTATTAAAAGAATAAGTGGTAGGTAATTTTACCTTGTCACGTCAATAAAAAGTACTACAATACCAGACAATGGGGAGATATGAATATGAATAATATGTATTTTCCACAAACAAAATGAAAAATTGAATTTCCACACATTTTTAGGGTTCGGCCCCAACGTAAAATGAAACCCTAGGTCTCAATTTTTGATTTTCCTAAAAAAAATAAACTATCAAATCTCAAGATATTGTTCTCGATTCTAATATAAGGGTATATAGAGAAACAAAATACGGTATTTGTTTTGATATAAAGCGAAAAAAATTTATTTGACACTATCGAAAATATTTGAAATATATACAAAGGGTCCCCCCTGTGGTCACAATTTTTGATTTTCATAAAAAACTAAACTATCAAATCCCAAGATATTTTTATCAATTCTAGTACAAGGATATATAGAGAGACAAAATACTGTATTTGTTTTGATATAAAGTGAATAAAAAAATTATTTGACACCCTCGAAAAAATCTGAAATGTATACAAAGGATCACTCCTCCTGTGGTCTCAATTTTTGATTTTTAAAGAAAATAAACTATCGAATCCCAAGATATTTTTATCGATTCTAATATAATAGTATATAGAGAGACAAAATACGGTATTTATTTTGATATAAAGAGAAAAAAAAAACTCGAAAAAATCTGAAATATATACTAAGCGTCTCCCCTGAGGTCACAATTTTTGATTTTCCTAAAAAATTAACTACCAAATCCCAAGGTGTTTTAATCGATTCTAATACAATAGTATTTAGAGAGACAAAATACAGTATTTATTTTGATATAAAGCGAAAAAAAATGTATAAAAAATCTGAAATATATACACAGGGTCCCCTGTAATTTCAATTTTTGACTTTCTTAAAAAAATAAACTATCAAATCCCAAGAAATGTTTATCAATTCTAATACAAGAGTATTTAGAGAGACAAAATACTGTATTTGTTTTGATATAAAGCCAAAAAAATTAACTTTGACACCCTCGAAAAAATCTAAAATATATACAAAGGATACCTCTGTGGCTTAAATTTTTGATTTACCTAAAAAAATGAACTATTAATTCCCAAGACATTTGAACTCCTTAAGTAGTGGCCAAGAATTTTTTACACCTTGAATATTCGTTATTTTTAAATAAACAGTTTTGTGAACTTTAATTTCCTTCGAACTCGACTAGCTTTGAAAAACGAATCAAATAAAAAAAAATTGAAAAGTAGACAAAGCATTTACATAAGTATTCTTTAATTGCAAGAGGGAAAGAACAAAAGAAGCATCTGGTAAAGATTGGCGGCTGATTTTGTTCGCCCATTGCAACATCATCAGAGAAATTAACCAGCAAGAATAATGATTCGAACATTTGCCAGCTGCTTTGGGGCTTTAATCAAACCAGGGGGGCGAAATACCTCACCCTCGAATCGACACAAACATCCTTCTCACCTTAATTATTTATTTCAACAAGTTCTTTTCAATGCGATCAATTATGTATTATACAATATTATGAAAAGATTTTGTTTGAAAAGAGATCCGGAAAACATGGAAGATTTTCATCTCGTTTATTAATAAATTATTTGAAAAAACCCTTGGGATTGAGAATTGAAATCGAATAAATATCCATTTTATTATATATTGAATGAATTAATAAATTACGAACCAAGTGATGAAAAAATATCATTGTAGTACAGCGAAACCCCTCAAATCCGAACACCGGAAATCTGAAATCAAAAAAGAGAAAGTTATTTATTTAGTCCTAAAACAATTATGTATATATTCTACATTATAACCTTATTTTACATAATTAGTTGAAAAATTAACAAAGAAGTACAGTTAGCATAACTAACAAAGTGTAAATAATATGTCTACATACTTATGTGATCGAGGATTGAAAAACGTTAAAAGCTGGTCATTGAAATTCTTTAGGTTAATCACTTAGTAAAAACAATGAAATAATAATAGAAACACACAAAATATCACTTAATCTTTCACTTGGGGTATTAGTTATCTTCAATTATCGATGCTGCTTTCGGCTAATCAGAACAAATTGAAATCCGAACAGGCTACAGAACCAATTAGTTCGGATTTAAGGGGTTTCACTCTATTTTGGATAAATATTTTATTCTCTTAAGATAAAATTTTAATAAAAATAAATTATTCGAATCGATCAAACCATAAAAAATCTACAAAGTACGAGTCGGGCTCGCATTCCTAATATCTTACAAACTATTTGAGATATCACATTTGTCCTCACATCCCCTACAACTTTATTTATCATAAAATTTGCCGTAGGGTTAATAGTTTAGGAGTTATTTGATAATTTTCATTCGTGCGCCCCCCCCCAAACCCCTTTTGTGGGGTCAAAATATCAAAGCTTTATATATCTAAAAACGTAAGTTAGAAGACATCTGATGTAAATATGAAATTTCATAATAATCCCTTCAGCAGTTTTTACGTGAATCGTGAGCAACTTTTCGGAAACCACTGAAACATACATACAGACAGACAGACAGACAAGACTTTTGTTGAGGGTGTTTTCGTTCATAACTTTGCTTGAAACGCGTGCAACCAAAATTTGGCGTGATTTGGAGCAATGTACAGACAAAACCTTAATTTTATATATATAGATATATGTATATGTTTATTTGCATCAAGCAAATTATAATATACTTCATTGATTTCTCCCTATGTATAAATATTGATTTCTCCTTAAAAATCAACAACTCTTCTTCTCTCGACAAACCCAAATCTTTTAATTTTTTTTAATTTTGCAAGGGCAGTGAACAGAATTCTCCAGTCAAATTCTAGTCAGCTTCCTTTTTATTCTTCTCTCTTCCTGTTTCAATTAAAGAATACTTATGTAAATGCTTTGTCTACTTTTCGAATTTTTATTTGATTCGTTTTCCAAGCTGGTCGACGAGGTCGAAGGATTCCAAACGGCAATGCACAAGAATCGCGTATGTGTATTTGAAAAAGTAAGTAAATAAGCGTGTTGGCAGCAAGAAGGGGTGGTTCGTGTCTGGGGGGTGGCCTTTTGGCTTCTGTTTGCCTCCCTGGTCACGTGCGCCTCCTCGGCAGCCAATCTTCTGCCTCGCCCTCTGCTCCGCCACTTCAGCTTCAGCCTGTTCGACGTTGCTGCTGCGTTGCGTTTAGATTTCAATGAAATTACAATCGTTCAGATAAAGACCAGCCCGGAGAGATTCCTTGCGCCCTTTGCGTTATTATTATATGCCTTTCTTCCATTCACTTCCTTTCTACGTTTCCAAATTGATTCCAAATCAACTGCCATTCTCTTCTTCTTCTTCTTGAACCTTCATTAGTGGAGCTTCATTTTCATTAACCTATCGTTTTAATCAATTGTTCGAATAAAAACATTTTTACAGTCGAAAACATAAAATCAATAGAGATACGATTTTATTTAAAAAAATTTCCTACCCCTACGCTCCAATTTCATATTAATTTGAATCTCCCCCTCTAGATAAAAAAAAATAAACTGCAAAGGATCGTTGCTAAACTTTATCTTAAATTCTAGAGTAAATTACTTTAAAATGTAAATTTACAAAAAAAAACTTTATATGAACTTTTTTGTGGTCCTCAAGGTACTTATTTACAATATTAAATTTCATCAAAATGGTTTAGTCGTTTTCAAAATATTTAGAAAAAACTAAAAAAGTACTAATGTTAGTGGGCCGATATGTACCAAAAACTAATCAGCGCTTCATTTTGTTAAAGTAATGGTAGGTTTTAAATTTCATTTCAATCGGCTGTACGGTGTGGAAAAAATCGTGGACGAAAAAAACCATAACATACATCCAACCCCACGCACTTAATTGGGTCCAAATTTTACTTTTAAAAGAACGTCTAATAATTGCAAAAATTGGTAAAAAAATTTTTACAAATCGTACCGGTTTTTGTTGATATTCTTTTCCAGTCCACAGTTCAGCGTGGAAAATTGAAACTACTCATTAGCATGTTTTTAATAAATTTTTTCCCTCGATAATTAGGTACTTTCACTATATTTTTGATATGTTGATTAATATTACTATTTACTAATTATTTACTTTCTTTCTCCTCTTCTAAATTGATTTCTAAATTTCAAATTTTCTTCTTCATCTCTTTTGAAACTTCATTTAGTTGAATTTTCTTTTTAATTAAACTATCGTTTTAATTATTATAATTTGTTTGAATAAAAACATTTTACAGTCCAAAACATAAAACCAATAGAGATACGATTTTATTTAAAGGAATTTCCTACTCCTACGCTCGGGGTTACAATTTCATAATAATTTGAACCTCCTCGTCAAAATAAAAAAAAAGAGTTTCGTCTGGGCATTTAAATTTCAAATTAGAAATGAAATACACAATTTTTCGATTTCGCCAAACGTTTCGTCATTTTATTTTTGATTTCTTCAGTGGCTCACTAAATAAATCAATTGTCTGATGTTGCGTTAATCTGGGTGTTTTATGATTTATATTTAATACAACAAGAAACAATTGTGTTTGTATTAATTAATTTTGAATTTTGAATTTATTGATATATTTTATCTCATAGTTTCAGCAACATCAGACAATTGAGTTATTTAGTTAGCCACTTGAAGAAGTCAAAATTAAAATGGCGAAAAGTTTGCCACATTATATGATAACTATAACTGTGTTTATAATTTAATTCTTATCCAACTCCCTACGATTTAAATTAAATAATTTTAAGTATGAACGCAATGAATGAAACATTCAATACATTCTTATTTGTCGTTGATAAGGAGAGAATGAACGAATTTGTCGATAGCTAGTCTACTTCTGAACACGGACAGATAAAAAAAATAACCAAAAAATGACTCACTCCGACATTTTAAAATGAAAGAAATGCATATACAGTGAAATCCCTCAAATCCGACCCCCAGAAATCCGAAATTCCGGGTAATCATAACGCAAAAAAGAGAAACTTATTTATTTATTCATAAAACAATTATCCAAATATTCTATATTATAACCTTATTTTGCATAATTAATTGAAAAATTAACAAGAAGTACAGTTAGCATACCTAACAAAGTGTAAATGTGTCTACATACTTATGTCATCCAGGATTGAAACACGGTAAAAGTTGGTTATTAAAATTCTTTAGTTTAACCACTTTGCAAAAACAATGAAATAATAATAGAAACACACAAAATATCACTTAATCTTTCACTTGAAATCAGTTATCTTCAATTATCTAAGCTGATTTCGGCTAATCCGAACAAATTGAAATCCGAACAGGCTACAGCCCCAATTAGTTCGGATTTGAGGGGTTTCACTATAATAATAAATTGCTCACAAATTTTCTCATTTAGTAAAAATAGAAATAAATGTCAAAGAGAAAAACATATTACTTATAATTTAACTCAAGTTTTAGTTTTCTATGTCAAACTGTTCGCTGGAAAAATATATCACCAAAACAGAAAGATTTCCGATTCTTGAAAATTTTTCATCATTTTCTTCAAATCTCGTCTAGACAATAACGCACAATCACGTACTAAGAGAAAAACAAACAAAAACCTCTTGAACTGACGTTTTTTTTTATTTTTTTCAAAGCAAACGGATCATTCTAGTTTCTATTAAAATAAAGTATTTTCCAATAAGAGTACATCCAATGAATTGGAAACGCTCTTTGCCCATCTAATCGGATCGAGAAAAAATTCATTTTAATACTCCTACTACTACCAGACATTTTTATGACGCAATCCACGCATGAAAAAAGTCATTTACAAAAATGAACATTCGTTATTAATTCCCCCTTTAATTGTACCTACGCATGCTAATTAAGTGGCCGTATCTTACTTAATTCAAGTACTTAAGAAATAAATCCATAACCCTGATTCGTCTTTAGCGTGATGTGAAAATGTCAAACGAAAATTTCCCTTTTATGCCAAAGGACAAATTCAATTTAATATTTTAATCAATTTTTTATTGATTACTTTCACCCTAAATTAGACATTCTAAATATATTTTAAATAGATTATTATTACTATATTTCGATTCATATTTCCCATTCGGTTAGCGCCTTCCATTTACAAATTATAATTCCACCGTATTTTTTTAACGCAATTTTCACAAATTAATTTAGTCGATTCCCATGCTATTAGATAGCTAAATAGTACCAGAATCAGCAATCGAAACAACTTATACAGTGAAACTCCTGAAATTCGAACCCCGGAAATCCGAACGCAAAAAAGAGAAACTTATTTATTAAGTCATAAAAAAATAGTTAAACTATATTCTATATTTACATAATTAGTTGAAAAATTAACAAAGAAGTACAGTTAGCATACCTAACAAAGTGTAAATGTGTCTACATACTTATGTCATCCAGTAGTGAAAAACGGTAAAAAAACGGCTAATCCCTTTGAAAAACAATGAAATAATAATAGAAACAGACAAAATGTCACTTAATCTTTTACTTGATATCAATTTATCTTCAATTGTTCGGCTAATCCGAACAAATTGAAATCCAAACAAGCTAAAATCAGTTAATGTCAGTTTTAGTTAGACATGGTATTCTTTTCATATTTATAATTTCCCAGTCAATGGAGAACAATATCCTCATGAATTCGTCAAAATAAAAATATGAATAAGAAATATGAATATATGTATTTATAAAAATAGAAATAGAAATAGTTTATAATTGTCTTTTGACGCGGCCTCATTGTGGTTGCGCCCTGGAGTGAAGAAGAAAATTATTTTCGACCTTTGGGTTCGTGATTGAGTGGCAGAAGTTTGGATATAGTTTTTAATTTTTGAGTGGACCCAATACTCCTTTCACTCGCCGCACGCCTATAGAGTACCTAGTAAAACATATATCGATACATTAGAAGCGTCTTTTTCATTGATTTTTAACTCACGACTGTTTTTTAATTTCAATGTTTATCTATATATTTAAAATTAAGGTTTTGTCTGTACATTGGTCCTTGGGCCTTGCAGTTAGTATATCTTCTTCTTTAAGTGTCATATCAGGTCTCCCTGACGTTTTGGCTCCTCTCCACATATACCTGTGCTGAGTGTATTTAGCTGTTTTTACACAGATATACGTGACCCGTTTTTAACGGTTTTAACGGTTCCGAACGGCTAGTTTGGAGAGGTTACTAGGCAATTATACTATTGGTAGGTTGCCATTGCTTTCCAAGAGGAGGCTACTGCAAATATCTGCCGAGATTCGGTCTCGAACCAGCGTATTTCAGGCCAGCGGCCCGACACTCTAACCACTGACCCACAGTCGCCTCGTACCATTTTATAGTATATCTATAAAAATTAAAAAAAATATATATATTTTTCTAAAAATAATTAATTTAGATGTAGAAATTTTAGGTATCAGAAGACATTAGATCAAAATCGTCCTCTCATAGGATGCCTTCAATTTTTAAATTGATTATTTTTATGAATAAAATATAGACACCAGCATTTTTGAATGCAAATTATAACTTCAATTCAAAAAATTATTTTAATTTAATTTTTGTATTATTATTAATTTACACTTTTTTTTTAATAAGGATTTTTTCGAGAAAGATCGAACATTAGGAACTTCCCGGACCCTTATCTAGAAGACAACAATTTTCTTTTCATCCGCTGATCGGCTGTCATAAGACAATTAAGGCTTTGATTTCGAATTGGCATTTAATCGATTACTCTATTGGCAAAGGGTGACTCCCAAGAAAAATGAAAGTGTCGGAAATGGGCGAGACGACCGGCAGGCCGTCCGTCCGTCTCCTCCTTAAATGTCCTTCGCTATTAAAGAGAGAGAAAATAAAAAATAAAAGAAAAGAAAAATCATCAACTCGACCATTAAAATTTCAACATAGAAAATAAAAAAAACATTTTAATTTCAAAAAATTGAAAATACAGGGTGGGGCATAAAGATCCTCCACATTTTGAAGAGGTATAAAAAAATGAAAAAATTTCACTAGAATGAAACTGAAAATATTTTTGAAAAGAACATATTTTTTTTTTTTTTAATGTGTTTCAAGTATTATATTGGGGGAGTCGGGTATCTCAGTCAGCTAACGCGCTGACCTCGCTTCGGCATCGATCTATTATGACGAAGTTGGAGTGGAGGGCCGGGGTTCGATACTAGCTGGCAAATAAAAATTTCTACCTGCTGAAAACTCGGCTCCCTCACTAACCCTACTAAGACTCTACTTATGTGCTGTCTAAATGGGCTTTGTTCCCGGTGACATTAAATAAATAAAAAATAAAAAAATAAAAAGTATTATATCAGACGAAAAAAATGGGGGGGGGGGGTCAAAAATGAAAATTCTAGCATTTCTAGCCCTTTCGACCAAACTCAACCAAATTTTGTATCCATATTCTTCTGACCCCCAGAAGGCTAAAATGCAAATACTAATCACACAAGGAAGGGTCAAAAATGAAAATTCTAGTCCTTTCGACCAAACTATGTATACAAAATTTGGTTAGTTTTTGCATTTCTAGCCTTCTGGGGTCAGGAGAATATGTATATAAAATTTGGTTGACTTTCAGTCAAAAGAGCTAGAATTTTCATTTTTAACCCCCCCCCCCCATTTTTCTATATTAAATTAATTTTGAAATTGTATAATGCTCAAAAAAGCAAACATTTAACATTCAGCGCCTGTCAATGCAACTCGCTACACAAAACGTTCTATTGAATGCATAGCCTTCCGCTAGCCAGGCGGCGCTGATTGTTTCTAGGACTTGGTTTCCTAAACATACTAAGTTCATGTGATAATACTTGGTCTGATAAATATGTAGGTATTTTAATATACTATTTTCCTTTTTTGGTTTAATTATAAGTACCTGGATGCACGCTAACCAAATTAAAAAAAATACAAATATATATAGTACATGCTCCCTGGACACCCCCAAACCACGCACCTCGCCCCTACCAGTGCACTCCATTCCGCCCACCCCACCCTCCCCGATCCTGCACCACCACCCTCAACTCCGCACCCCCAAACCCCGCATGCTGCACCAGATCCCTACATCTGCACCCCACCCCGCACCCAGTTTTTGCATGCCTAGTTTTCAATTGGTCCAAATATTATGTATATTTGTTTACTCGTACACCAATTTGCCCACATTCGTTCATATTAATAAACATTATAAAAAAATAAATAGGAAAATAATAATAAAAAAAATAATCGTATAGGATCTGAAATAAAAACATAAAATTAAATAAGATTTGTTTCCAAGTTATATAAAAAAAAGCCACTTCAACCACTTTATTTATAAACACACCCATTTTGTTATGAATCCACCTGTAATTTTATGATTTAGACACCTGTTAATTAAAAAAATCCTAATTTTAATATAATATAATAATATTTATTATAACCTATTAGTGGGTTTTAAAATTAAAAAAACAATTAATAAATAAAAGATAATTGAAAAAATGTAAACAAACTTTTTTATTGAGATTTTCATCTATAAATAATTACTTTAATTAAGAAAAGATCAATTAAGATGAAATTTGTCAAGGTCAGACCTAGCCAGATCGTTTTCTCATCCTCAAAACATGTTAATAGAATTGGTTTCATCAAAATCAGTAAACCCGTTTTCAAAATAGAACAAAGATACAAATATATATATATATATATATACAATTTTGCTCGTTTAATAAGAGTAGATATAATATAGCATTGTTTATTTTTTTGCCACTTGGAAATTTCATTGAGTTGTGGATGCTAATAAAAATACTATTAAACGCTCCTTTTATATAAGACATTATGTAAAACTTTGTATTTTAATATTTTATTTTTTGCATCATTTTATTATTATTATTATTATTTTTAATCTAGATCGAAACAAAATTCAAAAGGTTTTCCACTCTTTTTAGTTATTTTTCTTCAATGTTTCTTTCTATTTTTAAATTATTAATTAATTGATAACACTTTTGCAATGTACAATAGAAATCCGAGTTCGTTGCAGGAATACCAAAAGAAAAAAGTATCTAGAGCGGAGAAAATAAATTAGCATGATTAAAGTAAATAAGTGGGCGTTTCGAGTGGGTTTTGGCTGGGGGGGGGTGGCTGGGGGGTGGCTGGAAAGGGTTGTAGTAAAAAAACCGAGACACCGCCCGAGGCTTAGCCCCCCTTCGACGTCGTTTCCATTCGAAATCATCTGCAGAATTCATGTTAAGGCTTTAGCTCATCACAAGCAATATTTTATTTGTAAAAAAAAAAAAACAAAAAAAAAACATCAAGAAGATTCTATAGATTGAAATTGTTTAAAGGGTAAATACTTGGAAAAATGGGGCGGAAAACAATTTGGCATTCATTCGAATAAAAAAAAAAAAATTAATAATAAAAAAAAACTTTCAATGAAATTATTCATTTTTTTCTCCATTTACGCAATTATTTCCTATCTCTCGAGCAATTAAAAACTCAAATAATTATATATCTCGTCATTAGGCCTGGAGAATTTTCTGTTCTGAAATTATTATTTTTTTTTAGGAGGCATTTATGTTCCACAGAGCTTAACTTTAATAAAACAATTTAGTGAAATTATTAATTTAATTATTTATTTATTATTTTTATTTTATTTCTTTGGATTAAAATAAAACGTGTTTTTGATATTTGTATTTTTTTGTACTTAATGGTTTGAATGTACCTATGTATCAATTTATAGCTAGAAGGGGTAAGGGGTGATAATTTTTTGATGTGTTAAATTTTATTTGACAATTTTAGAAGGGGCGCAAAATTATAGTTTTCATACGGGTGACCGAATGGCTTGGCGCGGCCCTGTTTGGGGCTATCCATAAATTACGTCACACAGTAAGGGGGAGGGGCATCTCAGATTTGTGACGAAATGTGACAAGGGTCCCGGGGATCTTAAAAATTGTCATGTCACAAAAGTCAAAATTAAAAATTTTTCAAACATACAATCCACAATTATTAAATTAGTTAGGTTAGAAAATTGATATTGTGACGTCACAAGGGCGCAAGGAAAATGTTACAGAATGTGACACAGGGAGGGGGGTTTAAAAATCTTGAAATTCGTGATAAGTAATTTATGGATGGCCTCTTTAGAACATCGAATAGGTTGTTTTGAGCAAAAAAGTTTCTCTGTACATGAACATGTCTCTTTCTGGATGGTTTCTGAGACAGAGCTAAATGAATATAAAGTTCATTTATCTATTATCTATATACGCTTGTCGACATGTTCAAAGACATTGTGTGCTGTTGGCATATTTACACTTTGCGTGCATCCCATTGGAATTGATTGGGGGGGGGGGGTTAAAGGAAGATACTGGGAATTGTAACGCTCTATTTCCATTAGAAAGCAAATGCTTTGGAGTATAAGGGTTTCCTAAGAAGAAGGGTTAGCGAGAAACATGCGTACAAAGTTTTTTTGATTCAAGCTTTTGATTGTCTGTGACGTCAAGAGAATGAAAATGATTGACATAAGGTTTTCACTGGTTGGCGTCTCATGTTCGCTCAGATAGAAGATAATGACGTCATATAGAGCCCATACTCTCCACCTAGTTCGATGGGAAAATAAAGCGAATTTGACTGATTCTAATAATTTGTGATAAAATGTTTTTAATTTTCATAATAGAGATCAAAATTAGTTAGATTTCTCTCAATTTATCAAGATCTTTTATGTACAATCTCTTTTAGAGTTTCACCCCTTTTCACCGGACATTTTAGAATTTTTCAATGACTATTTTATGTTAAAGATTTATTTTCAAGAAATCCATTTGAATATTTTAACTAAATTTTTAATTATTATATATAATTTGATTTTATTTCAATTTCTCAACATTGCGGTGGGAAAAATTTCATCTATCCCTTAAATAGATGGAATGGTATTAGGCTCGGTCGATGCGAAGAGGATGTTCATCCTGGCCCACATGACGTGTTCAGTGTTTAATTTTGAGGAACTTGCGTACGATGTGGCACGTCTTGTAAAATAATAGCTTTTTGGCCTATTATTAGGTTGTTCGTTAGGGTAAGTTCCTCAAATGTCCTATTGATATTCTTTGAGATAACGCATTCCACAGATTATTATTATGACTATTATTATTATTGAATTTATACTCAATAGAAATATTTTTAATCTAGTCGATTCCTATGCTATTAGATAGCTAAATAGTAGCAGAATCAGCAATCGAAACAACTTATACAGTGAAACCCCTCAAATCCGAACCCCAGAAACAATCCCGGGAAATCCGAACGCAAAAAAGAGAAACTTATTTATTTAGTCATAAAACAATTATGAATATATTCTACATTATACATCTTATTTTACATAATTAGTTGAAAAATTAACAAAGAAGTAAAGTTAGCATACCTAACAAAGTGTAAATCTGTCTACATACTTTTGTCAACCAGGATTGAAAAACAGTAAAAGTTCGTTATTGAAATTCTTTAGGTTGATTACTTTGCAAAAACATTGAAATAATAATAGAAACACACAAAATATCACTTAATTTCACTTGATATCAGTTACCTTCAATTGCCGAAGCTGCTTTCGGCTAATCCGAACCAATTGAAATCCGTACAGGCTACAGCCCCAATTAGTTCGGATTTGAGGGGTTTCACTGTAATTTATATTTTTATTTTTTAAAGAATTGTATTTATTTATCATATATTTTATCAGGGACTTATCCAGAGGTGGTTTGAACTTGACTCCCGCGCCATGGTCATTAAATTTCTTCTTCTATTATATTCTAGTTCACTGGCAATTGGTTTCATTCTAAAAAGACATATTTCAATTTTCTGCTATGCAATTATATTACTGAAAAATAGTACATTCTTGGTGGTTGCTTGACTTCAGAGTCCTCTTCTACTAGTTAAAAGTCTAATCATCTAGAACAGTGGTTCCCAACCTTTTGTGGCCCATCTCCCCTTTCTGGAGGTTGACTAACACCTATCGCCCCCTTTTCATTTTCATTGTATGCCTAATTTTAATTTGAAGTAAAGTTTAAATAATAAAGCAGTTGTATTATTTTGAACAATTTTATTACCGTATATAAAAACAACCAAAGCAGTTTTATCCGGTTACTTTTAAATAAAATAGAAAAAAAATAAAAATGTACATTTTTACAGAAAACCCCCAATCAATGATTTTATTATTGACATCTCGTGTTTCCTTCAGAATCTCTTAATCCAAAATATGACAAACATAAATTAAATTTATTAAGGTTCAAAAAGTGGGAATCTAATGTCCCACCATCCTATTATTAAATAAGGCATGTTCCAGCATCAAAGGACATGCCGCCTGCTACTCTCAAAATATTACCATTAAAAACAATTAAATTATTATGAAGAAAAAATACTCTTAAATGCCGTGTTCACAACAGTATGTTTCTTTGTAATTTATTAGAAATTTAAATATTTTTTCTAAAAAATATAAATATAACATTATTTATATTTGAGAATGAAAATTACATTTAACAACTCGCAAGGGAAGTGATTCCATTTCTTTGCTTGTGAGTGTATTTTAATTGTTCCCACTTTGAATACTCATCGCCCCCCAATCGCTCCACACTTATTTATCGCCCCCTGATAATCAAATCGCCCACTTGGGCGGCGATCGCCCCCAGGTTGGGAACCACTGATCTAGAAAATAACAAATATTTTTGACAAAATTCCTTAATTAATTATAGTATCACGACAATCCAGAATTGATTTGTTGGCAGCTAAAATTAAAAATAAAAATATCCGTTTTTATTCTACTTATACTAATTCTTTTTCAATTGCTTTAAAGATAATATTTTAAATCTTGACATTTATCTTCCTCTTGGTGATGAATGGCCCAATTCATTAGAAAATGAATTCATTATTCGGCTCTATGCCTATTACTCAGTGTACCTTTATTTTCCTGTCCAAGATATAAATGGACGCTTTATTTGAAAATTGATATTGTAGCCTGGTGGTAACTACTAAGTGATTAATAAGTCACTATTAATCAATAGGTGGTTTAAATCTTAGAATTAATTTTTTTCTCCAACTCATAGTACTTGACCACGACGCTTATTTATAAAACTAGGCCAATTCCAGTTCAGATAAGGATTTAAAATTGTTTCTAGAAATGCATCAATTTCTTGTGAATTATGGCACCAAATATCAGAAATCTACACTCTAAAAGAATTGGTTACAAATATATTCATAACGTGACTATAAAAATAAGCCGACGTGTTCTGATGTGGCCATCCACTTGACTTTACCATACAACCTGGCCACTCACTTATATTTAATATTTAATAAATTATTTATAATCCTGTAGGGAGGTTAGTTTTTTGCATTTTTAGACTGCTGGGACCCACTGATTATGTATACAAAATTTGGTTGAGTTTGGTAAATGGCCAAGATTTTCATTTTTTGACCCTCCGCCCCCCCCCCCCCCATTTTGGGCGGTTAGATTTTGCATTTTTAGACTTCTGGGGGTCCACTGATTATGTATACAAAATTTGGTTGAGTTTGCTTAAACGACCTAGATTTTTAATTTTTAACCCCCCCTCGACCCCCTTAATTTTGGGTCAATATGCACCAAAATCTAATCAGCTCTTAATCTCAATGGACCAAAACTACGTTTGCAATTTGGTTTCGATATCCACACTAGTTTTTGAGCTAGCTCGTCCACAAATTTGGTAACGCACAGACTAACTAACTAACAGACAATTTGACAAAACAATTATTATCTCGAAAAATATAATTTTTTCGATGTTCACTTATTAGAGCTTTTTTGTAGACCGAAATGCCATGGTTTCGCTCAATTTTTTTAATCGAAATAGTTAAAGCCGTTTTTTAGATATTTTGAAAAAAAGAAGGAAAAACCACTTTTTTTATGCACGATTACAATACTTGACCATGCCCTGTATGGTAAAGTAAAAATCATAATCAATTCAAGTTTAAAGTGAAAGCAAGACAAGAAAGATAGTTTAAAAAAAAACTGCAAGAATAAAGTTACAAATACTTGAACATCCTGTTTACCCTCCAGATTTACCTAGGACAACTGACAATTTTATAAGTTGGAAGAAGTCTTGAGTTCAACTCAAAATGTTTACCCTTTCCTCCGAAAAGGAACCTTTATCTGAAAAGAAAAAATGTCTTACTTACTTAAAGTTATCTACTTCTAGATTTATATGATGTTTTAAATATAAATATTAATAAAAGTTAGTTTATAGAAGGTTGAATGAGTTATTTAGCCAAAACAAGGATGCACCGGGTACTAATGTAGGTAAACACCGCTTTATATAATTCTATTGCCCAATAAACCGATAAATTCAGGACGAAACGTCTTATTCTGGGAATTTTATTGTACCCGGTGCATCATCCTTGGTTTGATTGAATAACCCCTTCAAACCACTACAAATTTTTCACAGCCACGATCTCCAACAACAACATTGTCTCCTTCAATATATAAAACTTCTTCTACCCTCGGCACAAAAACTTTCAAGTTAGTTTAATTAATCAAATGTTTTCATATATTGTCGCTGATCATTCAAAACCTCGTAAGTCCTAAATTCATTGTTTGCCAGAAAACAAGAAAAACCATTTTAAACAACAATACATACAAATACAATCCAATATTTATTATTTGTCCGTAGCGCGAAATTAAATTGGAATAAAATAATAAGGTTTCAATATTACTTAGGGAAAGTGGTGTAGGTTTTAGGTGAAACATAATATTAATTAGTAAAGTATAGGGAGTGTAGTTTCACAGTGAATGAACTTTTTAATCTGTAAACTCCTGATGATCGACTAATAATCCGAAATATATTGATTTTGTATAAACCTCTTTGAGTTTTATTTCATTCACTGTGAAACTACACTCCCTTTACTTTATTAATTAAAGTTTCAATAGACAGATGCGCCGTGATAAGTTGGTCAGCATAAACGTATAAGACTTATTTATCCAAAAATCGGACTTAGAGGCTTTGTAAGATCAGCGACGTCATGCTGTTTGTGCCCAACTGAAATTGAACGTCTAAAGATCAGACCAAAGTGCAGACCAAATTCTCTTTTAATACAGAGCTCATTTAGATCGAAAGTCTCTACCTATAGATATTTCTTCTCTTATATCAGTGTTATTTATAAAACACTTCGTATGTTATAATATATTGACCAGTGACTAGCCTCTGCGTATACTGGCATTGTTTTACTCTTGAGGAGTATAAATGAGATTCGAGAAACACGAGTGGGATTTGGAAGACTGTAAAAATTCCAACAATTCATACTTAAGAGGGCCACAGGGGCTCCTACTTCAGAACAAACCACGGCAGGTTTCTTAACTCGTTGTTTTTTTGGAAACCGATGCTTTAAGCATGCCAAGGCCGTTGACAAGACTTCGTAACTTAATCAAATCTAAACAACATGCTTACTTTATTTTGTGAATGTAATCTACATTCCACAGACTTTATGTTATTAATTTCTGTCCTCAATGAATTTAACCCGGACGCCTGCGTAAACAACATTCTTTGTCGCTACTTGCAAAGGCTATATTTATAATTAGTAGACCATCAATAGAGCTGGTAAATCCAAAAGTTTTCCATTAAAATGAAATATATTTAATCATTAAACTAAAGTTTCATTTTGTCGTATCTAAACTAACAAAAATTTAATCTTTGAGAAGAAATTGAAGAATTCATATTTATTCTTATTGTCTTTTATTTGTATTATCTTGGCAATCTCAGTCTTTATTTGTATGTGAACAAAAAAAAAATCCAAATACTGTGATTATTTATTTGCCGGCAGATGAAATCGAAATCATCTTGAGAGCGATGCCAACCAATAAGAATCGACGGAGAAACAAAACACGGCTGCAGAGATTAGATTTTGTTGAGATAAAGAGTTTCTGATTTGGATTTGGTTTTTTGACAATCCTAAAAAGTGATGGGTTTGCCAGAACTACGTTAGACCGGAGAAGTTTTTGATGGTGGGGGAGAGGGCTAATAAATCTTAGTAGGCTTCTTGCTTTTTGCTTGATTTATTGCTCCAACTTTAGAGCATTTCACACGATCCTCGATCTCTTTGTCTTGGTCGGGTCCTTTTGTCCTCTGGCTGGCTGCTGTCTGCTGGTCTATCGCGTTGTCCATCTCTCGCCTGTACCCCCACATACCCGTACCCTAAACCCCCTATTTCTATCCAGCCTCAATTGATATGTTTTATAGCTTGCAATTGTGGAGTGATTTCAGAGGATTTTGGGCTTTGGAATGTTCATTCGGCACCATTCAATAATTAATGAGATAATCGCACCACAAATGACTTTACATTTTTTTATCTCAATTTCACACACGCTGTTCATCAATTGATGTTTTATCATTCATTAATTTTCGCTCGTTCCCAATTGCACTCGCTATCATTCAAAACAAAAAACAGAACCGCGTCATTTCGGTTATGAAATTAAAAAAAGTTTTAATTGAATTATTTTCTTGTGTTTTTAAAATAAATTATTATTATTATTTTTATCAAATTTATAATTTACTCTTATAAATCTAATTGAGTGGTGAACCGCGACCTAATGTCTTGTACACCTACTTCCACTTCCACTTTCATTTCTAAGTATAAGTCAATAGATGAAGGGGTATTATCTACTGAATTCCAAAATAATTCCACTTAATTCCAAAGACGTGTAGAACTAATTCCAATCGCGGTTCAGCCCTCGATTCTAATCATATTCTCCGTCCAATTGTAGACAAATCATTTTCAAACATATTTTTTTTGCTATTTGTATACTCGTTTGTCCGAATTCCAATATTCCAATAGCCATGTTAACTCGATAACAAAGGTTTGTAAATAGAAAGTTGTTTACGATGCCAAAATGTGTATATTTTCATTGTGCAGAATTAATTAGATTTTGAATTTTATAAATTCCAGAGTAAAATACGGATTATAATAAAAGAATAGAATTGTTATATAGAAATAGATGTAGTTGAAAGTTGGCACACATGTTTCTAGTAATAACTTCTACTTTTCTGCCAAGTTTTAGCTTTCTAGCTAATATCGTTGGTAGACTTGCCATATAACGATTGATGTTGATGCATATAATGGCCTCTGCACCTCTGCCTTGGCTCTATTTATGGAAGTAATGGCTAGTCAGTTCAGATATCCTCCTCTCCTTCGAACTGACGGGGTCCAGAGGAAGATGAACAACACGTCTGGAGTCAGCCAAAATGCAAAAGCTGCCGCAAGAGGGTCCAATTTGGCCCTAAACCGTCTAAAGAGGCTTCACTCCTATTTTTTTAGGGTTTTTTCACATAGACGGGTAGCCGTTCAGGTCTGAAAAGTCCCTGCTTGCCCCCTTTCCCTATTAGTTGCCTTTTACGATAATCAGGGAGTACTGTGGGTTTATTCTACGCCCAACCCACAGGGCAAGTAACATCCTATAGAATCTTAAAAAATAATACTTTTTCTCCAAATGTTTTATCATTCCATTTGTTCAAAGTAGTACTAGCTGTTCGTAAATAAAATAACTCATATGTGTTTAAATTTAGCAAGTCATGATTTTTCGAATGATATACTCGAGCTATCTACTTTAAGGTAAGTGTAATCTCGACAGGTAACCCCGAAAGAAACGTTTGTTTAATCGGTTTCAAATCTCTGAGCTGTATTTAATGTTCTTGGTTATTGACCAACTCTTTTTCGAGTTTTTCTGAGTTTTGAGCCCAAATTCAAATAAATAAACAATGACAATTTTTTAAAATATTCGCCAAGAGAATAATTTATTAAATAGGATGAGTGCCTATTCTACGATCAACCTGAAAATATTGACTTCATAGGTGCGCTAAAAAGGTTAAAATAAATTATTTTCAAAAGTTGGATCATTATCGTGACGTCATAGGTTTGTTTGGACTATTTTTTTTCCATTGGAGGATTTAACAAATGAACACAGAAAAACTGGTGTTGTGATTTCCAAAGCCACATATTCAGTTGCCAAACATAAAGCAGCTTTAATAACTATTCTTCAAAATAAATTTACTTTATTAATTAATTAGGCAAATGATCTGGTGGCCATTTTATTTATACTCACTATGCCTCTTCAAGCAAGAATAAAGGGAACAATGTGATGTCCATACATAATTCTAATTATGCCTTAATGGCCCGGCTTCTCTTTGTTCATATCCTGAAGAGTTCCAAGCCCAAGGACCGAGAGTCCCAGTTTATCCCTTGAGGCCTCCCATAAAGGCTATTGAACTAAAGCAACTTCAACTTATTATAAAAGTAACACTTTGTTAAATATAGATCAATTAGGTAGATGTTTATATATTCTCATATATATTTTGTTCTAAAATAATTAAATTAATCCATTCTTTGTAGCTTTAGCTTTAAAATAGACGCATTGTCCTTTGCGTATTGAATTATGTATACATTAAAAGGTTTCATAAATATCAACATCTTATCAATTCATTATAATAATTAAATATTACGAAAATCAATTTTTGCTATTTTATTTTTTGCTTGTATACTATTTATGTAATAATAGTTAAATTTATTATTAATTTACCAAAGAATTTCATATTTAAAGTAAATTAATCACTACGATTTTTTTCAATCCGTTTTTATCGAGGGGTAAACCGCGATTGGAATTAGGTGTACATCGTCTTTGGAATTATTTGGAATTACTTTGGAATTCATTAGATAATCTATTGTCATCTATTGTCTTTTACTTGGAAATGAAAGTGGAAGTGGAAGTAGGTGTACACGATTTTAGGTCGCGGTTCACCCCTCGGATTTTATACATACCTAAGTAACTATGTTCTAAATCGAAAAAAATCATTTTTTTTTTTATTTTCATGAAATTTTTGTTTGTCTTTGTATGTATCTAAATTCTTGAGAAAATAAGATTGTCTAAAGGGGTCGGGCTAGTCGAGCGGTTAGCGTACAAGCCTGGACCCGGGTTCGAATCCGACTCGAGGTAACCGGCTAAAAATCTGATCCCTACATAGAAGACACTAATTCAATAATAGTATCGTAAATTGGCTGATAGCTAGAAGGCCCGAAAACTATTTCTAGCCTTCTGGGGTCCACAAAATATGTATACCATACAAAATCTGGTTGAATTTGGTCAAAAGGGGTAGAATTTTCATTTTTAACCCTGCCCCCATTTTGGGTGGTTAGTTTTTGCATTTCTAGCCTTTTTGGGGCCCACAGAATAGGTATACAAAATTTGGTTGAGTTTGGTCGAATGGGCTAGAATTTTCATTTTTGACCCCCCCCCCCTTTTTTTTTGTCTGATAATGTTTAAAACACATTTAAAAAAATATTTTATGTTCTTTTCAAAAATATATTCAGTTTTTTTCTAGTTAAATTTTTTCATTTTTTTATACCACTTCGAAATGTGGTAGATCTTTATGGCCCACTCCTGTATTATGGAAAGCTTTTGGCTGTTTGTAGCTGATGAGCTGTAATTTGGTACATGAGTTTATCTATATCATCTGCAGCTTTGAACCACTTTTCAGCTTTCTAGTTCTAACCACTCGATATAATATAAACTTCCATTCGTGTTATTTTTCAAAGAATGCTCTTGCTTTTTACATAATGTTATTTTTTGAGAATTATTAACTTTATACCATGAAAAATTTAACAATTATTTGTTTATTTGGATTAATCTTTCAACAGACATCCAAGGTAAATTAACCTTTAATTCTTAAATCTCTTGTTTGATAACTAAATTATATTTTTACTTTATTTTAAATAACACAACCAAATCAAATATTATCATTCCAATAATGTGCAATATTTTCTTCGAGCCTTGGTAGATCATTAATACTTGCTAATATATAAGTATATAATTGAAAAATAATTCCCAGGAATTTGTCTTTGGCATGTGCGTGGGTGATAATATCAAGGTCCTGAGTCTTGATCTGACATTTCTTACACCTAAACAGCCAAATTCTTGGTAGTTCTCTCTTCTTAATAATACATTATTTTCTCCTTCATCTTTCCCTATTAAATGTTGTTTTCGCAAATGTTAGCGTTGACGGATTCTTCATTAAGAATAATTATTAAAATTTAATTACAGGGTTGAAAAACTTCTCAGAAATTTGCCTCTGACTGGTGACAATATCAAAGTTTCTGCTTGTTACAGTTCTTAAAATTTCATGTTAATTTGGAAAATGTTTTTTAAGGCATTGTATTAGAAACATTCTCAAACCTAAAGGGCTGATTGGCTTATAGATTCCGAAACTCAATTTGCTCGGTTATATCTGCCTTAATGGAATGCTATTTAGTGCAGAGTGGAACACGATGTTATTGTTACTGATAACATCGATACCTCTCAATTAGCTCCTACTATTAAGAGAGAGAGAGAGAGAGAGAGAGGTGCATATCACAGTAGATAGCATTTGAGGTCCATTTAGTTCATAAATACCATCGCCATTGGCATATTGCAAGTACACGATCTTAGAGATCTCGGAAGTTAAGCCACATAGTTCTTGGGTAGTTTTTTGATGCAAGAAAATGTACCAAATAAGTAAAAATCCTTGTAGAGAAGAAGAACATAAATAAAACTTAGGAATCGGGTCGGAGTCGAAAGTACATGTGGATGCAGATCTTGACAGCCTAAATACAGTTTAACAACACTGTATGATGTTATTTGTACAGCCGTTTTCTTCCTAGTCAGTTTGCTTCAATTTTGCTGCCTTTGCATGCCCTAGTAGTTGAAATACTTTATGGTCACTTTAATTTTACCGGCCATACCTTTAAAAGTTAAGGCGAAAAGCTAGTCAATATATGTATTCATATAGTATGTTCTTCATATTAATTTATATCTACTCTTTCAAGTATTTATTTGTTTGGCACTACAGTGAAACGCCTCAAATTTGAACCCCGTAAATCCGAAATCCCGGGAAATCCGAACGAGTTTTTTTTTTTTGAAAAAATTTAAGTTTGACACAAAAACTGCTTCATCATTTTTTTCATTTACGGAAACTGTTACGTGATAGCGTTCTTTTAAGGTTTTATCACTTGTTACATTGAAAAACTGTTCAATTTTGACACAATTTTTTTTCCAGTCACTGATTGTTGCTCTACCAACACCAAACTCGCCAGCCAACTTTGTCAAACTTTCCCCAGCGCCGTCAGTTTTTGTTCCACGGTACAAGAACTGTGTTTTCGTTTGCTTGCCATAATTTAAAATCAAAACATTAATCAACACCGTTCACTTAATTAAAAACTTTTCGGCTAATCCGAACAAATTGAAATTCGCTCAGGCTACAGCCCCAATTAGTTCGGATTTGAGGGGTTTCACTGTACGATATATAGTTTTGAAAGGTTTCTATTCCTCTTCATTTTTTTTTTAATAAATATTGTATTTAAATTTTCTTTTAAACATAAATTCTCACTTGAATGTACATCTGAGATAGGTAATCTGAGATATGTAGGTATATTTATCTGACTCAATCAAAAAATGCCCTCTTTCATTAACTCATAAAATCCACTAACTCGGGGATGTTTTTTTTAAATTATTATTATTAAATACTTCATTAGCTAGCAGAGCAAAGATAAAATTTAATTATCTTGTTTTTCTTTCTTACTTTATTAAATAAATAATATGTTTTCGGTATTAAATTACAAAATTTTTTAAATTAATTTGTGTTTTTGTTTGTTTCAGGTAAGAACAAGACACCCTCAAGTGCTTCTAATTTAATTAATTTAATGAGCTCGAAAAGAAAGCTGTCTTACTTTTTAAAGGTAGGACGACAGATCAATATTTATCAATCACTCTCATACTATAAAAAATGGGTAGCATTTAAAGAAGGGCAATTTTTTTAAGGGGTTTTTCCCCTAGACGGGTAGCCAATCAAGATTGAAGAGACCCATCGACCCTTTCCCTATTAGTCGCCTCTTACGACAAGCAGGGAGTATTGCGGGAGTATTGCGGGTCTACGCCCAACCCGCAGGGCAAAATAAGTAAATAATGAAGAATTAATTGTCGTATTACTTTTTTGTTAAGAGAGAATGGTGTGGGTTCTTGAGGAAACATTTTAAATAAAGTAAAGAAAATTTTGACTTAGACGGGTAGCCAATCAAGATTGAAGACTCCCATCCACCCTTTCCCTATTAGTCGCCTCTTACGACAAGCAGGGAGTACTGCGGATCTATTCTACGCCCAACCCGCAGGGCAAAATAAGAAAATAATGAAGATTTAATTGTCGTATAACTTTTTTGTTAAGGAAGAATGGTGTGGGTTTCTTGAGGAAACCTTTAAAATAAAGTAAAGAAAATTTTGACTTAGACGGGTAGCCAATCAAGATTGAAGACTCCCATCCACCCTTTCCCTATTAGTCGCCTCTTACGACAATCAGGGAGTACTGCGGGTCTATTCTAGTCCCAACCAGCAGGGCAAAATAATTAAATAACGAAGAATTAATTGCCGTATTACTTGTTAGGATAATAGGTCGTTATCTCTTATGCAGTGGATTCTTTACTTTGAGCTAATTCTGACAACAAAAAAACTTGCAATGTCGTTTAAATATTTTTGTAACCTACGTTTCGGAGAATCTTCAATTCTATTTCATGGTTTTTATCCTGGGATTCCATTCCATCATAATTCATTTCATATTAGCGGGTAACTAAAATTTAAATCTAAAATTTCATTACTTTATGAGGTGTTTCAAATTAAACCCGAATAAATTTTAAGTAATGCCAAAGAACATATCAGTCTTGATAAGCAGACTAACTACTAAAACAATTTATTTATTTATTTTTTTGGGACAAGCGAATCAACTCCCTCCATTAATTTCAAACAGAATAAAATTTATACACTTTGTACTTTCGATAAACATAATGATATTGATACAAGTGAAAATAAAAATATATCCGGAAAAATAGTACTAAATAAAATTATTTAATAGATAATATTATATTAATTATATTATAATTGAACCTTCAGCGATCCCACGATGAATAATTAGTATTTGATGGGTGGCCGCCTGGGAACATTGTCTGCTGTTCGCATTATCCATCCCTGCTGCTTTCATCTTACTGGAATTGATTGGTGGGCCTTAAGGGGTCAATAGAATTGTATCGTCTATATCCTGTCGGTGTATAGAGAACATTGTCTATACAGGCAGTCCTGCTCATTAATTCGAATTGCTACTTGAATATTATGTTAATCAATTTTTTTTGACAGTTAATCATTCTAGTATTATTATTATCATTATTATGTTGAGGTTTAAAGGGCGTGTCAGCTACAAGGAGGCTATCATCACCTCGAGTTATTTTCTTATAGAAAAAATATGCTAGCAGCAACAATAAATAGTAATAAAGCTATTGAAACTTTTATTTTTGTGATTAATTTGAACTAGAACTTGTGACGTCATAATAATTCAAATTATTTAAAACTAAGATTTTTACATTGACCTTTTACTCGAATAAGAACAAATGTTTTAATTAAATTTTTATAATTTTTCTAACTAATATAACAATGAATAATTGCTATATGAATGAGAATTGTTTTTGACCGCTCTTATTTGAAAAAAATATTTATTACGAGACTACTGCGGATTACGCTATTGAAGTCTGTGGAGTCTTAAGTCTGGACGTTGGATTGTAGCTAAGTAGATTACATCTTTTTCTCTCTTGGTCGAGACTTAAGATTCCACAGACTTCAATAGGGTAATCCGCAGTAGTCTCGTGGTAAATATCTTTTTCAAATAAGCGCGGTCAAAAACAATTCTCATTGATATAGCAAGTATTCTTTGTTATATTAGTTAGAAAAAATATACAAATTTATTTTAAGATCATTATTTCAAGTTAGAAATATATAAGTTCAAATATTATTTTCACTCAATATTTGATAAAAATTCCCTACAGTTTATTCACGATTGAATCAACTGTAGAAAACATTCGATTAAATGTTTAAATATCTATACTATCGATAAGTTTTAAAATTTGTGATTAGAAAAAATGGATAACATTCGTGATGCACATTATTTTACCCTACTGATGAATTTGAATTTTTAGTGAAATCACACATAATTAATTATAATAAAATGGAAAAGTATGTATATATGTTTGTATCATCCAAACGATCTGATTGGCCAGTGCATAGCCAATGGCAAAGCGTTGAATTATTAGAACGATTCTGATTGGTCAGATAGTGATCGTGCTTAGCCAATGTGTTAAATAAATCTTTCCTAATTGTTAAATCAATTTCATTCAGCACATTCTTTCAATACTTACAGTATCATTTTAAATTTCAATTATTAAATTGGTATGAACGAGACGCTCCCCGCCAGGGGCTAGGTGACGCCGGGCCGAAGGCTCGGTCGTCAGCTAGTTAATTATAATTATTTATTGAACAAGAACAAACACTTAATACAATACAATTATGACGTTTCGATCGACTTATTCTGAGATCGTTCTCAAGTATGAACACGAACACCCACACCGATTTTCGGTTAACTTAACAATAAATACTTAGATTTTAAGGATGTGAGTTTTTTATAATTCAAAAAAATAATGTTGTTATTCGAAAAGTTAGCCTCACTCTGAATAAATCTTCTTAGATGAAATCGGCCTTCGAGATTTTGAAATTTTCGAAATTTTTTTGAAAATTTTAAAGGTGGTGTAAGTCCATTTGAGGTCATCAAAAGTATAAATTTCTTTTAACTAATACGATCACATTATAAACTTAAATCATTTTTTTTTGTTTTTCGGCCTTTCTAGCAATAAGCCAATTTTCGATACTAATTATTATTATTTTTTAATTTGTCTCTACCCCGGGGTCAGATTTTAGCCGGATGCCTAGAGTCGGATTCGAACCTCGGTCCACTTGGTTAGCAGGATTTTTTTCAATTTTAAAGCTTTATTTATTATTTTAATATTTACAGATACAACATTGTAAATCAATACGTTTCAAGTACAACATGATTATATGAAATTTACAAATGTTTTTAATTGTTCCTTATAAATAGTTTCCTGCCCTATGAGCTTATACTACTAATATGTTTTTATTTTGTTCTTAATAATTAATAATATTAACAAATATGAGTATAATTAGGTTTATTATACAATTTTTTAATTGTCCTTAATCTAAATATTTACATATTTAATTTTATATTAATTTTAGACAATTAAAAACCCTGCTTTTTTAACCGACTTCAAAAAAGGAGGTTCTCTATTCGACTGATTTTTTTTTTTTGTGTGCCTATGTTACCTCATATCTCCGCCAATTGTCAACCGATTTTGAAAAATTTTTTTGCATTGGGTCCAGTCTAGCTTCCGATTGGTCCCATTTTTTTTCGTTTTTTTTTCATAGGTATTAGACCTTTTTTATTAGGTTTGTTTAGACCTAACCTCTTTGTTTATGAACCGATTTCGATGGTTCTTTTTTTATCCGAAAGGGGGTGTCTTAGGGATGGTGTCATATTAATTTGGTCAAGTTCTAATGATATGATCAGTATTAATAACATCACTAAAAGAGAAAAATAAAAATAATTTTTAAGAAAAAAATAAAAACCGACTTCAAAAAATTAAATGCAACAAATAAAATACACTAAAAGGTATAAAATAATTATTATCTTATTTAGTTACAACTAAACGACGAAATATTAACATGAAATTACTTTTTGAAGTCGGTGCCAAACATATACCTTTTATGAATCGCACTCGACGGATCTTACTTAGTACGTTTGGCGGGTACGCTCGCTTATAGGTATAGTTTGTTTGGCACCGACTTCAAAAAGTAATTTCATGTTAATATTTCGTCGTTTAGTTGTAACAAAATAAGATAATAATTATTTTATACCTTTTAGTGTATTTTATTTGTTGCATTTAATTTTTTGAAGTCGGTTTTTATTTTTTTCTTAAAAATTATTTTTATGGTAGTCGGTGGTTAACAGGCTGTCACGCTACCCCTAGCCTAACCCGACCCCTCTTAAATCAATTTAATATTTAAAAAACATTAAATAAGTATATTAACATACACCAAAAATTTTCAAACCATTCAAATGCAAACCCTTAAATATCTCGAAATAACAATAATGGGCTTACAACTTTCAAAGAAAACGGCTCATATATACAATATTAAAACAATAATAGTATTCAACAGTTTTAATTATACAATCAAGGAAATTAAACATTGCTACATAAATAGCCTATAAAATCCTTGGTAAGCGACTAACACCCACGAACGCTAGGCTAATTTTTTCATCGTAATATACAATTTGGCGTCTTAATAACAGGTCATCAAAAATTTAATTTTTGCTTATTTGACAACTTGCTCATTTCCTACTATATTTTTATTTTTTATAAAGCCACATAAAATAATTTTTGTATTTTATTTGTTATTACGAGTTGTTATTGATATAAAATTTGGTTTTTAATTATACTATACGATTCATATTAATATAATGTAATAAATTATATAAACATAAATAGTATATTATTTATTTACTGTTTGAATATCTTCTTTGTGATTCATTCATAAATCTTTAGAAAATCTTATCGAGGGTGAAATTATTTTAATTTTTAATTTAGTGTTTTTGATATAAGAACTTTCTTTTTTGGATAAAAATGATTTATTTGACTTTTCTTGAAACAGAAGAGGGTATATATATTATTGTCTCATACAAAATATTTCACTTTATTTTTTTAAAGAAAATACACCAACATTTAAATCTAAATTTTCATATACTATATGTATCAGTGGTGGGCGGTGACATTTCAGCCAGAGAATGCTGTCCAAAAAAGAACCCTTAAATTTTTTAAATTTTATTTTATTTTTCTTCCTTAAAAAGGTTGTCACATTGAGTTGAAATTTTAATTGGTTATAGACTCGTTAATCTATTAAATAATTCAACTTTTATGAATCGAATGATACATTTTTCAATAGATTTAACAGTCTAATTAATTAGTTATTCATAAATGTAAAAAAATTAAAAGTTATTTGCAACAAACAGAATATAACAAAAGCACTAGTGTAGAATTCCAACTCCATTTCTTGAAATCGTTTTTGTGTTAAATAAATGTTTTGATAATGAGAAAAAAATTTATCTCAATATTCTTTTTATTAATATTATCAAAACAAATATTTTTATTCAAAATTATTCAAGATCAACCAGATAGATAAGCTGCCCCGAACTCCCTTAATGCTTCTACTCAAATGGTAAGCCGTATTCCAAAATTTAAGTTGAGAAGTTAAGTAGGCGTAAAACTTTCAGCTTATGCCTCAATTCTCGGTTGTCAGATATTCTCACTTTACGCACTTTCCATACAATTTACTATTTTTACTTTACCATACAGGGTATGGTCAAGTATTGTAATCGTGCATGAAAAAAGTGTTTTTTCCTTATTTTTTTCGAAATATCTAAAAAACGTCTGAAAGTATTTTGATTAAAAAATTTAGCGAAACCATGGCATTTCGCTCTACAAAAAAGCTCTAATAAGTGAACATCGAAAAAATTATATTTTTCGAGATAATAATTGTTTTGTCAAAATGTCTGTTAGTTAGTCTGGTTGTCTGGTTGACCCTTAGTCTGTTAGTTACCAAATTTTTGTGGAATAGCTAGCTCAAAAACTAGTGGGAATATCGAAACCAAATTTCACACGTAGTTTTGGTCTACTGAGATTAAGAGCTGATTAGATTTTGGTGCATATCGACCCAAAATTAAGGGGCTGGAGGGGAGGTTAAACATTTAAAATCTAGACTATTTGAGCAAACTCAATCAAATTTTGTATACATAATCAGTGCGACCCAAGAAGAATAAAAATTCAAAAACTAACCGCCGAAAATGGGTGGGTGGGGGGGGGTCAAAAAATGAAAATATAGGGTCTTGTTCCAAACTCAACCAAATTTTGTATACATAATCAGTGGCCACACAGTAATCTAAAAACCCACCAACCCCCTCCTACATGATTATAAATAATTTTATTAAATATTAAATATAAGTGAGAGGCCAGTTTGTATGGTAAAGTCAAGTGGATGACCACATCAGAACACATCAGCTTATTTTTAACCGACTTCAAAAAAGGAGGAGGTTCTCTATTCGACTGAATTTTTTTTTGTGTCTATGTTACCTCATATCTCCGACAATTGTGAACCGATTTTGAAAATTTTTTTTGCATTGGGTTCAGTCTAGCTTGCGATTGGTCCCAGTTTTTTTATTGGTATAAGACCTTTTGTGTTAGGTTTGTTTAGGCCTAACTTCTTTGTTTATGAACCGATTTCGACGATTCTTTTTTTATTCGAAAGGGGATATTTTAGGGATGGTGCCATATCAATTTGGTCAAGTTCTGATGATATGATCACTATTAATAACATCACTAAAAAGAGAAAAATAAAAATAATTTAAAAAACAAAATAAAACCGACTTCAAATAAACTGCAACGGATCGTCGCTAAACTTTATCCAAATTCATTTGAAATATTAATATGTTCTTGAGTAAAGTACTTTAAAATATAATTTTACTAAAAATTTTATTTAACCTTTTTTGTGGTCCCCAAGGTACTTAATTAGGATATTAAATTTGATCAAAATTGGTTAAGTCATTTTCAAGATATTTAGAAAAAACTAAAAAAGTACTGAAATAAAGTACTAATGTTTGTGGACCGATATGTACAAAAAACTAATCAGCGCTTCATTTTGTTAAACTAATGGTAGGTTTTCAATTTCATTTCAATCAGCGCAAAGTTGTGGAAAAAATCGTGGACGAAAAAAACGATAACACACACACATACATCCATCCATCCATCCATACATCCATCCCCACGCACTTCCAAAAAAAAATGGCACTTTTTGGCCTCTCGACGAGATCCCAGGTAATTTTCGGCAAAACCGTCACGTGCTAAAATTCAATCTCATTGAATACTTCAATTTGTGACCTTAATTGAGTCTATGGGTTCCGTAGTCTTTACCTGACGACCCTTTGATTCGTTTAGTTGTAATCTAAATAAGATAATAATTATTTTATACCTTTTTATTTGTTGCATTTAATTTTTGAAGTCGGTTTTACTTTTTCTTAAAAATTATTTTTATAACTGGTTTAGTATGTCAGGCTCATAGGCAACTTGTTTGTTTGCTACAATAATGATTAATCAATAATTTTACTTATTTGAATATTGAAGAAGATTCTAATCATAAATCTTCTTTTAATTACTACTTCTAATTCTAAAGTAACATTTATCATTTTGTTACTCAAGTTCTGTTTGATATTCGTTTTAGGTTTTCAAGAATATGATGAAATAGAAAGGTTTCTCCCTCTGTCTATTTTATTTTTTTTGTTCCTCTATATATTTTTCATTGATATTAAATGCAATAAATTTCTCGATGGGTTTGCAGATGAAATCTTCTATTAAAAATGGCACCTCATTGATATTGCCAGGGGAATTTATAATCCTTTGAGCGCATCCACTTGTTTTATGCTTTTAATTAATTTTAATGAAAACTCCAGATGTCAAGCCTATTTCATTTTGAAGACCAAGAGTGAAATATAATTGTGTGCAGTTGAAGTTGAAAGAAAGCGCCATTCAAATTTATTGGAGTTTCTTTTTCAAAATAAAAAAAATTAAAAATTTCTCCTTGGACATTACTTTTTACTTTCCAAGACTTAATAATAATTCAAAATTAAAATTAAATAATAAAATTAATATTCAAATAAAAAAGAAAATGTGAAATTTTTTTTAGATTAACCTTTAGTAATTTTATCAGCGAATGATATGAGCTAGAAACCTGAAACTTGGTATATCTTTATTGATGTAAATTTGTGATTCAAATTTTAGCACAATAGCTATCCATAGTAGAAGTTCTAAAGCTAGAAAACCCAAAATTTAATTTGTTCTTCGTTTTACAAAGACAAACATATGATATACTAGTAACTTTCCCTTTTTAAGTTAGCATAGTTTTTTTTTTTTTTTTTTTTTATTTATTTAATGTCACCGGGAACAAAGTCCATTTAGACAGCACATAAGTAGAGTGTTAGTAGGGTTAGTAAAGGAGCCGAGTTTTCAGCCGGTAGAAATTTTTATTTGCCAGCCATGATCGAACCCCGGACCTCCACTCCAACATCGTCATAACCGATCGATGCCGAAGCGAGGCCAGTGCGTTAGCTGACTGAGCTACCTGACTCCCCAGTTATCATAGTTATCAGAGTGAAAAATGATCAGGTATGAAAAATATTTTTCACCACGTTTCAGACATATCTAAGGACAGTAATAAAAAATTAAATTAAATAAAAAATTTCGAGTCGACTCGTAATTAAAAAAAAATTCAAATACAATTTTTTAAACAAACTCTAAAAAAAAAAACTCCTCCCCAAGCCAAACCGAAATTTCTAAATATTTTCTAATAAACTTCACAAACATTCAATTTGTATAACATTTATTAAAAAACAAATAACATATAATTTTGTGTACTTTAAACAATCAAGTGGTTCTTAACCTAGGAGTCGCGAAACATATTTTTTGGGTCGCGCAGAGTCGTTAAAAAAGTACTTGACTATATTTATTTCCAAAAACTAAATTTTAATTTGTTCAATACTAGGTAAAAGTAAAAATATTAAAAACAGTTGCTTTTTCACTTGGATTGAAAAATATCTTTCGTTATCTTAATTGTTAAAAAAAATTATATATGCGAGTTAAAAAAAAAATCATGATTGTAAAATTGAAGAAAATTGCTTAAATATGATCTGAAAAAGGGTAATTAAAAAAATTTGGCTTTTTTTGGGTCGGTGGCATGAACATAATTCTCAAATTTGGGTCGCGGCTTAAAACGATTAAGAACCACTGCTTTAAACAAGTTATTTAAATAAAGTTCGAATCTTTATGAGAAAATTAAAAATTTAAAAACAAGTATTCCTGATAGGCTGATTTAACACTAGAACCTTATTATCATATGTAATATCCTTAGTAATGCAAAAGTATTTCGAGATCCATATAAAAATTTTATAAAAAAAATAATACTAAGGTTTTTTTATTTATTTTTATAATATTTAATTTAAAAAAAGAATGATTTCATGGGCGCGCCTGAGACTTAGACATAGCTTGCGAGAGTATGCCTAACCTGGAAAAATTAGTCGCCAATAAGTTTTACTCGTTATAGTGAAATCTTGTCATCATCCTAGAAATCAATTAATCAACCGGAAAATTATTTCAGATTGGACCACCCATGGTGAAATTAACAAATATATGTTCTATTCCTATGAGTTCATCAACCTGACTAACAATAAACAAATATTCAATAACATTTTTATTTTCTACTAGCTGACGACCGGGCCTTTGGGCAGGTGTCACCTAGACCCTGGCGGGGAGCGTCCAATTTAATAATTGAAATTTAAAATGATACTGTAAGTATTGAAAGCATTTGCTGAATGAAATTGATTCAACAATAAGGAAAGATTTATTTAACACAATGGCTAAGCACGATCACTATCTGACCAATCACAATCGTTCTAATAATTTAACGCTTTGCCATTGGCTATGCACTGGCCAATCAGATCGCTTGGATCATACAAACATATATATACATTATTTTCCATTTTATATATATAGATATTTTTTCTTATTATAAGATTATTTTTAAAAATTATACGTAAATTTTATATAAATTATATATTTAAAAAAAACGCTTATTTTTTGCTTATTCAAAGTTTTGTCCATTAATTTTTGAACTTAATTCGTGCTTAACAATTTTTTTTACTATAAAAATGCATCTCTTTTAAATTCAATTTCTTACAATGTCATTAGCTTATGGAAACATGAAGATCAATATAGAAGTAGAATTACAATAGCAATTCATTTCATTGGCAATGGAAATTCCATAAGACTTGGCTCCTCTCTCAGAAACGATTCTTATTTCAATTACAAATATTTTAATTTAATTTGCATTCAACACTCTCTATTGACTTTAATTGAATAGCAAGAAAAGCAAATGGCCTTAATCACACAAAAAAAAGTTGTTTTTTTTTAATGCAAATAGGTTTCCATTGAAACTTTCTTGTGTTTTTATATCATCTAGAACGAAATCAACTACAGAATAAACTATTAAAAAAAAATTAAAAAAAATAGTTTTTACCAATTTTTTGATTTGTGTGTGTGATAAAATAGTTCTAGAAATTTTTTAGAATTTTCTCATATCTTTTTGATTCAAAAATTCTTGAAATGAGATGAAGGATTTTTTTTTATACCAAATGAAAATTAAATTGTGATTCATGTATCAAACTTTCATTCAGTTTTTTTAATTTTAAATTCAGTTGAAGGAGACAATAAAAGAGTGTGTCTTCTGCTGGAATTATAAATTCGGAAAATAGAAATTCCAGAAAGCTTTATTTTAAAAATAGCCGCTAAAATATAAACTTCACGAACGCCACCTACAGCCAAAATAATAAAACAAGTATAAATTTCAATTCTTGACTTGCGCACCCTGTATAATTTCTTAACCTAACCACATGAAAGATGTTAACCTTTCATTCATAAATTAATTCCTGTGAATCCATTGTAATAGACTGATGAAGAGGGCAAAGCCCTCGAAACTATAGTCTCGTTATAAATAAATAAAATATATAATTCCAGCAGAAGACACACTCTTTTATTGTCTCCTTCAATATATAAAAATTCTGCTACTCTCGACAAAAACTTTCAATTTCATTTAAATTCAGTGTTCTTGATTGAGCCTAATATAAATCCAATGGTCTCCGCATTATATAATAGCCATAGAATAAACAATAGAGACTTAGAAATATTTATTTTAACGTGTGAAATAATAAAGAAATAGAGAATTTCAGGACTAAGGCTATACTATACTTTTTAACCGACTTCATTACTTTATCCAAAGAGTAGCATTAGTGAATAAAAAAAATAGCTTTTAACAATTTTTTGATTTTAGAAAATATTTCTAGAACATTTTTAGCATTTTCTGAAATTTTTGAAATGAGATGAGGGGTGTTTTTTTAACCAAATGAAACGAAATTATGATTCATGGATCCAACTCATATTCAGTTTTTTAATTATAAATTTATTTTGAGTGTTTTTGAGCCCAATATAAATCCAATGGTCTCCGTATGTAATACCCATAGAATAGAGACTAGAAATATTTATTATATCATACACTGTTAAAAATTTATTATCTAATTTTACTATAAAAATTGGAAGTCAAGCCTCAAAACTTTTTAGTAATATTACCAGTATTGTAATCTTACAACATATTTTTTATTAATACGTATCAAATTATTTTTGTATTTTTGCAATGAGTTAATATAATTTTACCATCATAATATGTTTTTTTTTTACTATACGCAATCTTGTAAATTATCTATAGATTTGTATTCTAAAAATATAGTAAATTTACAATTTTTTTATCAGTGTACGAAATAATAATGGAATAGAGAATTTAAGGACTAAGGCTATACTACTTTTTACTTTATCCATAGCGAAGCATTAGTGAAACTTATGGGAGTATTGTTTTCTATCTGGGTAACTATGTATGTCAGTTAAATGTTAACTTAGGTGGCTATCCGTTGCAATTTCCTGTAAATAGAAAACACATCATAAAAAAAGACTTGAGAGATTCTGAAATTCCTTAAAAGAACAAAAAAAATTGAAAGGAATATATCTATTAGTAATGAAGCTGATGAAGCTTTTATTTTTGAGATTAATTTGATTAAAATTTGAATTTTTATTTAAATCACACATAATTAATTATAATTATTTATTGAACACGAACAAATAATACAATATAACTACAAGGTTTCCATCGACTTATTCTGCGATCGTTCTCAAGTATGAGCACCCATTCCGATTATAGGTTAAATGAGCCAATCACGTGTCGGTCAGGATTATATAGACTCCATGTACAGTCCAGTCAAAAAACCGACACACTGACTACCTCAGCGCCCCCTGTCAGACTGAGCATTACATGTTTTTAAAAACCATAAAACGAATATTATAATATTTATTAATGCTATTATTATTATCATTTGATTTGTCAATATTTTTCGCTTTATGGTTTTTAAAAACATGTAATGCTCAGTCCGACAGATGGCGCTGATGTTGTCAGTGTGTTGGTTTTTTTACTGGACTGTACCTGGAGTCTATTTAAGCTTGACAGACACGTGATTGGATCAGTTAAACCTATAATCAGAGTGGGTGCTTATACTTGAGAACGATCGCAGAATAAGTCGTAGGTTATAGTGTTCAATAAATAATTATAATTAATTATATGTGATTTGATTAAAAATTCAAATTTTAAGGAATATGTCTATTAAGTATGACCGAACCTTCATCCTGTAAACCCCAACTAAGTCGATAGAAATGAATAATATTTTGGTAAGGGTTGATTCGTCGAAGAAATTGGAAACCCCGGCCTGGTCTCTACGAACCGCTTAAACCTTTATCGAAATGGGAAGTTTCTTTAACCGCCCTAGGCGTAACCAAGATTAAGTGTCGAATATTTTGATTGACCTCCAGTGCTAATTTATTTTACAAGAACAAGCTTGGCAGATCGATTTCAACCATTGCTTCAAGAATATAAATGTGTTTGTTTGTGATCGAAGTTGAAAATAAATCAATAGTTAATTAAATTCAAATATCGATCCGGCTCCTGTTGTTGATGGGATCGGGCACATTTTTCACATAAAACATATCAATTGATAAATAGCTGTTTGTTGGAGTTGAATTGATAAAAAGACGAGAATGGATGGATGGATGGATGCGAAAGCCATAAAGATGATTTATCCGACTTCTATCTTGTCTGCACTTTTCCTATTTCCACCCAGCGAGGCCATTTATCTCCACCTTAATTGTTCTAGCGTCGAAAATTATACGAATATTTGGTAGTACTTCCACAACCCCATTACTTCTTTAGAATTCTCTTTAGTTCCAATCTATTGTTTGGTTTCTATTACATTCCGGGAGCCTAGCCTTCCAAAATTACTCAGGAGGCGTTCGCGGATACTGAAAAATGGAGTTCGATTTCTCAGCCAGTAATGGTAGGTATTTACTTAGATTTTTCTTTGTTATATGAGGGACTAAAGTGAATCAAGTCCAAAATTTGAGATAGTTCTTTCGCCACAATCCACACAAAAAGTTTTAATTTCGAAAAAAAACAAAATAGTCACACTTCCCAAAAAGACAGGCGCGGATAAATGTGAAAATTTCAGGACCATTAGCCTAACCTCACATGCCTCCAAAATCCTAACCAAAATAATCCAGAGAAGAATAGAACAAAGAGTTGAAGAAAATCTGGGGGAAGACCAGTTCGGCTTTAGAAGAAACAGAGGCACCCGAGAAGCAATTTCTCTCTTAGACTAATAATAGAAAGGGCTTTTATCAGGGAAGAATCTGTCTACATCGGATTCATAGACCTAGAAAAAGCATTCGATAACGTCAATTGGGAAATTATGTTTAAAATATTAAAACAGGCGGGAATAAAATTCAGAGAGAGAAGACTAATCTACAATCTATATCAAAACCAGACGGCAATTATAAATATTGGTGATGAACACAGAGAAGCCAAAATAAAAAAAGGTGTAAGACAAGGATGTGTGCTGTCACCCATGATTTTCAACTTATACATAGAAGAAGCGATTAAAGAATTCAAAGACAAAATTGATACAGGTATAGAAATCCAAGGTCAAAAGATCGCTATGTTAAGATTTGCCGATGACATTGCCCTTCTAGGAAGCAATAAAAAAGAATTAGAGGACGCCTTGAATGGAATTAACCAAATCCTAATAGAAGAAATCAAAATGAAAATAAACAAGAATAAAACCAAGGTCCTAGTATGTACAAAAAAAGAACAAACGAGACAGGAATGCATCAAAATTAACCAAGAAAACCTAGAAGGAGTTAAGGAATTCCGCTACCTAGGAAGTAAAATAACATGGGATGGGAGGAGCAAAAACGAAATTAAATCAAGAATTGCCCAAGCAAAAATGGGGTTTAATTCAAAACAAAAACTACTATGCTCCTCCTCAATCAGCTTAGCAAACAGGAAGTTGCTATTGAAGACATATGTATGGAGCATAGCCATGTACGGGTGTGAAACCTGGACAATTGGAAAAGCGGAGAGAAAGAGATTGGAGGCTTTCGAAATGTGGTGCTACAGAAGAATGATGAATATCAAATGGATGGATAAAATCACAAATGAAGAAGTTCTTGGAAAAATCGGAGAAAGAAGAACCTTGTGGAAGAGTCTGAAGAAGAGAAGAGGTCAGATGATGGGGCACACACTGAGACATGGGGGACTGCTTAGGGATATCTTGGAGGGGAGGTGGGAAAGAAAGGGGAAGGGGAAGACCCAGATTAGAATATTTCAACCAAATAATTGGGGATATGGGATGCCAGACATTTAGAGAGGTTAAACAGCTGGCGGAGGACAGAGTCGAGGGAGACGGATTGTTGCATCAAACCAGTCTAGGACTGTATACTCAATGATGATACATATGAACGGTACTAAAATTTTAGGTTATGTTTTTTTAACGTGACTGTACTTCTCACACTACTATATCCTCTATATGAATTTATTACCCACTAAAGTTTCTAAGTATTTTGTTTAAAATTTTAATTATTTCATATTTTCGTGCCTTTTTTCTTTTATTCCTCCATATTACTCGTTACAACGTTGCCGGATCGTTTCCAAGCACCTGTTCTTATATCCTTTACACTAAAAATAATATGTTGTTTTTTTTATCAAATCTACGAGGTAAACAATTTCAATTTTTTTTTTTAAGTTACTCCGAATATATTATTCTAACAAATATTACACTGCTCGACAACAATTAAACAAAAATTTCTCCCCGTAAACCTAACAATAGATTCTAGTAGAGTTTTATACGCTGATTATCATAAAAACATAAGGTCTTAGTTTTTTAGTTATACCTCGAGTTCTAATTGTGCTAAAAACAAGTGGTAATTTGAAAATCAAAGAAGAAGCTGTTTTCAGTTACGTCAATAAAATATTTTGATTTCAAATATTCCTGTTTAATATTTAATGGGACTCAAAAATAGGTCAAAATGGCCTTTTTCATCAAACTCTGACATGTTGTAAAAAATGGTGAAATTGCATAATAATAATAAAACTCTACTGGAACTCATTTGTTATGTTTTGTTTAGTAGTGTTATTATTGCTCATGGATTCAAATACCCTATTGGATGTTTTCTGGGAGGGGGTCTAAAAATCTTGAAATTCGTGTGATGTAATTTATGAACGGCCCCTAATTGAGACGCTAATGAACTGAAAGTAGACATAAAAGTTTAGATTAAGAAACTACAACGCTTTGTTAAGTTTCAACTTTCTAACTAAAAAGCGACCACTTGGCCGAAAGCGTACTGCATTTTAAAAAAGAAAAAACTTTTTTTTCCAATTGTATTTAAATTTAGTTTAAGATTTCTGAAGTATGAAGCTTGAAAAAAACCAAACTCTTCATGTTTGAAAAGACCAAGGAAGAATATATAGTCTTAGTTTTTAGTTATAATCGAGCTAAAAACAAGTGATAATTTGAAAATCAAAGATGAAGCTGTTTTCTATTACGTCAACAAAATATTTTGATTTCAAATATTGTTGTTTAATATTTAATGGGACTCGAAATGAGGTCAAAATGGACTTTTTCGTCGTTTTGAGCGATAATATCTCAAAACTCTGACATGTTGTAAAAAATCAAGAAATTCCTTTTGGGTGGTTAGTTTGTGCATTTCTAACCTTCTGGGGTCCACAGAATATGTATACAAAATTTGCTTGAGTTTGGTCGAAAGGGCTAGAATTCTCATTTTTGACCATGCCCCCCTTTTTTCGGCTGATATAATGGTTGAAACACATTAAAAAAAAAAATATTTAATGTTCTTTTCAAAAATATTTTCAGTTTTTTTTCTTGCTAATTTTTTTCATTTTTTAATCTCTTCAAAATGTGGTAGATATTTATGGCCCACCCTGTATAATAATTTAATTAAATAAAGGAAATCAATAATTTTTCGATATTCATTTATTTAATTTAATAAATAAATTTTTACTTTAAAAGTAAATATAATAGATATGCTAATTTTTTTTATATATAATTATTTTCTACTCTACTGGAACCCATTGTTAGGTTTAGTAGTGTTATTATTGCTCATGGATTCAAATACCCTATTGGATGATTTCTGTAAAGGGGAGGGAGGTCTAAAAATCTTGAAATTCTTGTGAAGTAATTTATGAACGGCCCCTAATTGAGACGCTAATGAACTGAAAGTAGATAGACATAAAAGTTTAGATTAAGAAACTACAACGTTTTGTTAAGTTTCAACTTTCTAACTAAAAAGCGACCACATGGCCAAAAGCGTACTGCGTTTTAAAATAGAAAAAACTTTTTTTTCCCAATTGTATTTAAATTTAGTTTAAGATTTTTGAAGTATGAAGCGTGAAAAAAACCAAACTCTTCATGTTTGAAAAGACCAAGGAAGAATATATAGTCTTAGTTTTTTAGTTATATCGAGTTCTAATTGAGCTAAAAACAAGTGATAATTTGAAAATCAAAGAGGAAGCTGTTTTCTATTACGTCAACAAAATATTTTGATTTCAAATATTGTTGTTTAATATTTAATGGGACTCGAAAATAAGGTCAAAATGGACTTTTTCATCGTTTTGACCGATAATATCTCAAAACTCTGACATGTTGTAAAAAATCAAGAAATTCCTTTTGGGTGGTTAGTTTTTGCATTTCTAACCTTCTGGGGTCCACAGAATATGTATACAAAATTTGCTTGAGTTTGGTCGAAAGGGCTAGAATTCTCAATTTTGACCATGCCCCCCTTTTTTCGTCTGATATAATGGTTGAAACACATTAAAAAAAAAAAAATATTTAATGTTCTTTTCAAAAATATTTTCAGTTTTTTTTCTTGCTAATTTTTTCATTTTTTATATCTCTTCAAAATGTGGTAGATATTTATGGCCCACCCTGTATAATAATTTAATTAAATAAAGGAAATCAATAATTTTTCGATATTCATTTATTTAATTTAATAAATAAATTTTTACTTTAAAAGTAAATATAATAGATATGCTAATTTTTTTATATATATAATTTTCTACTCTACTGGAACCCATTGTTAGGTTTAGTAGTGTTTTTATTGCTAATGGATTCAAATACCCTATTGGATGATTTCTGTGAAGGGGAGGGAGGTCTAAAAATCTTGAAATTCTTGTGACGTAATTTATGAACGGCCCCTAATTGAGAAGCTAATGAATTGAAAGTAGACATAAAAGTTTAGTTTAACAAACTACAACGTTTTGTTAAGTTTCAACTTTCTAACTAAAAAGCGACCGCTTGGCCGAAAGTGTACTGCGTTTTAAAAAAGAAAAAACTTTTTTTTCCAATTGTATTTAAATTTAGTTTAAGATTTCTGAAGTATGAAGCGTGAAAAAAACCAAACTCTTCATGTTTGAAAAGACCAAGGAAGAATATATAGATCGCGTAAGTGAGAAAGTATTCCGAGTTTTTGCTGTTGGAGTTTGAATAAGAAAGAATGTGGTTGATTAGCATATCGAGTATTCGCAGCCAACGGGGAAGGCTCGGTCTCCCCTTTTGAAAAAGAGAAGCTGCCAACTCTAGGCAGAGACGAATTCGGTTTCTGTAAAGAGTTTACGATGAAGCCGGGTTGGAAATAGAATAATGATTGTAAAGAAAAGCCCTGGCTGGGATTGACAAAGATTTTCGGTTTAGAATAATAAATAGAGAGCTTAGAGATGATAATTGGTAGCTTCTCGAATGGAATTAGTATGGAGCAATTGCAAGACATTTCAAGAGAATGTAATGAGTGAGGCTTGAATCAATGAACAGGAAATCATGGAGAATTTCAATTCCCACTCTGGAGAATACCACTCCGGAAAGAGGATTATTTTACTCAAATATTATAATTAAACCAAAAAATTGCATATCTTAACACACTTTGTGACTATATCTTCCCCTACCAAAAAAACTGATTTTAATAAATACAGTGGAGGGCCAAATTATTATACCCATATAAAGACCAAATTATTATATTATTTTCATTTGAAAAATTATATCTTTCACACGTTTTTAAGGGTTTTTAGAGCTTACTATTAAACTCATAATATCGTTTCAATCAGTGTCCTAGCCAGAAAATTTTCATGGGGAGGGCGGTTCAATCCACAAAGCAAAATATTTGGAGAGAATTTTTTTTTATTAAAACAAAAAGTCCAGTTTAATTGTGTTTTTAGCCGGAAAGTTTGGGGTAGTTGTAATTTCTTTTATGTTTTTTTGGTGTGCTGAATCCGAATCTGAGTTTTGTTAACAAAATTTCGTCACGGAACATTGTCAAAAATGCAAAAAAAGGTAAAGAAATCTTATTTTTTTGGCTTTTTTTTGCATATAACTCGAAAACTATCATCTTTTCCTAAATAAAATTCCTATTCAAAATGAATCTTCATAAAATTTCCTACAAAGTTCATTAAGTTTTTTCTCTGACCAGCCGTTCGCACTCAAACGCTAGTTGAAAATTGGCGTATTTCTTCTGTTTCCGTAAATCCCCAAAACTTGCACTTTTTTCTATTTTTTTCCCATTTTGAAAGAGCACGTTTTGGCCAAAGGCCACTCTATAGACTGTGGCTTCCACTTTTTGATAGGTAATCAAATGAGCTAGATAAGGGCTCGAGTTTCGAGCTAGGGGCAAATTTGATCCTTGTAACATATAACGTAAGAAGCTGACTTTGTGGTGTTTAAAATCTAATGCAGTTTCCTATATTCTGACGTCATCATGAAATTTAATAAATAATATTTTCCACCTCAATTTTCACATTGGCAAGTTATGAGTAAAATAACATTTGCTCTGCACGTATTTTTATCAGTTAATTAAATTTTGATAGATATCAATAATGTTGTTCTAATATTACAATTATCATCTACTAAATTGCAAAAACATATAATCAATAATCATTTCATTAGTCAAATTTTATCATTTCTGTATATTTTATTCGATTTGAATTTCTAGATAAATTCAATTTGAAAAATGATTTATTATTATTATTATTATTATTATTTTTCTAAATATTGACCAACTTCTCTCTGCCTCAAATATATAAAGAACTAGCTGCAAGGCCCGCCTTCGGCGGCCCTCTTTCTAACCAGGGGGCACGCCCCTGGACCCCCTCAAACCCACCCAGCAGCCCCACCTCCCGCACCATGTCCTCCCCCAAACCCCTCCATCACCCCATCTCCGCACCATGTACCCTTTCCCAACCCCCGCCTCCACACCACCACCCGCACCTCACCCACCTCGGACCCCGGACCCCATCCACCCCATGCCCTCCGACCTTGCGCATCACACCCCCGCCACGCCCCCTGGACTCCACCTCCACCATCCCCTCCACCCCCACCTACTCCGCCTCAGTCCCTCACCCCACCCACATTCCAACCCGCGCACCCCATACCCTAACCCATCCCCACTCCATTCCAACCTCGCGCCCAGTTTTTGCATTTCTAGTCTTCTAGTGACCTACTTTTATGTATATAAAACTTGGTTGAGTTTGCTCCAAGAGAAAGAATTTTCATTTTTTGACCCTCCCCCCATTTAGGGTGGTTAGTTTTTGCATTTCTAGCTCTCTAGAGGCCCAAGGGAAAGAATTTACATTTTTTCACCATTCCCCCTTTTTGGGTGGTTTTATGACGAAATCTCTTTAAACAAAAGTTGTCAGAAATCACATCCCCTACAACTTTGTTTATTATAAAATTTGCCGTAGAGTTAATAGTTTAGGAGCTTTTTGATAATTTTCATTCGTGCGCCTCCCCAAACCCCCTTTTGGGGTCAAAATATCAAAACATGATGTATCTAAAAACATAAGTTAGAAGACATCTTATACAAATATGAAATTTCATAATAATCTCTTCAGCCGTTTTGACGTGAATCGTGAGCAACTTTTCGCGGAGACCAGTGAAACAGACATACAGACAGACAGGAATTTTGTTGAGGGTGTTTTCGTTCATAACTTTGCTTGAAACGTGTGCAACCAAAATTTGGCGTGATTTGGAGCAATGTACAGACAAAACCTTAATTTTATATATATAGATTATAGCTTTAGAATGTGTCCAAAAATTCTTTGAAATTGAGATAGAAATATCTTAGAATTTTTGACATGTCCACTAACTATTTAACTTCTAAAATAAATGATTAACTACTACTCAGTGAATACTGCTGCTAGCGCTTTGCGATCTTTAATATTTGAATTTCAATCTAACTTTGTGACTTGAATTAAGACATCCTCGCGCTATGAAATGAGGTTTGTTTGTAGCCCTGAAAATGGCTGGTTGATTGTTTTATTGCTTAATTTTTGATCACAGAAGCTGATCCATAGCTCTACTTGGGTTAACATATGCACAATCTCTTTCTATCTATCCCATTCCCTACAACCTTTAATTCTTAATTAATGTCTTAGGCTCCAAGACAAATTCTTAAATATTCCCTCAAACTTCTTGGATGCGAGTCACTCCTTGGTTAATGATCCGCATCCTTATCATTTAAAAAAAGTCCATTTTTAAAGTCTTAAACTATAAAACAAAGAAGAAAGAAGATGACTAACAATATAGTAAAACCCCTCAAATCCGAACCCCAGAAATCCGAACGAGTTTTTTTTTGAAAAATTTAAGTTTGGGTAGGTTTTTCCTCGAACTCGAGGCTAGGCCAAACCTTCTTCCAAGATCTTCTCAGTAAGTTCACACTTTTGCCACGATTCTGCAACCCAGTAAAAAACGCCTTTTATTGTAACTTTCTTCAGCTTCTCAAGGATAGAAAGAGAACCATTTTCTACAATAAGATATCCAAACCACCAGCTTTCGGCTAATCCGAACAAATTGAAATCCCAACAGGCTACAGCCTGAATTAGTTCGGATTTGAGGGGTTTCACTGTATTTACAAAAATCCATTTTTAAAAAGTCTTAAACTATAAAACAAAGAAGGAAGAAAATGACTAACAATACAGTTAAACCCCTCAAATCCGAACCCCGGAAATCCGAAATCCCAGGAAATCCGAACGAGTTTTTTTTGACAAATTTAAGTTTGGGTAGGTGTTTTCTTTTTACTTCGAAGCTAGGCCAAAGCTTCTTCCAAGATCTCCGCAGTAAGTTCACATTTGTATTGTTCCACGATTCTGCAACCCAATAAATAACGTCTTTTATTGTAACTTTCTTCAGCTTCTCAAGGATAGAAAGAACCATTTTCTTCAATAAGATATCCAAACCATCAGCTTTCGGCTAATCCGAACAGCGCTACAGTTTCAATTAGTTCGGATTTGAGGGGTTTCACTGTATTTACAATTTTTTTTATCTAATGGTCATTAAAAAAAAAATATTGACATTGAAAAATGTAATATTTTGATAGGAATGAAAATCAATTTCGGGGTCTATTTTTCACTTAACAAAGTTTTTCATTAACTCTGAACAGATCCATTCACCCTTAAACCTACCCACTACACGTTGGAAATTAATTAAAGAGGAATAAATTTGTTTTATTACTTTTTATTAAAGGATATGTTTAGTTAGAGAGTTGAAGTCAAATTTTCAAAAATAAATAAATAAATGAAAAATAATAATAATAATAAAATAAATAAAATAATAAAAACAATAAAATATCAAAATCATAAAAGATTTTTATATAGGTATATGATGATTGTAATAAAAAATATATGCGCTAAAAAAGTATTTCACTTTTTCAACATAAAAACAAAGGGAGGAAAAATTAAAATTTTATTTGCAATTTGTTTCTATCTGTAACATAGATAAAAAAACTTTGGATAATCGTTTTGAGCTAAATTACTCTTGCATGATTTTAATTTTATATTAATCTCTCTTTTATTTTTTCTAAGGTAATTTGTTTTCGATTTTCACGCATACTTTAACAGTTTTTGACTTTTGTAGAATTTTTCCTGACAACACTATTTATCATGAAGGGTAATTTTAACTCTATTATTTTTTTTATAAAAATATCACTTTTTATAAATAAAATTTACTCAAACAATGAATTTCTTACAAACAATTTGTTTAAGCGATTGAATATAATGGACATCAAAAAAGCAACACTTTAAATTTTTCTATTTTTTTCTTTTTTTAAATAAAAATCGACTATAAATTAAATATACTTGTGTGGACACCACACGACACTCTTTATTCAAAATTATCATACCAATTTTCATAATTAAAATTACTTCAATTTTGGTTTCGCCGAAGCCGTTCAAGATTAAATATTTAATAATAACATTTTAAACATTAATAAAATTTTATATTTTTAAAAAATTCTGGATGGATTTTTGAATTCCTGCTATGGTTAAGGCCTTAGTAATTTATTTGTTACTTTATAAAAATAAAGTCAAAATAATAAATAAGTACAAAGTTTAGTCTTAAAAAAAAGATCAATGTTTTAAAAATAAATATATCACAGGGTGGAGTTAAAAAAAATAATTCAGATTTTTATAATTAGAAAAAATTTCTTATATATTTTCAGGTTTCGTTAATAGATGACGTGTATATTGTTTATATCGAAGGCCGGGGTGAGGGTGGATCTAGGGGTGCAGTGGTGGGGGTTGCAGGATGGTGCGAAGTGCGGGATTTCGGGGTGGGCTGGGGGTGCGCATATTTGGACGATTACTTTTAATGGAGGGGATTTAAACACAATGGCTTGGAAACGATCCGGCAAGTATGTGTATATCCATATAGAGATTTCGTAGTGTGAGTGATACAGTCACGTTAAAAAAACATAACCTAAAATCTTAGTTCCGTTCATATTTATAGAGTGGTTACGAGGCTAAAACTTTTTGTGTGGATTGTCGCGAAAGAACCTCCTTAAGAACTTTTTGTTTTATAATTCTCCCTTTATAATTTACTTTATCTGACATTTCTATGATAAAATATAATTAAGCTCGGACAGTGTTGCCAGATTTGTCAAACGAGCACGGGATTGGCTAGTAGTACATAAACAGCAAAAAGTTTTGGGCTTATGAATCATGAATCCTTATTGTTCTGTACTATATTCTCTAGCATTAACTTTTTGCTACTATTGTCACGATACAACTACCTTAATTATAATAAACTAATCGAATGTTTTCTACATTTGATTCAATCGCGAATCAAATGTAGGGAATTTTAGTCAAATATTGAGTGAAAATAATATTTGAACTTATATATTTCTAACTTGAAATAATGATGTTAAATAAATTTTTATAATTTTTCTCATTAATATATCAAAGAATAATTGATATATCAATGAGAATTGTTTTGACCGCGCTTATTTGAAAAAAGATATTTATCGCGAGACTACTGCGGATTACGCTATTGGAGTCTGCTGAGTCTTAATTCTGGACCAAGAGAGAAAAAGATGTGATCCACTTAGTTACAATCAAACGTCATTTCGCGTATAGCCCGCTAGACATTCGGATGGATCACCAAGTGAATTTGAAATCTCAGATGTTATATATTTAATCTCCCTATAAATATCTTTTTCAAATAAGCGCCGTCAAAACAATTCTCGTTGATATATCAATTATTCTTTGATATATTAATGAGAAAAATTATAAAAATTTATAATAAACTATTATTTTTTTATTGTTAAGGATAAGTAAATTGAATTGCTTCTTTCCAGTAATTTATTTTATTATTCAAATGGTTAATCCAAATATTTTCGAGAGCGCTCTCGGCATCTCTTCCTCAGTGGAAACCACTCCCCACCAATGTGCCAATATATATATATATATATATGTATGTGTGTGTTGTGTAATCAAGCTTTTATCAATGTTCTGTATAAACTGATGGGGTCGGCACGTTGGTGGGGGAGTGGTTTCCACTGAGGAAGTGATGCCGAGAGCGCTCTCGAAATATTTGGATTAACCATTTGAATAATAAAATAAATTACTGGAAAGAAGCAATTCAATTTATTTATCTTTAACAATAAAAAATTAATATATCCAGTACACACCAAGCCAGCAAAATTCTTATGAAACTATTATTTCTCACGAAAAAATAATCTAAAATAAGTACTCCTATTCTTTGAGCATTTGATGTTGTATAATTTACTTGCAAATGAGAAAGAATGTCAAAGTTTCAAGATTGGAGCAAGTTCATTCTGGTTTGCGTTCTGGTGCATTCGGAGGCCCCTTCAGTCTAACTTGTGCCCCTTAAAGGGCCCTAGAGAGCCTCGGAAAATGTGTCCCCGAGGAACAACTAAGATGACTAAGAGAAAGAGGATGTGCGTAAGAGGAACCCAACTTGGTTTCTTCCTCCACTCGACGGTGTTTCGAAGTTTGTTTGACGTGTACTGGCTGTTAGTTCGATTTTATCCGAAATTCACTCCATTCGAAATTAGATTGAAATCGAAAACTTAATTTATAGGAAATATTCCACCTCGATCATCATTAAATCAACTAATATGATTAGAGTGCGACAAACTTTGTTTTTTCAATTTTAGCCAAATGAAACAATAATATCATTTAATCCATTAGAATCAAATCTATTTATTGCTGATATTTTAATTGGATTTTACCCTAACATTCGAATTGATTGGACTAATCAGCTATTCAATCAAATTCAAACACTTAATCTTGTCATTTCTATAACAGTATCATTAATTTATAAGTAGGGACCGAATTTTTATCCAGTAAAAAGTGTCAAAATATGCTGTTAAAAATGCTGAAATATGCAAGTAATATTCAGAATACGTTGAAATATGCAAATATATGCAGTAAAAGATGGCAAAATAAATTTTTTTATGCACTAAAAAATTAAAATTTAATACAAAATGAGTATATATTTGAAGAAGTGCTATGAAAGGAATAAAATGATAAAGTAACCTATACCACAGACGCCAAGTGTCAATTATCGTCGGCTTAGAGTGTAAACCTGTTAAAACCTCCACATTTTATCATATATGACATATTAATACCGTTCGAAAGAAAAAGAGATGCAGCATCGTTCAAGTAAAACTGCTACTTAAAATTACGATCGTAAGTTGTAGAAAAAAAATGTATAAAATAGTTGTTTCCTTAGACCATGAAATATATAGACAAAGTGTCGATTTGGTGAGGCCAACATCTCCTATAGAACTTGACGTCATCTGTAGGTAGGAACACCTAGAAATAGCATGGCCACTATAGGAATTATTATACATTGAGATCAATTTATCGTTGTTTAGATTATTTATTTTGGATTCCAATAATCGCAAATTAATATTAAATTAATATAACCAAAATATTTATACGAGAACGTGACGTCATCTGTAGGCGATGTTGCCCTCACTTCACTCTGTGTGGAGAGTTTCAGAGGGCGTGACTATATATTTTATGGTCTAAGGTTTTTTCCATAACAACAATATTAAATTTTGTTTGTTTATTCTCTACCCTGTAAACTTTCCTTGTTGTGAGTTAGCAGGTTTACACTCTAAGGCAACGATATCTACTTTTATTGTAGAACAGGAGGGGTGTTTTTACGGAGTAGGATTGTTAGCCCAACATCCAACCCCTTTTAGTCGCCTTCTACGACAAGCAGGGGATACTGTGGACCTATTCTACCCCCGGTCCACAGGGGGGCGTGAATATATTTTTTTTAATCTATACCTCTTAAATACGGAATAAGTGAACCCATCAACTTTATACATTTCATAGTAAGAAACGTTAAAATAAAAAATACACCCTTTATGTCTATAAAAATAAATAGCTTGATTTTTTTTATAGATTTTTAGAAAGAATTTGTTATTTTATATAAAAAAAAGTTAGTTCGCTGTAAGCAACAATAGATCGTCTAAATCAAATCTAAAAAATCGGAAGAGGAGGATGATACCCTTCGGCGTAAATTCAACTTAATATTACATTGTATAACTATAAATTTCACAGGAATCACGAGTGGAACGGCCGGTTACGCCCTTTAAGGGATGATAACCTTTCACAGCCATTATTTTATTTTATATTTATTTTACCCATGTTCTATTTTAATAAAATAAAATAAAGATGAAGAATAGTTCGAGAATAGGGTTGTTTTTTCTTAATTATTTTTCTATTTCCAAATTGTATTATATTAATTAATTAATTGTTGAATTATACTGCATTTATAATATCAAAAGTCTTACATCTTCGTCTTACTGTTTCTGGGTCACATTGCTCATGCAGGAAATTTTTACTTTATCCAATGCGAAGCATCGGGAAAGTATTGTAATCGGTCTCGCGGCAAGCGCGACTTCAAAGAGGTCCTCAGGTAAAGACTACGGAACCCATGGACTCAATTAAAGTCACAAATTGTAGTATTCAATTAGGTTGAATTTTAGCACGTGACAGTTTTGCCAAAAATTACATGGGGTCTCGTCGAGAGACCAAAAAGTGCCATTTTTTTTGTGAAGTGCGTGCGGATGGATGGATGGATGGATGTATGTTATCGTTTTTTGGTCCACGATTTTTTCCACACCGTTGTACCGATTGAAATGAAATTGAAAATGAACTCTCAATATATAAGATCGGAAATAACCAGGGAGATAGGAGTGCCTGTAAGCTTAGAACTTAGGCGAGGAAATTGTCCCCTGAAGCGGGGAGAAGAGGAAGCTCGACCGCCATCTTGTCTTGATCAAAATAATTCCAAACACAACGTTATGAAATGAGAAATACCTATTTAACAAAGAGCTAACTACTCTCATATAAGCATGATTTTCTTTAATATGTATAAAATACAGTATATGTTCCTAGGACTATTTTATGTATATTCATCTTATTTTAATGTGAAATAATTTTATATTTTTTAACTTAATAAGTGAGTATTCTAAAGTTGATTTGACATTTGTTTTGAGATTAACAGACTTTTATTTTATTGCTTTACTTTTAAACATGTATTTTCTAAATAAATTATTTATTTCTAGTAAAACATGTTCATTGAACTAATATTTTTAAAGTGATTTTTTTCAAGCTTTTATAAAGAAGGAAAATTTCATAATGGCTTGTTCATCTTTTGGATGTACAAATCGCACTTCAATCAAAAGCAAAAGTCAAAAACTTGATGAAAATACTAAAGAAAATCACCTTCCATCAGTTCAGTTTTTTGATAATATGGATATATTAGCTACGGAACACTCTGTATGCGAGTTCTATCGGACTTGGAATCTATTTAATAATTATAACCCAAATTCGAACATTTTTCGAAACCATTTTTCGATTTACTCTTTAATTAAACCTTCTTTCTAATCGATTAAGCAATTAAATAAATAATTAATTAAAAATATCGGTAGCATACTCCTCTGACAAGTGGTTGTCCAAATAAAAACAATTAAATTCCATTTGATTAATATTAAACTCTCGTTTTCAATTATTTCCTAATCTTTTAAAAAATGTTCTATTCCCTTTGATTTATTTTCTTATTTGTGTTTCTGCTTTTGTTACATTTATTTGTTTGTTTGTTGTTTTGTCTGTCACTGATATTTTGAAATACAAAGCAGCCTGTGCCAATATGCTCAACCAACTATGGCTTATTCATTATAATAGAGTCATTTTAAATAGGATAGAGATGCACATTTTCAAAGCGCATTACAAAAGCATCCCTCCTATTTTATGAAGATTTCTCTTTTTCTTTTTATGCATAAACAAGAGATTTTTTTATTTTATTTATTTATTTTCTTTTAGTAAGTATTTTTTTTTAATGAATATAAAAATGTCTAATATTAGATTTTTTTCTTCGCAATTGATAAAAACTATATGATTAATTCTTTAATAAATTAAGATGATTTTTTTTATATTTATTGTCATCGGGAACATAGCCCATTTAGACAGCAGCTCAGTAAAGTGTTAGTGAATAAACATTTAGTCCCGGGGAGAATAATTGTTTGAAAAACCACTTTTAATAATAATGACAATCAAAAAAAGCAAAAATTAAATATTATTAGCATTTTTACTGAAAGTAGTTATTTAATTCATGGCAAATTTAAGAAATAACATTTTTTGAATATTTATTTACATATTTGTTCTATTTAAAATCCTTTTTATTTAAAGATATATAGATTAAATTATAAAAATATTAGCATTGCTCTTATAGGTATTCCTATTTCTTGCCCTGACCAACATGGCGGCTGGTGACGTCAGCAGGAGAAACTTTCTCGAGCTAGTTTTCCCTTGCTACCTCCCTGCTATATACTTTAGTTCTGATATTCCTCTTTCCCTCAAAGGCTCAAAACTATACAGTTTTTTAGAAGTTAGATCCCTTTTATCATGAAGCCATTCAAATAAATATTATTTTTTATTAATTTTTCTTATTTTTCTTGTTTTCAGGTAAGATAAAGATTTCCATGTTTATCGCTTTCTCTCAACTGTCGCTCTGTAAGTAAATCCTCAAATTTATTATTCTTTTAGTAAATGTTTTTTTATTTTGTCTTTTTTTTCACTTTTTTGATTAATTAACGAGTATAAATATATATGACGACTTAAGCTGACTTGGCTGGTCCGCAAATAGATAAGAGCTAAGGGGTTTTACGAATATAATAACATCGAGGTCGACATGAAAAATTACAGCAATATTTTTCTCCGGAGAAATATCATCAAAATGACAAAAAATAAAATATTTTAAAATAATCTAATTTTTAATTTAATTATGTCAATAATTTATTTATTTTTTTGGACAAGGCTCAGAACAATAATTTCCCTTTAGGGGTGAATAGCTTATTTTTTTTCTTCAACTGACTTTAAGGTAATTTATTGAGTTCTTAATTAAAAAGTAGAAACCCTTTGCATGGAAAGAAAATTCTAAAGAACTTTGAGTATTACATTACTTACTTACTTACTTAAATATTCTTTCTTTTTTATGAATTTTTTCGCTCTTTCTCCCTCCTTATTAAGACTCAACTAATTTCGACCCCGAAAAAAATAAGAGAGAAAAAGGATGTCTCACAAGACATTATTAGACTTCCCTCTTTCTATTATTAAAAAAAAAGTTTAAAAATTCTATTTATTATTTTCATAAAAGATTTTTTGCATTTGATATAAATAATAGAAGTATTTAAATATACCTTGCGATTTAAATATGTAATAAAACATTTAAATAAAAAGAAAAGTCGGTAAATTTAAAATTTAATTAACATGCGAAAAAAAACTATTTGCCAACTTGTTTTCAAAGGATGAAATATTACTAAACATAAATTGTTTTTATTACTTTTAAAAGGAAAAGTTTCTAAGTAGAAACGAGAAGAAGGATTAGATTTTGAATTAAAGATAAAAAGAGGCGAGAATTGCGAATTGTGTTTTGAAATTTAAATGTTTTATAAAAGTATTGGTAGTCGAGAGGGTCGATAATTTTATAATATAAATATTCTTAGATTTCTATATATACCTATTTATGAACAGAATCAGCAATAGTAGTCCAGTCAATTGTTTTTACAAGGAAACTTCTGGGGTAGTTTTGATTTCTTCCATCTTATATGTTTTTTGGGGTGCAAAATCCGAATTCGAATTTTGTGATGCAACATCGCAAAAAAGGTAAATTCACTTAATGACAGCCTTTAATAATAAATTAGAGTTTAGGAGTGGAAAAAGTGGGGTTTTTCGGAGGCAGTCAAAATACGCCAATTTTCAACTAGCACTGGAGCCAAAACGGTGCGTCGGAGAAAAAAATCTAAACTATGAAATTTGTAGGAAATTTTATCTACTTTTAATTTAAATAGGAAGGATATTTAGGAAAAGTTGATAGTTTTCGAGTTATAAGCAAAAAACCGGCAAAAAATGAGATTTTTTTTACATTTTTTTCAATGTTGCGTCACGAAATTTTGTTAGAAAACCTCTGATTGGGATTCAGAACACCAAAAAACATATAGGATGAAAGAGATCAAAACTACCCAAAACTTTCTCCCTAGGGACCCTTTTGAGCACAAATTGACTGGACTATAATGTTCCCCATGGTTGTTTGCAACGAAGTCTTCGCAGAGAACATGAAGCTCATTTATTGCCTAGTACTAGTTATATAATTCGAATTTATAATATCCACAGTAGTTTTTACTAAGGTTTCCTACTACCATTCTTTTGTAAAGTATTCGCAGTTGTTTTGACGGAAAATTAAACAGCCTTAAGAGTGGGCCCATATTAAAACGCAGACAGCTATGTAATAACTTCTGTACATTTATAACTTGGCAATATACAGTCCATCCACGAGAATGAACTAATCTCTAGGTTGTCTACGTTGCAGGAAACCATAGTAAAAATACTAGGATTATTGTATATACGCGTTCTAGATACTACTTACTTAAAAAGAACTGTTTCTGTTGTCTATTTTCCAAAAAACTACGCAAAAAGCTATTACTGTTCCCTTTATTAAATTAATAATTATACAATTTTCTATTTCTTTGTCATACATAGAACAAAATGTTTTTTATTTTCCAAATTTAAATTTACATAAGTATTTATTATTTTTACAATAATTTGAGCATCGAACAACACTTCCCATGTCCATATTTACAACAATATCTTTTATTATTTTAATCACATTTAGATTTTTAATTGTGGGTAAATGTTTGTAAAATCCCACGACTTGAGAGAAAATTATTAAATTTAAACAATTAAATAGGAATATTTTTTTTTAATTAGTGTTAAGATTTAAGCATCTTTTTGAGTTTCTTTTTTTTTTGAAAAAAGGTGGAATTTCTACTAAAATCTTAGAATCGTTCCTGAATAAAATAAATTCATTTCTTAATATTTTTTCAACCCACAAATGAGAAAATACACAATATATAAAGATATAAACTTTTGCATTCTAACCAGGAGGATGAAGTGAAAGAACTTAGAAAGATTTAAAATGGTTGAAATTCTATCCCGAGCTATTTTGTAATATTTCCTGTAGCGGGGTATAGAAGGATTGTAGATTGTAGAATTCAAAAAATCTTGGTAAGATAAAAAGACAAACGAAATTTCAAATAAATTGTTTCAATTTGTATCTACGGGTATGTGATCTCGAAAGAATTTTAGGTGAAATAAAAATGCTTATACGATATATGGAGGGGGTAGCAAAAAAGTTAATTTTTTAAGAGCAAATGAAATTAAGTTATCTAATATATACTAGAATTTATAAATATAGATATAAGTATATAATAATAATTATATAGATTAAAATTCACAGTTCTTGACAACGTTTTTTATTGAAGCTCTTATTCAATTTTGTGAATGTTGTCTCTTTCTTCTTCTTAATTTTTAATCTACTAATTATAATGGACATTATTCAACATAATTTAACTAATTATATATTTGAATACCAGGTGTATGCATATGAAATGAGCCTTTTTTATGAAAATAAAATACTTTTTTTAAATAGGAAAGAAAAAATATTTTATTCAAAGTACTCTCCATCACTTTCTACACATTTTGACACCTTTCTGGCAATTGGTGGACCCCCTTCCAAAAAAAACTGCTGGAATTTGGAAGAAAATCATTGATTGACCCATTTTTCGACTTATTCGTAAGTTTTGATCTCCAGCTGAAAAATTGTGTATATTTATTTCCATCAATCAGAGGCCACTCTCTTTGATTTCCTCTTAAAAATAATCTTGAGTGTTTAGAAATAGAGTAATTCACACGGGCTTATGAGAAGATAATATATGTGCCAAAATAAATTTATGATAATATTGTAAATAAATTCACGTTAACTGTTAAAGTTAATGTTATCGTAAAAATATTTGCATAAGTATTTTTTAAATAACTACTTTTTGATCATTACTATTTTCCAAAGTTGCCATTTATTTGGTATTCTTTTTTTTAATAGCAATAAAATACAAATCAGATATTTTTTGAAATATAAATAAGTTATTCACGCTTCCAATTTTATGATATCCGCCCAGTAGTTAGTTCTATTTTGGCGCCTGAGTGGGGATCGCGAATTAAACTTTATTTGTTTGTTGTAAAACTAGGTATAATTCATTTGCATGTCTCGTAAATGCAAGAAGCTCGTTATCCAATAAACAAACCATCCCCAAGGAGAGCTGCAATTAATTTGCGGTTCCCCAGCACTCAGGAGAGTCAATCCATTAGAATAATATATGCTTCGAATATGATAATGAAGAGCAATATCTTGGCATTTTTATTCGTTGCCCTTGCCAGAGATCATCTCTTGGAAGAAGCAACCGAAAAACATTTTAACCGGAGAGAGTTGATTCAGATTTTAACGATTTCTTTTTCATTATCTTGGTTTTATCAAACTTAACTCTATATCAATCTCTAGCACTCTACACAAGGCTAGAATTTGCCTCTGTCTCGAATATTTATTGAGAGGAGCCCCTCTAAGTACTCTTGCCAACTATGGATCAATTATCAGAGCTATAATCATTAAGACTAATAGAAAATGCCGCCTTATCTATCTTACTCAATTATCTAGACTATCAAAGAATATTTTCTGGCCTCCAGACTTAAGTATAATGAACATGTCAATAGTTTTTAAGGAATTTAGGAGTTGGTACTTGGTGAAACATTCTTTAAAATTATTGGATAAACAACACTTGTAGGTTTCACATTAAGATATAAATAAATATGAACTTATTTTTGGAGAATCTTAATTCTCGATATATATATTTCTGGGTGACTAATCCATCTTCAGAGAAACAGAAAGTAACTGACCGATAAGCAATTTGAATACAAGTCAATGGTAAAATTTTGTAAGCAATAACAAAGGTAAATATTTAAAATTAGTGGAGGGAGAAAGGTACCATACCTGAGTGTAAATCCTCATTTCTCAGAAGGCCATTCAAAATTAAACAGAAATGAGACTTCCTGACCTTTCTTCCTCCACTAATTTTAAATATTTACCCATTTGTTATCTTAAAAATAAATTTTACCATTGACTTGTATTCAAATTCGACTTATCCAGGTCAGTTACTTTCTGTTTCTCCTGAAGATGGGTTAGTCACCCGAAATATATATATCGAGATTAAAGATTCTCCAAAAATAAATTCGTTTTATTTTTATATCTTAATGTGAAACCTACTCAGTATTTTTTATCCAATAATTTTAATAACATTTCTGTAAATGACTTAGCAAGCCTATTCGAATTCTCTCATTAAAAATATTATAAAAAATGTTTGACTAATCGTATACATATTTAATAATAATTATTGGTTGGGATCGTAGAAAACTGGAAATTAAATAACAGAGCTCTATTAAATAAGTTCAACGTTTCGTCGTTTTATTTGTGACTTCATCAGGGTCTATAAAATTGAATATACAATGAAATAATTAGGCAATCATAATTATAAAAAATATATTCGATCATTTTCAAAAAATATGAGCTTTTTATTTATTTGTGTTTGAATAGAGAAATTTCCAGTCTAAGTTTATAAACAAAATTATTTATGAAGAAAAGCTAGTTAGTTTTTAAATTTTTTTTAAGTGTGTTTTAGGGTGGGCCTTATTTTGGGTATTTTCGCATTTTTACGCTGACAAATGGCTCCTATGGTTCGAAATAAATAATAAAAATATCCCCCAAGTTTCAAGTCTCTATCTCAATTATAACTTGTGCCCCCATCTCATCTAAATAACATGGTGGTTTTGGCATTTAAAAATCAATTTTTTTATTCCTCTCGAAGTAATTGTTGAAAAAAGTTGAAACTCTGTAGGCTTTATCCTTATAATAGTAGCTATCCTTGAGAATTTTTACAGATTTTTAACTATTATAATTTTAATACTGTTATATATTAGTGTTACTAAGTTATAGACTCCAAATTTATAATAGCTAAAGATCTGTAAAAATTCTGAGAGATATCTACTATTATAAGCATAAAGTCTACAGAGTTTCAAATTTTTGAATCATTACTTTGGCCAGAATAAAAAATTGATCTTTCAATGTCTAAAACCCCATGTTATTTAATTAGAAACTTACTGGGGCACAGGTTATAAGATAGAGACTTGACACTTGGGGGATATTTTTTTTTTATTTATTTCGAACTATATGAACACTTGTCAGCGTAAAAATTTGAAAATGCCAAAATAAGGTCAACCCTAGGGTATTTTGCAAAAATCTAACATCACTAAAGGCTATATTTTTGCCAAAAATTAACTTGACATTATACCTAAAATTTAATGGCCCAATCAAATATTTGATTAAATATGTGTTATTTTATGTCCAAAGGGACCTCTTCCTCGGAATCCAAATTTGCATTCCGGCAAGTTGGCTTAATTTATCCCTTTGACACAAAATCCTTCTGACATTTAAGTATTTGCTCAGATAAAAAATTTTACTCAAATGATAGAAAATTCGAATGTAAAATTTTGCTGACCACGGAATGTAATTTTCAGCGTAAGGCCGTATTTAAAGGTTAATTCAACTGCCCGAAATGCAAGTTTAGTGCTTGGGTTTAATTCCCAAAGGAGCGATCCCTCAAAAATAGTATCTAATAAGATCTTTTATTCGGCCTTTCAAGTCTTAGTTCTGTAAATTTTGGGTAAAAAAAATCCTCTAGTGAAGTTAGATTTAAAAAACTCACCACCCTTTTGAACTTTTTTATATTGTTCAATACTGCTTATTTACTAAGAAAATTGCATTCAGTGGCTAGCAGAATTTTACATTCGAGTTTTCTATAAACTCCGATTAGGATTCCATAGTGGCCATCCAAGCGATCACCAGATGTGAACCCATGGGAGACAAATTGAATATTCAGGTGAATATACAGTGTTCCTTTTTCCTGAGCTCTAATGGTTGATTGATAGAGAGAATATTAAATAATTAAACCAAAGATATTTGAAAAACGCTTGTTCATTTAATTTACCAATGAAGGGATTAAAAGATAACAAATACTATAAATTAAGGGTTAAAATGTTGTTTATATCACATAATAGTTAGTTGTAATTATTTATTGAACAAAAGCGACACATAATACAATATAACTCCTGGGCGTTTAGACCTGCTTATTCTGCGATCGTTCTCAATTATAAGCACCTACTCTGATTTTAAGTTTAAGGAGGGCTTTTTAGTTTTTATTTCTAGTAATACAGTGAATCCCCTCAAATCTTATAAATTCTATTGTTTTAAGGCTCTCAGACCATTATTTACGGAGATAGAGACGGTTAAAGATTTTAAAAACAAAAATATTTTCAGAAATTTATAGAAAATCTTATTATCAGTTATCTTCAATTATCGAAGCTGCTTTCGGCTAATCCGAACAAATTGAAATCCGAACAGGCTTTAGCCCCAATTAGTTCGGATTTGAGGGTTTCACTGTATGGAATCTTATGCCAGTCCTCCAATCGCAAGAATATTAGCAAAATACACTGAAACCTCTCAAATCCGAACTAATTGAGGCCGTAGAATGTTCGAATTAGCCGAATGCAGCTTCGACAATTGAAGATACTGATTGAAGTAGACAATAACAGAGTGTGTCTTCTGCTTGAACTATAAATTTATTTATCATAATGAGACTATAGTTTTGAGGGCTGTGCCTCTATTTGCCGCTATTGTAACAGACTGATGAAGAGGGTAAAGCCCTCGAAACTATAGTCTCGTTATAAATAAATAAAATTTGTAATTCCAGCAGAAGACACACTCTTTTATTGTCTCGTTCAATATATAAAAATTCTGCTACCCTCGGCAAAAAAACATTCAATTTAATTTGAAGATACTGATATCAAGTGAAAGATTAAGTGATATTCTGTGTATTTCTATTATTATTTCATTGTTTTGGCAAAGTGATTAACCTAAAGAATTTCAATGACCAACTTTTACCGTTTTTCAATCCTGGATGACATAAGTATGTAGACACATTTACACTTTGTTAGGTATGCTAACTGTATTTCTTTGTTAATTTTTCAACTAATTATGCAAAACAAGATGTATTAGAATATATACATAATTATTTCATGAATAAATAAATAAGTTTCTCTTTTTTGTGTTCGGATTTCCCAGGTTTTCGGTTTTGAGGGGTTTCACTGTATTAAGAAATGGAAAATAGTGAACTTCAAAAATCATTTGTATTATAAATAGAAGCGGTATTGCCACAAAGATAACGCCTTATAGCTCTGCAATCAACTCTACAACACAACATGTTTTCCTCTACCATTTTTCTTACTTAAAGGCGAACTTGGTATTTTCTGTTAGGCATTCTAATCAAGATTAAACATTTTTTAGGGAAAATATAAATTTTACTACATTGTTTTTCTGCATTTTTTAAAAAAATATCTCAAATAAATGAAAATAAATGAACATCATTTGAAAAAATATACCTGGGAATTTATAATGATTTAGGAGATTTTAGGGTTGTTGTTTTTCTATTATTATACTGGATGTTTCTCGGCTTTTATTTTATGATCCAGATTCTCAAAGAAAACAGGTTACCAATTTTCGCTTGACCGGCATTTGAAAACAAATAATTTTCTAATTAATTTATTAAAGAATAATTAACATATTAAAGAGAATTGTTTTTGATCGCGTTTTTAAACGGTGATCCGCGATTGGAAGTAGGTGTACATATATACGTATATATATATCACGAGACTACATTGCTGGTTGAAGCTGTTGGAGTCTGCTGAATCTTAAGTCTGGACCAGGAGAGATTGTAAAGAGATGTGATCCATCTAGCTATGATCCAGCATCCATTTGGTGATCCACGAAGGGTGAACCGCGACCTAATATGCTGTACACCTACTTCCATTTGTACTTCCAAATATTTACATGTACTTCCAAATATTTCCAAAAATTTCCAAATATTTCCAAGTACTTCCAAATATTTCCAAAAATTTCCAAATATTTCCAAGTACTTCCAAATATTTCCAAGAACTTTCAAATTTTTCCAAGTACTTCCAAATATTTCCAAGTACTTCCAAAATACTTCCAAAGAGGTGTACACCTACTTCTAATCGCGGATCACCCCTCGGTGATCCATATCAGTGTTTGGTATAAAATGCGGGCTAATCGCGAAATGATGCTGCATCATAGCTAGATGGATCACATCTTTTCATTCTCTCTTGGTCCAGACTTAAGATTCAGCAGACTCCAATAGCCTCAACCAGCAGTAGTCTCGCGATATATATATATTGTTTAAAAACGCGATAAAAAACAATTCTCTTTAATATGTTAATTATTCTTTAATATATTAATTAGAAAATTATTTAAATTCATTATTTCAACACAGAAATATATAAATTCAGGTATTATTTTCACTTAATATCTGACAAAAATCATCTGCATTCGATTCGCGATTGAATCAAATATAAGAAACTTATAAGAAATCATAAGTTGGTGTCATCTATTAAATCCAATGGAATGGAATATTTTTAATTATATGTCAGAGGGGTTGTTTTTCACCCCTCGGGAATCGAACCCGAGTGCCAGTAACAGCAATCCGGGCCACCTGGCTCACCTGCAGGATGCGAACCTCTCTGACATATGTACACGCGTAAAAACTCGGGTTCGATTCCCGAGGGGGTGAAAAACAACCCCTCTGACATATAATTAAAAATATTTCATTCCATCGGATTTAATAGATGACACCAACTTATGATTTCTTGTAAATTTGAATATATTACCATCGACAAATTAATATCTTTCATATTAAATTAGAAAAAGTCATTCCATTGCCATTCGAATTTTGAATCTCTTCAAAATTCGAAACACTCAACGACCTTTATTTAAATTATATGGCAAATGTAAATTTAGAATTACTATATCGCGAAATTTTACAAATTAAGATAACAATCTTTGAGTAAAATATTTTACGCTTGTACATATGTCAGAGAGGTTGGCATCCTGCAGGTGGGCCAGGTGGCCCAGATTGCTGTTACTGGCACTCGGGTTCGATTCCCGAGGGGGTGAAAAACAACCCCTCTGACATATAATTAAAAATATTCCATTCCATCGGATTTAATAGATGACACCAACTTATGATTTCCTGTAAATTTGAATCTATTACCATCGGCAAATTAATATCTTTTATAAGAAACTTATGTTAAAAACAAATAGACAAAAGCAGAAAATGACCAGCTCTGATAAGCCAAAATGGGTAACCTGGTTTCTTTGTTAATTTGACCAAAATATACTGATTTAACGGTTCAAGATAATTCTTATTCATAGTATTTAAAGCCCAATTAACAGAATTATCTAAATTTAATTAATTCCTACATTTTTATTTCAAACGCGCCCCGGTTGTAATTTGATAGAAACGAGAGTAAATTTCAGATATAATTTATAAAATTCAAAAAAAACATGACAACAGAAAACCGCTATAGATATGAGATATGTTTTATACCTGACAAAGATTTCAATGTAATTACGTGAGGAAATTACCTTAATTTATATTATTTGGATCTCTCGTGTCCTGCATATAAAGCGAGTTCGTTGATTAATTAAATAAAATCTCCCTCTCAGTAAAATATCAATAAAAATTTCATTTAGATTTAGCATTTAATTCCCATTTATTCTTTTACACTAGATTATATTTCATATTTAATTAACGGATTCGTTTTATTTATTTATTATTATTTTTTTTTATTTTAAATTAATATCATATAATGTTTTGTATCAAAGGATATTTTATATAGGGTATTATGTAATCTGAATACGGGGTGACTAATTGTTTTTGCTGCGAAAATAAATAACTGTTTTTTTTCGTCCAAATGCATTCAATAGAGTTTTTGAGGAAGTGTATTTACATTGTTGGGGCTCTTAATCATTTCTTGATTTTATACTTCTTTAAATGCCAGAATAAGTGTTATTTTCACCATGTAGGATTTTAGGGCGTCAACAAAAAAAAATATGTATGTTATTATCATGAACTAATATTAGAAAAAATTAATTTTGAATAACTTATTAAATTTCAATTAATTATAAAATTTACTGAGAACGTACCGAGACTTGATACTAATTTTCCTTTAATTGCAAGAAATGCAACTTAAAGAACACTGTTTCGATATCTCTAATATTTTTCGAAATATTCAATTTATAAAAAATTGGAAAATATTAATTTTGAAAAACTTATTAAATTTCAATTAATTATAAAATTTACTGAGAAAGTACTGAGATTTGAAACTAATTTTCCTCAATTGTAAGAAATGCAACTGAGAAAACGACGTTTCGATATCTCTAGTACTTTTCGAAATATTCAATTTATACAAAAAATTATGAAAAATTAATTTTGAATAACCTATTGAATTTCAATTAATTGTAAAATTTACTGAAAACGTTCCGAGACTCAACACCAATTTTCCTCTAATTGTATGTCGATGCAACCGAATGTAACGCTGTTTTGATATCTCTAATATTTTTCGAAATTATTCAATTTATAAAAAATTGGAAAAAATTAATTTTGACTAACTTTCTAATAAATTTCAACTACCTTATAAAATTTTACTGAGAACCTACCGAGACTTGAAACTAATTTTCCTTTAATTGCAGGAAATGCAACTGAAAAAAAACGCCTTTTCGATATCTCTATTATTTTTTCGAAATATTTTTCAATTTATAAAAAATTAGAAAAAATTAATTTCGAATACACTTCTATTAAATTACAATTAATTATACAATTTACTGAGAACGTACCGAGACTTTTAGCACTAATTTTCCTCTAATTGTAAGAAATGCAACTGGGAAAACGCCGTTTCGATATCGGAGATTTTTCGGCCCGGAGCCACCTACTCTGGCGGGGAGCGCCTCGTTCATACCAATTCTAATAATTGAAATTTTAAATGATACTGTAAGTATTGAAAGAATGTGTTGAATGAAACTGATCAACAATAAGGAACAATAAGGAAAGATTTATTTAACACATTGGCTATGATGATCACTATCTCGACCAATCAGAATCGTTCTAATAATATAAACGCTTAGCCATTGGCTATGCACTGGCCAATCAGATCGTTTTGATCACACAAACATATATACATACATTTCCATTTTATATATATATTATTATCATTTCCGTCCATAATTTGTATTAATTTGAAAGTTTATATTAGTGAAAATAAGGACAAGTTTTTTACGTGTGACATTTTTATTTATCAACCAACATTTCTCGTCGACTTTGCCGACTTCTTCAGGGCTTTAAATAGTCATGTCACACATTCGCTCTAAATTTTCTTTATTATCCCCGTTACAATTGAAGACCATCAGAACCCAAATTTCAAAAATATTTGGGACATTAACAAAAAAAAAAACAATTTTTCTTTCTTTTCTTTTTATATTAATAATTTCATTAGATATAAAACAGAAATAACATAATATATAGAATGAGGTAACCCTGTTTTTGAATCAGAATAGAATATTTTCTCCTTTTGATCGTTACATAAAGAAATCTCAAATTCGAATAAAAACGTTGGTTGATAAATAAAAAAGTCGCACATAAAAACTTGTCCTTATTTTCCTAATATAAATTTATATATATATAAATGTTTATTTTTATTTGTATCAAGCAGAGGGCAACCTCTATTAATTTCTCTTTATTAAAAAAAAGTTTTTAATTTTTCCCCCAATTCATATGATAAAATCACTTTCGATGTTTTAATTTAAGTACTTATTGGAAAAATGAATGGCTAAAATGTTTTGATTTTTCCATGTTGACTAAAAAGAGATTAAATTTGCTCTCTATAATAAAAAGTACCGATGCTCGGTAACTTCTTCCTTCAGTTAAAAGCTTTATTTTAATATTATTTTTAATTTAAAATTTGATAAAAAGCTCGATTTTTATTTGAGACCCGTTTTCAAATTAAAAAAAATACAAAAAATATATAATATTCGCCCACTGTACCCCCCCCCCCCACCTTCACCCTGCTCGACCCCACCCCCGAAATCTCGCCCTACCCCCAAATCCCCCACCAACGCACCCCACCTCCTGCACCTGTTTTGATTCATTTTTATTCATCCAATTGATCCAATGATGTTTTTTCAGAAAATTGAGACCTGCTTATGCCAAATATATTTTTAAATAAATTCTTGATTATTTTTGATTCTATTAAATAAATAAAGTTCTTTATAAAAACAATTATAAAACGTTTATTAATATTTCTAACGTTTAGGGAGAACAAAATATGTTAAAATCCACAATCACAATACTTCTTCAAGGCCTTTGAGAATAATGGATTAACCCAAGTCATTGTCTGTCTGGGTAGAAAAGTAAACAAAAGAGAAACATTTTTTAAACTCCAAGATTGAGATTTGTCTACCTGAGAATAATTAATTTGATTACGAAAAAAACCATCAAAAACGATTTTGTCGAAGATGAGACCGTGACAGATCGAATTGCCAACCCAAAAACCCCCTAACCCGTGAATTTCATCTAAATCGGTAGATCGTTTTCAAAATAGAACGAAGATACAAATATATAAACAAACAAATATATATATGTACAAATAAATATACAATTTTTGCTCGTTTAATAAGAGTAGATATATATAAATAAATATACAATTTTTGCTCGTTTAATAAGAGTAGATATAGTCAGTGAAAAGAAAGGGAAAGTGGGGGCGGGGGGATTGTGAAGTGGCGAATGTGAAGAGGGTTGAGTGAGTGTTTGGAAATTCATGCGTGACTTTTGACGTAGCAATGTACAGTAGTCGGGTTGGCAAGTTGCGTGTCGAGGACACGGAGAAATATGAAGGCAGGAAAAAGGAAACTCTTTTAAAAGAACGAGAAGAAGGAAACATCAAAATGCAAAATAACAATAATAGTAATAATAATTTAATCATAACAATACGCAGGGAAACAAAAACAGAAAGTCCCAAGGATCCTCTTTGAATCATAATCATAAGTGGGTGTCCAATAAAAAGAGATTTAAACCAAGAGAGTAGAGAATGGTGCACTTTCTTTTCTAACGTAGAATAAGATCTCATTCGCCCTGGAAAATAATGTTTTCATTTGAGTTTCAACATATATTGGTACAATAAAAAATATGCTGGTACAATGGAACACCAAAAAGCTAACAGGTAGAAAGTATATTCTCAAGAGGAACATACATTTTTAACAACTATTTTTATAAATAAATAAATAAATACAATCAATAATTTCTTATGTTAATTATACATATTAGAAAATTATTTTATTATTTTTTGAAAAGGAAAAATAAATTGAACATCCGATGGGATTCGAACCCGTGTCTCTCTCTTTACGTGAAGAGCGGCTTACCAACTAGCCTACGGATGATCCCACCAGATAAGCTCTTTAGATTGAATGTCATTTTTCCTTTTCGCGGCTTTTACTATTTAAAGTATAGTTACTAATGATTTTAGACAAATTAACTTTTAGACTTTAGTTTTAATTTTTCTTAAAGCAATTTGAACCGCGAAAGTTAAATAATATAATCAATAATTTCTTATCTTAATTTTACATTAATAATTTTCTATTGAAAATCATTTTATTATTATTTTTTTCAATTTTCTAATATGTAGAATTAACATAAGAAATTATTGATTATTTATATTATTTAACTTTTTGCGGTTTAAATTGCTTTAAGAAAAATTAAAACTAAAGTTTAAAAGTTAATTTGTTTAAAATCATAAGTAACTATACTTTAAATAGAAAAGCCGCGAAAAGAGAACATTACATTCAATCTAAAGAGCTTATCTGACGGATCATCCGTAGGCTAGTTGGTAAGCCGCTCTTCTCGTAAAGGAGAGAGACACGGGTTCGAATCCCATCGGATGCTCAATTTATTTTTCCCTTTCACAAAATAATAAAACAATTTTCTAATATGTATAATTATTATTGATTATTAAATTATATTATTTAACTTTCGCGGTTCAAATTGCTTTAAGAAAAAATTAAAACTAAAGTTTAAAAGATAATTTGTCTAAAATAAATAAATATTTATTCCTCGACCTGCTTAGAGGCACAAGTCCTCGGTGGCCAGGCCCTCCAAACATCAATACAATCTAACTACAATAAATTAACAAACTTCAATACAAATTAATTAAAATAATTTTACAAATACAGTTGTAGAGATAAAAATAAAACCGGCTTCAAAAAAATTAGATTCAATAAATAAAATAAAATGCACAAAAAAGATATAAAATAATTATCTAATTTAGTTCAACTAAACGATGAAATTTTTACATGATATCACTTTTTGAAGTCGGTGCCAAACATATACATTTTATGAATCGCACTCGACTGATCTTACTTAGTACTTTTGGCGGGTAATGAAGACAACATCGCGTAAGCTCGCTTATATAGTTTATTTAGCACCGACTTCAAAAAGTGATATCATGTAAAAATTTCGTCGTTTAGTTGTAAATAAATTCGATAATTATTTTATACCTTTTTTAGTGCATTTTATTTTATTTATAGGTTCTTATTGTTTTATTTATTGAATTTAATTTTTTTGAAGTCGGTTTTATTTTTTTTCTAAAAATTATTTTTATTTTTCTCTTTTTAGTGATGTTAAGAATAGTGTATTAAGATAATATTTTGCAAACATCTTGTAAGAGAAAGTGTTGGGAGAATGAATCAGAAATTGGTAATAAAATTCAATTCATAAATAGGGAAATTCTCTCAAAAAGTTGTTTAAATGAACGTTTTAAGATTATATTATTATTTTTATTTATAAAAGATTTTATATTTATTATAATTTCGATTATTTGTTCATAAGAATTGGAGATTTTCTGTTATTTTGTCATTGATCCTATCATCTGAACTTGGCCAAATTAATATGGGACTACCTCTAAGGTACCCCCTTTCCAATAAAAAAAGAATCATCAAAATCGGTCCACGTGGCAAAATGTTCTTGCTGAACATACATAAAATAAATAAATAAATAGGTATCTTGACTACTTGGAGCTATACTGATCCAAACGCAGAAAGAATAATTAAAATCGGTTCATAAACAAAGAAGTTATGCGTGAACAAACTTAACAAAAGAGGTTCAATACAAATGAAATTTATGTGGTACCAATCGGAAACTATCCTGAACCCAATGTAAAAAAATCATCAAAATTGGTTCACAATTGGCAAAGAAACATAGACACACACAAAAAAAACAGTCGAATTGAGAACTTTCTCCTTTTTTGAAGTCGGTTAAAAATGACTTAAAAACTGTTAACTGTATTTCTCTCTCTGTGTTGCCTTTTCTTTTTGTAAATATTTAGAAATGTCAGCTTTCGTCCCCACTATTCAATTTGCACACATTGGTCGGGACTCTTATTGAAAGGTTTAATAAATTATTTAACAGCCAATCGTCTCAAAGGATTGGATGAGTTCAAAAATGGAAGAGAGATCTATTTACCATCCTCTGGGAGGGCTAAAAAGAAGAGAAAAAAGGAAATGTTGAAAGGATTCCTTTACGAACAAATCATCAAACTCTTAAAAGAAAATTAATGTAGCAATTCAAGAATTTATTATCGCCCTTTGAAATTCTCCCTGTGAATTTTTTAGTATGAAAATGACAATTCGACATCTAAAGATATTTTCACATCGCAGTTTAATTTTAAAGGCTCACCTCTTAAGTAGTTATTGCAATTTCATTTCCATGAAATTGGGTGGATTTGAGCAGAAATGGGCAGTTATCAGATACAAGTAAATGGAAACAATAAAAGATTGGCTATTTGGCTATAGATAAGATAATTTTTAAAGAGTTAGGTGTCTGTTCAAGGTGAAATATTTTTAAATAATAAGTAAGTAACATTTCAATGTAGGTTTCATAAATAAAACAAATAACCTAATTTATCGCACGTAGAATTTACCACTGCTCGAAGCCCTTAAAGAACTTAGTAAATTGTATTGTATTTAACTTTCAGAGATTTGGCTCGTGATCCCGGCTTCTTTCCTTCTACTCTGTTTTTTCACGATGGCGGGGACATCCCATACAGGCCTTATGGGATGCACCTTCTGGTCTATCTCTTTCTCACATCAATATCATTAAAAAAAAATTATATATATACCTATGTTTTGAGTTTTTATCTCGAAATATACTAGTATATTTCGGGTTTTTAGCCCATCATCAGGAGTTAACATAGAGTTACATTTTCTATGTCAACTCCCAATGTTTTATTTATGAAACCTACCTGAAAATTTTACTTACTTATTATAGATGAGGTGACCAATTGTACTCTTTTAGGGAGTTTTGTACTCCTTTTTTATTATCTGAACTCCAAGAATACTCGTTGGCCTTATTTTATGCTCCTTTGTACAATTAAAATACAATTTCAAAAAATCAAGTGTACTTTTTTGGACAGCATCCCCTGTTTGAAAATTAAATAACCGGCACTGATATACCAGCCGAAATATGTAGATATATCTTTTTTGTGTGGGGGGGGGGTGACCTTACTTATGCCCCTACGAAGAGATCAAAAAGAGATTTGGAGATATTTTAACGAAAATATATTTTTGTATTCTCTATAAAGTACTTATTTAAATAAATGTATAATTTTCTTAGAAATGAAATTTTATTTTTCTATCAAAATCAATCATATAATCTTATAATAGTTACCCAACTTCATCAAGCACATAAAATGACTCGAGAATTAGAAGTCGAAGCCCTGTCCATTCTAATGAGAATATTTATATTAAATTGCATCTGCCAAGAATTGTGATCTAAAAGCAATTTATTATTAGGTACCTATATATAGAAATAGTTTTTTTTTATATAATCTTATAATAGTTACCCTTTCTCAAGCACATAAAACGACTCGAGAATTAGAAGTCGAAGCCCTGTCCATTCTAATGACAATATTTATATTAAATTGCATCTGTCAAGAATTGTGATCTAAAAGCAATTGATTATTAGGTACCTATATATAGAAATAGGTTTTTCTTTATATAATCTTATAATAGTTACCCTTTCTCAAGCACATAAAACGACTCGAGAATTAGAAGTCGAAGCCCTGTCCATTCTAATGAGAATATTTATATTAAATTGCATCTGTCAAGAATTGTGATCTAAAAGCAATTGATTATTAGGTACCTATATATAGAAATAGGTTTTTCTTTATATAATCTTATAATAGTTACCCTTTCTCAAGCACATAAAACGACTCGAGAATTAGAAGTCGAAGCCCTGTCCATTCTAATGAGAATATTTATATTAAATTGCATCTGTCAAGAATTGTGATCTAAAAGCAATTTATTATTAGGTACCTATATATAGAAATAGGTTTTTCTTTATATAATCTTATAATAGTTACCCTTTCTCAAGCACATAAAACGACTCGAGAATTAGAAGTCGAAGCCCTGTCCATTCTAATGACAATATTTATATTAAATTGCATCTGTCAAGAATTGTGATCTAAAAGCAATTGATTATTAGGTACCTATATATAGAAATAGGTTTTTCTTTATATAATCTTATAATAGTTACCCTTTCTCAAGCACATAAAACGACTCGAGAATTAGAAGTCGAAGCCCTGTCCATTCTAATGAGAATATTTATATTAAATTGCATCTGTCAAGAAATGTGATCTAAAATCAATTTATTATTAGGTACCTATATATAGAAATAGGTTTTTCTTTATATAATCTTATAATAGTTACCCTTTCTCAAGCACATAAAACGACTCGAGAATTAGAAGTCGAAGCCCTGTCCATTCTAATGACAATATTTATATTAAATTGCATCTGTCAAGAATTGTGATCTAAAAGCAATTGATTATTAGGTACCTATATATAGAAATAGGTTTTTCTTTATATAATCTTATAATAGTTACCCTTTCTCAAGCACATAAAACGACTCGAGAATTAGAAGTCGAAGCCCTGTCCATTCTAATGAGAATATTTATATTAAATTGCATCTGTCAAGAATTGTGATCTAAAATCAATTTATTATTAGGTACCTATATATAGAAATAGGTTTTTCTTTATATAATCTTATAATAGTTACCCTTTCTCAAGCACATAAAACGACTCGAGAATTAGAAGTCGAAGCCCTGTCCATTCTAATGACAATATTTATATTAAATTGCATCTGTCAAGAATTGTGATCTAAAAGCAATTTATTATTAGGTACCTATATATAGAAATAGGTTTTTTTGTTTGTTTGTTTTTTTTTTGCTTAAATTTGCAATTCCCTCCCTTTCATGTTGTTTATTGAAGCTCGTTAAATGTTTTTCGATACTTGCACAGAGGTTATATATGAAATTAAATCAATAGCCGCAATATCATATATCTCAGGTAATTTCTACTCCATTAATTATTTCGATAATGAATAAATATTTTACAGTTATTTTCTCACAGTTTTTAATATGAATTGTTTTTGGTCAGCTCTTTATTCATATAGCAATATTATCATTTACACAAATTGTGCATAGTGAATAAACCTATAAATTTACTAAATTTATAATTCTACCGTTTGATATTCACATTTAACAAAGAAATAAATTTCTAATTAATATGTATGATCTATGTTTTTTAATAACCCACTTTTATATGAGTTTCCTCTTAATTTATTTACGAATGAATTTTTTTTTTTAATAAAAACTCATCATTATTCCAAGCAATTATTTAAATAAATATTTCTAAGCTTGACATTTTCACCCAAGTTCATTGAATAAAATTGTATTCATACAATCCAGGGTACTTCACTCCAGATAGAACCAAAACCTTCATTACTTTTTGTCATTATACTTAACTGCCTGGCTCGGAACGAGTTCTCTTGCGATGTTGCCAAATTTAACAAAAATATAATTTGTTAAATTTATGCAGAATAAAATTTCAGATGATCCAAAAGGATATTTATTAACAGGATCTGATAGTAAATATCCTTCTGCAGCACCTGTAAATGTTTCCAGATGAAATTACACTATATTGAGCTTTTTCTACCAAGTAATCAAAATAAATCTAGATTACTTATATTAGCACAGAAGCCAGTGTATTGATTTGTTTCAAATTCTCTCAAAAATATGCGATTATTCATATTTGAAAATATCTGAAATGTGTAGAAAAATCATTTTTAAACAAAATTTGTCTATCTGAATTGCATTTGAATTGGCACAATAACTCAATAACAAAAACTCAAATAAAGTTCATTCTGATGCCATAATATTTGTATTTTTATTATAAATAAAGTTATCCGATTTTGAGCTTTAAAGCTTCAGAACTTTGAGATTAATAATGATGAAATCAAGAAAATTTTTGTAGTGATAACTTCTTTTGGCGTGCCTTGCACACTTTTTATTTTACTTGGCAGTAAATGGGATTGAGCCGTCACGCATCATGCGCCACGGTTGGTATCAATTCAAGACACAGATGGCGCTGCAGCATTAACTATAAGCTCAAATTAATATCTTATATTTGAATTTTAGCACTCATGTACATTTTATTTTCCTGGGCAGTAAATGGGATTGAGCTGTCACGAGTCACGTCACGGATGATGTGACGCGTCATTTCACGGGTCACAGTTGAGCTGTTGTCTATTCCCAGTTCAATCATTATCGGAAAATATACTATTTATTCCTTTTCAAAAAATAATAAAATTTTTAAAATTTATATATTTATAAAAAAATAAATTTTAATTATTTTAGAATATTAGAATTATAAATGCCATATAAGTTATCACTTATGTCGTGTGGTCTTAAGCATCACCCGAATTTTTAATTATGATTAGCTTCACAGCTCACAACATTCGCAAATCCTCCACTTAATTATGATTTTATAATGTACCAAGAATCTTGAAAAAATTTACTTTAAAAAGGTGTAAAATATTTATAATTTTATAGTGAAAAGCGGCATTAACATATTTATGATTTTTGATATAACTATACTATAAATTAGCAAGTTATGGATAGTAGGTATTATTTAAAATGTTTAAACAAAACTCACTTTGGTGGTTGGAGCTGAAACCAGCGTGTCGGGGCGGTTGGATGAATGCTCGCATGCAGACAGGCATTCTGAATTTCAGCTTCGAGGGTGATGAAGACACAAAAGTTTCTTCTTTTGTTTTTCCAAAAAACGATCTAAAACAAAAAAAAAAGAATTAAAAAATTAAAATTGAGACTGAGTTCAATACTCCAGCCCTCTCAACTCTCATGTCTTCCGAGCTTATCGAGAAAAAATCGAAGTTTTAATTTGCTGTTGCAATTAATTTCAATTAAATGCCTTTATAATCATATTTTAGTAAATATTTTCATTAACCATTATTATATTAATTTATTTCTTAGTCAATAAAAAAATAATTGGTCTGATTTTTCACTATAAAAGATCGAATCGCAGATAGTAGCAGAGCTAAGATTTCTAAAGAAGTCACAAGAGAATGCCAACTACTGTACAAGGGGTGCTTGGGATAGTTTATACTGACTTCCAAGCCAAAAGCCCTAATATTATTTTGGATTCGGCTTCAATTTCCGAGGGGTGAAATTAATACTTCTGAAATATAATAAAAATCATCCCTAACACTTGAGGTTCAGTAGTTGCCAACCTCTTATGTTTTCTTTAACTTATTCAGACTTTTTTGAACATTACAGAAGAGTTTAGAGTTTAGTGTATTGTATAGAATTATTTAGAACAAGGGGGGTCAAAACAAATATTGTTTCTTTTGCCGTTTCATGCAACAGTTGTATCGGATACAATTGGAGCATATTAAAATTTATATGGACGATTGATATTAATATTATATGAACAAACATTAGCAGTCGCATCAGCATGGGATTATTCTCGGAAACACAGATGTATGGGTAATTTATTAGTTTCTAATTGCATTAATTAATTCAATCCCGAAATTTCTAGATAATAATAATCTTAATTAATAATAACAATTTTACTAATAAACATTTCATTTAATCTAGGGTAAATCGAGGATCATTTAGCGCACAAATAGATATAGTATTTTATACATTTAACCAGATAGAAATCGCCTACACGATATTCAAACATGCAACATCCCCTCGCGGTCAAATTGAAAACTAATAAAACAAACACTTTCGTCAATTCTTTTATCTCTATGATTTCTAGAGTTTCTTCTTCGTTTATCTTTTGTTTGCATTTTACAAACTTTCAAGCCCCAGATTACCAAGTGAAATACATTAAAAATCACATACGAATTATAATATAATACATCAAGTATATGTAAATGAGATACTAGATACTAAAAATATATATATGAGATAACATTAATTGTCGATTCATTAATTCACCAATTTTTTCAAGATATGGTTTGATATCTACTCTTATTAAACGAGCAAAAATTGTATATTTATTTGTTTGTATATATATTTGTTTGTATCTTGGTTATATTTTGAAAACGACTCTACCGATTTTGATGAAATTCACAGGTTAGGGGTTTTTGGGGTGACAATTCGATCTGTCACGGTCTCATCTTCGACAAAATTCTTTTTGATGGTTTTTTTCGTAATCAAATTAATTATTCTCATGTAGACAAATCCCATTCTTAGGGTTTTCAAAAAGGTCTCCCTTTTCGTTTTGTACCCAGGCAGACAATGCGTTGCCTTATTTCATTGTTCTAAAAGGCCTTGAAGAAGTATTGTGTTTGTGGTTTGTTGTTCTCCCTAAACGTTAGAATTATTAATAAACGTTTTATAATTGTTTTTATAAAGAGCCTTATTTATTTAATAGAATAAAAAATAATCAAGAATTTATTTAAAAATATCTTTCGCATAAGCAGGTCTCAATTTTCTGAAAAAATAACACAGTGGTCGAATACTTTATATATATTTGTATTTTTTTAATTTGAAAACGGCCTTCAAATAAAAATCGACCTTTTTATCAGAATTTTAAATTAAAAATAATATTAAAATAAAGCTTTTAACTGAAGGAAGAAGTTACTCGGTGCCTCCAGGTACTGATTATTATACGAGTAGTGAGATTCATGAAGCTCAAGGGTTTCCTAAATGAACTGAAACTAGAAAAAATGAAAGTAATAGACAATTTTTGTGAAACCTACCTAGAATTTTATATTTTTAAAATTTTCTTTGCTTTATTAACAATTTTTGAAGTGATAACTTCTTTTGGCGCGAATTGCACACTTTTTATTTTAATTGGCATTAAATGGGATTGAGCTGTAACGGTTGCCAATCGTCAGTGGTAATGGTTGCCAATTGTCACGATTGAGCTCTATGTCTTGATCTCGTACCAATTCAAACCACAGATGGATGGCGCTGCAATATTAACATTTTTTTAACCAATGAGACCGCGAAAGTTTAAATAAATAAGGACCGAGAGGTAATATTAATTATTTATATTTTATATAAAAAATTAGTCACCAGAAGTGCAGCGCAATGCAGGATCAGCTGTCAAAAGATATTTATTTAAATAAATAAATTATTTTATTTTATTATTATTTTAGATAAATATACTCTTTTAAACATTAGTGTTTTTAAGTAAACTTTTAATTATTTTTTTGGAGTTGTTAAATATAGTATTTATACAATTCCATAATTATAATTTTAAAATTCACTTAATAATACACTAATGTTTAAAAGAGTATATTTATCTAAAATAATAATAAAATAAAATAATTTATTTATTCATTATTATTTATTAGAATTATAAATGCCACATAAGTTATCACTTCTGTCGTGTGTTCTTAAGCACACGCGAGTTTTTTTAATTTGTTTTTAAATGCAGTGGATTTAAATCTTATTCTCTTTGAACTAACTAGGGAAGATACTCTTAAAGCTAGAATCGCCAACTTTTTGGCGATAGGGTCCAGGTTCACTACGACTGCTCTAAATCTTTCTTGTTGCATCGAATGTTATCAGCAAATTCAAGTTTAACAATATTTCGTCCTTGAATTTAAATTCCTGTGTCTATGTTATTTATCTTTGAATTCTTCATTTGCTTCTTCTATATAATTTTCTCTATATATTTAAAGATATGAGAAGTGAAACTTTTAGAGAAATGAAAGAGACTGAGTCTCGGCAGATATTTGCAGCCGCCTCCTCTTGGAAAGCAATGGCAACCTACCAAGAATATAATTGCCTAGTCAACCTCTCCAAACTACCCGTTGATTAGCATTTGTTTATAGGTGTAGTTAAATAATTCAAGTGTAAAAAAGGCCAATCCACTTGAAATTCTTTCTAAGCGAATTTACTCTTCTAGATATATTATACCATATATGGTAGGTATATAAAAAAAAAGGATTTTCAAAAAAAATCAATCTCGGGATATTGGATTTTTACATGTGAAAAAACAACATCTTTTGAAATTTCCTATAACTTCCGTTTGTCGTTTTTATGCCGACTATGAACCTTCTTTAAGGGTTGTCTCCGTGAAGAGATTGATTTCAAAAATAATGTATTTGCAAAGTATCGCTCTTCCGAAAAGAATGTCTTTATTGTCGGCCAGTGAAAATTTAAACCGTCAATATATATATATATATATATATATTATATTGTTAAAAAATTTATAGTCAACTACCTGGCTTGTATAAATAATAAAACCTTAAAGTTACGGACCGAAAATTCAAGAGAGTTATGTGTAGGTAATTGATTGTTTACTTTTTAAAAACACTAATCCATAATTTTTCTTTCTATTCTTTTATTTATATCCATCTCTTTCTTTTTTTAATGCTACTTTCAAAAGTAAAACGCGACGATATTAGTGTCGACACAATGTCGGTCTGTCTGTTTGTCCGTCAGAGCTCGTAAACTAAATAAGATAAAAACTTGAAATTTACAAATTATATACCTTCGGCCCGGCGTCAACTACCCCCTGGAGGGGAGCGTCTCGTTCATACCAATTTAATAATTGAAATTTAAAATGATACTGAAAGAATGTGCTGAATGAAATTGATTCAACAATAAGGAACAATAAGGAAAGATTTATTTAATACATTGGCTAAGCATGATCACTATCTGACCAATCAGAATCGTTCTAATAATTTAACGCTTTGCCATTGGATAGGCACTGACCAATCAGATCGTTTGGATCATACAAACATATATACATACTTTTCCATTTTATATATAGTATATATAGATACCTATTCATTTTTCCCCGAAATCAAAAATCATATTAAAATTTTAATCGAATTATTATTTTAGAGAGAGTGGAATTGTTTGTGGGCTAGAAATGGGCTGTTTGGTATTCCTGTATAGAACTCTTAAGTAGAATTAGGTTAATTTTTTTTTTTTAATTTAATTCACTTTCAAAATATGATGTGAGAGACCCTTTTTAGATGATTTTGTTCCTGGCAGCGTTCAAAGTAGCTTAGGTTAAATGTATGAAAAAATTACCAAGGAATTAGCCAAATTCATGAAAAATTTACGAAAGAATTAGCCCATTATCTCTTTATCAACGAAAAATAAGAAATTTTAAATATTTTGGAAGATATAGGTAAGGAATCAGTTTGGACTAAAGTACTAATGTTTGTGACCCGATATGTACCAAAAACTAATCAGCACTTCATTTTGTTAAAGCAATGGTAGGTTTTGAATTTCATTTCAATCCATTGTACTGTGTGTAAAAAAACGTTGACAAAAAAAACGATTACATATACAATTATATATACATACATACATCCGCAATGAAAAATCACACTTTTTGACCTCTGGATGAGACCCCATGTAACATTTGGCAAAACCGTCACGTGCTAAAATTCAACCTAAATGAATACTACAATTTGTGACTTGAATTGAGACCATGGGTTTCGTAGTCTTTACCTGAGGAACTTTTGAAGTCGCGCTTGTCTCGAAAGCGATTTCAATACTTTACCCATGCTTCGTATTGGATAAAGTAATAATTTCACTTATCCACTTGACCATATTCAAAATTACCATTATTTTTAAGTTTTCCATAAAGAAGAAAAAGCAATGGTATTTATCTACCATCCGATTTATTATAACCAAAACTCGAATCAACAAACAAGAATTGGAATATATAGACACATAAACCCTATTTGCGAAGGGGTTGTTACTCATAATTTACTTTGTTTATTAAGCAATTAGTAAGGAATATCGCTTAATAAATTAAAGAGTGCCAAGCTGAAAACGGACATTAATCTTTCTTAAACCATAATAAAAGTCAATATATTATTTATTTTTACCATTTGATTTAACAAAATTTCTATTTACATTGACACCTAACAAAGCAATCATTTAAGTAAAACTAATTTACTAATTCACTTTTTGATTTATTGTAGTTAAATTGATGCTTTCCTTTAAAAATAGTTAGTTAGCTCAAACACTTTAAAAATAACACACTGCTCTCAATTTTCAAAATATATCCCAAAAGCTATGACATGTTTATAAATTGGCCAATTTTTTATAGTGTTCTGGCTATGTTTTAAGCCATGTTGTAAATAATAAGTGTGATTTTTGCCACCTGTTCCGTGTATTTTTTTTTTCATTCTGGATCGTGGTTAGAGGATGACAAAAATTACTTTAACTATATTTTTCGGAATAAATTGCAAATAAAAATCTCAAGTAAATATACAGGGTAGGGTGCTCCTTATTTTGAATATTTTCGAATATTTACGCGAACAGGGTCTCTATGGTTCTAAATAAATAAAAAAAAAATATCTCCCGAATTTCAAGTCTCTATCTCAATATTTTAACCTAGTGCTATACAGTGATAAGTTTCCCATCTAAATAAAATGGTGTTTTTGGCATTGAACGATCAATTTTTTATTCCGGCCAAATTAATGGGTCAAAAAACTTGAAACTCGCTAGACTTTATCCTTATAATACTAGCTATCCCTCATAATTTGTACAGATTTTTAGCTATTATAATTTTGGAGTCTATTTCTTAGTAATACTAAGATATAGAAGTATTTTATCTAGATGTAACTCCAAAATTGTAATAGCTAAAAATCCCTAATCATTTCATTTGAATTAGATTTTTGAAGATGTTCATAAATTGGAACTCAACTAAAATATTCCAATTAAAATATAAGTATGACTTGAGTGTGTGTTTGTTAGAATCACTTGACCACGAAATTTTTTAACGATGAAAATTAAATCTTTGAGTAGCGAGATTATCTCGAGTTAATTTTTATAAATTGAAAAGTGTCTCGTTATCTATATATAATATATAAAATTAAGGTTTTGTCTGTACATTGCTCCAAATTACGCCAAATTTTGGTTGCACACGTTTCAAGCAAAGTTATGAACAAAAGCACCCTCAACAAAATTCCTGTGTGTCTGTATGTATGTATGTCTGTATGTTTCAGTGGTTTCCGTGAAACGTTGCTCACGATTAACCTAAAAACGTCTCAAGGCATTATTATTAAATTTCATATTTGCATCAGACGTCTTCCAACTTACGCTTTTAGCTATATAACGTTTTGATATTTTGACCCCAAAAGGGGGTTTGGGGTCGAATGAAAATTATCAAATAACTCCTAAACTAGTAACCCTACGGCAAATTTTATTATAAGCAAAGTTGTAGGGAATGTGATTTCTGACAACTTTTGTTTAAAATTTTTTCCCTAAAAAACCACCCAAAAGGAGGGAAAGGTGAAATGTAAATTCTTGCCCTTGGAGCAAACTCAAGCAAATTTTGTTTATATAATCTGTGGGCCTCTAGAGAGCTAGAAATGCAAAAACTGGGTGCTTAGAGTGGGTGCGGGGGTTGTGGTGATGGTGTGAGGTGGGTTAGGGTATGGAGTGCGGGGGTGGAATAAGGGTGGGATGAGGGAGTAAGATGGAGTAGGGTAAGGGTGAAGGGGGTGGTGCGGGATAGTGTCCGGGGATGTAGCGAGAGTGGGGGTGTGATGCGCGGTGGGAGGAGGGCACGGGGTGGGGTGCGGGGGTGGTGGTGCAGGTTGGAGTTCAGGTGAGGCTCCAGGGCGTGGTGAGGTGGGGTGGGGCGGGGGTATTGCAGGGTGGAGTGGGGGGTTCAGGTGAGGGCCCAGAGGCGGGGTAGAGTGTGGTGGGGTAGAGTTCATGAGTTGGGGGTCCAGGGGCTTGCCCCTGGCTCAGCAAGAGGCCGCCGAAGGCGGGCCTTGAAGCTAGTAATAAATATTATTATAATTTTATTTATATATATATATATAAATAAAAAGGAACACAGGGCCATATGAATTTTTCAAAACTCTTCTGTAAACAGGACTGATTGATTAATATTTTTACAATATTCCTTTTGGAGGCTTGAAGAACAAAATAATGATTAAAAATAGGTAAAAGTCCGTTTCACGATTCACCTGGAATCAGTATATTGTGGCCCATCCGAAGGTTGTTGTTGTCGGTGAGAAAAAATAAAATAAAATCACACAACGTGCAGGAAAATTCTTTTTCTTTTATTATTTATTTATTTATAGAAACAGATACATGTTTCGACAGAAAATCCTTGTCATCATCAGTCTCCGTCTATAAAAAGCAAGTACCTTTGGTTATGATTACTTGCTTTTTATAGACGGACGATGATGAGAAGGGTTTCCTGTCGAAACATGTATCTGTTTCTATAAATAAATAAATAATAAAAGAAAAAAAATTTTGTGTGATTTTTATTTTATTTTTTCTCACCGACAACAACAACTTTCGGATGGGCCACACCGAGGGGTGAACTGCGATTGCAATTAGGTGTACACCGTCTTTGGAATTATATGGAATTATTTTGGAATTCATTAGATAATGCCCCTTCATCTATTGTCTTCTACTTGGAAATGAAAGTGGAAGTGGAAGTAGGTGTACACGATATTTGGTCGCGGTTCACCCTTCGGGCTACACTATACTCATTCCAGGTGAATCCTCAAACGGATTTTCATCTATTTTTAATCATTATTAAGCCATTTCAAGTATTTTAGTAAACAAAATAATCTTGTCTTTCAAAGTTTCTATTTGTTGTGAAATGAGAATAAAACATATATAATGTACACATTTTCTTGAAGTATATATATTATCGATAATAAAAAAAATTAATTTTAATTAAATAAAATAAAAAAAGAGTGAATTGAATAAATCGTGATTTGAGCCCGAGACCTTGGCTTTACAAAATAACAAAAAAAAATCTAATACGCTGACCACTGCGCTGGGCATTTCTATATCAATTAATTAAAAAAATAGAGGATTTAAAGGAGGCATTCATCTACATATACGGCAAAATAAATATATATAAATTAAAATATTTAAAATTAATTTTTTTATTTAAAAAATACTCCAAAATATCATGCCAGTGTTAGAACGTTTTATTTTTTATTATTATATTCTAAATAAATCTGTATTAAAGACATTTCGATGTTTAATTAATATATTAATCAAATGACATCCGTCAACGAATATTTTCAGAAATTTTTTTCTCCAATATTGTAGAATTAATTCAAATAATATTTTACTTAAAATTTGCTAAAAATTCTATTGAGTTAAATTCCTAATAGATAGTTTCTATAATTCTCGAATAAATGTTTATGAATGAATGAAAAGTTTCATAAGAGGTGCTGTTTGCATCCATTACATGATTGGTATATATATATGAGTTCCAAATTTCTATAGTTAAGACGCAAATGCGTGGGGAGAGAGTTCCCCAGATAGAAAACAGCCGGTTTTGCTCCTCTTAGATTGAACGGACGTGGATATATGTTTAACGGGCTGCGAAGCAGCCCGTTAAACATATATAATCCAAGACTCTTATAAGAATGTTGAAGATTAATACAGACTTTAGTTTTTTTTTTCTTATTTTAAAATTCTTAAATAATCTTGGATATTTTTTACTATAATGTTATCCAAGTGTATTTTTTTCTTATTTTAAGATTCTTAAAGAATCTTGTGTATTTTTTATTGTAATGTTATCCATAGATTTCTTCCTATATTTCATGGATTTGCTAATAGATGGCGTATGCTGTCCATTATTTAAAAATCAGGTATTTTTTCTTATATATTCTGGTTATGTTAATAGATGGCAGCCTTATGTTGCCTATCATACAATGACTCTATGGCAGAGGTCGGGGAACTTTTTTAGCCATTACCCCAAAATATTTTTGCGTAGGTCGCTGTTTACCCCTACATTCTGAAAAGCAAGATAAATGTATATTAAAAGAGAAAGAATTCAATCTTTAGGACAAATTCTAAGATTTTAGTAGAAATATCATTAAATTGCGATTTCAGAGGGGATTCATCCCCTCAGGAGTCGAACCTGAGAACTAACATGCTCACTGTAAAAACATATAGTAAATTTACATTTTTTTAACAGTGTAACTACAATGTCCTTCAGTCTACCAGAGCATTGTTCTCGTAAACTAAATAAGATTCAAACTTGAAATTAAAAAATTACTATCGGCGAGAGGTTTTTGGTCTCGAGGTTGTGAGCTGATGTCTTGAAAGCATGTTAGTTCTCACGTCGACTCCTGAGGGGATGAATCCCCTCTGATATCGAAATTTAAAAAACATTGGTTAATCTGTAACCCGAGCTGATTTTTTAAAAAACATTCAAACTATTTTCAAAAAAAGATTCTCATATCTATAGTATTATAAATGTATATTATTTATTGAATTAATTGGAATTTACATGAAAACTATCTCTAAGTAAATAAAAATTATAACATGAAAATAATTCAAGCTAAAATACTATAATAGTTTATAAAATAGAAAATTTAAAAAAAATGTCCTTATTACCCCCGATAGTTTCATTGTTACCCCATTTGGCGTAATTTACCCCGGTTCCCCGACCGCTGCTCTATGGAGACAGTGGCGACACGTAGGGTAATCCGCCATTTTTAGTCTTATTTTAAATTGAAGAATATTAGGAAATTTATGAAAATTAATATTTATACACATGTTTACAGATATTAAAAATTATTTAGTTAAAATTAAAAGTAATAATAATAATAATATTATCTTAAATTTCCTAATATGCTTCAACTTAAAATACGACTAAAAATGGCGGATGGGCCTACGTGTCGCCACTGTCTCTATAGTGTCACTGTAGCTTATCATTAAAATACACTTGGGAGCAAAAAAATCGGCCCATCTCTAAATTTTTACATTTTTTTTTCAAGCCAAGAGTTCATTCTTTTCACTACAATTTCATTTTTCGAAATAAAAGCATTTTTTTTTGGAGTTATTCCATATGAAGGTGAAAATTTAGAGGTGGGCCGATTTTTTTCACTCTATTTTAATGATAAACAACATACGCCTGCTATTACACCCGTTTCGGGTATGGCACTCAAAGAAATATATATATATGTACAGGGTGATTCAGGAGGAATAGTAAATATTTTGGGTGGTAGCATAGACATGCTGATTATGCCGATATTGGAAAAAAATAAAAATAAAAATTGGGCATATGTTATATGGCATTTTTTATTGCAATTCGTCTATACTTCCACCTCCTAAAATATTTACTATTCCTCCTGAAACACCCTGTATATCAGATCAAATTGTATCAGATAGAACATATAAATCTCAATGTTTTAAGAAAATTTAGAATTTTATGTCGGGTCGCATTCATTGCTACCTCGTGTTGGACAGACCTGCTATAAAAAAATTGCTCTAATCAAAGCCTAATAATGCAACTCGCGAGATATTCTTCATTTTCGGTTGTCTAAATACAGGCGTTGTCATAAAGTGCTGCCCTCTTCTGGATCATTTTTTGGAAAGAACATGGCTGATCAGGGATTTCGAAACAAAGAAGTACCTCCCTGGGTTTTGCAACCATATGTTTCAGAGCCACGAAATTCGAAAGTTTATCTCGATCGATGGAGTACAGCAAGCTTTTGGTTGAAATCGAAATACCGGAAGTTTACATGATAGATTTTTTTTGTTTTTTGTGATTTTCTCAATCGATTTTTTTTAATTGGTGTATTTATCAAGTCTCATAAGTTATTAGTCGTGGATAAATTTTAATCCGATTGAAATAAAAGAAGATGGTGTAAATTAGGAGTCACAAAATAAATATTTTAATTGTTCATACCTCGGCTACGGTAAGCCGCAGAGTCTTAGGATTTGAAACTTAAGCTATCTAAAAGCTAAGAGAAGTATCACAAGATTTTGGCTAAAATCTAAGCACATGTTTACTTGAAATTTTTTGGTATTTTTCCGGTTTTCAGAAAACGATTTGGGGAAACCCAAATGGAAGTAATTTGAATGAAAAAAATTGGTATGATGGTTTCATATACGGAAGAAACTAATATGAAAGTCTTGTGGTGCCCACACCAGTTGATTAATATATTTTAATTATAAAATACTATTTATTTATTTATATTAATTACATTAAGATAATTAAAGTTAATTAATAACACTAACGCTCGATTTCACCAACCAAACTTAAACTAAGCAAGTGCTTAATTTTTTTCCTCCTAAAATTTTTTTTCTTTTTGAAATAGTTTTCTAACAAAGCTTTACTTACCACATATTTTTATTTGAAATTTTGAAGTTTTGTTTGATTGGACATACTTCAACTTTGTACTGGAAGCCGAAAATGTTTTCAAAAACTAGATAGATAATAATTAAGGATTGGTGATTCAATTTTTTTTCTCCATCTTTCATTTACGTTCCATTAAGATAATAAAGTAGTTAATAAGCCTTGTAATTTATTTTACAAAAGGTTACCCTAGTAGTCCCAATTTTCTCACTTCTCATCAATCAAATCCAGAGGTGATTAGCTAGCTAGGACTGGGTTATCTCAAATAATCCAATCCCACATTGCATTTACTGATTTAACAAAGATAATCATTTTGAAACTGAATTTTTCAAAATCTTGATCCAAATCCGATGGGTGAACCGCGATTGAAATTAGGTGTACACGTCTTTGGAATTATTTTGGAATTCATTAGATACTTCCTCTTAATCTATTGTCTTCTTCTTGGAAATGAAAGTGGAAGTGGAATAAGGTGTACACGATATTAGGTCGCGGTTCACCCCTCGGGTACAACTTAAATGTGATTTGAAAATATTTCTGGAAATATTCATGAAAATATATAACATTTTAATTGAAAAGTTTTTATTTTGCCGAGAGTACAGAGTTGTTAATTCACAAAGAGAAACAAAGAGCCGTCCTCTGCTTGATGCAAATAAACATACACACATATATATATCTTCCGTGTATATATTATTTATTTGTTTGAGACTATAAGTTTCCGAAGACTTGGTCTTCATCATCAATCATTTTAAATTATAAATATTATTTTTCATGGCGTCATTGTATGGATATTGAAAATTTTCGATCTTCACTAGCTGTGAGCCAGGAAGTTGATTTTAATTTGAACTGGCTCCCAGCTAATTAAAGATCGAAAATTTTCAATATCCATAAGGTATTGTCTTCTTCTTGGAAAAACCCATGAAAAATAATATTTATAATTAAAAAGACTGATTATGAAGACCAAGTCTTCGAAACTATAGTCTCAAATAAATAATATGTATACAGATATATAATTTCGATATATATGTAAGTTTATGTTTATATCCATCGAGCAGAGGAGAACCTCTTTGTTTCTCTTTGTGTATAAGATTTTAAATCAATAACCAAGTGAAAATTAAGATTTTTTATAAATATAAAAGAGAAATTAATTGTATAAATTTGAGGATTTATTTAATCACATGAATTGAACAAATAGAGTAATTTCGGTTAATTAACACTATTTATTTCTACAAAGAGAAACAAAGAGGTTGTCCTCTGCTTGATGCAAATAAACATACACACATATATATCGAGATGATATATCTGTATATATATATTATTTATTTGTTTGAGACTATAGTTTCGAAGAATTAGTTCCTAGCCGACCAGCAGTGACGAAGGAACACCAAGTTTTCAATATCCATATGATATTGACTCCATGAAAAACATTTATAATTGAAGAAAGACTGATGATGAAGACCAAGTCTTCGAAACTATAGTCTCAAACAAATAAATAATATATTTACAGATATATCATCTCGATGTATGTTTATTCGCATCAAGCAGAGGACAACCTCTTGGTTTCTTCTTTTTGTGAATCAACAACTCTGCTACTCTCGGCAAAACAAAAACTTTTCAACTATTTATTTCATAGATTTACTAGACAGTTTCGGTCACCACTGGTAGACCATCTTCAGTATTACTCATCATATATTGTAAAATATTCCATGTTTCTATGAGGACTAGAGATGTTGGAAAGTGTGTCTAAATAAACCCTAAAATTTATTAAATTAAATTCTAAATAAGTCACTTAAGTTTTGGAAGAATCTTATAAAAGAGAAATTAATTTTAATTATATTAATTAGATCCAAAAGTTCATTTTGCTTAATGAAATACAATTAGGATTTTATTGAAAAATCAAGAATAATTTTCTTCTGATTCTAAGCTGTTACGAATAACTTTTATTACAGGTCAGAATAAGGGTTGTATGCTCCCCTTGGGAATTAAACCCGAGTGCCGAAATGTGAACCGGGGGTCTGGGGTCAATGGTTGTATTTCAAGACTGACCGTATATAATAAAATATAATTAGGGGCCGTCCATAAATTACGTCACTCGAATTTTAAGTCTTTTAGACCGCCCTGTGTCACATTCTGTCACATTTTCATTGAGCCTCCTTGTATTGTGACGTCACACTATCACTTTTATGTCCTATAATTTTTAAAAATTTTAATTTGATTTTGTGACATCACAATTTTTAATATCCCCGGGTCGCCCTGTTACAATTTGTTAGAAATCTGATATACCCCCTTAATGTGTGACCTAATTTATGGAGGGCCCATAAGTTTTAAAAATATATTTTTAACTCTAAGTCATTTGTATAATTTTTTACGATTGCCAAGTATCTAAAGTGTAAATTTTGATTATAAAGAAATTCGTCTCGAAGGTTGAGCTTCTCGCATGGCCAACTAATCTGGCACATGGGTTCGAAATCTAATAGTGTTTTTCATTAGATTTTTAATTAATTCATTTATATAATATTTACTTATTCACCTTAAATGTAAATTCTCTCCTTTGATTATTTAAAGTTGTTGAAGGAGGTGTATTGAAGTCTAGACCTCGCTCGTGATTAGCAAATCTGGCACTTGGGTTCTCTTACTCAGCGCTCTGGCTCCTTTCAACCTACAATCAAAAATCTTTGATAGTGCATTTTTGTTTTCTTTTTAAATGCGATATAGTTTCAACAGAAAAAACTTTAGAATTCAATTTTAATACTCAAAGTTATAATCTTTGCATCATATGCAGTGATGGATTTACGTGAGGCCCGGGCTTAGGGCAGCAAAATTTTAGGGGCGTCAAAATTTAAAGAATGATTCAAATTTAAAAATTGATTTGGCTAAGTTTTGAAATTAGGCCTAATACACTTGCATTGTGTCCATGGAGGCAAAATTGGTTCATGACATTGATTATGAGGTTATAATTGATGTTTTCGCGAGAGCTAAAAGAAGAAAGAAGTTTATGTGATTACTGATTAGTCATAAAAATTATTTATTGTTTAATTTTAAGAAATTTATTATTACAGTGAAACCCCCCAAATTCGAACTAATTGGGGCTGTAGCCTGTTCGGATTTCAACTTGTTCGGATTAGCCGAAAAGCAGCTTCGATAATTGAAGATAACTGATATCAAGTGAAAGATTAAATGAAATTTTGTGTGTTTCTATTTTTATTTCATTGTTTTTGCAAAGTGATTAACTTAAGCTATATGTTTTTTTAA
>JALMQS010000073.1:12544645-12570063 GCA_024734495.1 Forficula auricularia | reverse complement strand
CCATATTACCACCTTCTCTACTCTAATATATTCTCCTGGAAACTTGAAATTCTTTAATTAAAACCGCAAAATCATATAATCAGATCAATCAGGAATGTATTCTTATAAAAAATTTCTCTTATACCTACATTATTTAATATAAAAAATCAATATATGGAAAAGAATTCTTTTGCATAATCAAAAATATTTGAATATCGGCAAATTGATTTCGAATATTTTATACGAGTAAGTATATATATATATGTATATATATATATATATATATATATATATATATATATATATTATAGTCGTCTATATTCGGAATTTAATGGTTTCCAATTAAGTCCGTTTATGAAAATTTAACAACCAGTTGATTTTTTTTCATTATTCTTATTGATAATAATTGAGCTATAAAATGTATAATTCATACTAATTAATTCAAATATTCAAGAAATAAATCAATAAAGTAGAAAAGCGGCCAAGTGAAAGCGGGCCTCTAATTTAGATAAAAATAATTTATGGCGATTATATCTATTCCAAGATTTTTAGATGTGTTTAGAAGCAGAGGATGCTAACTACTAAGCTAAAATTGATTGAAAAATAAAACTCGTAATTTAATGATTTTCTGAATTAAATATCAATAGGAAAATATATTTTATATTCCAATATCATGAAATGAAAAATATTTCATGTTAGTCCCTCATAAATTACTCTATACGTAGGAGTTAAGTTGATTGGGTAGCATACAAAATATTTATTAGGCAAACCAAAAACTTATAAATCATTTAAGTGAATTGACAAAGTAATCCTGTACCACAAGAAAGTTTAGAGTGGCTCTGAATATTGAATCTAACTTTCATATGATATATTAATGGAATCTGAATATGCCGAATCTACTGTATAATCAAGTTATATAGCCATTCCAATAAAATATTATAACATATAGTAGGTACCTATATATTCAAAGAGCTACAGAACTTATATTAATTCATTGGACAAGAATACCAAGAATTTTACACTAACTTGAGTTCTCATCATAAAAATAATATCAATAATGAGAGGGGGATGTCAAAAGTATTATTTACAAGAAGTAATTATAAAGGTTGTTCTCTTCTTGATACAAATATAAATATAATGAAAATATATCTAGATATAAATATAATTTATTTCTTAGATATCATTGTTTCGAAGGAGATCCCTTACTATCAACGATGGAGAGTAAATACAAAATTTCAAATATACTCGATTCCTCGCCAATATTTTGTTGTGCCGTCGAGAATTTTTTCCTTGAATATAAATATAATTATTCTTAAGGGTAATATTTTTAGGCCTCTTCCCTTTTTATTTTTTCGAACGTGACAATAGGAAAGGGACTTTACAGCTTCCTGAACATAAATGTCAATGGCTTTTAGTCCCAGATGTTAATTATAAATTCATTGGCTTTTTGGGAAATTTCCAGAGGCAGTCTTGAGTCAGTCAGAGAGTAGAGTTCGAAGCTGAAACCCAGTTGGGGAAGTCAGTTGTCAATTGGAGTTGAGAGACGAGTTTTAAGCTCTCCAGCCATCAGCATGGAGAAATGTAAATTTATAAAATAACTAATAAAAAAACCAATATTAAATAATACTCTTTCTTTAAATACATCTCTCCTACTTCAATTACGATCAAATCAGCATCAGGCCTGAAACAGGTCGAATCGCTTGGGCGCGTAACCAGACCTTTCTGCGGGGAGCTTCTTTGAGATAAATCGTCAAATCGTCAACCTTTCTCTGGTCAAGAAGGGTTGCAACCAAATCTTAAAGTGTTGTCGTAACAATTTATCGTGAAACCTACCAAGTATTTTTTATCCAATAATTTTAAAAAATATTTCACCAAGTACCAACACCAAATTCCTTAAAAAATATTTATCGTGTCCACCAGGCTCAGTGGCAAGTGAGCAACTTTTTAGTGGCGCTGGCCTAATATATGATCCGCTGAGAAGACTGCCCAGAGATAAAGTTGCTGTTTATTAAGTAGAATTTGCTTACTTTTAGGGCCAGTTGTATGTCGGTTTGTAAAGTCTTTGTTAAGTTGACAGAAGGTCAAACCTTAGTATTCACCATGAGCCCGGCGGGATGGCCAATCAGATTAAAGTGCGTGTCATCTGATCGACCACCCGGCCCGGCACTTGGTGAATACTAAGGTTTGACCGTCTGTCAACTTAACAAAGACTTTACAAACCGACATACAACTGGCCCTTAGAGTCACCCAAATTGATTTAAAAATTTTAATTAATCATATTTCTCTATTGTTGCATGTAATTTTATTTATGTATGTCTATTATTATTTATATTTGACTGATTAAAGAGACTGATTAGTGAATTATATTTCAATAGTTTTTAAGGAATTTGGTGTTAGTACTTGGTGAAACATTTTTTAAATTATTGGATAAAAAATACTTGGTAGGTTTCACATTAAAATAATAAAAAGAATTTATTTTTGGAGAGACTTTAATCTCGATATATATATTTCGGGTGGCTAACCCATCTTCAGGAGCAACAGAAAGTAACCCGTATATATATATATATATATATATATATATATATATATATATATATATTTCGAGATTAAAGTCTCTCTAAAAATAAATTCGTTTTATTTTAATATCTTAATGTGAAACCTTACCAAGTATTTTTTATCCAATATATTTGAATTATATTTCTATTATTTCATTAGGCCTTAATTTAACTTAGTCAAATACATCTCTCTTCTACCCCGACTCCGGCTCCGGCTCCGATAAATCAAATTTAAAATCTCCGATTCCGGTAAACCCACCTCCCTAATATCCCTGGTTGGTAATCTTAAGATTTTTCGAATCCACAGGAAGAAAGATTTTATTGAGTTATTATTACTGAGGCCAAGAGATGAGGAAGAACTCAATAGAATCTTTAAGTTTATCAAGGAAGCGAATGACAGTAACTCAACATTCACATTGGTGAAGGGCAGAACTACTTCATGGGGGAAATATAAAATTTAGATATTTTATATTAAGATTAAGAGCTGATTTAGATTTTAGTTTAATGAGGGGGGAGGGTGAGTTAAAAATTTGAGCTCTTTTTTCCGATTTGGAACAAATTTTGCACAGTTATTCTTTAGGATCATGTGAAATTATTGTGTTAAAAATCAATTTGACTTTAATAAACTAAGGAAAAGAGGCAGGTGCATGGTAAAGTCATGTGGTGGCCACATCACGGATTTTTTTTTCCAATCAGTCCAATTTGTTTCATTTCCTTGCTTTTATCTACTGTTTGTGGAACCCAGAGAAAATTATTTCCTCACATTTTTAGATTCTAATTAAATCGAAAAATTTTTGCACCTACAAGTGGACGTTCACTTAAATATATTTTATGAAACCTACCTTGAAATTTTACTTAGTGATTGTTTAAAAAGTCTAGCAAATTAAAAATTTATAGCAGATAAATTTAAAATTATTTAAAACTGATTAATTAATTTAGTGTTTCTATATGAAATTAAAAAATAGTTATATGTTGACACTGACCTGTTCCTCTGCTTGCATCATTATGAAATCCCATTTGTTCTGTAAATTCTTCTTTAAACTTGCCAATGATTCCTAGAAAGAAAAAAGAAAAATTAAAATCAGTCGTAAGACTGCACGTCAGAAGTAAATACTTCTTAGCTTCAAAAACTTCATATATATGCACACACACATCTATATATATATATGTATCTGAGCGTGATGGTTCCCCGAGTTCAGTGCTTTTTCCCCATCGCAAAAGTGCCCAACGTGCCTAAAGAAGTTTTCACTTCAAAATATTAATTTATTGATTCAGCAAGTCAAAAACTAAGAAAATATTTACGCCCAGATTATTAGATGAAAAAGTTAAAAATATTAAATCTTGCTGAGAGTAGCAGGGTTGTTGTTTCTTAAGGAGAAAACAATGAGTTTGTCTTCTGCTTGATATAAATATACACACATATATAATTAATTTGTTAGAGATTATAGTTTCATTTAGAAAGTAACCAGCTTACTACCATTGTAATAAATTCAATTACACCCATTCAGATATTTAAACCCATGAAAAACAATGAGAAATATATTTATAATTAAAAAGACTGATGATGAAGGTCAAGCCTTCGAAACTTTTTCGTCTCTAACAAATAAATTATACATATATATTTTTTTTTTTTTTTAATGCAATCGAATGCAAGAAGGGGTGCACCAGTAAAGGTGTAGCCCCTATGGATCTCGAAAGACCCTTGCATTACCGAAGAGAAGGGAAAGTTGATTAAGTGAGAGGGTGTAGACGTAGGTGTCTATGCACCCTGGTTTTGAAGGTTTGAAGATCATAGGTGCTGGGAAAGATAGAGGCTGGGAGAGAGTTCCAGTTCCTTGAAGTCATGGGGATATATGTATTCGCGAATGAAGTGGTCCGGCACTTTTCCAATTTGACCGCAAAAGAGTGTTGGGAGTCGGCAAAACGTGTGCTGCGTGCAAAGTATGCTTTGGGGGGAATTATTGATTTTATCTCATCAGAGCACCTGCCGTGATAGTATCTATAGAAAAGGGAAAGGGCAGAGACATCTCTTCGATGAGCCAGCGAGTCGAGGGAGTCGGTGAGGGTAGAATCGTCAATTAGCCTGACGGCTCGTTTCTGAATTGCATCAAGGGTAGCAAGAGAATATTTTGAGGCTCCTCTCCACAGATGAGAGCCGTATTCGAGACAGGGGCGGATTTGGGCATTGTAGATGGTGAGAAGTTGTGGGGGTTTGTAAAATCGCTTGGACCTGAATAAGAAGCCAATCTTCCTTGCTGCAGATTTCGCAACAGAGGAGATGTTTTCATTCCAAGACAGGTCAGATGCGACAGAGACGCCCAACATGGATAGGCTGTCACACATTTTCAGGGTATTCGAATCGAAGTGAATATCAGGGAAATCTCTATTTTCGCGCCTAGAAATTAGACAACATTGAGTCTTATTTGAATTAAAGTTAACTAAATTTTGAGAGCCCCATTTATTCAGTTTGTCTAGGTCGAGAGTAATTGAGGAGGCAATATTGATTCGATTATTCGGGAGAGAGGGTTTGCCGTGTAGAGTGCTATCGTCGGCGTAACAATGAGTGGGGTTTGCCGTTTGATCAATAAGGTCGTTTATATAAATAAGGAAGAGTGTGGAGGAGATTACAGAGCCTTGGGGAACACCAGAGTTTGTGGAGAACGATTCAGATGATGTTCCATCCACCACAACTTTTATACTTCGGTTTGTCAGAAAGCTTTCTATCCATTTGCGAAGTGTTGGTGTGAATCCAAAGGCTGGTAGTTTGGCAAGAAGATTTTTGTGCCAAACCTGGTCAAAAGCTTTGGAGATATCAAGGGCTACAGCGAGGGTTTCTTTTCCGGCCTCTAGAGTATTGTTCAAGGTGTGGGTGACATAGGTTAAGATGTCGCCTGTGGAACGATTTTGTCTGAATCCATATTGCCTATCGTGAATTAATTTATTGTTTTCTAAGTGATGAAGGACGTGTTGGTTTATGACTAATTCCATTAATTTGGAAAGAACAGAGGTGATCGAGATAGGCCTGTAATTAGAGATTTGTGATGTGTCTCCTTTTTTAGGAATAGGTGTGACTCTGGCTATTTTCCAGCTTTTGGGGAATATGCCCGACTCGTAAGAGAGTTGGAATAGCTTGGATAAGATAGGGGCAAGTTCAGGGGCGCATTTTTTAATGAGAATTGGTGGGATGTTATCCGGGCCAGCTTCGGATTTGGAATTTAATTTATTAATGGCTTTTATGATTATTTGGGGCCTGAAAATTATTTTGCCCATGAGGTTGGTTTGGGGGGTTAAGCCCTTTGTCGTCTAAAGTGGAGTTAGTTGCGAAATAGGATGCTAGGGATTCGGCTTTTTCAGCGGGGGTCGTGGCTACTGAACCATTTGGGTGAAAGAGGGGCGGAAGTGAGGGGGACGCGAAATTTCTATTTATTGCCTTGTGTAACGAGAAAAAGGCCCGTTTTCCATTGGGGCAAGATGCGAGACGGTCAGCTATCCTCTGGTCGAATGATTTCTTTGCCTCAGAGATGATTTTTTTGCATGAGCTTCGCGACTTGGTAAATGCAACTCGGTCACATTCTAGCTGTGAAAGTTGCCATTTCTGAAAAGATTTGTTTTTTTCACGGACGGAATCCGCGCATTGTCTACCAAACCAAGGCTTAGAATCCTTGTTCCCTTTAATCAATTTTGAGGGGATATAGGTTTCTAAGCCTATTTGAATTGCCTCGTTAAGGGCGTTTGCGAATTCTGAAGCATTTTTATCTCTGATGCAGAGTTCATTCCACTGGTAAGCGGCAAAAAAGTTAAGCATGTCATTCCAATTAATGTTATCGTTATCGACTAGCCATTTTTTTCTGGGGTTGGAGTGGGGTGACGGGGGTTTTGGTATATACTGTCTTATCACTTATATATATGTGCCCATAATTATGAAAGTGGTCTAAGTCATTGATTGTTAGTTTCGAAGTATTTAAAGTTTTATAAAATAAACAAAATTCGAATTCTGTATAATGAGACAACTAGAAATCCTTAAAGGTTCAATTTTATCCGATTTTTCAAAACCGACAACTTATTACTGCACTTTTTAAATAGATGGCACATAAAATATGAAAAAACTAATTTTTTAATTTTTTGAATTAGTCCACTTTCATAATTATGGGGACATATGTAGGTATATGATTATTTAGATGACAATCTCATTGTTTTCTACTTAAGGGATTTCGAGACTGCTTATCTATCTTTTTGATCTTTGAAAAAATCTTTTGTATTTCTCTAGAGTGACAACGTTTGAATACCAAATATTTTAATAAAAAAATTGTTAATAATGAGGTTAATTTCGAATAAAAATCTTTGTTTTGATAATTTTAATAAAAAGGATATAGAGATAAATTTTTTCTCATTATAAAAACATTTATTTAACACAAAAACGATTTCAACAAATAGAGTTACTAGTGCTTTTGTCATATTCTGTTGGCTGCAAACTACTTTTTATTTTTACATTTATGAATAACTAATTAACTATACTGTCAAATTTATTGAAAAATATATCATTCGATTCATAAAAGTTGAATTATTGATCTGTATAAATTTGTTGAAAATGGTATATTTTGCATAGAAGTTATAGCCCTTTTAAAAGATCGGTCCATTTACTTCCATGTTAAAAGGACAATTTTCAATAATTTATTTCTCGGTAATGAGACAGACTATCAACATCAAATTTCGTTAATAAATATTTAATACATCAATAATTCGATGGTAAAAATTTGAGAATGATAAACAGTTCCGAACCTCCTTAAGAAATCAAAATTGGAAGATGTAATAAAGTGCCCCTTATTATGCAATAAGTATGTGTTTTTGTGAAGTGGAATAATAAAAAAAAATGCCATGGCCAGGACGGAAACCACGGGTGCACTTGGACCCCCCTTGCGGGGGCTATGATCACATCCTATATCATTATTATTATTAATATCCACATATTATTATGACCACATCTTATAATTTATTTATTTTTGTTTCACTACTAAAAATGTTTTGCCAATCTATTTATAAATTTAGAGCATCTGCAAATAGTTCTTGGTATGAAGTGCTTCTGCTAATAGTCATAAATTAAATAAATTCTATAAATAGAATGTTTTGATTCACTTACCATCTCGTATTCCTCGAGGCCATGACGTTGTTTATTCCTTAAAGTCCTTTTGGCCAAATAGATGGCATAATCCACATTGTCCGGGCTTTTATGCTGCCAGGGCCAGAAATATGGCGTCTAGAAAGAAAGAAAGAAAGAACAAAATTAATATCTATTACTAAAATATTAGACAAAGAACATCATAAATTATCTTCTAAATAAATTTCTAAATATGAGATTTATTGGGTAATTTTCAATCATATTAGGTGCTTATCCAGGAAGGGTACTTCATCCTACCCTTGTAAAATTAAGGCACACTAAATATTTCTAATTGAGGTACTTCCCAAATGAAAACTTTTTCTATTTCTTAATAATCTATTTGGTTTTCAGTAAATTGTTAACCTATAAAGTTGCCCTAACCAATTTATTAATTTTTCTTTTACTACACTACAGTGCAAAAAAATCGAGCCACCAATAAAATCTTTATTAAATACCAAATTATTTTTAAAATGTTTACAAATAACCATATATTATATTGGCTGGCAAAATGGGTGTGTGCCCGATGCCAATAAATAATATAAAAAAAAAAAACAATATAATTTGTTCTGTTAACTCAAAAACTTAACATATTCAATACATATTGTTGATAATTTTTCAATTTTATATAAAAAATAAGTAAAATTAAATTAAAAGATACAATTAGAAATTATCACACTTTCTCAATATCACTTTACTATGTAAATAAAGTTTTAATAAAAGATCCAATTCTATTTGAAATTTCAATAAAATGAATCATTTTGAATTAAGCATCATTGATAGAAAAATTAAATATACAAAACGGATATTTCTCAAGTTCAAGCAGTTCAAATTGTGTGCCTAATTAATCAAGGGATAAGTCAACGACAAGTGGCAAGTACACTTACAAAAAGCAATAGTTTTAATAATGTATGGTTAATTGTAAAAAATTTAAAAATGATTTACTATTTAATAAAGTTTTTATTGGTGGGTCGATTTTTTTGCACCGCGGTGTAGTATGAATAAGCAAGCATGGATAAGCAGTTGAAAAAAGTTTTTGAATCCATATACCAGAGGGGAAATGGGGCATCAACCCCCAGAAAGAAAAAGTCAAAGTCTATAGACTAAAAATAAGAATAAAACCAAGCATGGAAAAAATTGAAGTTGTTGCTCATTTTTTTCGAAAGAAAAAGGGTCAAAACTTAAAAAATATAAATATAAGTAGGTATCTATAAAAGTAATATTTTAAAAGATTTTAATGAATTGACTAAGGGGCCAGTTATGGGGAAAAAAAGTTTAAATAAAAACTAACTTTTATTTAATATTTTATTTTGGGCAGACGTAATCGATATTTTACAACGTTTCGAGCTTTTATTTCAACTTTTTTCCCATAACTGGCCCCTTAGCAAATTCATTAAAATAAAATAAGGCCACCAAACACGGTTCTTTTTAAATTAAAAGATTTTAGTAGACACTGTAAACACTTTATTGTTAAAAGATTTTATTATTCTTTTTTAAATGTGTGGCCGTGTACGTTTATGAGTATGTTTAAAAGTAGGTAATCAAATTATGTGAAAGCCCCACCTCAAAAACCTTTTAAGAATATCACACCATTCTTAACTATCTTCTTTTCGGGGCCCCCCCCCCCCCCATTTGATATCGGTGATATTTTGTTTATTTTTTTAAAAGCATTCAAAAACTAACTACACAAAATATTTTAAAATTATTTTCAAAAAGTACCTATATATTATTATATGAAAAAAATTGCATGTATAGTTATTATAATGTATGGAAAAAATTGAAGTTTTTGTTTAGTTTGATCGAAAGGAAAAAACCTTAAAAAATATTTTTACATGAATCAAACTGCAATTATCAAGCATTCATGATTAAATATTTAAAAGAATGTTCTTCTAATTGTCATTATCTCCTGGTTTGTTAATCGGAAAATTTAAATATACCTAATATTGCCCATAGGGTAATATAGAATGGAAGGCTACCGTATATCGAAAAAGCGCTCTCTATAGCGACTGCAGGACGAAAACTCTTAGTTCTTAGAGCTATCCAAAGATCATAGAATATTCAAAGCCTTTGTCATAGATAAATGATACATACTCTTTATGTTATATATATATATATATATATAAGAGTATTTTTTACTCTTGATAATGTCACCAAAATTTGCCCCAAAGACAGCGGTTTCCGCCATTTTATTGCTCAATGGTTTCGCTCTGGTCTCGCCATAGAGCTCTGTAACTCATATTTGCTAAAATACATTGATTGGCTCCTTATGAAGCCTTCCACTCTATATTACTCAATGATATTGGCTTTGGAAAAAATCTTTTTGTGTTTCAATCATGTAGTCGAGGGTGCATTTGAATTGACATAACTTCCAGATCTAATTCTTTAGTGTTTTTTAAAAAATACTACTACCAAGAATTAAATATTTTTTCTACATTGTTTATCCACTGAGGCCCTATTCCCCCCCCCCCCCCTCCTCGCCATTTTAAGTAACTCTTATTTTTGCTGTTTTTATTCCACATGATCCTATATTAGTAATTGTGCAAAATACTAAACGAATCAGCTAAAGATTTAATTAGTATGCTTTGTTAAAATTGAATGGGCATTTTTGAAAAAGTTTCCATAAATTAATCAACCAAAAAACAACACTTTTATCAGGTACAATATTTCTTCATATTTAATATGGTAAAGTAAATATTATAGAAAAACTAGTAACTTTATAGATACAGTTCCTTCTAAAAAAAAAGAACTGAGTACAATTACTAGTTCCTTTTATTTCGAGGTACTAGTTACTATTACAAGTTTCAAAAAGCAACAGACTTAAATAATTGAAATACCTGTAACACGTTACTGCCCAGCCCTGCTTATTCGGATGGCCACATTCTGAGCGTACATAGAAAAAATAGATCTACCCATAATCCCATATATTAAAAAAAAAAAAACTGTTAAGCATAGAAATATTCAGTAAAACTTGATTTTGGATTGAAATTTGCAATGTAATTTCAATTCAAGAATAGAACACCCCAGATAAATGTTTATCTCTATCTTTTAGAATTTCTATTTGTAAAGAAGCTGAATTATAAAAAAGCCGATTGAGTTTCATTCAGGTTGGCTCGATCGGTTTAAAGTAAACTGCAAGTGAGAGAGAGAGAGAGAGGATCGATCATTTCCGGATTTTCCCCTTTTGAGCCGCTCTTGGTTTCTTTTTCCTTTCTAAGTCATTCTATCCAATGGCTTTTACCAAAATGTCAAAGCTATCTTATAGTGAAATATTATTAACTCTTGGCTATTCATCTTCATTTGCTGACATGTTTGAACAGGGAATTATTATGCTTTTATTGAAATAGACAGGAAATATTTCAAAACAGCCATTGGTTTAGATTCTAGTCCTTTTCTTTAACTTTTCATTATTTTATTGCACTAATACTTTCACTTGCAATAATGTAAGATGGAGGCATGGGCATCCGGAGGAGGGGGTGCACTTGCTCACCCCCGGATCGAAAAAATTCTGTAACAGCCCTGACTTCAGGCCCGGCATCACTAAACTATGTTTAATGTACAGAAGGTGTTTTTGTATTTAAGCACTACTGAATTAGTGTATTTACTTGTGAAAAAAATTAAAAAAATTAAATAAAAATTTATTAATGTAATTATTTGTCTACAAACTTTTTGCCCCCCGTAAAATTTTGAAATGCAAAAACTGGATGGGGTGCGGGGGTGGAATGCAGGGGTGGGGTGAAGGGTGCCCGTGTTGGGGGTTGGGGTGGAAAGGGTGGGTAGAGGGGTGTAGGGTGGGTGTGAAGGTGAAATGGGGTGGGGTTCAGGGTGGAATTCAGAAGAGGAGTGCAGAGAGCCCGGGGTGGGGTTGGAAAGAGTGCGTAGAGGGTTGCAAGGTGGGTGCAGTGGTGGAATGGGGTTGGGGTTAGGGAGTGGGGTGCGGGAAGCCCGGGGTGGGTGTGGGTGTGGAATGGGGGAAGGGTGCATAGTGGGGTGCAGGGTGGGTTCGGAGGTAGAATGGGGTTGGGGTGCGGAGGTGGGGATCCAGGTGACGTAGCCCCCTAGTAAGAGAGCCGCCGAAGGCTCCAACAACCCCTACGAAATAAGGCCAGGTCAAAATAATAATAATAATACGAAAGTTCACTCCTGTTTGGCCCTAGGTGCCAGCTACAAATTTTAAAATTTTTAAGAAAATAATATTATTAACCCTTATTTCGATCCTCCAACAACTCTTACGTAATAAGGTCTTCTTTGCCAGGTCAAAATAAGTAAAATTAAAAAAATATATTCAATGATAAATTCAGAAATTAGAGTAAGAAAAATTTTTAAAAAACCAAATAAAACGTAACGATGATCATTGGCGTGAAACTTGATTCTGTTGAAGCTTAAAGAAATTTTTTATTTTACCTACTCTTAGAGCAGTCAGATTTTTTGTTGCTAAAAAGTCGATGAACATTTTTTTGGAGGGAGACGAAAGTATACTCCTGTTTGATCATAGATGCCGGATACAAATTTTAAAATTTTGAAAAAAATAATATTATTAAGCCTTATTTCGATGCTCCAACAACCCCTACGTAATAATGGCTTTTTTGCCAGGTCAAAATAAGTCAAATTAAGAAAATATATTCAATGATAAATTCAGAAATTAGAGTAAGAAAAAATGTTAAAAAACCCAAATGAAACGAAAGAAAGGGCGCACCAGTAAAGATGCAGCCCCTATGGATCTCGAAAGAATCTTGCATTACCGGCATTACCGAAGAGAATGGAGAGTTGGTCAAGTGAGAGGGTGGAACCGTAGGTGTTTGTGCACTCGGGTTTTGAAGGTTTGAAGTGCTGGGAAGGAATAACCCTGGGAGAAAGTTTCTTGAAATCATGGGGACAAACGTATTGGCGAATGAAGTAGTCCGGCACTTTTCTAATTTGACCGCGAAAGAGTGTTGGGAATCGGAATAACGCGTGCTACGCGTAAAGCATCCTTTGGGTGGAATTACTGATTTTAACTCATCAAAGCACCTTATGCTTATGCCGTGATCTATAAAAAAGGGAAAGCGCAGAGACATTTCTTCGATGAGCTAGCGAGTCGAGGGAGTCGGGAGGGTAGAATCGTCAATTAGCAATCGTCAATTTTGTATACATTATCCATGGGCCACTAGAAGGCAAAAAATAACGACCCACAATGGGGGGGGGGGGGGGTTAAAAAAATAAAAATTTTTCCCTTTATCAAACTGTGGGCCTCTAGGGGGCTAGAAATGCAAAAACTGGGTTTGGGGGGGTGTGGTGCCGGGGTGGAATGCAGGGGTGGTGTGTAGAGTGCTCGGAGTGGGGGTGGGGGTGAAATGGATGGGAAGGGTGCGTAGTGGGGTGCAGGGTGGTTGCGAAGGTGGAATGGGATTGGGGTGCGGGAGTGGGGATTCCGAAAGTGGGCTTCTCAGCTAGTATCTTATATCCAGTGATGTATATAATATAATCAATTGATATTTTAACAAAATATGTTCAAATTATTATTAATACTTTTTTGTAGAAAAAATAAAATATAAAAAGTGGTATAATATAGGCAACTCTTCCCTACATTGCATTGTTGAATAACTATATTTTTCCCAAAAACCGTTGTGTATCTTGGATGCCACTGGTTTGTCCCTGGATCAGTATCGAATGTTTGAAGTAAAACTGCCACGCCTCTAGCCTTTAAGAGGAAGGCCCAGTGCTCATCAGACGTAGGATAGTTAAGGGCGAATCGCACTGGGAGGAAGTCATCGTCAGCTTCTATTTCCTTTTCTCTGATAGGCTGATGTGCTTTGAGATCGTCTGTTTTCGGACTCTTTCCTTTTATACGAATTAGTTCTTTCAACCTAACCCACCCAAAAAAGAATATATTCAAAGGGACAAAAGTAGGAGGAGACCCAAAAAGCATAAAATACTTTAAAGTGCCTGCCTTAAGATGGGGTTTAATATAAGGCGGATGCATGCATTGGCCATCTATGCCAGGGGTGTGTTAATAAAAGGGCTAACTTGGCAAATCATAGGATTCTGAAAATTCTTGATAAAGTCTATGTTGTTAATTGAGATTTTGACTCTAATAAATCATTTAATACAATTCTTCTTAGACTAAGGGTCGCGTAACTGAATTTTTGGCTCGCGAAACATATGATCAATAAAAAAAATATGAGCATCGGCCAAAAATTAAAGTTAAAAATTAAAATTTGAGCTGTCATTGAAATTCCAATAATAATTTGTGAAATTGCCATTTTGTTTTAGATATATATATTTATTTATTTGAAGCGACGTTCTCTCAGCATTCTTCTTCTTATAGTGCCATGCCAGAACGGGCGTCTACTCCTCTCCACATATACCTGTGCTGAGTGTGTTTAACTGTTTTACACATATATACGGGACCTACTTTTTAAGACCAGTTCTCTCAGCATTAGCGATTATAAATAAAATCAAAACTCAGATACTGGGTCTACATAAGTTCTGTTTGAATATTTATTGAATAATTGTGATTATTTAGTTTTGATAAATGATAAAATTAATATAATTCATGTTTACTAAAGATATGCTTTAGGCACTATAGTTAAAATTATTTATGATATGTTAGTAAAAATGATGGTTTAAAACCATATATATCAGTCAAATTGGGGTCTCGAATCAAAAGGTTTAAAAAGCGCTGATTTTATAACATCGTTAAAGTTTTTTGTGAAGTGTTTTACAGTAGTATCTAATAGAAATCAAAAGTTTATATTACTCCCCTTCGAAAAATTCATTTTAAAGGATTATTATAATTTATCATTTTTTTGACCTCGGATACAAGAGTATATTCTAAATAGTATGATACTTAAAAGTAGCTTTAGTGCTAGGGCTTCGCACGAGACGAGACGAGTCGAGACTTGAGGAAATATCGTCTCGGTCTCGGAAATTATCAAAAAAGACTATCGTCTCGGTCTCTGTCTCGTCTCGTCAGGGCTAGTCTCGTTTGGTCTCATTTGGTCTCTTTTGATCTCGTTTGGTCTCGCCAAGTATCGTTACATTCTTCGAGACTTGAGGAAATATCGTCTCGGCCTCGGGAATTATCAAAAAATACAGTATCGTCTCGGTCTCGGTCTCGTCTCGTCAGGGTTAGTCTCGTTTGGTCTCGTTTGGTCTCTTTTGATCTCGTTTGGTCTCGTCAATTATATCGTTACATCCTTCGAGACTTGAGGAAATATCGCCTCGGTCTCGGGAATTATCAAAAAAGACATTATCGTCTCGGTCTCGTCTCGTCAGGGTTAGTCTCGTTTGGTCTCGTTTGGCCTCGTTTGGTCTCGGCAAGTATCGTTACATTCTTATTTTTTTATAGTAAAGTAAAAATATAAAAAAATTAAAAAGCTGAAATTAAATTTTTCCCTTACGAAAAATTATTTCACACTATATTTATTATTGAACTATTTAAAAAGTAAGGTAAAACGATATTTATTTAAATTATATTAGGTTAGAGTTAGTGGTTTTCACAAAAAGAAAAAAAAAATAAATTTTTTTTTAATTTCTCGATATATTTCGGGTTGTGAGCCCATCATCAGGAATACATCAACTAAAAAATAAAGTGAAGAAAACGGAAAATTGTTTATTTTTTGGCAATGTGCTTGTGAGGTCTTTAATGAGTTATCAGTCAATAAGATGGTTTAGAAATTAGTGCATGAGCCGGTCAAATTTTTCCAGTGAGCGAGGTTTGATCTTTGGCCTCCCGCTTCATTTTAGTTATCATGATACACGTTTTAACAATCAGACCCCTTTAAAGAATTAATTAAAAAAAAAAAGAAATATTCTTACCTGGAATCGATATAATGAGCTATCATCTTTCACGATAAGGTTCTTGGAGTCGCTGACAGGGAAGAAGTAGCCATATGAACACAACTGGTTAGCAATGTGGACGGCCTCCACTGCAATCAGAAAAACAAACAGAACATATATACAGGGACGAGATGCTGAATGATAAATAGGGAATAGCAACGTTTCTCTCTCTGTTCGGAGAAATTCTTTTATTTCTACGGGTGAATTTCAATAAGGTTTTTAGAGCTTTCTCAATTGACCAAACAAACTACTTCGTGCATTTCCTATCATTTGTTCTAGCCAATATGCGAATTCGGAAGTCTTCTATTATTAGAGTTGTTTTTCCCTTGATTCGAACAAACAATAAATATTTAGGCGTCTTTGAAATATTGCAGTGTAAAAAACGAAATATTACCTAAGTAAATTACTAATCGGAGAATTATTCGAAATTAAAAATATTATCTTTGAAAATAGAAAAATGGCTGTTTTTTGATATTAATATTAATTAATGGATAGAGTAGTTGGATTCCAATACCCCAACAACTAAAGTATAGAAAATCAAATAGTCCTTGTCTGATAAAATGAATAAGATTCGAACCATAATATTGAGAGTTCTTATAGAAATGGATTATTCAAAAGATTCTCAAATCATCTTTATTTATTCCTTTATTACTATTTTAATAGTTTCTAATTTTTCTTCGACCAAAACTCGCCTGGACTTGTCTTTGACATGCTTGAACTGGAAGATATACCAGGCAGGGACTTCAAACCTTCTATCAGTACCCTTTCGGAAAATCACTCATTTTAATTGCACTTGAAACTATGCAATAATTTTATTTTATTTCGAGAACCAATATACTTTTCAAAACATAAAATGTTTTTATAAAAATATTTGAAATAACGGATAATAATTTGTAAATTTAAAGATCCTCCGACTTTAGGGCCGGCCGTCCATATATTACGCAACACGAATTTCAAGATTTTTATACCTCCCCTCCCCCGTGTCACTTTCTGTTACATTTTCATTGAGCCCTCCCCCCTGTGTGATGTCACACTATCACTTTAATACGCTATAAATTTTAATAATTGTGTAATTTTTTTTATAAATTAAACTCAACTAAAGGGCTTTAATATATAATTTTATTTATTTTCTTAGAAAGACGGACTGGTAACCGAAATAAGTAGGTTATAATGAAAGGCAGTCCATAAAATATTTAAATTTAATTCAATTTCCGATGTTTCGGAGACTTTTTTCTCTCCTCTCCTTCTTCAGGATATTGAATAGTTATTGATGGCTGAGTGTAACTCGGTTCCCATTTATCTACCTTGAAGAAGCAGAGAAAAAAAGTCTCCGAAAAGTCGGAAATTGAATAAAATTTAAATAATTTATGGACTGGCTTTACTATATTTAAGTTTAACTTTATTTTTACTCATACCTATCATTTAACACATTATTCACTATTACTATATAACCTGAAATCCAAAAAATGTATTTGAAAATTTAAAAAAAAATTTAATTTGACTTTTGTGACATCACAATTTTTCAGATCCCCGGGCCCCGGGTTATATTTTGTAACAAATCTGTGATACCCCCCTTACTGTGTGACGTAATTTATGGACGTTCCCTTTTATATATTTAGGAAAATACTCTAAATGTTTGAAATTTTAAGGATGCGCCGCACCCACATCATCCATGGGCGGCACATCACTGATATATATGTAATGTATTAATATTGGTATTTATATATGTAAATATGTACCTATATGTTTATTTGCATCAAGCAATGAACAACCTCAATGATTCCTCTTTAAGAGGATAACTTCATTGATTTCTCCTTACAATTTGGTCATAAATAAGATAAATAATTTTCTACTTCATAAATAGTTTAACATTTGACCAGACTGATGGATGTACTAGTAGAACAAATGTCGACTAATACTGTTGAAAAATATTGCAATTCCGATTTAGAGCTGTCCATCCACCTAAACAAATCGGTATTGTTCATTTTTAAACCACACGGACATTAAACTTATTGATGTGTTGTTCAAGTTAGATAAAACAAAAAAACGTTTCGCCTCTCTCTCGAGGACATTACGAATCCATTTATAATGGTTGTACACTCTATGAGAAATTGTCCTCTATTTTTTATCAGATAATATCAAAGTGAGACTAAAAGAAAACTTTATCGTACAATCGTTTAATCAACTCTTTATTTTTCCACTTGAATTTCCACCTTTTTTTTTTACTTTCCTCTTCTTCGTTTTTTTATTCACTCCCCCCACCCACTCACATCCACCCTAATTATGTGATATTATTTCATTTAGGGATGGATCATTCGGCTAGCCATAAATTCTAAGTCAAATCATATGTATACCAGCAGGACCTCTTCGCTGTCGAATTGGATAAGAATCGAAGCAACGCTTTAGCCAAGTCGTTTATCCCTATGACTTCCAGAGAATAGAACTCGCTTTCTACCACCGTCTTTGCCACGACATATAGCCTTCAACCACAGATAATTTCGACTCCTACCCAGCCCATAAAATCTGCTCTTCTTTTTTTCGCCCATGATGGAAGGGCTGCACCTTCTTGGTGTAACTCCTTCTCGCATTAATATTATTGGAAAATAAAGTCTTAGTAAATAGTTATTTCAGACAAAAGATTTTTGCCTGGATAAATAGTTTTTACAATTACATATTTACTTTCTATGTGAACTACAAAAACTATTTACCAAAATATTTTTTTTTAATAGTTTTCTAAACTACAAATAAGGTTGCCAACTCTGTAGAAAGTAATTCAAGGATCTAGTCAAAAAAAGAAAATTGACAGAAAACATTTTTTATTACTCAAAAAATAACTGATAAATAAAGTATAAAACTTTATATTTAACTTTGGCAAAATGGGTTTTTTCCCGATGCCAATAAATAAAATAATAATAATATATATATATATATATTTAACAGACTTGGAAAAGACAAAGCAAAATATTTAGTGCGATTTTTTTTTTTATTAAAACAAATAGTCCAGTTAAATTGTGTTTTTAGCCTGAAAGTTTTGGGGTAGTTGTAATTTCTTTCATGTTTTTTGGTGTGCTAATCTGAGGATTGTTAACAAAATCTCGTCACGGAACATTGTCAAAAATGCAAAAAAAAAGTAAGGTAAGAAACAGTAGAATCGAGTTTCATTTCACGAATCATCGTTTGTTTTCATATGGTTTTTTGAACAATTTTTCCTATTCGAGTTTTCTAATAGCTCAATGAATATATTTTTTTAATCTATATAATTTGAGCTGGCAATGAAGCCAGAATTACAGGGAGCCAATTGGAGCCTTGAATTCAAGCATTAACAATTGATTTTCTTAAAATTTTTAAATTTGCATCCGGATACTAGGAGCGAACAGGAGTGTACTTTCCTTCCCACCAATGAAGCCAGTATTATAGCGAGCCAATTGGAGCATAGAAATCAAGCGTTAACGATTAATAATATATTTATATAATATTATAAATTTGATTGTTTTAAGCCTCTCAGACCATTATTTACGGAGATTAGAGACGCTTAAAGATTTTAAATACAAAAAAATTCAGAAACTTTTAAAAAATCTTATAAATTCGATTGTTTTAAGACTCTCAGACCATTATTTACGGAGATAGAGATGTCATGCTTGGCAAAGAACAACTAATTAATATAAAATTTGTAAAATCAATAATGATAGTAAAAATTCCATATTCTTACATTAAATCCACTTTGATATTTATCTTACTAGGTTTGATATAATTTTTAAAATTTAAATGTCTAGTTTTCCTTGATTCAAACTGAATTCGAATGGGGTTTCAAATTTCGGGAGAATTTTATTGTATTGTGGGAGCCGAGAGTCTCAAAATTCAGGGACAAATTCTCGGTATTCGGAAAGGTTTGGCCTATCTGCAAATAAAGTGCGCTTCTTTATTATTGTTTTATTTTAAATATTAAATATTATTAAATTATTATTAAATATTGAAATGGTTATTTAAAAAATACACTTTTAAACACAATAAAATTTTTTTGGGGCGGCTCTATTCTCTATCTTTGTTTATGTATTGTATAATTGAATATTAAATAATTAAAGCTATTTTCCTGAAATAAACAACAACCTTTTGTCTAGGTCAGGTACAAATTGAACAAAGGTATTCGCCACCTTGTTATCCAGATAATCTTGCAAATATTTTAACATTACACGTGTTCTTTTTTTTCTAACCATACCTATGTAGAAAAGCTAATACTAGAATTGGCAGAATTTTTAGGGGTTGTATGCTATTGAAGTTGACTTGGTGCTGATTTAATTCATTCAAGGTTCAACGATTTCTCTCTTGATCAAATGGAAATGCAAATGATCTAAATGGGTGAATAAATTTTATCTCTATTTTGTGATTCAATACAAATGCTATCAATCTACTTTTACAGTATATATAGATTCATTAGAATTGAAAGAAAGAAGAATATGAAAAAAATAAAATCATCCACACTAGTAAAATTGTATAAGAGTTCAAGTTGCCGATAGAATTAGATTTAAATTTTCTAAGAATCACAAGAGAGAGTCCGTCATCTATTAGATCCGGGATGGAATGGATTATTTTTAATTATATGTCAGAAGGGTCGTTTTTATCTGATTTATAATTAAAAATAATCCATTAAATCTCGGGTCTAATAAATGATAAACTCTTGTGATTTTCTTAGAAATTTAATGTATTTTTTTATGGGAAATTTGAACACTTTATATTCGCTTTGGAAAAGTTATTCGATCCCGTTTGAATTTTAAAGAAATTCGAAATTTGAAACTCTCAACCACTTTATTTTAAACTAATAATTTTTTGAGTAAAATGTCTGAAATCGGGAAATTTTTCTGCTGTTATGTACTTGTCATAATATTCTAGTCTCTAGTGCCTGGAGCACCCAGCGATCCTCGGTAGCTTTTTGCTTCTAGATAGCTTAAGTTTCAAATTTCAAGAGTCTGCGACTTATCGAAGACGAAATATGAACGATTAAAATATTTATTTTACGACATGACTAATTTACAACCCTTCCTTTATTTCAATCGGATTAAAATTTATACCGACTAATAACTCATGAGACTTGATAAGTACATACACCAATTTTTAGCGAAATCGTTAGAGCCGTTTTCTAGAAACTGATATTCTATATATATATACAAGAATTGTTCGTTTAATATAATAAGATTTTTGAATCCTGGGATATATATTTTACAAACTTTTATTTAACTTGTTAGATATGTGAGTGCAATTTTTCAACTGAATTTTAAAACACATTCACCCAACCGATTGAGCTGAAATTTGGCAAACACTTTTTGTGCTGATGACAATACAATCTACTAGGCATACTTAGTTATATAATTTTTTTTTATAATTTACATGTATTTTAAGCATCCTACATTTTGCGCCTAGTTCTTATACAACCATTCGTATTCTGTAGCACAGAAGAGGACTACCCTACAGGCGGAACCATATATTAGGATCGGAACATAACATATTATTAATGTATCCTAACATAGGATACATTAATAACAATAAATATATTTTTGTGACATGGGTATCAAATGAAAGAATTAAACGAGCAGAACAAGGTTAACAATATATTTAAAGAAATTAAAATGTATTAACTAAAAAGCAAAAAATAAAATAATAATAAAAAAAATATTTTTTGAAAACAAGCATTTATTTATTTATCCATGTACTAAAACAAATAAAATAAGTTTAGGTTTTCTTAAGGTAATTTCACATAGTAGATCCTTATAAAATTAAACGTACTTACTATCTTTTTCCCTGAAAATTATTTATTTTATATAATATTTTATGTTGAATTATTCGATTTCATAAATCTTGTCGTTTAAATTCACTAGAAAATTCATACTTCGGCAAGTAATTGCTTATCAAGTAATCACTATCCAATTGGCACTTACATACTTTATAAACATTTCGCGACAAGCTTTTTAAAATCGAATAATTCAACAGAAAAAATAAAATCATTTTGGTTGATTTTTTTTATAATGAAATTAATACAAAAAAGTTGCACCAAAAAGATTCAACAAGTGTAGTACGCGGTGGACCCTTGTATCGTGAAAAGAAGAAGAGATTTCAGTGATTGGGTCGGAGTTGAAGTTATCTGTGGATGCAGGTCTTGAAAGACTGAAGGTTATATGTATTTGGGTAGACGGACAGGGAAATGGAGTACCAGACTCTAGAAATCATAGGGATGAACACATTAGAGAATGCGTTTGTAGTAGTAGTATTCAATTTAAGCGCGCAGATGTGTTTAATCTTATAAAATCTTGTATTTCGCGCAAATGAAGCTTTTGGAGGAATTTTGACCCTCATTCAAAAAAGGTTGCTCTACTACTACCTCGGTATGAGAGAGGACTTTCGTTTGACCCCTTTTTAAAAAAATTCATTCCCTAAGCTTGTCAAAAATTTATATTAGCAAATCCAACATATTTTACATTGTAAACTCCACTAGTGTTTTTTTACAATTTAAGATAAATTTTCCATTTTTAAAAATATAGTCTTTAATTGTATATATTTATTGTTGCACTTATAAATTTTTTAACGCCGATTTTACTCAATTTCATAATTTTTCAATTCAAATAATCTACAAAAAGTCAATTCCGTCCCTTGTCCAATTTGGCTGTTTAAATCTTCAAACCCGTGTATTTACTTGAAAAATGTTTAGATATGACTAAAATATCACCTAAATAAAAAAAAAAAGATGAATGAAAACTAATTAATTTAATAAAGTTTTTTTAGTTAATAAAATTTTGTTAGAAAAAATTATTAAAATTGTCCAAAGACTGTGTGTCAATTCCGCCCTCAATATAGATTTGGTATTTAACTTGACTCACGCCATCACTGCACTGGTCAAGAGAGAAACTATTGTCAGTTGGTATGTTGGTTTGTTAATAGCAACCAGTGGTGTTAATTCTATTAATATGGTACCACAGAAAAATGACTTGACATGAAGGTAGTGATTAATTATGTCGTTCATAATTGTCATTTTCGTCCCTGCGATAACAAGTCATATAAAAATATTTATTTAAAAATCTTTCTAGTGTTGTTTTACTTTTAGTGAATTGTAACCAAAATTGTAACCTTCTATATTTTTAAGCCAGTCTCTGCCTATTTATCAAATTAAAATTCTCTAATGTCAATTCCGCCCCCTTGATTGTCCTACCTAAATGGGAAAAATCATAAAAAAATTAAAAATATATATTATAATTCATTCATAATTAGAAATTGGTCTATAGATAGTTGAGCCACAAAACTATATTATTATTGTTGGGGTGCGATAAAGTTATATTTTCAAATTTTTAGGTAAAAAAATGCATAGTCATAGTCACATACTTAAAAAAAAAAAAAAAAATGAAAAAAGTAAAAAATAAAATAAAAGTTTCTATTTCAATGGGTTTTTAAAAATAGAAATGATTTCCTCCACTGTCCCCCCCCCCCCCGCCCCCCCTCCCCCTTATATCATCTCCTAACTCTCCTCTATTATAATGAAAATTGAGTAATAAAATTGTGCATTCGTGTGGCCGGCTTCATTCATTAGGGCTTTTTCATATGCCTTTTATCTGCTTTTCTTTTTTTTTCAAAAATCATCTTTGTTAATGTTGACACTAAAAGGCACCATAAAACTCTAATTTGACTCCGATTTGACGCTCCCTGATGAATCCGACCATATCACTGCGTTGTAGAGGTAGAATTTTTATTTCTGTTTTTATTTAATATTTAAGGTTATACAATTAAAGTCGATTTTATTGACTAAAGGAAAAAATCATTTTCCAGTTTTTATGATTCCAGTACCGCTTAGGATAAAAATATAACTCTTGTGTTGAGTGACTTTGATGTTGATCCCATTAAGACCGGATTAAGACCGGTGGGCCTAGACAAACACTCACAACATATTCTATTTTAGAAATCTCTCTAAGGAAAATATCTTGATCGTTTCGTCAATTATCTTTTGTCATTAAGTACCTTTTTTTCCTCTACTTTTGGACTGCCTCTCCCAAAATTTCAATTATTTAATAAAGTCCACATCATGGCAAGTTCTTAGCTTTCTAGCTCAAACGATTTGTTGATAAAAATTGGTAAATCATCCAAATATGTGGGCCAACCGTGTTTTGAAATTTTTTTCTACATTTCTAATATTATTATATTTGCAACCATGTTCTTTAAATCTATCTTATTAAAATATCTAAATTAATTTATTTATTAACCAGATTTCTCTAGAACTACTGGGGAAGTATCTGAAAATATTTTTTTAACAATTCAAATTTCAAAGTGGTGAAAAATAGACATGTGACTCGGTAGAACTGAAACCTCTAGCTCCTTTATTTAATTCAAAAGAATCTCTTTTAATTAAATAAAATAGAACATGCTTCTGTAAAGAGAGTAGAGGCGATTTTCCGTCTTTGCACGCCTGTGGCGTATGGGGATATTCTCCTTCTTCTTTTTCTTCTGGAAGTTGAAGAGGTGTAAGCTTATCGCTTGTCGTGATGTCTTCAGGTTAATTTGCCCTACCAAGGCTATAGAAGTTTTCTACTTCAAAAAATCTCTAAAATCACGATTTCTCCGGAACTACTTGGCATTGAAACTTAACATTTTTTATGGGGGTTAATTTGAAGACGTAAATGCTTGCTAAGAATGGTTTTTAAAAATTAAAATTTTTAAGAATGAAAAAGTAAATATGAATATTATCAATGTTTCATGACGATTTCTCCGAAACTATTGAGCTAATTTAGCTTGAGATTTTCTATAAAGAAATCATTTAAGGCCGAATTCTCGTGAATGACAGTTATAAAATCACGATTCCTTAGGAACTACTGGACTAGTAACTTGAAATTTGATTTGGAGTGTTACTTTTAAGAAGTGAATGCTTGTTAAGAACAGTTTTCGTACGCAGAGAGAGAGAGTTCCAAGATCCTCCGCTACAGGCTACCTACTTTGCAGGTACTGTTAAAAATAAATGGTTAATTTGAATTAATTAATTTTTTTCTACATCATGATAAAGCGTCGAGGAAAAGCAATTCAATATGTATAATTACAGATCCGAGCAGCCAGATGAGTTAATTATAAACAGATTCTAATTCTCCAAATCGCATGTTATCATATTATTCAACTAAGCATTCAAACTTCAAGCATTTTATCTATAAATACAATTTAAGCTTGCCTAAAGACCAAAGAGGCCCTCTAGTAAATTAAAGCTCTTAAGAAATTTTGCTCGCAATGTTTATTAGAATAAAAAAAGAAGAAGATATTATTTCATTCATCTCCAAAAGGCCTCTGTCAAATTAATATTCCTCGTTCTATAATAAATTATAATAGCCTCTCCGCTCTATGCTATGTAATCTGCATTTCATTTTCCTTTTAATTAAGCCCAAAAGAATATATATATATATATATATATTTTCAATTAATTAAGAAGAGAACTTTGAAATGGTACATCGAAATATTTATCCAATGTTTAATTTTTTTTCCTAAAAATTCACTTTCTAAATTTAATTAATCGTTCTTTTTAAAGAAAATCTTTTTTATCAAGAAATTGAAAATTTGCTATTTTTTTTTCGTCAGTTCTAGTTGCTTTCCTCAGGGAGCGTGAGCTCCTCACCTCAGCCAATTTAATTTAATCATAGTCATAAAGTGGAGGATAGGGCGGAGAATTAAAGCTACTATTTACTCTAGCCCATACCAGTCAATGTTATGCATTGTAAGCTCTACACCAGATATAACAATGGACACGTAATGGAAATACATAGTAAAACCCTCAAATCCGAACGCAAAAAAGAGAAACTTATTTATTTAGTCATAAAACAATTATGTATATATTCTACATTATAATCTAATTTTACATAATTAGTTGAAAAATTAACAAGAAGTACAGTTACCATAAGTAA
>JALMQS010000073.1:12195670-12544591 GCA_024734495.1 Forficula auricularia | reverse complement strand
TTTTTTTAACAAAATTTATTAACTAAAAACTTTACAAATTAATTAGTTTTCATTCATCTTTCTTTTTTTATTTAGGTGATATTTTAGTCATATTCAAACATTTTTCAAGTAACACGGGTTTGAAGATTTAAACAGCCAAATTGGACAAGGGACGGAATTGACTTTTTGTAGATTATTTGAATTGAAAAATTATGAAATTCATTCCCAAGCTTGTCAAAAATTTATATTAGCAAATCCAACATATTTTTACATTGTAAACTCCACTAGTGTTTTTTTACAATTTAAGATAAATTTTCCATTTTTAAAAATATAGTCTTTAATTGTATATATTTATTGTTGCACTTATAAATTTTTTAACGCCGATTTTACCAATTTCATAATTTTTCAATTCAAATAATCTACAAAAGTCAATTCCGTCCGCTGATATTTTGTTTAAATCTTCAAACCCGTGTATTTACTTGAAAAATGTTTAGATATTCAAAATATCACCTAAATAAAAAAGAAAGATGAATGAAAACTAATTAATTTAATAAAAGTTTTTAGTTAATAAAATTTTGTTAGAAAAAATTATTAAAATTGTCCAAGACTGTGTGTCAATTCCGCCCTCAATAGATTTGGTATTTAACTTGACTCACCATCACTGCACTGGTCAAGAGAGAAACTATTGTCAGTTGGTATGTTGGTTTGTTAATAGCAACCAGTGGTGTTAATTCTATTAATATGGTACCACAGAAAAATGACTTGACATGAAGGTAGTGATTAATTATGTCGTTCATAATTGTCATTTTCGTCCCTGCGATAACAAGTCATATAAAAATATTTATTTAAAAATCTTTCTAGTGTTGTTTTACTTTTAGTGAATTGTAACCAAAATTGTAACCTTCTATATTTTTAAGCCAGTTTCTGACTATTTATCAAATTAAAATTCTCTAATGTCAATTCCGCCCCCTTGATTGTCCTACCTAAATGGGAAAAATCATAAAAAAATTAAAAATATATATTATAATTCATTCATAATTAGAAATTGGTCTATAGATAGTTGAGCCACAAAACTATATTATTATTGTTGGGGTGCGATAAAGTTATATTTTCAAATTTTTAGGTAAAAAAATGCATAGTCATAGTCACATACTTAAAAAAAAAAAAAAAAATGAAAAAAGTAAAAAATAAAATAAAAGTTTCTATTTCAATGGGTTTTTAAAAATAGAAATGATTTCCTCCACTGTGGGGGGGGGGGGGGGGGGGGGGGGGGGGGGGGGGGGGGGAAAAAAAAAAATGAAAAAAGTAAAAAAATAAAATAAAAGTTTCTATTTCAATGGGTTTTTAAAAATAGAAATGATTTCCTCCACTGTCCCCCCCCCCGTCTCCCCTTATATCATTCCTAACTCTCCTCTATTATAATGAAAATTGAGTAATAAAATTGTGCATTCGTGTGGCCGGCTTCATTCATTAGGGCTTTTTCATGGCGCCTTTTATCTGCTTTTCTTTTTTCTGCAATCATCTTTGTTAATGTTGACACTAAAAGGCACCATAAAACTCTAATTTGACTCGATTTGACGCTCCCTGATGAATCCGACCATATCACTGCGTTGTGAGGTAGAATTTTTATTTCTGTTTTTATTTAATATTTAAGGTTATACAATTAAAGTCGATTTTATTGACTAAAGGAAAAAAATCATTTTTCCAGTTTTTATGATTCAGTACCACTTAGGATAAAAATATAACTCTTGTGTTGCGACTTTGATGTTGATCCCATTAAGACCGGATTAAGACCGGTGGGCCTAGACAAACACTCACAACATAGCTCTATTTTTAGAAATCTCTCTAAGGAAAATATCTTGATCGTTTCCTGTCAATTATCTTTTGTCATTAAGTACCTTTTTTTCCTCTTCTACTTTTGGACTGCCTCTCCCAAAAATTTCAATTATTTAATAAAGTCCACATCATGGCAAGTTCTTAGCTTTCTAGCTCAAACGATTTGTTGATAAAAAATTGGTAAATCATCCAAATATGTGGGCCAACCGTGTTTTGAAATTTTTTTCACATTTCTAATATTATTATATTTGCAACCATGTTCTTTAAATCTATCTTATTAAAATATCTAAATTAATTTATTTATTAATCCAGATTTCTCAGGAACTACTGGGGAAGTATCTGAAAATATTTTTTAACAATTCAAATTTCAAAGTGGTGAAAAATAGACATGTGACTCGGTAGAACTGAAACCTCTTAGCTCCTTTATTTAATTCAAAAGAATCTCTTTTAATTAAATAAAATAGAACATGCTCGTAAAGAGAGTAGAGGCGATTTTCCGTCTCTTTGCACGCCTGTGGCGTATGGGGCAATTCTCCCTCTTCTTCTTTTCTTCTGAAGTTGAAGAGGTGTAAGCTTATCGCTTGTCGTGATGTTCAGGTTAATTTGCCCTACCAAGGCTATAGAAGTTTTCACTTCAAAAAAATCTCTAAAATCACGATTTCTCCGGAACTACTTGGCATTGAAACTTAACATTTTTTATGGAGGTTAATTTGAAGACGTAAATGCTTGCTAAGAATGGTTTTTAAAAAATTAAAATTTTTAAGAATGAAAAAGTAAATATGAATATTATCAATGTTTCATGACGATTTCTCCGAAACTATTGGAGCTAATTAGCTTGAGATTTTCTATAAAGAAATCATTTAAGGCTTGAATTCTCGTGAATGACAGTTATAAAATCACGATTCCTTAGGAACTACTGGACTAGTAACTTGAAATTTGATTTGGAGGTTACTTTTAAGAAGTGAATGCTTGTTAAGAACAGTTTTGTGCAGAGAGAGAGAGAGTCTCCAAGACCTCCGCTACAGGCTACCTACTTTGCAGGTACTGTTAAAAATAAATGGTTAATTTGAATTAATTAATTTTTTCTACATCATGATAAAGCGTCGAGGAAAAGCAATTCAATATGTATAATTACAGATCCGAGCAGCCAGATGAGTTAATTATAAACAGATTCTAATTCTCCAATCGCATGTTATCATATTATTCAACTAAGCATTCAAACTTCAAGCATTTTATCTATAAATACAATTTAAGCTTGCCTAAAGACCAAAGAGGCCCTCTAGTAAATTAAAGCTCTTAAGAAATTTTGCTCGCAATGTTTATTAGAATAAAAAAAAGAAGATATTATTTCATTCATCTCCAAAAGGCCTCTGTCAAATTAATATTCCTCGTTCTATAATAAATTATAATAGCCTCTCCGCTCTATGCTATGTAATCTGCATTTCATTTTCCTTTTTAATTAAGCCCAAAAGAATATATATATATATATATATATTTTCAATTAATTAAGAAGAGAACTTTGAAATGGTACATCGAAACATTTATCCAATGTTTAATTTTTTTTTTCCTAAAAATTCACTTTCTAAATTTAATTAATCGTTCTTTTTAAAGAAAATCTTTTTTATCAAGAAATTGAAAATTTGCTATTTTTTTTCGTCAGTTCTAGTTGCTTTCCTCAGGGAGCGTGAGCTCCTCACCTCAGCCAATTTAATTTAATCATAGTCATAAAGTGAGGATAGGGCGGAGAATTAAAGCTACTATTTACTCTAGCCCATACCAGTCAATGTTATGCATTGTAAGCTCTACACCAGATATAACAATGGACACGTAATGGAAATACATAGTAAAACCCCTCAAATCCGAACGCAAAAAAGAGAAACTTATTTATTTAGTCATAAAACAATTATGTATATATTCTACATTATAATCTAATTTTACATAATTAGTTGAAAAATTAACAAAGAAGTACAGTTACCATAAGTAATAAAGAGTAAATGTGTCTACATACTTATGTCATCCAGGATTGAAAAACGGTAAAAGTTGGTTATTGAAATTCTTTAGGTTAATCAATTTGCAAAAAACAATTAAATAATAATAGAAACACACAAAATATCACTTAATCTTGCACTTGACATCAGTTATCTTCAATTATCGAAACTGCTTTCGGCCAATCCGAACAAATTGAAATCCGAACATGCCTAATTAGTTCGGATTTGAGGGGTTTCACTGTATAATAAATAATATAAATATAAGCTGAAGCTGAATAGTCACGTGACGTGTTTGTTTTGATTTTTTGGTCAATTCAACACACGGGTGATTACCACTTCTCTGTACTCACTGAATAGATTAATAAAAATAATACTAAAGCGACATCATAACCCCCAGTTCAGAGTGCAATGGAGTCCAATAGAAAACGCAATTAGTTATAAGCATCTTATCAATTACCATTAACGTCTGAATGAATGAACGAGAATCTCTTTGATTGGATATTTAAACCATGGAAACTTGAAATTTTCATTAGAAATTTTCACAAGACAATCTCTCAACTTAAGTAAAATTTAATGTATTTATTAGGATGAAATTAAATTAGAAAAGTTTGTTTCTAGAAAAGGGGATAAAGTTTGTCATTTTGTTGAAAACCAACATTACATTCATATCATATATAGAGGGTGCTGAGAACAAGTGTTACAGAAATTAATTTTATTCTTACTTAATAATAATTCTTAATAATAAAGCTGCCATAACAATGCGCTCATATTTGCCTCAGCGTTAGTTTATTTTTCTACCAAGAAACTATCGATAGGATTTACTGGGAACTATTGAATATGGGAGTGAAAGCTAATGTGATTTCCTTATATTTGGCACCCTATTGTTTGCCAGCTTCATTATCTTAATGTGAACCTAGTGTTTGCATATCGTGCCATCAACCGTCACATAACAGGGGCCCGATACGAACAGCAGCTTGCCGGGAAATGATATGGAAGTTAAAGACCCGAATCAAACGAAGTCCTAAGCAGAGCGCAAGAAAATTAGCAAAAGATCTGAATTTTATAAAAATATTTAATAAACTAGCTGCGATGCCCGTCTTCCTAGTCAAGAGTATAAGTTGGCAGCATATGTTAGCAGTCACTAAGCTGCCGCCTGGATGGTCAATAAGATGAAAGTGAGCGTGCCGCTTATCTCAAACCAAATTTGGTTGAGTTTGGCCCAAGAGAAAGTATTTTCATTTATTGATCCTCCTCCCCCCCCCCATTTTGGGTGGTTAGTTTTTGCATTTCTAGCTCTCTAGAGGCCCAGAGATTATGTATACAAAATTTGGTTGAGTTTGGTCCAAGGGTAAGAATTTACATTTTTTCACCCTCCCCCCTTTTTGGGTGGTTTGGGGAAATTTGTTTAAACAAAAGTTGTCAGAAATCACATCCCCTACAACTTTGTTTATCATAAAATTTGCCGTAGGGTTAATAGTTTAGGAGTTATTTGATAATTTTCATTCGTGCGCCCCCTCCCCCAAACCTCCTTCTGGGGTCAAAATATCAAAACGTTATATAGCTAAAAACGTAAGTTAGAAGACATCTGATGTAAATATGAAATTTAATAATAATCCCTTCAGCTGTTTTTACGTGAATCGTGAGCAACTTTTCGGAAACCACTGAAACAGACAGACATACATACATACAGACATACAGGCAGGAATTTTGTTAAGGGTGTTTTCGTTCATAGCTTTGCTTGAAACGTGTGCAATCAAAATATGGCGTGATTTGGAGCAATGTACAGACAAAACCTTAATTATATATATATATATAGTAGATTTTAATCTTACTCATATATTCTCATTCTACTACGAGCTTTCGAAGCTTAGGCCCCTTCTTATAGATTCTTAACATAAAAACTTATTTATAATTTCTTATAGAAATTCTTTCTTGTTTTTTCTCTCTGTTCGAAAATAAATCTGTCTTCTAACTTATAACTAGTTTGGTTGTTTATTAGTTATTACATTATCTTTCTTTCTATTATTATATTTGTTTCAATTTAAAACTAAATTATCGAATAATCATTACCAATTTATCTTATTGTAAAATATTTTATACCAGCGATTCTCAACCTGGGTTCCGCGGCGCCTCAGGGTTCCAGAAAGGGAGGTTTGGGGTTTCCCGCGCCTAGAGGTCAATCATCATCAGCCTGTCGATAGCGACAATCCACTGCTGAATATAGGCCTCTTCCATCAAATGGAAGGGGGTTGGCATTAAGTCACCACGCTTGCCAGACGGATTGGTGACTAGGAATCAGATTATAGCCGGTCAAATATCAATGCAGGGACTCGGACTCAAACCCGGGACTCCTGCTTAATTTGTGGATGGCCTTAAGCTCTCGGCTAATAATTTTTTATTATTAGTAATATTTGTTCCTCTGCTCTCTAATTATAAGATATTTGGGGTGTTTTTGCTCAGTATATTGGAAACATTGCTATTATTGGATTTACGAAGTCAGATAAATAAGTATTAGGGTTTTTTGAAGCGATTACTGGAAAAACAATTGAGCATCGAATGAATTAGGGGCCCTCCAAAAATTACGTCACTCAATAAGGGGGAAGGGGGATCTCAGATTTGTGACAAAATTTGCCAGGGGAGCCCGGGGATCTTAAAAATTGTGATGTCACAAAAGTCAAATTAAAAAAATTATAGGGTATAAAAGTGATAGTGTTACGTCACAATACAGGGATAGCTCAATGAAAATGTGACGGAATGTGACACAGGGGCCTAAAAATCTTGAAATTCGTGTGACGTAATTTATGGAAGGCCCGAGGGGTGAACCGCGACCTAAAATCGCGTACACCTACTTCCACTTTCATTTCCAAGTAGAAGACAATAGATTATCTAATGAATTCCAAAGTAATTCCAAAGACGGTGTACACCTAAATTCCGATTGCGGTTCGCCCCTCAGAAGGCCCCTTATTATGAATGTGAGATTTTTGAATTAAAAAAAAGTGTTTTTTAAAATTTACTAGACGCTATGTTTTCGCTAAAATAATATCATTATATTACAAGAAATTTAAAGACCGAATTAAAAGTCTTAAATATTTTAATAAATGTACATATAAGAATAAATAAAAAGGAAGACAGCAAGGGAAATAAAAATTCAATTTTCTAGTGTCGACGTTTCGATTAGAAATTTAATCTTCATTACGACAAAGAAAGTTGTTTTTTAACATTTAACATTATATGGTTGTTCTTGTTGTAAATATCATTGGAAATAGCAAAGTATCACAATTTATTATACCTCTTACTCAATAATTTAAATAATATTTGTATAATAAATTTCTTTTATATTTCGAGACGAACGCACTTGGGAATGAACACCCGGTATATATAGTATTTAATTGAAAAGTTTTTACTTTTGTTTGTTTGTCTCTCTCTCTTTTTTATAGTTCAATTCAAGATGAATATCTAATAAAGACAAATGCAAAAGTTAAACAAATATTATATATATTGTAAATCTGAAGAAAAGTAGTCGGAGGAGAGGGGCGGGGAAAGGGGGGCTCAGGCAGGGAAGGGGTAGTTTGCATAAGCAAAATTAACTTCTCTTGTTGACAACAAACTTTCAGAACTAAAAGGGAAGAAGGAAACTTCTTTTCTTTATTGAAAATTGCAATTCGAAGTTGACTGGGGAATTAATTCCGAGTTCATTTCAAATCTATAGATTTTGTTCAATGGATTTACGGCTTCTTCATAGAATGGGTTAAGAAGAAAGGAATGCAAAAGGAAGGAAACATTATTTTTAATTAAATTAGTACATTTACAATTTAAGTATTAATTAATTTTCTTTATTTTCAAATTAGTTTCGAATTTACTATTAGAAAAGTTTCTAGTAGAGTAAACCTGCTAACTCACAATAAGGAAATTTTACAGGGCAGAGAAAAAACAAACAAAATTTATATTGTTGTTATGGAAAAAACTATTTTTCACATTTTTTTTCTACAACTACGACCCTAATTTTAAGTAGCGGTTTTACTTGGACGATGCTGCATCTCTTTTTCTTTCGAACGGTATTAATATGTCATATATGATAAAAAGTGGAGTTAGCATCTTTAGAATCTAAGCCGACGATCTATATAAGTGAAAAAGTGCCAAAAATATTTATATTTACGATTAAGATTATAAATATTTTTAACCGACTTCAAAAAAGGAGGAGGTTCTCAACTCGACTGAATTTTTTTTTGTCTCTATGTTACCTCGTATATTCGCCAATTGTGAACCGATTTTGATTATTTTTTTGCATTGGGTTCATTATAGTTTCCGATTGGTACCATATAAATTTCATTGGTATTGGACCTTTTTAGATATGTTTGTTCGTGCATAACTTCCTTGTTTATGAACCGATTTTAATGATTCTTCCTGAGTTTGAATTAGTATAGCTCAAGGTAGTTAGGATACCTAACTATCTATTTATTTCATGTATGTTCAGGGAGAGTTTTTTGCCACGTGAACCGATTTCAATGATTCTTTTTATATTGGAAAGGGGGTACCTTAGGGGCTGTACCATATCAATTTGGTCAAGTTTTGATGATATGATAATGATGAAATAACGTAAATCTGCAATTCTTATGATCAAATAATCGAAATTATAATAAATACAATCTTTTATAAAAAAAAAACAATCCTAAAACGTTCATTTAAAACCCGCAAACGTTTCAAGAGAATTTCTATATTTATGAATTGAATTTATTATTTTCTGATTCATTCGCCCGACGCTTTCTCTTACGAGATGCATGCAAAATATTATCTTAAGTCACTATTAATAACATCACTAAAAAGAGAAAAATAAAAATAATTTTTATAAAAAAAAATAAATAAAACCGACTTCAAAAAAATTTAATGCAACAAATAAAATAATAAGAACTCAAAAATCAAATAAAATGCACTAAAAGTTACAAAATAATTATCTAATTTATTTACACAACTAAACGAAGAAATATTAACATGAAATCATTTTTTGAAGTCGGTACTAAACAAACTATATGAGCGTGCTTACCCGCCAAACGTACTAAGTAAGGTCCATCGAGTTCGATTCATAAAATGTATATGTTTGGCACCGACTTCAAAAAAATGATTTCATGTTTAGTTGTAAATAAATTTGATAATTATTTTATACCTTCTAGTGCATTTTATTTTATTTTTGAGTTCTTATTATTTTATTTGTTGCATTTAATTTTTTTGAAGTGGGTTTTATTTTTTTTTTATAAAAATTATATTAAAATGCTGTGAACACTTTTTTCTGAAATTTTTACATAAGGAATTTATCCGAAATTGGGTATTTGTGGCTGAGGGGTCAAACTTTTTTCGGCAAACGAACAAGAGATGTCGCTCTATTCTATGGACTGATAAAAATTATGTAAAATAATAAATCAGTTATTAAATAAATAATAGAAGAACAAAAATATACAAGGAATATAAATAATTTTTATATAAATTTAAGACTAAAAAAGTAGAAAATAAAAATAACAAAAAAAAACTTTTTGGTTTTCTGCAATTTTTCTACACATGTGAAAATGGACTAAAAAGAAGAAAATATTTTGAACAGAAAACAAATAAAAATAATCATCAAAAAATTCATCAATAGCATTTCTTTGTTAAGAAATTTGAATTTTTGAAATTTTTTATAATTGTTTTTTTTTCTGTTAAAATTTTAAGAAAAATTTTCATAATAGAAAAAAAAATATTTTCTTCTTTTTAGTCCCATTTTCATAAATGTAGAAAAATTTAAAAAAAGTTTTATTTTTTTTTTTTATTTTTATTTAAGAATCGGTACGCAATTCACAAATTAGCTTCACCAACATAACATAGTAGGTAATAATCTTAATTTTTTCGTTCAATCCAAAAATTGATTAAAAATATACTTTACCAGATTCTTCGATGTTCAGCCGCTCCATTAGCCACTCGATAAGATCATAACCTGAAACAATAAACAGTCATGATTAGAATCATTTTTTAGTTTATTTGGATATCTTTAGTTAAATAAGAAAAATACAAAATCAACCATAATCACAAATAGTCTGGAGATCCCAGAGAATGAGACCCCAGCTGAAGCTGAAGAGCTTTGTCTAGATATCTAATAAAATTATCAATTTCGCGAGATAAAAATTATGAAATCAGAAAATGACAAATGACTACAAATATTTATTATCTATCAGTATAAATTTATATTGAAAATATTTTATTGATTGTTTTTTATAAATAAATACAAATCTTTTATAAAACAATCTTGAAACGTTTATAAAAAATTCAGACGTTTCAGGAGAAATTCATTCTTTAACAATGAAAATTTGAAGAATTTGAAGAAAAAAATAGTTGCTTTAAGGTCGTTCCCTAATACAGCTCAGATGCAGTTCGCTCTTTCCCCTACTCTCACATGCACAGAAAGGCAACAATATTTTAGCTGCGTCATTTCTCACATCTGGCAACATTGCATTCTTACCGACGCTATAAGACAAAGAATAATAAAAAACAAAAAAACACTTCATGAAACAGCTCAATGCGAAATTTCAGATGAGAACAGTATAATTAGGTTGAGAAAAATAGCTAAAAATCTCAAATGCACCATGAAGTTTTTTAGATATGTAAAAGTTGAGTGATTTTAGTGCGACGTTGCCAAGTCGCCATCTCTCACTTGACATGCCATGAGAGAAAAAATGAAAACCATCAAAATTACCTAACTTTTAACATTTTTCATACAAAACGAATACTGCTTGATACAATTATTTTAACAGAAAAATATTTGTCTTATCTTCAGTTAATGATTCTCAGTTTTTCAAAATAATTTCAAGAAAATTACGATTTTTATTTAATGAAACAGTCGCTTTAACATCAATCAGGATAGGGTTCGCGTGTTCAAATTTCAATGGTCAATATTTGCAAATTTAGTGACGCAAGGACTATTGAAAAAAATTCTACGTATAAAGGACACTTATAAATCTGTGTATTCAAAGTTTTAAAAGGATTACAAGAAAATCGATTTATTAGGGAACGTTGTATTTTTAAAATAGATATTGATTTTTAGAGATGAAATTACCAAATATATCCACGAAAAAAAATTTTTCCCTTAAAAATTTGATAAATATTAGAATAAATATTAGAAAAACAGTCTATATCTGAGCTTTTGTTAATATCATTGGTTAAAATTTTGAGCATGTCTAAAATTAATCTTTTTTCTAAATTTGACTCTTTATCTTTGTGGGTCGGGATGTACCAAAAACTAATCAGCGTTTAATTTTATTAAAGAAATGGTATGTTTTTAATTTTATTTCAATCGGTTGAACGTGTGAAAAAATTGATGTAGAAAAAAAGGAATTCATACATACATACATCCCCACGGACTAAATGAAAAAATTGGGCTAAAGCGAAGATCAATTGCCCTCTGTCAAAAAACAACTTGAATTTTTCATAGGTTTAGTTCTGTTCATCATCTTGGTTCGATTAAATAAAAAATGTGTTCCCAAACATACCTTCTAAGGTTCGGTTAAGATATATCCAGTTGAGCTCGGCTCTTCGGTTCTTATACCTTTATTTCGGGCCAACGCTAACCTAACCCTCTAAAAACCAGTCCGAAATGAAGGTATACGAGCCGAAGAACCGAACCGAACTGAATATATCTTAGCCGAAAAGGCAAAGACTTTCACATATTCGAATTTTCACGCGCTCGCTTCTAGATCGTTCTAGATTAAAGATACAATTACAGAGGGCATCTGAGCTTCGGCTTAACTCATGACGGGCATATTATTTTTTCAGAGATCTGATCTTTACTTTTAGCAAAAATTTTGCTTTTGGGGCTCTGGACGTGACCCCATGTAATTTTTGGAAAAACCGTCAAGTCCTAGAATACAACCTGATTGAATAGTAGTTACAATTAGCTTCACTATGGTTAAAGTAAAAAGTATATATCTAAAACTTCTAATTTTTAATTACCTATACTTGTAGGAGGGCAAAATTTATTTTTGCACATGGGGCAGCGAAATATCTTAGCCCGGCAGTGACCCTTCCCCAAAATAATCATTCAATTAAAATTTATAAGGTTTGTGATTTAGGGGGGAAATAAGAAAATTTCAAGTTTGTATATAGTTTAAGAGCTAATTCTGACAGTCAGACAGACATTGTATTGACACTAATAGGATCTCATTTTATTTTTGAGCTCAACCCTAAAAAATAAGCTGACGTGTTCTGATGTGGGCATCCACTAGACTTTACCCTAAAACCTGGCCCCTCACTAATATTTAATATTTATAATCATGTAGGGGAGGGGGGTTAGTTTTTGCATTTTTAGACTCCTGGGGGGGGGGGGTGATTATGTATACACAATTTGGTTGAGTTTGGTAAATGGCCAAGATTTTCATTTTTTGACACTCCCCCCCCCCTCATTTGGGGGGTTAGTTTTTGCATTTTTAGACTTCTGGGGTCCCACTGATTATGTATACAAAATTTGATTGAGTTTGCTCATATGGCCTAGATTTTTAATTATTAACCCCTCCTCCACCCCTCTTAATTTTGGGTCGATATTCACCAAAATCTAATCAGCTCTTAAACTCAATGGACCAAAACTACATGTGAATTTAGTTTCGATATTCACACTAGTTTTTGAGCTAGCTCGTCCACAAAAATTTGGTAACGCACAGACTAACATACATTTTGACAAAACAATTATTATCTCGAAAAATACAATTTGTTGATGTTCACTTATTAGATCTTTTTTGTAGAGCGAAATGCCATGGTTTCGCTTAATTTTTTTAATCAAAATAGTTCCAGCCGTTTTTGAGATATTTCGAAAAAAAGAAGGAAAAAAACACTTTTTTCATGCACGATTACAATACTTGACCATACCCTGTATGGTAAAGTAAAAATATTGGAATATAATTTTTTAAACGTCTATCAATTTTAAATGTGTTCAATTCAGGATTCAATCTTGTCGTTAAATGGACAAAGAAAAATCAATCAATTAATGTTAGGGTTTGTTATTGATCAGTAAAAGAGGAATTCAAAAGGAAAAGGAAGGGGGGGGGGAGGAACAACCGTCTGAAGTTGGAAGATAACATTTCCTTCCGATCCAGAGGACTATCTTAGCAGGATACCTGAATCCTGACTCGATCCAATTCAGGAAAAGAGATTAGGAACAATTTATAAGGAAATGATTTCTGACTAGACGAAGTAGGGAAATGTAGATAAAAGAAATTAATTTCAGCTTTTGATTTGTTAAACTCATGTACTTACTTACCAAGTATATCCAAATTATAGAAATTTTAGTATATTTGGGATGATACGGTCCTAGAGAATTGAAAAAATATATTTTATATGAAATATTTCGAAAAAAATTTTTGTTGAAAAACGAAAAAATGGCTAGGCTATATTAGCCTTGTGAAATTTCTGATTTTGACAAAAAATCTGATAAATTATAGAAATTTTAGTATATTTGGGATGAGACGGTGCTAGAGAATTGAAAAAATATATTTTATTTGAATTGTCTCGAAAAAAAAATTTTTTGTCATAAACGAAAAAATGGCAAAGCTAGCCTTGTTGGAACTGCATATATTACAGCTTTTTTTTTATATTTTTAAAACATTAATTTTAATAATGTTAAAAGATTTTCGAAATTCGAAAAAACCCCGCGCGAATTTTAATTCAAATTTAAACATATATTTAAAATTTATTAATATATTTAGACATTTATTCGGTCTTAACTTCTATATAAATCATTCAAAATTTAATTTATAAATTACAAACATTTAAAATACCAAATCTAAGAAAAAATTAAAATAAGTTTCCGATCACCAATTTGACTAAAAATTGAGGCGTCGGTTTTTTGGATCGCATCGGAACGGTCTTTTCTATTAAAACCTTCGACAAAGTAACATCTCCTTTTTTTATGTCCAAACATCTTTTTTAATATATGTGTGTTGTTTTTGGAGATTTGAGTGTTCATTAATAGTCGCAATTTGGTTTTATAGAATAAGCTTTCATGGACCTCAAGATAAGACTCTTTTTTTATTGATTCTATTTTATATTCAAATTCCTTTTGTTCAAATTTCTGATTGGTATTCTGCTTGTATTTATAAATTATTTAGAAAGGTCCGAACGGTTTGGGGACAAGAAACTAATTCGCATTAAGCGAATTGATTGCCCTCAACAAAAAAGGTCGCATCTCTCAGCTTCAAAATGAAGAGAGCGTCAACTCAAGGCTGCCGTAACAAGGATTGGCGCCACCACACTTCATCTGGTCAAATAAGACCACTTTCTATTAAAAATTTATATTAACTTTCCTTTTTCATTCAAATAAAAAATTGTTATCAATAATTGGTTTATTCTTCCCTTAAATTCCTTCATAAATCCATAAATCAGGGTCACTTGAGAAATAGCTAACTTTACATTCACAGTCCACTAAATATCGAAACACAACAATTTAATTGAACACGTAATTTTTTTAGACTCGAGCTTAGCAATTTGAATTTTTAAAAGCTTACAGCTCCACTTGTGAATTTCTGATTTTGACAAAAAAATTTGATATATCTAAATTATAGAAATTGGAATATATTTGGGATCAGACGGTCCTAGAGAATTGAAAAAATATATTTTATTTAAAATACCCCGAAAATTTTTTTTGTCGAAAAACGAAAAAATGGTAAGGCCTTGTGAAATTTCTGATTTATATTCGGGATCAGACGGATAGCTACTATTATAAAGAAAAGTCTACAATGTTTCAAATTTTTTGAACCATTAATTTGGGAGTCGGGTTAGCCAAGCTGGCTAACGCGCTGGCCCTGCTTCAGCATCGATGATGACGATGTTTAAGCGGGAGACCGGGGTTCGATCCTGGCTAGCATATAAAATTTCTACCGGCTAAAACTCGGCTCCCTCACTAACCCTACTAGCACTTGACTGATGTCCTGTCTAAATGGGCATTGTTCCCGGTGACAATAAATAAATAATGAAAAAAAAAATTTGACCGGAATAAAAAATTGATCGTTCATTGCCAATTACCCCCATGTTATTTATATGGGAGACATAATCGCTGTGTAGAACTAGGTTAAAATTGAGATAGAGACTTGAAACTTGGGGGATATTTTTTTTATTTATTTAGAACCCTGTCCGCGTAAATATTTGAAAATATCCAAAATAAGGAGCACCCTACTATATGTAGTTATTAGGTCATTCATTAAGTCCGTAGGATGACACATAGATAGCGTTACTAGAATTTTTTATATATGATTTTTATTTAGTACTAACCTTCAAACGATACGTGTATAAATTTGACAGCAATCTGACTATTTATTCGTGAGTTATAGCGTTTTGTGTGAAGCAACTTTTATTATTGAAAAAATAGTGAATTTCGAGTTTTAATAAAGCATTACTTTTTGACGAAAAAAATACAGTGGAAACCAAACAATGGCTTGATAAACATTATCCGAACTCTTCTCCATCGAGGCAAATGGAAGAGAAGTGGATTGCTGAATTTAAACGTGGTCGTACCAGCACAGCAGAGCGCAGTGAACGCCCAAAAGAGGCTCTTATTCCAGAAAACATAAAAAAAATCCACAAATTGGTTATGAACGATCGCAAATTGAAGGTGCATGAGCTAGCTGACATGTAAAGATATCAGATGGTAGTGTTTTTACCATTTTACACGAATATTTGGGTATGCGAAAGCTCTGTGCAAAGTGGGTGCCTCGTGAGCTCACAGTCGACCAAAAACAACAACGAATCGATGCTTCAGAAGAGTGTTTGGCGCTGTTAAACCGCAATAAAATGGAATTCTATCGTCGATATGTGACAATGGATGAGACATGGCTTCACTACTACACACCAGAATCCAAAAGAAGTCCAATGATGAAGTAATCGCTGAAACTGAGGCCTATTTTGTTGAGAAAGAGAAATCGTACTATAAAAGTGGTATCGAAAATTTGGAAAATCGCTATACTCGTTGTATCGCCCTCGAAGGCAACTATGTTGAATAATAAAATCGAGTTTTGTCAAAATTTTGTTTTTTTCTTACTTATCCTATGGACTTATTGAATGACCTGTTATATGCTAATTTGCATCAAGAAGAGAACAACCTCATTGATTTCTCTTTATGAATCAACAACGCTGCTACTCTCTGTAAAACAACATTTTTCAAAGAAAATTATTTGATTTTTTATTGATTTTATTGATTTAATTTCCTTAGAATACTGAAAATTTTAAGAAACAACTCATTTATTTAATAAAACAGAAAATAAATTTTATTTTGATTATCGCAAATCATATAGACTTGAAGAAATAAATAATTAAGGACAAAAAAATAAAATCCCGAAAGGGCGCTTTTATAAGCATAGTTTACCAATGCCAACTTGAAGCGGAACATGTCAGTACTTGCAGACTAAGGCGAACGCGAGCTGATTATTTATTGAAAATAAATATTTTTAATTATAAAAGGGCGTTTTTATCATCATTGCATGCTGATTATTGAAGAAAAATAACTAAAATTAAACATTTAGTAGGGTCATTATTTCCTCAATAAATATTACATACATATTCAGTTTATTAAAAATATTTTATTTAATCAATTATCTATCTAGATACACGGTAGTGTGTCAGACAAGTTCGGGAAAGAACGGGCGGCTCACCGTATGTATATTTACACGAACCATTTCGAGCTACTTTCGACCCTCCAATAACTCAAAAATTATTAGATCTACACACTTGAAATTTTGCTTGTCTAATAAGGCCCACTGGAACACCTAGAATCCCAAATTTCATGAATAAATATATTATAGTTATTGAGCTATTAATGTCTGAAAAGTGCCATTTTTAACACTGACTCACATATCAAAAACCTAGAGTACTTCCGCTGATCCTAGAATGCTGAAATTTGGCATACTGGTAGAGTTTGGGCTACGATTAAAGAAAAAAATTGAAAAATTGAAACTTTCCTTTTTTCAGGACCTAATGAAGAGGTCAAATTTGTTATGGGCTTAATTAACATATAGTGAAAATACAATCAAGCTAGAATTCTGAAATTGACATACTGGTAAAGCTTGGCATATTAATAAAGGAGAAAATTGAAAAATCGAAACTTTCCCTTCTTCTAGGTCCAAAATGAAGGGGTGAAATTTATGAAAAACCCTGCTAGTTTTTAACAGATATTTTATGTTAAATATTTAATCATCATCATCATCATCATCATCAGCCTGTCGAGATCGACAATCCACTGCTGAATATAGGCCTCTTCCATCAAATGGAAGGGGGTTGGCATTAAGTCACCACGCTTGCCAGACGGATTGGTGACTAGGAATCAGATTATAGCCGGTCAAATATCAATGCAGGGACTCGGACTCGAACCCGGGACTCCTGCTTAGAAGGCTAGTGTCTTTAAGCTCTCGGCTAATCCGATTCCCTAAAAAATATTTAATTTAATAATTATAAATAATGTAAACGTTTAAATGTAATTATTTAGATAAATTAAAGGATAAAACTTTAAAAAAATTAATGATATCTGACCAAAAACATAAATGTGAAAAAGGGGCCAAGTTCGGTACAAACGGCTTCGGTGACAAAAGTGTTGAGTTCCATAGCAGTTGCTTAAATCATAGCTATAGGGACGTACAACATTCTTCAATTGAGTTAAAAGAAAATTTGTTACGTTCTTTGATATTTAATTTTTATATCCAACTAAATTGTTTGTAGTATAAAATAGAACAACTAGCAAAGCTAAAATTTAAGCTTGTATTTTCTTGCCTGAGACGTTTAAAGAATTATTCAACTATTACCATGTTAAACGAAAGATTATTTGATATAGGTATAATTCACGTTGAAAAAAATTTGCCAAAACTTTAGATTGAGAGGACATAATAAATTAATTTGGACTTCTACATAAAAAAAAAATACGTGATATTTGCCAAGAGCCCTCCCCCCCCCCACTCTCCCTCACGTGAAATTGGGTGAGATTCGGCTCGATCACCCCCCCCCTAAATGCCTCATGTAATTAAGGGACGCCCACTTATAAAATTCATTCATATGATCATATACATAGTATAGTAGGCATATGCGAAATTTTGTTCAAACCGGTCTAGGACTCACATTAGCTCTATTTTTTGAACCCCCCCCCTCCCTATTTTGGTTTCCGAAAAAATAGTGACCTCTTTTTTATCATAGGATTCTTTTATAGTAAATTCCAATGAAGGAGACAATAAAAGAGTGTGTCTTCTGCTGGAATTATAAATTTTATTTATTTATAACGAGACTATAGTTTCGAGGGCTTTGCCCTCTCTCATCAGTCTATTACACTTGATTCACAGGAATTAATTTATGATTTCATAAATTATTAATTCATAAATTAATTCCTGTGAATCAATTGTAATAGACTGATGAAGAGGGCAAAAGCCCTCGAAACTATAGTCTCGTTATAAATATAAAATGTATAATTCCAGCAGAAGACACAGTCTTATATTGTCGCCTTCAATATATAAAAATTCTGCTACTCTCGGCAAAAAACTTTCAATTTATGGTAAATTACATTTTTCTTGGTTTTTTTAGTTTAAAAATTTTATAATTTGAATATTTTAAGAATCCTCCCTGTTTAATTATGCGTTCAATTTCACTCAAAATATAAGCAGGTCTTAATCTCAATATAAAGAATCTAGAACTGCATTGCAGGATCTACATATAAGCTACACAAGCTATATATAGCTTAGGGTCCCCACTTTCATGGAGGCCCCCCAAAAAAATTGTCCGAGTGAGCAATCTTCATATATATACTTAAATATAGTGCAAAATGTGTTAAATTTTGTAATTTGAACTGATGAAGAGGGCAAAGCCCTCGAAACTATAGTCTCGTTATAAATAAATAAAATTTATAATTCCAGCAGAAGACACACTCTTATATTGTCTCCTTCAATATATAAAAATTCTGCTACTCTCGGCAAAAAACTTTCAATTTAAGGTAAATTACATTTTTCTTGGTTTTTTTAGTTTAAAAATTTTATAATTTGAATATTTTAAGAACCCTCCCTCTTTAATTATGGTTTCAATTTCACCCGAAATCTAAACAGGTCTTAATCTCAATATAAATAATCTACATGTGCAGTGCGCGAATACATATATCCCCATGACTTCAAGGAACTGGAACTCTCTCCCAGCCTCTATCTTTCCCAGCACCTATGATCTTCAAACCTTCAAAACCAGGGTGCATAGACACCTACGTCTACACCCTCTCACTTAATCAACTTTCCCTTCTCTTCGGTAATGCAAGGGTCTCTCGAGATCCATAGGGGCTACATCTTTACTGGTCACCTCTTCTTGCATTCGATTGCATTAAAAAAAAAAAAAAAAAGTGCAAGATTTACGTATAAACTACACAAGCTATAGCTTAGGGCTCCCCACTTTCATGGGGGCCTCCCCAAAAAATGTCCGAGTGACCAATCGACATATATATACTTAAATGTAGTGCAGATTTATTTGTCCCAATGCCGCACTTCCGGAATAATAACAAGTCTTTGTAAATTGTTCCTTTTAAAAGAACTTTTGTTTCTTTTTACCAGAGTTTGCATTTTTAAGGTTGTTATGAATAAAAATGATTTTAAGTTAAAGATTTATTATTTCACTATATATATATATATATTTACTTCTTAATTATATTTCAGTTTAACCCTCTAGGTATCCGAAAATCATATTTGGCATTGTCATACAATATCTGGACTTATAAAGGGCCCCATATCTCCTATAGCTTAGGGACATATCAGGTCTAAATCCGACCCTGTACATGTGCCATTTCGTTTTGATATTCACAATTAGACTTTCCTCCCCTCTACTATATTATATAGATTCTTACTATATTTTAGACAAATTGTACTATATATTATAGAAAAATAATAAAGTACGAAATGTACTATATTTTCTGCAAGTTCTGCTTTTACAGAAATAATTTTTTCCGTCATGAATGTGAAATGGCGAGAAGAAAGAAATAAAGTATCTATTAATTTAATTAAAAATGAAAAATTTATTTATTTTAATATGGATCTAAATTGTTTCGATTCCTATGATTATTTTAAAAATAATAGAACTTTTACACAAAAGAAAAAAGTAATAATAAATACGCATGAAAAATTAAATAATGAAATAAATTATATATCCTGCGCCGTTTCTCGCTTCCCATTCTCCATGCCCTTCTGTCGGCACAGTCTTCCTCTTCCAGTCCACGGGCTTGCATGGCATTTTGGATTCCCTGAAACCACGATTTCGGTTTCACTCTTTCTTCTTTCTGAGAGCTGCCAGTTACAAACTTTCTTGGGCCAATGTTCATCCGCCATCCTACTGGCGTGGCCAAACCACATCAGTTGCTTATATTCGATCGTGTCGATGATGTTGCCTTGGACTTTCATTTTTTGGCAAATGTGCTCGTTCCTTATATGTTGCAGTTTTGAGACACCCGCTGAACGTCTCCAAAAATCCATTTCTAACGCCAGCAGGCGTGAACGGTTTATCTTGTTTACCTCCCAGACTTCGCTTTCGTAGGTCACGATGCTCTCGACAATGGTCTTATAGATGACAGCCTTATTGTTCTTCGATATTTCCTTACCCACTAGGATCGAGTTCAGTTGTCCTATTACTCGCCTGCCTTGATTTATTTTATTAGTAATATCTAGGACACTTTTTTCTGCCTTTCCTAGTGTTACCCCCAAAATTTAAACTGGTTGGTATTTCTATACAGTTGTTATCCAGGACAAGGTCTTTTCCCGGCTCACCAAGGGCCAGATACTCTGTTTTTTGAAATTAATTTCAAGACCCCATATTTCATATTCTTCCTTTTTAGCTTTCGGAACACATAGAAGCGTCATCTTCAGTCTCCCGCAATCAGGACTCCGGTCGTCAGCAAAGAGTAAGGTATATAGTGTGCGATTCTCTATTTGTATGCCCATACCGGAACACTTTCTTCTCCAGGATACCAGGGAAGCTTCGAGATACAATTTAAAGAGTGTCGGAGCATGCGCACATCCCTGTCGGAAACCTTTTGTTACCGGGAAATACGCGGAAATATCTTTACCTATTTTGACAGAACTGGAGCAGCCTTCGTAGAACCTTCTTGTAGCATTGATATATATATAGGGTTGATACCTTCTGATTTCATGCTGTTCCATAGCTCGCCTAATGGAACGGTATCATAAGCTTTTTGGAGGTCCACGAATATCAGATGGACTGGACGGTCGCGCCCCAATCTCTTTTCCTTTGAAATAAATAATATATCAAATAAAAAAATAAAATAAATGTGTACTTTTTTTTCCTAAGTTTCCCAAAAGTATGTACTATATTTTTACAACTTAAAAAAATTACTATTTTTTCTTAAAAAAAGGTGGCAAACCCTATTCACAATAGTTTTTGAGCAAGAGTCTACACAAACTTTGGTAATATACAGATTAACAGACATTTGATAAAATAATTAATTTAATGTGGAAAAATATGGACACTCCAATCATACCTCGTATATATTTATTTGTAACAATCAGAGGACAACTTGATTGATTTCACTTTATAATTATTTCTCATGAAAATTTTAGTTAGAATTGAATTCATGCTAAATTGAAGAAGCCTATATATTCTCAAATAAATGTCTCTACCACCAGAAATCCCTCATGTACCACCACTGGTTGAAAGCTTTTACTCTTTCACATCAGCTTTAATATAATGTTTTAAATGTTAGCCCAATAAAATCCTCTTGAGAAATGCTATCACTTTCACTTATTTATATTATATCTCAGTGATGTTTTGTATTGTTTCTTTTTACATTGTCATACTTATTTATTTTATCTTGCCTTTTTTTATTTCATTTGTCTTCTTTTTCCGTTTTTTCTTTTATATTTTTCTATACAAAAGAACAATATTCTAAACGGAAGGGGCTTTATGTATATATCATTTATCACCCTTCTGGCTTCCCCTCTGCCACCTGAGCCTCGCCTAGTCTTCAATCAAAGGCCTCACCATTTAACTAGAAGAGTAAGGTGAGAGCGAAAGGGATTTCGGAACACCAATGCCTGAATATTTATTTATTTATTTATAGTTAAAGGTGACTTACCTTATACAATTGAGCTTCTCTCATGTTTTTCCCTTACTGACTTAATTGAAATTTTAAATGGAAATTGGAAATAAAAGAGAAAACTTTTTCAAAACTCGGTACGCGATTCGTAAATTTTGTAAATAGTTTGGAAAGGGGGTGAGCTGTAAATGGTCTCGTTAACGGCTAGAGCTTTCTAGCAATAAATTAAAGAATCACTTTGCATCAAGCAGAGGACAACCTAATTGATTTCTCCTTATGAATTATCAACTCTACTAAATTAAATATTACATTAAGGTTTTTCAGTCTTTAGGAAAGTAATTTATATGGATGTAGGTTATATTTACGGTGACCATATTTTTTTTTAGGGGGGGGGGGAATAAAGAACATATAGAAGAAAATAAAAAAAATATCATATAAAATTCATAAGCTTATAACATTTATTACGAAAATAGTAGGATACAACAATGCATATATTAAAATTTTAAACAATCTTAGTTATTACACTTACACACACATTGTAAAAATTTAAATAAGATTAATTTTAATAATTTCCAATTGTTCACTATGTACAATTAATGCCCATCAATAGGTTTACTTGATTGTTGCATTTTAAATAAAACATTATTCTTTCCTTTTCTCTGGAACCACCAAAATTGCTGTTGATATTGTCAACACACAATTTATTAGTAATTTCAAATTTTGACAGTGATTCCTTGAGGCAATTTGTTAATATATCTGAAGTTTCTCCAGAAAGATTATTTATATTCAAAACTTGAAAAAGAATTGTGCACAATTTAGTATTACCATGATTCGAACAATCCGAATAAATAGTTATATGAGTCGATTTTACAAAATAAAGGTCAAAACGCTTATTTTAGAAAATAAATAACGTTAGAGGACAGAGTAGTGAAATAAAGGATTGTCCTCTTAAATAAAGGATGTATGGTCACCGTAGTTATTCTATTAGGTTGTTTCAAAAGTTTTGTCCGTTTTAATGTCATGTGTTTTTGTAGCTCCATATCTCAATAAATATTTATTCTTCTCTGTCGTGGTATATACTGATCGATAGAGAATTTTGTACTTTATACATTGATGTTGTTCATTTTTTTCCAATTTTTTTTTTTTGCCTCTTTTCAGGTTATTTCTATATGATGTCGTTAAGCGATTTTCGGCCAATTTTTCTCTACGAATTCAAATTGAATCAAAGCGCTGCCGAAACAGCCCGAAAAATTAATCAGCCATTTAGCAATGATAGTGTTAATGAACGCACTGTTCGACGTTGGTTTGGGAAATTTCGTTCCGAAGATTTTAGCCTCGAAGTGTTCGATCTAGAGTAATCCAGGTCGAGGATTCGAGGACCCTGGTGGCAACTGACCCATCACAAACCGTGCGTGGGATGGTGGAAGAACTGGGCATCAGCTTCCATGCGGTTTTTGATGGTTTAAAACGTATTGGAAAGGTCAAAAATCTCGAAAAGTGGGTGCCCAACGATTTGAATGATCTACAGAAATTGTCAGGTCTGTTCTTCTTTGCTTTTGCGCAACCAAAAAGATCCTTTTTTTGGATCGGATCGTGATGAAAAGTGGTTTCTCTACGATAACAGGAGACGTTCAGGATAGTGGTTGGACACCGATGAGCCACCAAGTATGGTGGTCAGCGGCTGGTGTGATTCACTATAACTTTCTGCAACCGGGCCAAACCATCACAGCAAAGTCCTATTGTGAGAAAATCGACGAAATGTACCGAAAATTGCGTCAGGAGCAGCCGGCGCTGGTCAACAGAAGAGGTCCGATCCTGCTCCACGACAACGCCTGTCCGCACGTTTCACAAATCACCGTCCGAAAATTAAACGAAATGAGCGTCGAAGTTCTTCCTCACCCACCATACTCCCCAGACCTCTCGTCAACCGACTACCATCTTTTCAAGCACTTCAATAACTTTCTTACCGGTAGAACCTTCGCCAGTCAGGACCAGGCAAAAACGGCCTTCGGCGACTTCATCGGATCCCGACCACCCAATTTTTATGCCGACGGAATTAATAGACTTGTGTTACGTTGGCAAACGTGCACTGATTTAAATGGCGCTTATTTCGATTAAATTGAATAAGTATTCACTGAGATATTAAAGTTTAAAGTAGACTAATAAAAACGGACAAAACTTTTGAAACAACCTAATAGTATGAGATGGTAAAAATGTAATTTGATACTTGCATTTCGATCATTGAATATAGACTTAGGAATCTATACCAAAAAAACTATGTTTATTATATTAACTCTATTAATAAATCCACTGTTTCAATTTTTCTGTAAATTTCATAGCTATCCTATATGTGTGCTTAAAAGGCGAAATTTTGCTAGGTACCGGATTTTTTCAGTCTCGTCCCATATTTTAATTGTCAATTTCCCTAAATAAATATTTTTCAATTAAACGTTTGTTTGTTGGTGCTTTTCATGGCAACTTGTGAAAATATCAATAAATAAATAATAGTAATAATCATTTTTTTCTGTGACTGTGATTAATTTATAAGAAAAATCACAGGCAACCAAATAAAAGGCTCTCCATTGGTCGAAGTTTTGAATTTATTTCTTTATATTTCAATTTTATCAGGACAATGCATTATTTTTAATTTTACATTACTACAGAAAACAGCTTTCACAGCCATATATAATGATCGAGGGGTGAACCGTGACCTAAAATCCTGTACACCTACTTCCAATTCTACTTTCATTTCCAAGTAGAACACAATAGATGACAATAGATTATCTAATGAATTCCAAGTAATTCCAAAAACGGTGTACACCTAATTCCAATCGCGGTTCAACCCTCGATAATGATATAATTTTTATTATATTTTAAACTGAATACTCGAAAGAAACGATAAATAAAATTTATAATAATTTCAAGTGCTGTGAGGTTGTGACGTATTTTGCGATGTTTCAAATTTTTTATTTTTTAAGCCCATTACACATTACTAGGAAAACGGTTATCTTCGCTTTCAAGGAACTATTGGTATATATGGTAGCGATATATTTGCTGACGTTTGCATTATGTTTCCTCCCACACACGAAAGTTTTTTCTGTTATCCAAAGCTTGTAGGAAGAGGATGTGCTACAGTGCATTTTCACCGCATTATTTTGAGTTGTGCCAGTTTTGATACTTTAGATGCGATATGCAGGTACATGGACAACTAATCTGCAGTTCTGATGAAGAATTGAAAAAATAAATTTGAAACATCGAGTAATGAAGTCTTTTATTTCTCTGCCTTTTTGAAGTGATAACTTCTTTTGGCCCGCCTTGCAAACTTTTTATTTTACTTGGCAGTAAATGGGATTGAGCCATCACCCGCCTCACGGTTAGTACCAATCCAAGCCACAGATGGTGCTGCAGCATTAACTCTAAGCTCAAATTAAAATCTTATACATATTTGAATTTTGGCGTTCATGTACATTTTATTTTCCTGGGCAGTAAGTTGGAATTGAGCAGTCACGAGCCACGTCACTTCACGGGTAACGGTTGAGCTGTGGGGTCTAGTGCCAGTTCAATCATTGTCTGAAAATATATTAATTATTCCTTTTCGAAAATAATAAAATTATTAAAATTTATGTTTTTTTATAAAAATATAAATTTGAATAATTTTAGAATAATAGATTTATAAATGCCACTATAAGTTATCACTTCTGCCGTATGGTCTTAAGCACACATCCGATTTTTTTTTTTACTTTTTAATGATAATATATTCTGTATTATTTATTAACTATCATTAATTAAAGTTTCGATTTCCTGATCAAACCGAAATTAGCAATTGGATATAACTTTAAAATTTCAAATTTTTTCTATATCTCTCTCCGGTCTTTTCTTGTTCATAACAAGTTTTCGCCCTTATTAAAAACCACAGCCTAGTTTTGAATACTAAAAATGTATATCACAATGTATAGAGGGAGTATACAATTTCAATGGATTAAAATTTACATTTAGTGTAAATTACTGATGGGCCCTTCTAGTTGAGTTCCTGGTATTTATTAAATCGTTTAGTTTAAAATACAAAGATGTTTGATAAGATACCCATCTCTCCGAGTGATAGAATAGGAATATACTCTTTGTTACAAAAGGACATATTATTAATTGCTTAACTTGTCAGACATTACACAACTTTGAATATATTCTGATTGTGGGTGTCTCGATTGTTTTAAACCCCTGGTATGGTCGTATAACCTATTATGCCGAGATCCGAAATCCATCCGATGAGCTTCTATTCAAACGCAACTCAAGAACAATAAAGATACTTTAATTGCTCGACATATGTTATTTGATCAAGACCTGCATACTCTTCTTAATTATCACACTGCTTGAACACTTTTCGTCTCAAAATTCAAAAGAGATTAATTATACCGGGTGATTTAATTTAAATATGATCTATTTTGCTAAATTTGTTATTATTTTAGCTAAGAAGTCGGTTAAATAAGCAAAATAAAAGAGGATCAGAAAGAACAACAAGTATAGCCCAGACAAATTAGACCGAAAAAAGGCTCTGGCCAATAAATATGCACAAGCTGGAAATAATTTTAATCGACGTTAGGCATCCTAAATAAGAATTACATGAGTTTGCGACGGTTTCTGGCTAGTGCTAAATTTTTAGGGTTAAAAACCAAGAAAATTTTGGAATTTTTTCAGATTTTTGCTTATAAATCGAAAATGATGCGTCCTACAGAAAATCTCAATCTTTCCAAAATGAAAGAGTATAACATTTCGCAATAATGTAGATACTTAAAAGTTAAAATCGGTTCAGCCGTTTAGTCACAATCGATCGTCAAATATAGGCAATTTTTACTAACATAGCAGAATAGTGAATTATGCTTATCAGGTGGTCACAAGAAACCACTCTTCGAATTTTTGCGGTACTGACCCCATAATAGTTGCCAATTGGCTAACAAATAAAGTAAAAAATGAGATTGGAAAAGTTTCATCTTAAGTGGACAACGGTAACCGGTGCCGCATTTTTGTGGTTTTTAGGCCCTCAAAAATTTAGCACCAGGCAGACAGAAACAGTCGCAAACTCATATTACAATTTTTATTTGAGATGCCTAAGGTCAATTAAAACTATTTCCTGCTTGTGCATATTTATTAGTCAACAAGAGTCTAATTTGCCTGCACTAGTAGTGAATTTTTCAAATTCATATTTTTTAATTTTCCGAAGAATAAAATAAAAAATTTTATATCATAGTATAAATATAATCACTTTATCCAAACCAATGGTAAAATTTTAAGACAAAGTACTAAGTGTAAATTCAGAATTGAAAACTACAACGAAATTATTGAAAAGATCCCAGTGAATATTATGAAAAGAACAATAAACTTAAAAATGAGACAAACTCAATAAACATTAATTATAGCGAATTGTAGCTTAAAATAAGTATTAATTATTGTAATAATAAAGAAAACTCAAGATGATGATTTCAATAAATATGCATTTTATATATAAATAATTTATTTGTTAGAGATTATAGTTTCGAAGGTTTGACCTTCATCATCAGTCTTTTTTAATTATAAATATTTTTTCAGTTATTTCTCATACTATTATAGTATTTAAACCAACGAAAAATAAAAGATAAAAAATTAATAATTAAAAAGACTGATGATGAAGGTCAAACCTTCGAAATTATAATCTCTAACAAATAAATTAAATATATATGCATATTTATATTCGTTATAGGTATATATGCATTATGCATTATGTTTATCAAGAAGAGGACAATCTCATTGATTTCTCTTTATAAATCAAATATGTTACAGATGATAAAAACGTTGTTCTTATATTAGTAATATTTTTCGTGTTATTCAACCTTAAATAAAAGTGCTTTCACGATGCCTGGGTAAATTTATATACTTTAGATAACAAGTGAAGCTTGATGAAAATTTAAATTCATTATTCATTGAGCTGTCTGCGATAACAATTATTCTCTTCATATCATTTCATATTAATTTGTAGTAGCAAGGATGGCAGTAATAAATGTTCTCTTGCCGCCCCCGTACTAGTCATTAGGACAAAGATAATGAATCCCCAAGATATTATGAAATATTGTGTAGGTTCCTATAAACTAATTGAAGAAAAAAGTGAAAAGTTTTATAAGACCCGATTCTAGCTCTAATTTAACTGATTTTGCAATTTTTTTTTATCAGCAAAAGATATGAGATAAAACGTCGAAAATTAGCACAAAATTGTGGGTTATCAATGTTCAATTTTAGTCTATTTAAATTTGAAAAAAAAGTAAAACTAAAGATTTGAGCATTTTTTTTTAAATAGTTGGAATGTTTTTCAAAAAATCAGATCAGGTTAAAAATCAATGTATATTAAAAGAGAAAGAATTTAATTTTTAGGACAAATTCTAGGATTTTAGTAGAAATATTTTTATATTTCCATATCAGAGGGAATTCATCCCCTCAGGAGTCAAACCTGAGAACTAACATGCTTTCCGAGCAGTTAGCTCAATATTAAAATATTTCTACTAAAATCCTAGAATTTGTCCTAAAAATTAAATTCTTTCTCTTAAAAAAAACAAAAACAAAAACAAAATATATGATACAAAAATTATTTATTTAGATATAAAAAAAATCAACTGGTGTTGTCACTATACCATTTTCACATTAGTTTTTCCCTTATTTGAAATCATTATGCCAATTTTCTTCATTCAAATTATTTTAATCTAGGTTTCCTCCAAGCCGTTTTAAGAAAACCGGAAAAAAGAAGAAATTGCAAAATACCAAAAATCTTCACATCAACTTCCGGTTCTCCGATTTAGCCACATTCTTGAGTTATTTCTTCTAGCCTCTAAAACCATATCTCAGTTTGTAAGTCGAAAACTTAGATCTACGTATACATTATGTATTGAAAATAAAATTAAGCTGAAGGAAAAGGTGTATTTATTAGAAAAATCACTAAAATATTTATCATGTGCATTTTACAGCAAATCCGAATAATCCGGACTTTCGGTGATCCAGATGGGGTCCAGTCCAATCTAGTCCGGATTAGCGGGACTCCACTGAATTTATTGGAAGTTTTTCTCTTTACAGTTTTTGAAACCAACGTTTCGAAAGATCTTCCCCCTTCTTCGGGATTCAAAGGGTCAGTTACTCAATAATACCAACAATTGTTTTTGTTTTGTGGTTTATAATTGACAAATAAAATAAAAATAAATTACTAGGTAGGTTCACAAATATTATTGTGAAACCTACCTAGTAATTTATTTTTAATTTTATTAAATGTTTCTTATTATTATCATTTCCGTTCATAATTTGTATTAATTTGAAAGTTTATAATAGAGAAAATAAGGACAACTTTTTATGTATGACTTTTTTTATTTATCAGCCAACGTTTTAATAAATTAGACAAATATAAGAAAATATAATTTTACAGTGAAAACAAAGATTTAAGTATCTTTTTGGGTGTCTTTTTTTGAAAAAAGATGGAAATTATTTCAAAAATCAACCCAGTATATAATATTATTAAATGAATTTAACTTTAAGGACATCATAGATATTAGAGATATTTTTACATGCATATCAGAGAGGTTCAGTCCTTAGGAATCGAACCCAGCGCTAATCTAAGCTTGCCGGGCCAGTAGCTTAAGTGTCTTAAGGGTTTGGCTACTGGCCCGGCAAGCTTAGTTAGCGCTTGGGTTCGATTCTAAGGGACGAACCTCTCTGATATGCAATGTAAAAATATTTCTCTAATATCTATGATGTCCTTTAAAGTTAAATTCATTTAATAATATAATTTTAGTTTTATTTAAATTTGAGATTTCTAAATGTAAAGATCAATATAAAAAATCGGTTGTCTGTAAAGTCGGTTTAACGACGATATTGAACGTGATAACGTCATAAGAAAATACTGATGGAATGGTATTTTCTTATGACGTTGTCACGTTCAACTATCGTCAGTAAACCGACTTTAAAGACAACCGATTTTTCTCCATCTATTGCGCAGCTAACTTTGTTCTTTTTCTTCCTCTTCGTCGTGAGTGCTGTATTTATCCTTTCTATCGAAAATCTCATTCCCTCTCGTTCTATCTAATTTAAAAGCGCGCGCTCCTTCTTGTGCATTCATTTATCTCCTTCTTGCTTGCTCATGAGTTTCTTCCTCTCTCTGTTCTTTTATAAAAAAGGCCCCCCCCCGTTCCCTAGGTTTTTCTTAGTTTTTAAAAAAATCTATAATTATTTAGGATAGATCACTTGTTGAATGTCCATCAGAGGAGAAATAGACAGGACATAGTAGGGTTTATAATGCATATATATATATGAGTGAGCAAGCAAGCAGTCAGACTAGAGTAGAGCGCTCACGAGGGAAAGAGATGGAATACGAGTTGGGCATTGGGGCTAGGGAGGGTGCGAGTGAGAGAGAAGATAGAAAGAAACAATCTTTGTAGCTAGTTCCGCGCTCTCGCTTGCACTTCGAGCCTTAAATGGAACGCCTCAGATGAGTCATGTTTTTTCGAGCGTGCAGCCGGCTTCATCGAATTATAAGACGTTGTCACGTCAAAAAGAATTCTATTCTATTGTTTTAAAAAACAGTGTTGCATCATTCTATGTATTTCTGTTTTGTCTAATGTAATTATTAATATAAAGAATAGAAAGAAAAATTGTTTATGTGAATGTGCTAATTATTTTTTGAAATTTGTTTTTCTGATCGTCTTCAAAGGTAACGGAGATAAAAAGAAAATTTAGACGAATGTGTGTCATGATTATTTCGGTGGATAAAAAATAAATAAATTGACACGTTCTGATGTGGCCACCCACTTGACTTTACCATACACTTCTGGTTGAGTTTGGTTCAAGGGCCTAGATTTTTATTTTTTGACTCCCGGACCACCCCCCCCCCCCTTCATTTTGGGCTGTTTGTTTTTTCATTTTTAGTGTTCTGGTGGCCCACTAATTATGTATACAAAATTCGGTTTAGATTTTTATTTTTTGACCCCCCCCTAATTTTGGATTCAGAAAAAAATATTTTGGTTATTATAGGTTCATTTTTTAGTATATTTTATTTTTCTTGTTTGTTTAGTTTGAAAATATTATAATTTTAAATATTAACCCTCCCCTCCATTTTGGGTCGATATGCACCAAATTCTAATCAGCTCTTAATCTCAATGGACCAAAACTACGTGTGAACTTTGGTTTTGATATTCCCACTAGTTTTTGAGCTAGCTCATCCACAAAATTTGGTAACGTACAAATTAACTGACATTTTGACAAAACAATTATTACCTCGAAAAATATAATTTTTTTGATGTTCACTTATTAGAGATTTTTTGTAGACCGAAATGTCATGGTTTCGCACAATTTTTTTAATCAAAATAGTTTGAGCCGTTTTTGAGATATTTCGAAAAAAAAAGCAAAAAAAAAACAACACTTTTTTCACGCACGATCACAATACTTGACCATACCCTGTATGGTAAAGTAAAAATTTATACATTTTTGTTCTAAATTTAAAATGTACTCTTGTGAATTGATATTATTATTAATGTTCTTATAATTTCAAAAGCCCTGAAGAAGTCGGCAAAGTCGACGAAACGTTGGCTGATAAATAAAAAAGTCACACAAAAAAACTTGTCCTTATTTTCCTATTACGAGTATAAACATTCAAATTAAATGTTTCAATATAATTTATAATTGGCTCTCATATGCCCATATAAAATTGGTATGAATGTCATGAATTTTTGTATATTTTTTAATTTTCCACTTTTGTTTCAATTAGAGTACACAACAACTGATATTCAGGCTTAAATCGATATCCTAATTCTGATTTACTTTATCTGTTGCTTGTTGTTTTCATAATCTAAATTCTCAGTTACATATTTACCTCCCGCTAGTACACAAAACTCGCATTAATGTATAACTTTTTTGACAGCTCCATTTTATCCAGATTTATTAAGTTTTTTCCCGATTTCTTTTTTTATTATTTGTTCGTTAAATTTGATTTGATGATTAATTAGCGTCACAAAATCTTTTAAAAAAAGGCTAACCATCCCAATGAATCAGGGGAGCGGGCTGCAAGCAGCATTGACGTCATGCATCATTAGCTCTATAGATTATTTCAATTAATTAGACAAAGAAAGCTTAAAATAAATTTTAATTGACTATTCATGTGATGGCATACATTTTCGGATGAATTCATTGATCTTTTGTGTTAAGGTTTTTAAGTAAAAAAAAAGACTATTATTCAGTTAGTAAAAGTATAGGGTGTGTATGAAGCTTACTACTTACCCATAAAGGCAGAGGGGATTGATGTTAGGAATAATTTTTGACTACGGACAGGCACTCCAGTTTCAAGGTCTTGCATCTCCCGTACCAGCCCCTCCATCTGTGAAAAACAAAAAAACAAACAATCATTATTTCTGCTTATTTTTAAATTACTTTGAAAATTCATATAAAGCAGGGATATATGTTGAGAAGAATCCCCTTTAAAGTGTCAATAAATAAAAATAATTCTACTACTATTTAAGGGAATTCGAGATAGCTTAGCTATCTGGTTGATCTTCAAGAAAAATCTTTTATATTTCTGCAGAGTGACAACTTCTGCCTACTAAATATATTTTTCAATAAAAAGTATGTTAATAATGAGGTTAGTTTTGAATAAAAATCTTTGTTTTGATAATATTAATAAAAATAATATTGAGATAAATTTTTTCTCATTATAAAATCATTTATTTAACACAAAAACAATTTCAACAAATAGAGTTAAAATTCTACACTTTTGTTATAATCTGTTGGCTGCAAATAATCTTTTATTTTTTACATTTATGAATAACTAATTAACTAGACTGTCAAATCTATTGAAAAATATATCATTCGATTCACAAAAGTTGAATTATTGATCTGTATAAATTTGTTGAAAATTGTATAATTTGTATAGAAGTTATAGCCTTTTAAAGGCTCGGTCTTCACTTCCATGTTAAAAGAACAATTTTCAATAATTTATTTCTCGATAATGGGGCAGAAGATCAACTTCAAATTTGGGGAATAAATATTTAATACATCAATGATTAAATGGTAAAAATTTGAGAATTTTCTTATAAAAAATGATAAACAGTCCCGAGCCCCTTAAGTAAGATTTTTTTTGTATTAGCCCCTTAATCTGGGAAAATAAAAACAATTATTATTTCTGATTGTTTTTAAGTTACTTTAAAAATTCATATAAACGAGGGATGTATGAAAGAATCGCCATTAAACTCTCAATAAATTAAAATAATTTTATTTTATTATTATATTTAAGTAAATTTTTTTATTAAATTATTATTATTTTTTATTGTAGCAGCCTCTTCATCTCTGAAAATAAATACAAAACAAAAACACACAATTTCTGGTTATTTTAAAATTACTTTGAAATTAATATACCATAGCTACTTTTAAACCATAGGTTCCAAACTTATTTGGCCTAACGCCTACTTTTCAGATAAAAAATTACTCAACACCCTCCCCCCCACACACTCCTGGAAATTTACGTATAAGTATTTTGGCATATAATGTATATTTAATACAAATGAATAGAATCGTCTTTTGTCAATGGAGCATTTTCATTTAATAGAAATTGTTTAAATGTTTGACACACAATGGATTATCCATCTGCTTTGGACAGATTGTAATTGAGGTTGACATTATTTGAATAAATAAATGAAAATTAAAAACTAAGGTACTTTAATACAATTTGATTTAAATTTATTTTCATTTAAATGAATTGTTTTATTATTCAGATTCAATAAAAATTACACTACCATATAGGTTTTACAAATAAAATAAAGCAGAAGACACACTCTTTTATTGTCTCTTTTAATTTATAAAAATTCTGCTACTCTCGGCGAAAAGAAACTTTCAATTTAAAATAAATATTGTTTATGTGCAAGACTCAATATAAGTATAATATATTTCGGGCGACGAGCCCATCTTCAGCAATTTACATTAATGTCAATACTATATACTCTTAAAAATGAGCTCGAAATTTTGTTTGGTTCATAAACAATATTTCATTTATTTGTGAAACCTACCTAGTAGTCTAATTCTAATTATATTAAATATATTTCACCTTGAATGACCATCATGTATTAATTTATTTTTGAAAATTATATCTAAAAGATGTCGTCCATTTAATTGCAAGAGAAGATAATCTCACCTCAGAGTAACTTTGATGGGATGGAGAGGTTGCTGATAAAGTTGTCAAGGTTTACGTCACTTCAAAACGTAAAGTTTTGTTTATTGGTATAACTGGACAATTGTTTCAATCCTGATTTATCAACACATATAGGAGCTTATTAAGATCAATTTTCAAAAAGAGGTCAAATAATTTTCGAGAAAACCAAAAAGACTTGACACAGAAGGATAAAAAGTCCTTAAAGAGATAGCTGCCTATCCATTGTTACTTAAGAAAGGATAAATGACTTAATTATAACAGACTAAATAAATACATTTTAAGGAATTTAAAAAAGTACTTGCATACTGCAAAGTACTTTAAAATATAATTTTACTAAAAACTTTATACAATCTTTTTTGGGGTTCTTAAGGTACTTAAATAGAACATTAAATCAACGATGCACACACATTTTATAGGTTTTTTATAATTTTGTGTTTAATAATACATAAAAACTGGCATATCTAATTATATCCGAAACTGTTTTTTACATTTGGGAGTTTTTATTTGACATAGGCTTCCTTTAATGACTCAAGTCCTCTCTTTTCTAAATTATAAATTTTTGGACAGTCATCTTTCCTTCATCAGTATTTTATTTTTTATTATATAAAATATTCTCACATTTAAATATATTAAAAGATATTTCACTAGGGTATATTGAATGGGCTTGATGAAATGACGTGATCCCTATGCCGAGAAGCTTGTGTCTCAACCTCACCATAAAACAGACCAAAGATTTATAATTGAGAAAAACAACGATCTTATTTTATTGATTTAATCTATGTGAAGGTACACGTAATCATTGTAATATAACAAAATAGCATTTAAATTAAGAATTTTGTAGTTTAAATGAAATGTTATGAAAACATTCAGTTTCTTCACTGGGGTAGCGAGTCGATTAAAAATGGCAAAAGTGTTTGAATTTTTCCTCATCACATATTCAATTAAATCGATTGAAATTTTATATCTATGAAAGATTTTCATTTATCTTTTATATCAAATAGTTTTTGTTAGAATGTTTGGATTTTAAAGGTTAGTTTAATTGGAGTCTAATTTGAAAGAACGCTAATTACTACGTGGAAATAATTTTTAAAAAATATGAAATTAATAAATATTATAAAACAATCGATTATTAATAATTATATTCAATTTTGAACGAAATTGATTGATTAGTTTTTAAGAAAATGGTAAAAAGATAGAAAACCCTAACAAATGACTCGCTGATGCAGGGTGACTTGCGACCCAGCCTCTTGATAAAACATGGAACATTGGAATTATAAATGAGAAAGAAAACGATCTTATTTTATCAATTTCATCTATCTGAAGGTTCACAGTATGTCTATTATATAAGAAAATAGCATTTTGATTAAGAATTTTGTACTTTAAAAGAAATTGTATGAAAAGATTCAATTTCCTCTCTCCGGAAGCGAATCAACCAGAAATGGCCAAAAGTTTTATTTTTTTCTAATTAGATATATATTCAAATCTATTGAAATTTCATAGCTATATGTTATTTTCATTTATCTTTTATAGCAAATAATTATTATTAAGACATTTGCATTTTAAAGGGTAGTTTATTCGTAGTCCAATTTAAAAAAACGGTCATAACTCTGTTGAAATTTTTTTAAAAATTTGAACATAATAGAAATTATAAAACAATTAATTATTAATAATTTAATTTAATTTTGAAAGAAATCGATTTAGTACTTTTTGAGAAAATGGTCAAAAACCATCTGAACCGTCAAAAAACGATGTCTTTTGAAAGCACGAGATGCCTTAAAAATGTTATATGAAACGAAACATTGACTTGTGACACGGAGGTGGATTTTAAAATGTTTCTAAAAAGACCTTTTATAGTCGGTTTTCGGGGTTTTTGACTATTTTCTCAAAAAGTACTTAATCGATTTCGTTCAAAATTGAATTAAATTATTAATAATTATTTGTTTTATAATACCTATTATGTTCAATTTTTTAAAAAAATTTTCATCGGAGTTATTAGCGTTTTTTCAAATTGGACTTCAAATAAACTACCCTTTAAAATGCAAATATCCTAATAAAAATTATTTGATATAAAAGATAAAAGTATATAACACACATTTATGAAATTTCAATAGATTTGAATAAATATCTAATGAGAAAAAAAAATAAAAGTTTTTGTCATTTCTAGTTGAATCGGTCCCGGGGAGAAGAAATTGAATATTGTCATACAATTTCTTTTAAACTACAAAATTATTAATCAAAATGCTATTTTCTTATATAATAGACATACTGTGAACCTTCAGATAGATGAAATTGATAAAATAAGATCGTTTTCTTTCTCATTTATAATTCCATTGTTCGGTGTTTTTTCAAGAGGCTTGGTCGCAATTTGCCCTGTATCAGCGAGTCATTTGTTAGGGTTTTTTTTCTAGCTTTTTACCATTTTCTTAAAAATTAATCAATCAATTTCGTTTAAAATTGAATATAATGACACTCAATAAAAATTACACTACCATATAGGTTTTACAAATAAAATAAAGCAGAAGACACACTCTTTTATTGTCTCTTTTAATTTATAAAAATAAATTCTGCTACTCTCGGCAAAAAGAAACTTTCAATTTAAAATAAATATTGATTATGTGCAATTCTTATATTAAAAAGTTACTATGATGCTCAAGATAGGTTAAATCGATAAAATAAGATCGATTTTTTCTCATTTATAATCCTTTTGGTATGTTATATCAAAATACTGGGTAGCAAGTCAGCCGACATCAGCGAGTCATTTCTTACTGTTTTCTAGCCTTTTACCATTTTCTGAAAAACTAATGGATAAAATTCGTTCAAATTGAATATAAGTATTAATAATCGATTGTTTTACAATATTTATTAATTTCTTATTTTTAAAAATTATTTCAATGTAGTAATAATTAGCGTTTTTTCAAATTAGACTTCAAATAAACTACAGTTTAATAAACATTTACGTTTTAAACGTACCCCATACTACATGACTAATTTTTTACGATTTTTTACCCCTCCCCACCCTCGGTGACCCCCTCCCCTTCTAGTTTTCACGTAGAAATTCATAAATATGGTTTTAAATCATTTCTTGCAAAAGAGATAAAAAAAATTGGCTCATATTTGTCTATTAATACAGCGCTTGCCAAAATTAATTTGAATATAGCTCGAAAAAGCTCAAGATTTCCTATAGGATATTGACTACTTGACGAAGACCTAAGCCCTCCGTCACTGTGACCAAGCGTGGTATTTTGAAGACCCCATTCCCCCTGAATGGGTCACGTAATTTGGGAACGCTCCCTTACTAAATTTCAAGTTATTCTCTTCAGAAGCTACAGAGAAATATTAATTTTTTAAAAAATGTTCTTATCAAGCATTTATGTCTTAGAATTAATTCCCATGAACAATTTATAGTCAATCTATATTTATATTCAGTATATATATATATATACAGATATATATATTATATATATATAGGGTAGATGTTTTTTATTAATATATATATATATATATCCATATGTTTTTATTTATGGAGAGGAGGGATGGACGGAATTGAAAATATGGAATTGGAATAATTATCAGAAATGAGGTTTTTTATTAATATATGTTTTTATTTTAATCAATCAGAAAAACATTGATTTCTCTTTATGAATTAACTACTCGCAGCAAAACAAAATCTTATCAATTAACTAGATTACATCCTTTTAGTTTTTAATTCATTATTTATGAATATAGGGCCATGTTGTATTAAATAAATAAGGGCTAAATGATAAGTCTGTAGTACAGAACTCGGTTAAAATCCTCTCCATTTAGAAACACACACACCCCTATGGGCTAATTAAAGGGGATGAAATTGAGTTCTTTGAAATTTTAAGGGCCGCGTGATCAACAAAGGATTCATATATGTTTGGATTATGATAATTCATCCAAAAAATTTAATCTAATTGGTTTCAGTTAAAATTCTTCTGCTTCATAGCATGACAATCACCAAAGCTTAAAACCTGAGTATATTATGTATAAACCTTTTATAATGATATAATTTTATATTTGTTTTTAGGTTGATGATAAAAGAGGATTATTTATTATTAACGTAATAAGCCTTCTGGAAGATGATTATCATCCCACGATAAAATGTTATTTTCGTCCAATGTTATGTTTAAGAAATTCACTTTATAGATTTTTTATTTTTATTTAAAGACTTCAAAGACTTGTAGAAGTGACTCGGATAATTTTATTGTGCCTTGGCATTCAGCTCTATTAATCTTATATAAGAAAACACTTCGATCTATTAAGCACAAATATATTTTATCATATGAGAATTTACAAAAAAAACTACCCTACTTTTTACTTTAGATAGTATTGTGAAGTATTGTATCGGTTCGGTGAAGTATAGTGTCGGATTAGACCGAAGCGAATTGGAGCTGAGCTACAGTTAGTGAAAGAAGATGTTCCGGTATGGGAAAATAAGAACTTTTTCTGTGATTCATCAATGCAATAGTACAACATGTGAACTTTGTTTTACTATTTTTTGAATATAAATAAAATTTGTATTTTTTTTATCGTTCCCTACAAACAAAAAACTGAACCCCTTTGTCGATATGTAAGGGACCGTCTATAAAGATTTATAGACCACTCCTCCCTCTGTGTCACATTCTGTCATATTTTCATTGAGCCCCCCTGTATTGTGACGTCACATTATCACTTTTCTACCCTATAATTTAATAATTGTATTTTTTTTTCATAAAGTAAACTAAACTAAAGGGATTTCATATATTTCAAGTTTAATTTTTTTAATTTGACTTTTGTGACATCACAATTTTTAAGATCCCCGGGCGCTCCTGTCACATTTTGCCACAAATCTGAGATGCCCCCTCCCCCTTACTGTTTGACGTAATTTATGGACGGCCCCAAATGTCTGGCTGATTATCAGTCCATCAGTGTATGAGTAGTTCGAAATCTAAATCAACTGGCACCCCAAACTTTAATATTCTCTTATTTGAAATAATCATACCAATTTTCTTCTTACAAATTACTTCAAGTTGGGCTTTCCACCAAGCCGTTTTGAGAAAACCGGAAAAAGCCAAAAAGACGCTCAGACTAAATAGCTAATTCCTGTTCTATAATTTCAACCAAAAACATGGGGTACTTCTCCTAGCCATAGATATCTTAAATTTCTAAGATCTGCGACTTAGCGTATCTGAAATATAGACGTTTAAATATTTTTGCTACATGACTAATTTACTTCCTTACATGAGTTTTTGTTCTAAATCGGGTTTCAAACTATTAAGAGCATCGATTCCTTCCAGCTAGAAGTGATAAACTAAAATTAAATTTTTTTCACCGCGGAAATAGAAGCTCTCAAAGTATCAAGACCTCGAGAGGCGATTACAATACTTTATCATTGAGTACACAGTCCTAAGACTGGTTTGACACATCCACCGCTGTTCCATGCCTGTACCTGTTGTGTAATATTAAACATAGCTGACAGTGATCAAGTGATTAGTGCAATCGAATCCAGGTTCAAGATATAAAAGTTTACAAAGGTTGTTGAACATCTCGGGTCGAAACGACTACAGATACACTTACATTTTACCTGAGTTTATTTAGAATATCATATAAGGTCCGGAAATATGGAGTCGTTTACTCTGGCGACTGGCTGGCCTCTTCCGGTTCCTGATTTCCCTAAAAGAGGCAGACGAGAGGTACATTCATAATCACGAAATAGCTTATTGGCTTCTTTAACTTGGACAGTATAAACAATAGATAATAGGATTAAGAAAAATATTTAGTATTTTTGAGTGAATTTTGAGTAAATTCAATATTGCGGCCTCCTGGAGAACTTGACCCATTGGTGAGCATAAAAAGTAATAATTTTTCATTTCATTTTATCAGCCAATAGTCAATTCATTTATCTTTTACACTCACGAGTGAAAAAATAATTGAATATTGTGGCTCTTGTCCGAAATCGAAGTTGAATTTGAATGATTTTTTTATTTAGAGCTTTTTAATTAATTGCATTAAATTACGTATAAGAAAAATATTATATAATATAATATAAATAAATAACTGTACTAATTAAAATCCTCAAAATGTAGTCCGAATTTGTAATTGATTATGACGTTGGGGCGCCTGTATTTAGGCAACTAATTGAGCGCAGAAGAAAGAAAGCTGCGTAAGAGCTAGGCGAGTCCAGTCATTGATGCAATTCTCTGACCACCTCACCCGCACATAGTTTTGGCATTTCTAGCTTTCTATAGAAAGATAGTCAGTCGTCCACATATTATGTGTATATTTGTCCACATTCATTCATATTAATAAACATTATAAAAAAATAAATAGGAAAATAATAAAAAAAATAATCGTATAGAATCTGAAATAAAAACATAAAATTAAATAAGATTTGTTTCCAATTATATATAAAAAAAGCCACTTCAACCACTTTATTTGTAAACACACCTATTTTGCTATGATTTAGACACCTGTTAATTAAAAACAAAAAATTCCTAATTTTAATATAATATAATACTATTTGGTATAAAGTATTAGTGGGTTTTAAAATTAAAAAATCAATTAAAAATAAAAGATAATTGTAAAATAAACTTTTTTATTGAGATTTTAATATATCAATAATTACTTTAATTAAGAAAAGATCAATCAAGATGAAATTTACCGAGGTGCAGACCTAGCCAGATCGCTTTCCCATCCTCAAAACTTGTTAATACAGTTGGTTTCATCAAAATCGGTGGAGCCGTTTTCAAAATAGAACTAAGATACAAATATTTAAACAAACAATTTTTGAAATTATTGGATAAAAAATACACAAGGAGAAACAAAGAGGTGGTCCTCCTTGTGAATCAACAACTCTGCTACTCTCGGCAAAACAAAAACTTTTCAATTGGATAAAAAATACTTGGTAGGTTTCACATTAAAATATAAAAATAAAACGAATTTATTTTTATATCTTAATGTGAAACCTACCAAGTATTTTTTATCCAATAATTTTAAAAAATGTTTCACCAAGTACCAACACCAAATTCCTTAAAAACAATTTTTACTCGTTTAATAAGAGTAGATTTTGATAATATAATGTATTAATAAACAAAACTTGATTGAGTCGACATCCAATTTCCCTGCATAGCTATTTTTCATAAAAAATTAATGTTGTTAATTTTATTACATAAATGTAGTTATCGAGTTTCCGGATAAATATATTACCAATCGAGAGTAAAATATGGATATAAAATGCCAAAGTTGGGTCGCCATCTTTTTTCCCTGCATAAGTCCAGGTAGACAGGGTATCAACAGGTAACTTCGAACTATTATTTTGTAGTTATAGAGTTTCCTTTATTGTTATATATGAACATGTAGATAATTAAAAAAACAAAATAAAATAAATAAATGAATAAAAATAAATAAATCTAATAAATGAGATAAAATAGATATGCAGGGAAATTGGATGTCGACCCTATCAAGTTTTGTTTATTAAAACATTATATTATCAAAATATTAATTTCATCAGGAAACTCGATAATTGAAGGTCGACTCAAGTCGGGATCTTGTGCTATAATAATATGCATATTTTTGAAATAATGAATTTTTGTTAAACCATACCAATTAGTATTTTGTTTGTCATTCTGTGCTGGCCCGCGTCGTGATTTGGAAATTGAAATTGGCCCGTTGATAAAAGAAGTTGCCCACCCCTGTTCTACTTCGACCCATTTCTGAACTTTCTTTCCATCCTTTTTCTTCTTTTCACAAAACAAGAGTCCACTCCGGAATGGTTGAACGTTCTAGCATCAATATAATTGAAAGTTCCATGTGTACCCGCATATTCCTAAATCAAATGCTTCGCAAATAACTACGATTCCGATTCAACTCTTAAATTTCTTCAAAATGTTTTTACTTTATCCAATGCGAAGCATGGGTAAAGCATTGTAATTGGTCTCGCGGCAAGCGCGTCTTCAAAGGGTCCTCAGGTAAAGATTACGGAACCCATGGACTCAATCAAAGTCACAAATTGTTGCATTTAATTAGATTTAATTTTAGCACGAGACGGTTTTGTTAAAAATTACATGGGATCTCGTCGAGAGGCCGGATGGATGGATGGATGTACTCAAGCTTGAGTTGTTTACCATAAAAGAATTTAGTCTTTTTGATTTTAAGTCGATTCTTCCAGGTTTTCAGTAGAGGTTGCCATTAATAGTCAAAACATCAAAAATGGATGCAATAAGTTTATTCTTCTAGAATTAGATAAGAATCGATTGTTATTTTTGATATTAAGTCGATTCCTCCTTCTCTTCAGCAATGGTTACCAATAATAATCGAAACGTCAAAAATTCAATGTAGAATTGTTATTCCTCGAGTATTAGATGCGAATCGATGGCTATTTTTGATTTTAAGTATATTCCTCCTTGTCTTCAGCAATGGTTACCAATAATAACCGAAACGTTTGAAATCCAATGTAGAATGCTTATTCCTCGAGTATTTTATGAGAATCAAACACTATTTTTGAATTTAAGTCAACATAGACTGAAAATAGCAAGTGATATCGAATTACGGTAATAATAAAGGAATATACATATTAATATTTCAAATGGCTTTGGATAAAATTTAGCAACGATCCGTTCCAGTTTATTTTCTATGACGCACGATTAGAGATATTGTAGTTTTTCTTCCTCATCCTAAAAAAAATTATTTTCCTGCTTGTCAAGTAATTTTTCCGAACAACAAAAATCATTTTTCTTGTAAAGCTTTTTTCTTGTCAAACCAAAAATATATTTATTCATTTATAAAAATCTCTTCCATTAATTGGAATCCGTTATCACGTTGCAATTGATATGGCCACTAATATTGATTGCTGCCTAGCTGTTTTCAATCATCGAATTATCACAATCACTACAGACAAAGAGGCAGCCAGCCTTTTTGCGGTCGTCTCCTGCTCACTCTATTGATTGAATGGTGGTTTATTTTTTTCCTCCGCCCCCCCCCTCCCTCTAAAGACCCCCCCCCAATCGCGCCTCCTCATTCCGAGCTTTATCGATTAGATTTGATTGAAAATGAACGATTTTAATTTGTCGGGTTAATTTCCTTTTGCCAATGCCAATTTACCTTCCAAGTTTCTATTTTTAGAATTAAATTCAATAGATTCAAACGATGCTTCCTTTAACTTAAGTTTTGAAATAGAATTGAATATTGAAAAGATTTTCTTTTGCCGGAGTAGCAGAGTTGTTGATTCATAAAGAGAAATCAATGAGGTTGACCTCTGCTTAAAACAAATAAACATAAACTTATATATTATATATCAAATATAAATATGTATATATAGATAATTTATTTGTTTGAGATTATAGATTCGAAGATTTGACTTTCATCATCAGTCTTTTAATTATAAATATTTTATCTGTTTTCTCATGGGTTCAATTAGTCGATTGGATATAGAAAAATAATGTATAATCATTTATTTATTTGTTTGTCATAAAATAATGCTCTGAGGTGGATACCTCGCAGAACAGAAATAAAAAGAATACAGAAATAGTTTTAAATGAGTAAGTCTCTCTCAAATTGTAATCAATACAAGGCCAACACTTCCCAACCCAGAGTCAGCACCAGCAGGCAAATCAACCAGTGACACAGTCCCCCCCCCCCCCCCGAGTGAGCGATGGAAAGATGATGAAGAAATTGTTCATTTGCATCAAACAGAGGACAATATCCTTGGTTTTTTAAGATTTGAATATATTCAATAATTAATTTGACTAGACCCAGGGGTCGGCAAACTTTTTAGACTGAAGAGTCAAACTTGTCCCTCACAATAATATTAATATAAAAATTATTTGAGATCCGTAAATATACCATAGGTATTTTTTACAGGTAAGGAAAATAAAGTAATTTTAAAATATGTAATAATATATCCTGACGAAGAAAAAAATCACACGACAAATTGCTTGAATTAATTGATTTAAATGAGTTTGAGCAATGAGCTTGCATTTCCTTAGAGCTTAGAAAGTTCCTAATTGCCTGGTTAAAGTAACTATTAGTTTATTATTTAAGATACGACTCTAAGTTGGCCTTAGTAATTTACATTTAATGAAATTAATGTTAGAAAACTCTTGATAATATAAATAATATGTTAAACCGAATATAGTGAAAACATTAAAATGCCATTTTTTTCAAAAAATTTTCTTATACTTGAAACTACGATAGTTTTTAAGGATTTTAAGGGGATGAACTTTGGTGCCTTCCGAAAGTACAGATATGCTAAGTTTGTGCACGGGGTTCTCTTGGGTCGTGCTCCTGACTATCTCAGTCGGACGCTGGCCTGTGGTCCGTCAATACGTGAGCGCGCGCTGGTCTGTCCACCACATAGAAGCAGAATGATGGCGGACTCATTTGAGGTTACGGCGACCAAGGTCTGGAACTCACTGCCACTCAACGTAAGGAAGATTGGGGGTCCTGAAGCATTCTAGGAAGAACTTCGCAAGCACCTAGCTTGATATTTTATTTCTATTTTTTGTTTTTGTATCCTATATGTTGGCATTATTATTTTTTTACTCTCCTTCTATATATATTGTATTTTTAATATTTATGTTTCATTTAATTATTATGTATCATATGTCTTACTTTTTGAATTTTTCTTGCTTTTATATTTGTTTTTCCGTTTTTGTTTTATATTATATTAATACTTATGTAATTGAATTGGCCGAAAATTGTACACTAAAGGGGCTAGATGCCCCTACAGATACAATGTTTTTAAAAATAAATAAATAAATAAATAAATACATTTGAAAATTAATGATTTCAAAAATGATAGATATATATAGGTAGGTATATTACATGAGTAAGTGAAATTATAAAATTCTTGAAGGAATGATTAAACCGATATTAATCATATAGATTGAAAATATAATGTGAAAGAATATCGTGGCTTGAAGAACAAACCACCTCGTTTATCGCTCGAGAGGAACAAAGGAAAATGTTATAAATTTACGAGATAAGGGCTAGACGTCTTGAGAAGTGGCGGCTTCTAGAGATTGTGACATATTCTGCTACTTCTTTTCACTTTATTACTTGGGGGATTTTCTTTTTTGGATTATAAGCTTTCTTTTTATCTTTTTAAAGAGGTTAGTGAATTGTTTTCTTATTATCTTTTCCTCATCTCGGCCAATTGGAACTATTTGGATTAGAACTTGATTGGACTGTTTTCTTATCTATTCCAAAAACCACTGAGAGATGGGTGGTGAAGCTAGAGTTACAAACATTCAAAATCAGTTTTTTAAGATCCTATGTTAAAAAATTAAAAATAAAAATAAAATGAATCGATCATTTCAAAAACTACCTATAAGTAACACAATCAGAACTTTTCAGGAATCAATAAAAACTGTTTAATTCACAAGTAAACGAATTTTCAAGTAATTTTTCGGGCTGAATAAAGTGTTTGGACTTAAAAGTTTATGAATATCCAATAATCTTTATAAATAAATAATAAATTTAATCAAAAAACAGAAAAACCGTTCTTGATTTATGTTGTTTTAGCAAGAAACAGGGTCCTAATCTGGTATTAAATTTGAACATAGTAATCAAAGTTTGAATCAAATTAATGAAGATAACACTTAAACAGTTTGTGAATACGAATAATCTTTATAAATTAATAATAAGTTAAAAAAAATGGATAAAAATACTTGGTAGGTTTCACATTAAGATATAAAAAAATAAAACGAATTTATTTTTGGAGAATCTTTAATCTCGATATATATATTTCGGGTGACTAACCCATCTTCAGGAGAAAAATAAAGTAACTGACCTCGATAAGTCGAAATTGAATACAAGTCAATGGTAAAATTTATTTTTTAAGATAACAAAAGGGTAAATATTTAAAATTAGTGGAGGGAGAAAAGGTAGGAAGTCTACTTTTATTTAATTTTGAATGACCTTTTGAGAAATGAGGTGAGGATACTTTCACAGACACAGTGATTCCATTTTCGTCTAACCACCCTACTAACACTAAATTTGCCGCTTTTTATTCGATGATCTACAGACTTATTTCGATACCAATGGACACTTCAGATTTTAACAATGAACTAAATATAATTTATAATATAGCTGTGAATAATGGCTACAACAAACTGATAATTAATAAAATTTACAAAAAAATTAATCAAAAAATAAGTATCTCTCACACACACTCACTAAATTCCGGAACTGATAAAATATTTAAAAGACTCCCCTTCATTTCGAACCATGTTACAAACCCTATAACTTCAACTCTTAGAACGTCTGGTATAACTCCTGCTTTATTTAATAAAAACACTTTAGGTTCACAGCTAATTAATAATAAATTAGACAAAATTGATAAATTAGATAAATCAGGGGTATATAAATTGACTTGTGATAATTGCGACGCAATCTATTATACATAGGACAAACTTAAAATTAAACAAAAGTAGACTTCCTACCTTTTCTCCCTCCATTAATTTTAAATATTTACCCTTTGTTATCTTAAAAATAATTTTACCATTGACTTGTATTCAATTTCGACTTATCCAGGTCAGTTACTTTCTGTTTCTCCTGAAGATGAGTTAGTCACCCGAAATATATATATCGAGATTAAAGATTCTCCAAAAATAAATTCGTTTTATTTTTATATCTTAATGTGAAACCTACCAAGTATTTTTATCCAATAATTTTAAAAAATGTTTCACCAAGTACCAACACCAAATTCCTTAAAAACTATTAAAAAAAATGGATACACTATTCTTGACTTATGTTGTTTTAGCAAGAAACAGGGTTAGAAGGTATTAAATTTGAACATAACAATCATATTATGACTTGTGTCGTTTAAGCAATGAACGACGACTTCGTAGTACTGTTTGAAGAGGAAGTAATGTACTGAAGTGCATGGTATTTACTCAGATTATGGGTTTACCTTTAAGAAATTGTTCGCGACAAAAAAAGCATGTTTGGGAAATCTTGACTTATGATGTTTTTAAAATGACCGATTCAAATAAAAACTGGACTTTTAAAAAAGACGGCCTAAGGCACCTCGTTTGAAAAAGAGAAAAAACTCGCTTACGAGTTCAATATTTGCCATTTGAATATTGATTTATTTGAATTTATTGAAAGAAAGAAAAGCCTAGGGAGAGTCGGATTCCATACCGATGGTTCCATACCCATAACCCCCCAAATATTTGAAATATCAAACCTGTTTTTATTTTTGGGTTATGAGTATATAATTAGTGAATTTGCGGAATATTTCCATAATTTTAAGTTAAGCCATTTCTAAACGCCTTTAGGTACAAAAAACCTCAACTTTGGTGCTCTATCACACACTATATTTAGTATTTAGAGAGATACCTTACATTCTATGATCACATAATTTATATTTTTGAGTCCATATTGACTCCATATAAAATTCTACCACCCTCAAAATAATCATTCGATGAAAATTTTATTACAAATTTTGAATTGTAGACAAAAGAATACGTACCTATATATAGTATAACTTGTAAATTTCAGGCTTGTATCCACGAATAAATAGACGGACAGACACCCATCGAAGTGATACTATTAGTATTCCGTTTGACTTTTTAAACGGGATCCTAAAAAAGTAAACGATTAAAAAAACACGAACTTTTGTTTTCAAGTTAATCCTAGATGTTTATGGATGATTTTATTACATCTGAGAAGGGTTGTATTCACCCCCTCGAGACCCGAGTGCCAAAAAACTGTAATTCAGGGATAAAATTTCAATGCTAGGCGTCACATTAGGGTTTGACCTTTCTTGGAATGACCATATCTCAAACCGCTGCTAAAGCTGCCATGTGCAAGCTTGGTCTCCTATTTAGGTCCAGGTGCTATTTTACACCCAGTCAACTTATTACACTTCCGCCTACCTGATGTAATGGTCAGCATAACTGGCTGACAACCCGGAGGTCTCGGGTTCGATTCCCGGCTATACCCAGACATTTTTTCTGCAAGTATAGGGTCTGGTAATAAAAATTAAGTGGGAGATAAATTTAACCTAATTTATCGCGCGGAGAATTTACCACTGCTCGAAGCCCCTAAAAACGTAGTAAATTGGACTATATCTAACTTTCTGAGATTTGGCTCGTGATCCCGGCTTCTTTTCCTTCTACTCTGTTCTTTTCACGATGGAGGGGCCAGCCCATACAGACCTTTAGGGGATGGACCTTCTGGTGTATCTCCTTCTCACATCAATACCATTAAAAAAAAGGCTCAAATTCGTCCCTATCTCGAATACAGCTCTCATCTGTGGAGAGGGGCCTCCAAGCATTCTCTTGCCACAATGGATGCAATTCAGAAGCGAGCAATTAAACTAATAGGAGACCCGGCTCTAATTAACTCACTCGACTCCCTGGCTTACCGAAGAACCGTTTCTCCCCTTTCCCTGTACTGCAGATACTATCATGGTGTCTGGTCAGTCGAGCTGAAATCAATTATCCCCCCTAAAGCTCTCTTTACGAGAAACATGCGGTTTTCGAACGCTCAGCACCCCTTCGCTCTCAAATTAGTTAAAAATCGAACAAGCTCTTTCGTTAACTCTTTTATTCCTATGACCTCTTGAGACTGGAACTCGCTCCTAGCCACCGTCTTCCCCGTAACATAACCTGTTTAAGACCCGTATCCACGGATACCTTCGACCTCTACCCAGGCCATAAAATTCCTTCTTCTTCTTCTTCTTCTTTTCACGATGGAGGGGCCAACACAGAACTTTAGGGATGCACCTTTTTGCTGTAACTCCTTCTCTCATCATTTTCATTAAAAAAAAAAACAATTCCTACCATTGGCTAACCTATGAGGGGATTCATCTAAAGTATATTATCAATCTTTATTTAAACTATGTATTTGGCACGGCTATATATTTACATTTAGAATCCCTAAAGTTTGAAATAATCTAAAGAAAATTTTGAAAATTTTTTCAGAAACTTTATTTAAAATGTTTAACCAAGAACCCAGACCATTCTCTCTTAACAAAATTTAAAATAATCTTTGAGGTAAATATTTAGCGTGTTAGATGGTTCCATCCCAAAAATTGTAACCCATTTTCTCAGATTGGTTTTTGGCACTCGGGTTCAATTCTCAAGTAGGTGAATACAACCCTTCTCAGTTGTAATAAAAATTATAAATAACAGCTAGGATTTAGTATCATACAAAACAATTTCTCGTGATTTCTTCAGAAATTTTAAATCTGCTATCATCCAGCAATTTGAAATTTTATACAAGATATTTTTATTAAACGAGACATTTTTTTCTCTTAAAATCTAAAACGAAAATATTTTTTTTTATTTCTACTAGTATATCTTTTTTGCATACATTTTTAAACGTATTTCCCTGTTGGAAACCTTTGTTTCAGAGATGAAATTATATCAACCAACCTTTAGATTTAAACTGAAAAAAGCGACATGAAATAAAAGAAACCTGTGTGTGCATCACATGACTTTCACTTACAACCTCTACTTTGAAGCCATTCTAACAATTTTCCCCTTTCTCTGATGCGAACAAACTCAGTTTTTCTGCCTTGAGGGCATACTCTCACTTAAAATTCACGGAGTGAATTTAACTTTTGTTGTTTTGGAGATAAAAGACTTCAAAAAAAAACTTCACTTACCATATATGCTTCGCAATGTACGTCAAAGAAAAATCAGTGACATCAAGTTCCTATTATAAGGGAAACTGTCTAAAAAGAATATACATTTTCAAAAAAATTTCAGAAAGCATAAATTGATTAATTAAGATATTTAAGACTTTTTCTCCCATGAGTCTTGGAACGAGTTAGATCCAAAACTGTTTAGGCACCATGAACTGACACCCTGGTTCATAAATCTCACCTTCACTCATACTGTAAACACCAGAAACCGCTTGGCTTGAATAAGCATTGCGTTTTCATTACTGTCAAAATAATATTCAAAACGTATGACAACGTCTAAAATATTCAAAGTGGTAACTTTGTGTATTCTGATGGGAATATCTAATCAAAAATCCCTCATTTAGGTTGTTTCATCTGGAAATATTCAAATAATTCAACCCCACACCGACTTGACAAGAGGCAAAATGAAAACTTAATATAATTAATACTAATATAAAGTCAGTCTTCTTTTAATTTATTTAAATATAATATTTTTCATTATTCTATTTAATCTTATCTCCCATTATTTGAAACTATAATAATCAAATCAAATTAATTTTTAATTGTCTTTACATGAAGTCTCACTGTGATTCCGTCCCAGGGCTTGATTTTAAAACTTTGGGTGATGTGATTAATTGGGAGGTTTTTGAATATAATATAATCAGTATAAATGTCGAAAAATTTAACAGAATTATAATATTTCCATTCGTCTTGGCTTTCTATTTGTGAAATCCTTGATAATTTCGTGTAGGTATATTTATACGTTTAATTGATATGATTTTGTTTTGCCGAGAGTAGCAGAGTTGTTAACTCATAAAGAAAAATCAATGAGGTTGTCCTATGCTTAATCCAAATAAACTTATAGATGCAGATATAAACCAAATGTAAATATATATATATATAATGTGTAATAGAAATTTTTAAAAACAATCTTAAGAACGTTTTTTTATCTCTCTATATACTATTAGATTAAACTAAATATTATTTAAAAGTAAAACTTTATTTTTTAATAAAATTCCGAAAATGAAACGTAAGAGGGGATCCTTTGTATCACTTCAGGATTTTATGAGTAGCTCATAAATTTAATTTTTGGAGAGATATAAAAATAATTATTATATTCGAGCTCTGTATATAATATAATATTAGAATAAATTAAAATTTCTTTAAAAGTAAAACTTTATTTTCTAAAAAAATCCGAAAATGAGAGGCAAGGGGGGACCCTTTTTATCACTTCACCATTTTTGGAGTGGTTCATAAATTTAATTTTAGGAGGGATATAAAAATAAATATTATATTGAGCTCTGTGTATAAGTAATATAATTTCTTTAAAAGTAAAACTTTATGCTATGCAATTTCTTTTATTGGCCAATCTTATATTGAAAAAACATTGGCATTTTTTAAGATATTAAATATTAACTAGTTATAAATAAAAAGTTTATACTAAATTAATCTCAAATTATGAGATATATCATTAAAAAAAATGGACTTACACCACTTTCAAAATAAACGGTTCATATATCTATTTGCATCAAACGAGGAGAACCTTATTGATTTATTTTTAGATATCTATATGGTCTAATATATATTTTTGCTAATTCTGTTAACCTTTCTTGGCTCATATTCAAGCGCATGTTTTTATCAGTTTTAATCTAGAAAGCGACCTTTCTGCTCTTGTTACTGTGACTCGGATACCTAGTTAGCGAAATTCGTAATCCTATGGTGATGTTAGGACATAATATGACTGTCAAATTATAAATTTTCACCACATCATTAATTTTTTCTAAGATTCTTCCAAAAATTAAGTGACTTATGTAGAATTTAATTTTATGAATTAAAGGGTTTATTTAGTCACATAAAATAAATAAATAGGGAAATTTTTGTCAATTAACTTAGTGAATCTATCAAATAAATATTGTTAATTGTCTAAAATTACTATATTTATTTATATTATGTGACTAAATAAACCCTCTAATTTATAAAATTAAAATCATTAATTTTTATTTATTTTTTTTTTTTAAAGACTGACTTGATATAATTTCTTCACGTAAATCATCGGAATCAATTTGCGATGAATTATTCACAGAAAGTTTTTCCTCCAAACGATTACAGCTGGTGCTTATATGGCTTTGATCTTGGTCTCAGTTTAAATAAAAAATTAAACACGTGAATATTTAACAAATTAAATCTTTCGCCCACAGAGAATAACGCTTGATCCAAAATGTAAAACATACATTAACTTTAAAAAAGATTTTAGGATCATTTAAAGTCTGGTCTTCGTATTCACTTTTTGGAGTTTTACGATGTCTTAGGGGTCTGAAAATGAAAAAACAGTCTCGATACCTCATCGTCATTATTGAGAATTTTTTCAAAACTTTGGTCAATTCTAATTTCTATAAAAAAAGCATCTAAATATTCGTATTGATGGACTGTTGAATTTTGCCCACAAAGTTAATACTTGATCCCATACATTTTAGTGAACAAATTAATAAATAAACACTACTTATCGATTCTCGAATATGATGAATGTGATATTTTCAATAAATGTTTAATTTCCCTGAGCCTGAGGGGCGCCGCAACCTTTTAACTCCTTTCAAGTGCCCCTGTTGAACATCGCTTCGGGGGTAACGGTAACGTGGGCTCATCATGGGTTGATGGAAAGCAACAAGAGTCAAGTAGTTCAGGGGTTGGCGCTAACGGTGGGGCTAGGGGTGTATTTTACAGTCCTGCAGGTTTACGAGTACGTGGAAGCGCCCTTTTCATTTGCTGATTCGGCTTACGGAAGAATATTCTTTGTGGCAACGAGGAGGGGCCCCTCGAAGTATGCCCAGCAAACTTCGCACACAGAGCGGCACGGACTTGCCCACCGCATAATTTGCCAAATTTTTCTGGAGAATTCGCGATGCATTTTAGAAGATTTTTCTTTACCTCTTTAAAATTTTAAATCTAAAAAATACTACTAGCATCGAGGGGTGAACCGCGACCTAATATGCTGTACACCTACTTCCAAGTAATTCCAAATATTTCCAAGCACTTCCAAATATTTCCAAGTACTTCCAAAATACTTCCAATCGCGGATCACCCCTCGACTAGCATGGGCTATGTGTCTTAAAAGTAACCTTCATGCAAAATTCTAAGTTCTTTTTTCCACTAGTTAAGGAGAATTCATAAGGAATCTATAAATGAGTGATATTTTGATTTTGTAATTAGGTACAGATGTTATTTGGGATAAAACTATGAATTGCTAAGCCATTTATAATTGCAATATCTCTTGCTACTCAAACACCTTGAATTGAATAACCACATAATATCAAAGGAAAAAGTGAAGATTCTCCCAAGACACGGTTAGCCGACTACACAGCATTATTTGAGTGATTTGTCAAACTTTTTCTAGAGAAATCGCGATGAATTTTAGAAGATTGTTCTTTACGTCTTTAAAATTTAAAATAAAAAAAAGAAAAACAAATTGTGAGGATCTGTTTGTCCTAAAAGTAACCTTCATGCAAAATTCTAAGTTCTTTATTCCACTAGTTAAGGAGAATTCGGAAGGAATCTATAAATGAGTGATATTTTGATTTAATAATTAGGTACAGGTGACATTTGGGATAAAATTAGGGATTGCAAAGCCAGTGGTTCAAAAGCTACTCAAACACCCTGAATTCAACAATAATATTCAAGAAAAAAGTGAAGACTTTTCAAGACACGGTTAGCCCACCGCACTATTTGATTGGTTTGCCAAATTTTTTCTAGAGAAATCGCGATGCATTTTAAAAGATTTTTCTTTGTTTTCCTCTTAAAAATTTAAAGTCTAAAAAAATCTTTACTATAAAAGTATATTGTATTATTGCCGAATTCAAAATACTTTCTTTCATTAGTTAAGGAGAATTTGTGAGGAATCTATAAATAAATTATATTTTTCATAAAGAGAAATTAATGAGGTTGTCCTCTGCTTGATGCAAATAAGCATATAAGTGATAATTTGATTTTATAATTTACACTAAATTTTGCTCAGAATTTCCTTCACTGACCTTACAAAACCCCGAAAAATGGAGGAATAAGCCTCCGAAACGTCGGTTTATCAATAAAAAGATAGTTTAAATTATCTACTTTTTTGAATTTTGGACTTCCTCATCAATATCCCTCTGTATAGATAATATTTGAGATAAAAATAGGGATTGCTGAGCCAGTGGTGCAGGGGGTACTCAAACACCCTTTCACCCCATTGTCTCGATATAACATTTTGCATCTATTCTATTTAATTTAATTTGTCATCGTTTGAGTCGGTTATTTATTAAACAAATTGTTTGTGTGTATCAATTATTTCGACTTTGCTTTCAAATGCAACAGTAATGGTAAACAGGCGGGTCACTTTGTAATTATTCTATTCATTTATTTATATAGAGGCTAGCTAAGATATGAAATTAATATTGCCTTCACCGGCAAAGGTGGAGGCGGAGTGGCGGGCTCTTTGTTCTTTGTTTGACGCCATAAATGATCTCCACCGCATTATCAGACTATACGGAATATATATATTTCATTCTATTCATTTTGCAGCCTGGGAGAAACATTTTGCGGCTATGAGAGATTTGCAGATAAAAGGACAATATATTGTTAACGATTAATTTGAATTTTATGCCAAGCATTTTATTAATTAAATTGAAGGGAAATGTGAAAACGCTTGGCAAATTTGGAAGATGGTCATTAGATGAGTGAACTAGCGCACCCAACTACATCTTTTCCAATTTTTTTCAGAAAAATAATTTTTATAAAAAAATAAAACCGACTTCAAAAAAATTAAATGCAACAAATAAAATAATAAAACTCAAAAATAAAATAAAATGCACTAAAAGGTATAAAATAATTATCTAATTTAGTTACAACTAAACGATGAAATATTTACATGAAATTACTTTTTGAAGTCGGTTCCAAACATATATATTTTATGAATCAAACTCGACGGATTTTAGTGAGTACGATTGGCGGGTACGCTCGCTTATATAGTTTGTTTAGCACCGACTTCAAAAAGTGATTTCATGTAAATATTTCGTCGTTTAGTTGTAACTAAATTAGATAATTATTTTATACCTTTTAGTGCATTTTATTTTATTTTTGAGTTTTATTATTTTATTTCTTGCATTTAATTTTTTTGAAGTCGGTTTTATTTTTTTTATAAAAATTATTTTTATTTTTCTCTTTTTAGTGATGTTATTAATAGTGACTTAATTGCAAGCATCTCGTAAGAGAAAGGGTCGGGCGAATGAATCAGAAAATGATAATAAAATTAAATTCATAAATATAGAAATTCTCTAGAAACGTTTACGGGTTTAAAATGAACGTTTTAAGATTGATTTTTTCATAAAAGATTTTATTTATTATAATTTCGATTATTTGCTCATAAGAATTGGATATTTTCGTTAATTCGTCATTGATCATATCATCAGAACTTGACCAAATTAATATGGGATCACCACTAAGGTACCCTCTTTCCAATATAAAAAGAATCTTTGAAATCGGTTCATAAACAAAGAAGTTATGCCTAAAAAACATAGCAAAAAAGGTCCAATACCAACGAAAAAAAACGGGACCAATCGGAAACTATACTGAACCCAATGCAAAAAAAATCATCAAAATCGGTTCACAATTGGCGAAGATATCAGGTAACATAGACAGAAAAAAAATCAGTCGAATAGAGAACCTCTTCCTTTTTTGAAGTCGCTTAATAAAAACTAATTGTATTTCAGAAAAAAGAAATTTAGAATATTAGAAAATTACTATTTTATTTCAGAAAATGTCAATCGAATTTTAAAAAATAAACATAAAACACGGCAGATTATTTAACAGGGAAAGTCATGTGATATGCACTAGACAGTTCTCCTTGAATTATATATGTTTATTTTCTGAATTACAACTGAGATATGCAATTGAGATTTTTGGAAAATTAGTGAGATTTTCGGAAATTAAATTGAGATTTCTGAAATATGACTGTGATTTTCTAATATTCAATTGAGAATTCTGAAATACTCTTGGAAAAGGTGTAGACTGTTAGACTGTTGATAAAAATATAATATCCCCAGATTTACACTGAAAATATCTGGTAGGCTCCCAGAAAATTATTGAGAATTTCTTCAGACTCACGTTAATTGTATTGTGTGTTCAGTAGGGTGGTCTTTATTTTGACTATTTTCGAAGAGGCTCATATGGTTCGAAATAAATAAAAAAAATATCACCCAAGTTTCAAGTATCTATCTAAATTTTAACCTTTCCCGCATGCAAGTTTCCCATCAAAATAACATGGGGGTTTTGGCATTGAATGATCAATTTTTTATTCCGGCCAGAGTAATGGTTCAACAAATTTGAAATTCTGTAGGCTTTATCCTTATAATAGAAGCTATCAGAATTTTTACAGATTTTTAGCTATTATAATTTTGGAGTTACAGCTAGATAAAATACTGCTATATCATAGTGTTAGTAAGTTATAGACTCCAAAATTTTAATAGCTAAAAATTTGTAAAAATTCGAGGGATAGCTACTATTATTAGGATAAAACCTACAGATTACCATTACTTTGGCCGGAATAAAAAATTGATCGTTCAATGCAAAAAACTCCATGTTATTTAGATGGGAAACTTGCATCGCTGTGCGGCTCAGGTTTAAAATTGAGATAGAGACTTGAAACTTGGGGGATATTTTTTTCATTTATTTCGAACCATATTATGAGCCTCTATCAGCTTAAAATTTCGAAAATACCCAAAATAATGACCACTCTAGAGTTAGGCCTGTTTCACACATATGCGGTTTCATTCGGTCCGTTTTAGGTGCAAACGACTTCAAACATACATTGTTCTCATACGGATCATATTAGGTTTTTTCGTACACTCAGTAGTGATCATGGAGAGAAAGCAAGTTTTTGCCATGTAGTATCTCTTTAGAAAAATTAAAAAAACGAAGGTGGAATAATAGAATTCATTGGGAGCATTCTCTCATCACTTTACGGCAGGATTTTGGAGCATTCTACACCATTTTCCCGGAGCTAAGAGAACATGAAGACAAATTTTTTAATTACTTTAGGTTTAGGATGTCAATGAAATCATTTGATGAATTACACGTGAAGCTAAAAGACCGTCTTCAACGTCAAGTTACATTTATGAGGGAATGTATTCAACTGATTCTGATGGCCGTAACCGCTCATTTGATCAGAAAAACCGCGACAAAACTTTCAAAAAATACTAATCATCCACTCGTTATCAGGTTAAAACAGAAACTGTGTGTGAACGCGTTGATTGCTTTCTGTTCTCTGGACACGTGTTTGAACCTAATAGAAACCTGATGAAATCTGTTCGTTTCGAGTGGATATTCGATGCTCTACGGTTTCTATTAGGTACCGAATAGAAACTGAAATACCGTTTCACACTTATCGGAATCGACCGAAAAAGAAACGAAACGAACCGAACTGAATGGAACCGAATATGTGTGAAACGGGCCTTATACCATAGAGACACGAAGAAGTCCTCAACAAACTGACGATACGTCACTTCGCGTTGATTGCTTTCTGTTCCCTGAACACGTGTTTGAACCTAATAGAAACCTGATGAAACTTTTCGTGTCGAGTGGGTATTCGGTGCTCTACGGTTTCTATTAGGTACCGAATAAAAACTGAAACACCCTTTCACACTTATCGGAATCGACCGAGAAATAACCGAAAACGCACCGAACCGAATGGAACCGAATATGTGTGAAACGGGCCTTATAGAGACACGAAGAAGTTCACAACAAACTGACGATACGTCACTTAGCTAATTAAAAAGTGTTTTCATTAACCACTCTCCTTCTTCTCGATAATCTACATAAATAAATTGTGAATTTTGTAGTAGAATTATATTAGAATAAAAAATATCAATTTATTTTCATCTTTATAGCATTAGGAATAGGAATAGTAAAGCTCTCGTTATTGCCAGAGCAGAAGAGAACCGTTGCGCATGATTTGGCCCATTTACTTTCTTTTCTATTTCCTTCGAAATGGCTGCCCTGTTAATGGCCAGCCCATTACCCTTACAATTTCGTATTTTATGAATTGTTTGCTCCCTTCTATTTATGATTCTCCACGACTTGAAGAGAATACATTACCTTGTTTAACGTGGGGCGTTTTTTCTCTCTACTTTTTTCCAGGATTTATATACATATTATTATTATTTTATTTTTTATAAATTGCATCTCTAAATCTACTTAAAACCTGAGGTGGGTGGATTATCAGAGTAAATAAAACCGCACCTTTACAAACATTAAAGAATCAAACTTTAAAATTAAAATGTTAACATAAGTAGAAATTCTAGGTCTTTATTTATTTTTATTTAATACATTTTAAAAATTGTTTCTTATTTGAAATACTAAAAACCAGAAAGCTTCAAATTAATCAATAAATTTAAATTTTAACGGACTTCAAAAACTGGAAGAGGTTATAAATTCGATAAATAAATACAACACAATACAAAACAAGTGATTGAATAAATAAAAATCACTTTGCAATATGAAAATTGATAAAGTTAATTAGTAAAACACCCCTATGTTCTCCATACTTTAATCATACAAAATGTCTATGATACCGATGCGTGAACCGCGATCTAATATCGTGTACACCTACTTTCACTTCCATTTTTATTTCCAAATAGAATACAATAGAGGCAATATCTAATGAATTCCAAAATAATTCCACATAATTCCAAGGACGTGTACACCTAATTTCACTCCTCGAGGAAACCTATAGTATTTCTTAAAAGGTGAAATTATATGAAATTTAAAAACATTTTATAGCAGAGTTGTTGATTGTTAAGCCTAGTTTACACAGGCTTAGTACTTGCCATTAGTACTATTCCATTTACTAAGCACTTAGCAGACTAACTGGTTACTAGTGGTTCACACGACTCTACTAACTTCTAACCAATGTAATTAGTGTATTTTAATATGAGAGAATGGTGTGGGTTTTTGGTGAAACATGTTTTAAATAAAGTTATTTAATTAACGTATTGTGAAAGTTGCAAGATGACAATTCGAATTGTCAAACATCGCATTTTTAATAATTATTTGAACATTATTTTTAACATCGTTAATAGAAGAGCTTGAAGAGAAATTGAAAAATGAAAACGCGTGTGGGCAAGGAATTTTTATTGTTTTTTCTGCTGCCCCTTTTCGGACATTTCAATGAATCTACAAACAAATTTTCTTGAATGAATTTATTACTCATTTGTCACATCACCTATCACAAATTTACAATTAATTTAAAAAAATTTATTTCACAAATCTATAAGGCCCCCTTCTCTAGGCAATTAATTCCCTGGAGTAGCCACCTAGCAACGGAAGCTTGCCGAGTATCGTCAATTTGAGTTGCCTGTGCGAAGTTCAATTTTAAATTATTATTGAATGTTTGATTAAATTTGATTTACTTTACAAATAACAAAAAGAAAAATCTAACTAATAATGATCATATTACATAATTATTTCTATTCACTCGCACTTGCACACTCTACTAATACTAACCACTTATATTGTGTTTTACACGACACAGAATTTGTGTGAGTAGTTAGTACTAATGCTTAGTACTAAGCTAGTGTAACTAGCCTTTAAAGAGAAAATCTATATTAAATCTATGAGGTGACCTGTGATTGATGCAAATAAACATACATATACCCAATATAAATATGTAGATAAATAATTGATTTATTTGAAACCACAGGTTAATAAATAATAATAATAATAAATAATAAAGTCTGGATAGGCTCAGTAGAGGTATTCTTAGGAAATTTCGTTGTCGACATCCAAGTTCCTCCGTCACACGGCTGTATTTACAACGTAAAGAAGGAGGAAAGGGGGTTAATCAACATCTTTAACCTATGTAGAACCCAAGAAGAAAACATAAGAAATAAATTCTTATGTTCTGATGATGACCTCATTAAATCTGTCATAAGGGCTGACGAGGGGTATACTCCACTGAATCTGAGCTGTCATGCGTATGTGATTCCAAAAAAGAGCTTAAACCCTGGAAAGAGAATATTCTCCACGGGAAATTCCCAAACCTCTTAGACGAAGATCATATCGACAGGAGTGCTTCTCTACAATGGCTGGCCGATGGCTCTCTCTATCCTGAGACGGAAGGATTCATTATGGCTATCCAAAATAGAATAATAAGAACCAAAAATTATGAGAAGCACATACTGAAGTTAAATGTGACGGATAAGTGTAGGCGATGTGATTGTATGGGTGAGTCCATCGAACATATTATGGCAGGGTGTCCAACACTATCTGAGAATGCCTACCTTGGAAGGCACAATCAAGTGGCCAAATTGATCCACCAACAGCTAGGAATCAAATATGGCTTACTGGATACGAAAACACCTCCCTACTATAAATACCAGCCGGTGCCTGTCGTAGAATCGGGAAAATACATCTTATACTGGGACAGGCCTGTGTTAACTGATAGGACCATCGCTTATAACCGACCCGATATTCTTCTAATAGATTTTAACTCAAGTTCAGGGATACTCATTGATATCGCTGTTCCTCTGACACATAACATCAAAAGGACAGAGGCAGAGAAAAAGAACAAATATGAGGAACTCGCCTGGCAAATTAAAGAGATCTGGAAACTGGATAGGGTCTCCATCTACCCATTAGTGATATCCGTTGAGGGGGTTGTCTCTAACAACTTTAATAAGAACATTGAGAAACTTGGGCTGCCAAACACCATCTTGAAGCATGCACAGAAGGCAACTATATTACAAACCTGCCATATCGTGCGCAAGTTTCTCAATAATTGAAGATTATCCGGAGGATCATGTGGGCCAGAGTGAATTCTCTTTCCACATCGACCGAGCCTAATCCCAAATAAGATCTGAAGGGATAGGTGAAATTTTTTCCAGCGCAAGCTGAGAAAGTGCATTAACTCGGATAATAATACCGACCGATAGCCTGTCTATCCGTTAGTGTACAAGCTGTTTACATCTCTGATTAATAATAGAATCTATGAGCATTGCGATGCAAACAACTTGATCGAGGTAGAACAAAAGGGTTGTATCCGAGGCTCATTAGGCTGTAAGCAGCAACTTACTATCGATGCTATAATTTTAAAACAGGCCCAACTTAAAAAACGCAACCTGCACATCGGGTATATAGATTACTCGAAAGCTTTCGACTCTGTGCCTCATGACTGGCTGATAAGAGTGCTAGAAATCTACAAAATTCCTCTTAATATTATACACTGTTTGCATACAATGATGAAAACATGGAGAACCAATATTCACATCAATAATAACAACATCGGGAATATAAATATTAAAAGAGGAATTTTCCAGGGAGACTCTTTATCCCCAGTATGGTTCTGCTTAGCCTTAAATCCTCTCTCGGTATTGTTGAAGAAAAAAGATATGGGTTATAAGCTTGCGAGAAATGATAGAAGAATAACGCACCTCCTATACATGGACGATCTTAAGGTTTATGCCGACACTAGTCCAAAGCTGAACTCCTTAATAACAACTATAAGAAATTTCAGCGGAGGATATTAACATGGCATTTGGAGTTGATAAATGTTCTATCATAAATATTAAAAAAGGCAAGACGGAATATTTGGGAGAGACTGTGGAGGACATCGTCGAACTTGGGCAGGATAATATGTATAAATACCTAGGGATCCCTCAAAATATGAAGATCAACCATAAACAACTAAAGGAAATGTTCACTGAAAAGTACAGGAAGAGACTAACAAAGATCCTGAACACCAAACTATCAGGAAAAAACATAATTACTGCCATAAATACCTGGGCGGTTCCTGTGCTTACGTACTCCTTCGGAATTGTGAAATGGACCGAAACTGACCTGGACAGTCTGGATAGGCTCAGTAGAGGTATTCTTAGGAAATTTCGTTGTCGACATCCAAGTTCCTCCGTCACACGGCTGTATTTACAACGTAAAGAAGGAGGAAGGGGGTTAATCAACATCTTTAACCTATGTAGAACCCAAGAAGAAAACATAAGAAATAAATTCTTATGTTCTGATGATGACCTCATTAAATCTGTCATAAGGGCTGACGAGGGGTATACTCCACTGAATCTGAGCTGTCATGCGTTTGTGATTCCAAAAAAGAGCTTAAACCCTGGAAAGAGAATATTCTCCACGGGAAATTCCCAAATCTCTTAGACGAAGATCATATCGACAGGAGTGCTTCTCTACAATGGCTGGCCGATGGCTCTCTCTATCCTGAGACGGAAGGATTCATTATGGCTATCCAAAATAGAATAATAAGAACCAAAAATTATGAGAAGCACATACTGAAGTTAAATGTGACGGATAAGTGTAGGCGATGTGATTGTATGGGTGAGTCCATCGAACATATTATGGCAGGGTGTCCAACACTATCTGAGAATGCCTACCTTGGAAGGCACAATCAAGTGGCCAAATTGATCCACCAACAGCTAGGAATCAAATATGGCTTACTGGATACGAAAACACCTCCCTACTATAAATACCAGCCGGTGCCTGTCGTAGAATCGGGAAAATACATCTTATACTGGGACAGGCCTGTGTTAACTGATAGGACCATCGCTTATAACCGACCCGATATTCTTCTAATAGATTTTAACACAAGTTCAGGGATACTCATTGATATCGCTGTTCCTCTGACACATAACATCAAAAGGACAGAGGCAGAGAAAAAGAACAAATATGAGGAACTCGCCTGGCAAATTAAAGAGATCTGGAAACTGGATAGGGTCTCCATCTACCCATTAGTGATATCCGTTGAGGGGGTTGTCTCTAACAACTTTAATAAGAACATTGAGAAACTTGGGCTGCCAAACACCATCTTGAAGCATGCACAGAAGGCAACTATATTACAAACCTGCCATATCGTGCGCAAGTTTCTCAATAATTGAAGATTATCCGGAGGATCATGTGGGCCAGAGTGAATTCTCTTTCCACATCGACCGAGCCTAATCCCAAATAAGATCTGAAGGGATAGGTGAAATTTTTCCAGCGCAAGCTGAGAAAGTGCATTAACTCGGATAATAATAATAAAAATAGTTTCTAAGGTTTGACCTTCAATTTCAGTCTTTTAATTAGAAATATTTTATATGTTATTTCTCATGGGATCAATTACCTGTTTAGATATAGAAAAATTAGTTTAGTTGTTATAGCAAGTTAGCCACATGACAAACGAATATATTTGTATTTGTTTATTTCAAGCTTTTAAATACTAGACATTTATTAATTATTTTTTATAATCAATTTTATTTTATTTATATAGGTATTTAACTTTGACATAGTTTTCATTAAACTTAAATATTAATGAATTAGATGAAGGGGGAGGTATCAGCCAAAGTTGGATGCGCTGGGTTCAATAAAACACACTGAATGAAACGTTTCGGCCCGAATTTATTTGGCCATCTTCAGTTAATTGGGAGTTACTTATAGACAAAATGCGGTACATATATGGGATCGAACCAAACCTTGTCAAAAATAAAAATTGTAGCTTCATGTAAATTTATAACGTGTCTGCACCAAAATGTTCAGAATGAAAGTCAACATGTGGACCGCTTGTACCGCTTTTTGTGTATAGGTAACTCTCAATTAACTGAAGATGGCCAAATAAATTCAGGCCGAAACGTTTCATTCAGGGTGTTTTATTGAACCCAGAGCATCCAACTTTGGGTGATACCTCCTCCTTCATCTAATACAGTTTCATCATAGATACGAACTCTAACAACATTAAATATTAATATATGGGAGGGCTAAATGTTTGGATAATTCATATGAATGGACATTTTTATTAAAATTTTGAAATAAAATCATGTATTAAAAAAAAATCTTTAAAACTGTAATTGAAAAGTTTTTGTTTTGCCGAGAGTAGCAGAGTTGTTGATTCACAAAAGAGAAACAAAGAGGTTGTCCTCTGCTTGATGCAAATAAACATACACACATATATATCGAGATGATATATCTGTATATATATTATTTATTTGTTTGAGACTATAGTTTCGAAGACTTGGTCTTCATCATCAGTCTTTCTTCAATTATAAATGTTTTTAATGGAGTCAATATCCATATGGATATTGACTCCATTAAAAACATTTATAATTGAAGAAAGACTGATGATGAAGACCAAGTCTTCGAAAACTATAGTCTCAAACAAATAAATAATATATATACAGATATATCATCTCGATATATATGTGTGTATGTTTATTTGCATCAAGCAGAGGACAACCTCTTTGTTTCTCTTTGTAAAACTGTAATCTTTGTTTTGATTTAATTAATTTTCAATGTATGTTTCATCCTCAAAAATAGGAAAAAGAAAAGAATAAATAAATTCTAAAAGCAATGACGTTAATTAAATCAGTAAAACCGAGAAATAAAAAGGGCAACATATATTCCAATAGAAGTGAATTGAATCAATTTCTCGCTCCATCAATTGCAATATTCGTTGCTTAAGGCAAAAATTTGCATTGATTTATCGCTATTCGCCAGGCTGCTTGCCATTTTGGTGCCTGGGGCGAAGTCACGTCATTAATACGTCCTCTGATCAACAAAGTGGAATCATTCCCAGTATTCTCTATATACTTGAGTTTACACTGTAGCTATACAAGATACAAGGCGCACTAGTATTATTACCATCAAATTTCCTGGGTAAGCAAGTCCATATTGACTTGCTACATAAAGGATCTTAGAAGGTACAGTGGGTGGCTAAATTATTATACTCAAATGATTTTTATCAAGTAAATTTATTTTATTCAATCTTTTCAAAAAATCTAGTAGTATTCTACTCTAATACCCTTTTTGGACTGGTCTGGCAACTCGCCAGACCTCAACCCGATCGAAAATGTATGGGCGGCCCTAAAAAAAGAAATTTGCAAAGATAAAATAATTACTAACAAAAGGGACTTGATAGAAAATATTATTAAAGTATGGCACAATACACCTGCACTTCAAGAAATAGCAAACAAATGCATTGCCACTATGCCGCAGCGAATACAAAATGTGATTGCTCGAAAGAAAGGATTCACTAAATATTGAATTTGTATTTGTATTATTGAATTTGTATTGTCCTAGTCTAATAAACCTATAAAGATAACAATTGAAACGATATTATGTAGTAAGCTAAACCCTTAAAAACAAATGAAAGATATAATTTTTCAAATAAGTATTATAATTTGGCCACCCACTCTGTAACTATTTCGAATATAAATAAAATTGTGTGCACCAATAATCACTGAGGTTGTTCTCTGCTCGATAGAAATAAACATATACATATATATTATATACTTATATACCTAACAAATATAAAAATTCACCCTTTTATATAGTTAAGAAAAAATAATTTCGAATTCATACAAAAAATTGTATCTTTTGTTTTTTATAAATGAAGATATTTATTATATATTAGGTTGGCAACTAAGATCCCGTCGTTTTTTTTTTAATAAAACATCTTAAAAAAACGGCGGAAACTTAGTTGCCAACCTAATACATAAACCACAACATTCGAAGCCCGTCTACAATGAGATTTTATTATTCAACCGCTATTATTTATACTTGTATTACTCAAAAACATTTTTTCTGAATTCATTAGTGAAATTTTCATCTCAATCAGACGAGTAGTTTCCGATTTAAAGCGTAAAAACGAAACAAACGCCCCCATAGCTAACATTTGTATAGAATTTAATCTTTTGTTATTTTTATTTAAGTTTTATGGCCGTGTCATAAAAATTCCTTTCTGAATATAAATGAATGAAAGAGCAGGCAATAAATCATCAATTAGCCTATTGACCTAGAGAAGGAACAAATTTCTCACACTATTTATCAACATTTCGCGAAAATTAACAAATTCGAAGAAAATAATCAAAATAATAACAAAAAGAAAGGTATTGATCAAATCGATCAATTATTTTAAGTCGCATTATCTCCCAAACGGTTGCTCCAATCAAAAAAATTCATTTAAACTTTTTTGTAGAGCGTTTCATACTCTATAAATTTTATCTGAATAATGTTTATCTATCATCAATAGGTAACGAGATATTTCCATACAAATGAGTTGTTATTCATTTTTTATGCTATTAAATTTTTAGTACATATTATATAGATAGAAATTATTAATAAAACGCCCGGGTAATTGGATTTATTCAAAAACTGATTCAAAATGTTCTAGAAAAATTATTTTTGAGTATGATTTTTTGTAAAAAAATTCTCATTTTTAATACTATAAATATTTTCAACGTTAAAAAACACCAAAATGAACTTTCAATAGGCTTGCAATTTTGCGAGGGGTGAAACTCGATTGGAATTAGGTGTACATGCCTTTGGAATTATTTTGGAATTCATTAGATAATGCCCCTTCATCTATTATCTTCTAATTGGAAATGAAAGTGGAAGTGGAAGTAGGTATTTCACGACATTAGGTCGCGATTCACCCCTCGAATTTTGATTCTAAATAGGAATCCAGACTGAAAAAAATCATTTTTTTAGAAATTCTAAGAATGAATAATCAATAAAATGAATTTTTTTGGATGGATTCAACATTCCCGCAAAGGCTTGTCGACTGTATCGACTAATAGTCAAGGAAAACCTACGATTGATTCAAAATCGAGCTTTAAATCCCACAAATATTAATTTGACAATTTAATTGATGGACTCAAAAATGGTTATTTAATTAAAAAAAATAATTATACCGTATTTATTTATATACCTATATACACATAATCTGTGGGCGACTGAAGGCTAGAAATGCAAAAACTGGGTGCGTGGGCGGGTCCGGGGGAGGTACGGGGTTTCGGGGGCGGAGTGGGGGTGTAGGTGTAGGGTGGGGTTGGATGGTGCAGAGGGTGGGGTGAGTGGTGGGGTCCGGGGGGCGAGGGGAGTTTTGGGGATTAATATATAGCTATTAACTGAAGCAAAAATTTACCGAGCATCGCTCGGTTGCCAGGTACTATATTATATAACAATATGAACATATTTATTTATACAACACCATTGATTGTTTAGAGTAGCAATGGATTCAAACAGACCAACTGTATACCTTCGACTCACAGTCCATTGCTACTCTAAACAATCAATGGTGTTGTATAAATAAATGTGTTCATATGTTGTTATATAATATATGTATTTTAATTAACAAGAAAAGTATTGAATGACGAAGTGTTTTAAAAATTTTATCAAAAGCCTGATGAAGCCACAATAAATTTGCGAAAGGTTGCAATTGGTCGTATGTTTTAACACGGTGTTTAAGTTTAAGTCCTAAGATTTGTTCCATCTAATACTGAAAATGGAACTGAATAATAATAATTATTGTATATGTTTATTTGCACCAATCAGAAGAAAGCCTCAATGATTTCTCTTTATTATAGTAATAGATGAGATATCCGAGTTAAGCAGTTTTTTATCTTCAAAAAATTCAAAGAATTATTCACAGTATTCGTGTTTGTAATTTATAATTCCGACATCAAACAACCTCTTGAAAAGGAACAAGTGGTAATGAATGCTTCATGGTCCATGCATCCACTCATTGAAAAAAAATCGCTTGTGTCAGCTTCTTTCCATTAGCCTAGTTCTCTTTTGATAAACCTGTCCGGTAAAGAGTGACAAATAATGAAGCGACCTTGCCTTAGATTACACAGTGAGTACGTGTATTAAAATTGTCTACTTCGAATTTTTAAGGATAGCGCTAACACTAGCCCGGGCTGGAATTTGCATCACCATGCTGATTTCGAAAAAGTAAACACAAGTTCGAGGAAAAAGTAAAAAAATAAATAAATCTAACTATGCTCTCCGGGGTTAGGGGCCGTCCATAAATTACGTCACACAGTAAGAGGGGAGGGAGCATCTCAAATTTGTGACAAAATGTGACAGGGGGGCCCGGGGTTCTTAAGAATTGTGATGTCATAAAAGTCAAATTAAAAAATTAAAAAAAATTTCAAATATATTTTTTAGATTGAAAGTAATGGAAGGCAGCCCAGAGGTAGTGAGGAAAGAAAAAATTAACACATATAAAATAAAGTGTAATTTATTGGAATCCTTCCTCCTTTCCTTTCAAACCGACGTTTCGGAGGATTTTTCCCTCCTTCTTCAGGGTTTCAAAGGGTCAATGAATGAAACAAATAAAATGTTTCCTTCTTCTCTCCACAGTAGTGTTCAAAAACTTTCTTCATTTGTAACAAAAGGCATAGAAAGACAAAAATTTTTTTTATGATTAATGAATTAGGATGGTCTAGCTTATTGGAGAGAAGGGAATGGGCTAAATTGAAAGTGATTTTCAAAGCCTATAAGGGTTTTAGGAGTTGGGAGGAAATAACGAATAGATTTCAGGAACCAAATTATTTAGATAGAGCTGATCATAGAAAAAAGATTCGTAAGCCAAGATTCTTGAAAAATATCGGTTTACATTCAATTGTAGGATCTGGCATTGATTTGTGGAACAGTCTGTCTGTTACTACTTGGGATTATAGTCCTCTGCCCCTTATGATTAAATCAATTATAAATTTTGTCAAGTCCTAATGTCCTAGAGTTGTGCAAAATTTTATTTAGTTCTCACAAGCAGAGATTAGGTGAGGTAGAGAAAGGTCATACCATCCATGTTAAGTTTTTGACCAGGTTTCCTTAACAACTTATGGCAAATGCCGGGATGGCTAATGCGTCGCTTGCTCTTGGTATCGGGTTTTTGCGCGGAATTTTTAAATTACTTTTTGTCTTTTGATGGAATTCTATGGTCATGTTATTTGTTAATGAGCATACATTTCTACTTTTTTTTTACTTGTTTATTATTTGTTAAATTGTTGTAATTAATTTGTATTGATGTTTATTAATGTATTGTAGCTAGATTGTATTGATGTTTGGAGGACCTAGCCACCGAGGACTTGTGCCTCTAAGCAGGTCGAGGAATAAAGATTTATTTATTTATTTATTTATTTACTTGGACGATGCTGCATCGCTCTTTCTTTCGAACGGTATTAATTAATCATATATGATAAAAAATGGAGTTAGCATGTTTACAATCTAAGCCGACGATATTAGAACTAAGTACTCGTTCACTGGAGAATAGAAGGAAGGCAGTCAAAGAATAAGAAATAAAATAAATTGATTGGAAAGTCGCTTTCATCCTCTTAAAAACTGATATTTCGTAGGATCTTCCCTTCTTCTTCAGGTTTTTACTTTATCCAATGTGAAGCATGGGGAAAGTATTGTAATCGGTCTGTCGGCAAGCGCGACTTCAAAGGGTCCTCAGGAAAAAACTACGGAACCCATGGTCTCAATTAAAGTCACAAATTGTAGTATTCAATTAGGTTGAATTTTAGCACGTGACGAAAATTACATGGGGTCTCGTAGAGAGGCCAAAAAGTGCGATTTTTTCATTTAGTGCGTGCGGATGTATGTATGTATGGATGGATGGATGTTATCGTTTTTTTGGCCCACGATTTTTTCCACACCGTTGCACCGATTGAAATGAAATTGAAAACCTACCATTAGTTTAACAAAATGAAGCGCTGATTAGTTTATGGTACATTTCGGCACACAAACATTAGTACTTTATTTCAGTACTTTTTTAGTTTTTTCTAAATATTTTGAAAATGACATAACCAAATTTGATGAAATATATTATCCTAATTAAGTACCTTGGGGACCACAAAAAGATTAAATAAAGTAATAAAAATAATCTTTTCTTCGTTCCCTAAATTTGAATTAAATAAAGTTTTTAGTATTATATTTTAAAGTACTTTACTCAAGAGTAAGATAGTACTTTTTTAAATTTTTATATTTTAAATTCTTTAAAATTTATTCATTGGATCGTTTTAATATAGGCTTATTTAACCTTGCTTACGTAAGAATGGATAAGCTTCTTTCTGTGAAATGCTAAAAATTTGGGAGGAAATTTTATAAGTAACCATAGCAACTGCGTTGTTTTCTTATCCGTTACCTTTGCTGAAGACATAGAGGAATCGAGTTAAAATCAAAAATAACGATTCATTCTCATCTAGTACTTGAGGAATAACCATTCTATATTGGATTTTTGACGTTTCGGTTTTTATTGGTAACCATTGCTGAAGACATAGAGGAATCGGGTTAAAATCAAAAATGCCGATTGATTCTCATCTAGTACTTGAGGAATAACCATTCTATATTGGATTTTTGACGTTTCGGTTTTTATTGGTAACCATTGCTGAAGACATAGAGGAATCGGGTTAAAATCAAAAATAGCGATTTATTATCATCTAGTACTTGAGGAATAACAATTCTATATTGGATTTTTGACGTTTCGGTTTTTATTGGTAACCATTGCTGAAGACATGGAGGAATCGACTTAAAATCAAAAATAACAATCGATTATTATCTAATACTAGAGGAATAACCTTATTGCATTCCATTTTTGATGTTTTGACTATTAATGGCAACCTCTACTGAAAACGTGGAAGAATCGACTTAAAATCAAAAGGACTAAATTCTTTTATGGCAAACAACTCAAGCTTGAGTTGTTTACCAAAAAGAATTTATTCTTTTGATTTTAAGTCGATTCTTCCACGTTTTCAGTAGAGGTTGCCATTAATAGTCAAAATATCAAAAATGGAATGCAATAAGGTTATTCCTCTAGTATTAGATAATAATCGATTGTTATTTTTGATTTTAAGTCGATTCCTCCATGTCTTCACCAATGATTACCAATAATAATCGAAGGGTCAAAAATCTAATGTAGAATTGTTATTCCTCAAGTATTAGATGAGAATCAATCGCTTTTTTTGATTTTAAGACGATTCCTCCATGTCTTCACCAATAGTTACCAATAATAACCGAAATGTCAAAAATCGAAGGTAGAATGGTTATTCCTCGACTTTTAAATAAGAATCGATCATTATTTTTGAATTAAAGTCAACATGAACTGCAAATAGCAAGTGATATCTGATTAATAATAAAGGAATAAACATATTAATATTTCAAATGCATTTGGATATAGTTTAGCAACGATCCGTAGCAGTTTATTTTTTAATGAAATCGAATACCTACAAGAAAAAGGGGCACCAGGAAGATGCGGTCCCTATGAATTTCAAAAGATCTTTGCATTTCCTAAGAGAAGGAGGAATAGATTAAGAGTAAAGGTGGAGGCGTAGGTGTTTGTGCACACGGGTTTTGAAAATTTGAAGGTTATCTTCTTCTTCTTCGAGTGCCATACCCGAAACGGGTGTCGGCGCCTCTCCACATATACCTGTGCTGAGTGTATTTAGTTGTTTTACACAGATATACGGGACCTATTTTTTAACGCCGGTTCCGAACGGCTAATTTGGAGAGGTTGACTAGGCAATTATTTGGTAGGTTGCCATTACTTTCCAAGAGAAGGCGACTGCAAATATCTATCTGCCGAGACTCGGTCTCGAACCAGCGATCTTCGAGTCAGCGACCCGACACTCTAGCCACTGACCCACAGTCACCTTGAAGGTTATAAGTGACGGAAAATACGGAGGCCGGGGGAAAGTTCCAGTTCCTCCAAGTCATGGGGACTTTTCCTATTTAAGAATGTTAGGATTCGGCAAAACTCGAGCTACGCACAAAGCACCCCTTGGGGGGAATATGGACTTTATCTAATCAAAGCACCTGGTGTCATAGTATCTATAAAATAAGGAAAGCTCGGAACACTTCTTCGATGAGCTAGCGAGGGCAGGCGGTAAGGGTCGGATTGTCGATTAGCCTGATAACTCGTTCCTGAATTCAACAAGGGTGGCAAGAGAATGCTTGGTGGCTCATTCCTACAGATGCGAGCCGTATGGAGTGTATTTGGGCCTTGTAGAGGATGAGTATCTGCAGAGGGGTGAAAAATCGCCTAAATAAGAAGCCAATTTTTCAAAATCATTCCCGTTTAACACCATTTCATCTTTTGGATCTTTTTGTTTTATATTATTCTTTATTTCAAATCAAAAGAATTCTATACCAGTGTGGTCATTTTCGTCACCCCTTTTTGGCTGTCGAACGATGAAAACATCATTAACGACTAATGACAAGCTTTTTTTTTTCAAAAAAAAACTTTCTCGCTTGGAGGTCATACAGCGCTATTATGAACATTATTTATTACTTCACACCAATCTCCAAGAAAAATAAGATTTAAGAAATTTATAAGAAACTAGAAATTATTTAATATATAAATAAATAAATAGTTAGGTATCCTGACTACTTCGGAGCTATAGTATACTAATCCAAACGCAGAAATAATCATTAAAATCGGTTCATAAACAAAGAAGTTATGCACGAACATACATAACAAAAAGTAAAAAAGGTCCAATACCAATGAAATTTATATTTATACCAATCGGAAGCTATTCTGAACCCAATGCAAAAAAAAAAATAATCAAAATCGGTTCACAATTGGCGAAGAAATCAGGTAAAAAAGACACAAAAAAAAATTCAGTCGAATTGATAACCTCCTCCTTTTTTGAAGTCGGTTAAAAATTCATGTTTTCAAAGTTTATTTTTAAAAGAAATTATTTATTTATTTTATTTTTTATTTTTTTAGAATAATTTTCATAAAAAATATTATTTTAATTTAAATATATTTTAATTATTTCCTTAAATTTTCTCGATTTGTTTGACAGTGAGAGGGGGGGGGGGGAGAAAAAAGGTTTGAAGCCTACCCACTCTGTCTCTAAAATTTTCTTCAATTATTTTTCTGATTTGCCAACAAACGAGGGACAAAAATCACACAAAAAAGCAAAAATATCATATCATTATAATCTTTGAGTTCTTTTCCTTCAGGATTTTATTTTTAAATCATTTATCTACTTCTATTAGCATTTGAAGTCTTTTAAAAATATATCGAGTTTAATTATTTCTTAACAATTCCAAATTATTGAATTAATTGAATGTTCTCTCTGTATATAATAACGAGTATCCAATTAGTCCAAATGCAATAGTCAAAAGGCCATTCCTAGACTAATAGAAATAACAAATTAATTTCTACTAGTATAAAACAGGTCTGAACTTGTATTTGAATCCTTGCCTTAGCTGCTATAAAGAAAGAGAGATCATTCTATCCATGCCCTTTTTAGTCAATATTCTAGATTAATTATTTTTAATTACTGAAATAATAAATATTTAAAATAAGGGAAATATGAGATGAAAAATAATTTTTAATTATTCTAAATTTGGTTATTTTTGTCACTTGATAGTTAAGCTTATAATTTTGTTTTTAGTGAATTTTATTCTCGAAAATAGCTTTAGGTAGGTATATGTAAATTCATATTTCTAAAAAGTGACTAATTATTGTGAAGCCAGGAAGAATATTTTTTTCTGGGTATAAAATTTTAATAAAGAGCCATTATTAAATATTTCTTTCAGTTCAATGTCTGATTACAGTGCCATACATTCAATCAGAAAGTTTGCAGTTAAAACAATTAAATCCAATAAAAATGTTTCAAAATATGCCAAAATTGTGATTATTTTTTCGGAAATCTCGATATATTTTTTCACATTCAAAATTGAAAATATGCCTTTTATTCTTCAAAAACTTTTGTGGAAATTTTCTAATTTCTTTTTATTTTAGAAAAAAATCAGTTCAAATTGTATAAGATATCTATCTTTTCGAGTAACATAAAAATCTCGATGTTTAAAGGAAATTTATAATTTTATGTCGGGCCGCATTAATTGTTGTGCTGGGCCGCAGGTTGGACAGCACGGCTTAGGTGATAGTCCATGGTTTCTGATACGCATCACACTCATTCCTTGGTATCTCCTAACTTGTTTGTGAGTGTTTTACGAGATGGGATTCAACCCCACGCTCAACCTCTTTTAGTCGCCTCTTACGACAAGCAGAGGATACTGTGGACCAATTCTAACCCTGGTCCACAGGGGAGAATTAGGTAACTAGAATTACCAAAATCTGATGAGTTGTTTACTTTGGAAATACAGTGACACCCCTCAAATTCGAACCCCGGAAATCCGAAATCCCGGGAAATTCAAACCCAAAAAAGAGAAACTTATTTATTTCGTCATAAAACAATTATGTATATATTACACATTATAACCTTATTTTACATAATTTTTTGAAAAATTAACAAAGAAGTACAGTTAGCATACCTAACAAAGTGTAAATGTGTCTACATACTTATGCCATCCAGGATTGAAAAACGGTAAAAGTTGGTAATTGAAATTTTTTAGGTTAATCACTTTGAAAAAACAATGAAATAATATAATAATAGAAACACACAAAAAATCACTTAAACTTCCACTTGATATCAGTTATCTTCAATTGTCAAAGCTGCTTTCGGCTAATCCGAACAAATTGAAATCCAAACAGGCTACATCCCCAATTAGTTCGGATTTGAGGAGTTTCACTGTATAAGACTTTTAAGTCACGGGGCAGTTTAATAAAAACAAAATATTCTTTGTAATCAAATAGTGGTTTAAATTAATCCAAATATTTCAGAAATTTTACAGTATTCCTTCTTCAGTGGACCTTGGAGAAAAAAATATATTAATTCGATTATAATTTGTAAAGTTCAACTAACACCTATTGTATTTTTCCCCAAGGTCCATTGAAGAAGGAATACTGTAAAGTTTCCGAAATATTTCGATTAATTTAAACGACCATTTGAATTAAAAATTGCTGAAAAAAGAAGCTTTTGTTTTTATAAGCATTTTGGGACGAGAAATAATTTTATAGGATCTTATGAGTTATCGTGGGTATTGACGTCCAGATTTATTCTCCTGCTTCCAGAGTGACCCCAGTTTTGAATTGATCATTATGTTTAAAGATGTCTGAAACGTAGAAAATAATAATTTTCAACTTCATCTTATTTTTTCTGTATGTCTGTCTATATAGATGGATTCCAATCCCACGATAACCCAAGAACAATAAGTCAAAGAAATTTCGTTCTGGTGCCCAAATGTTTGTATATAGTGTTTTTTTAGAGGTTCACAACTTTAAATTAAAATAAAACAAAGAAAAATATTTTTAATATCTATTAAACTGGCTTTATTGGAAAGATAATTTTATGCCATTAATGTTTGAATATGTTCGGCCATGTGGCCTGCAGCGGCTGGCGCGTAGATACCGAAATCTCGATTTCCAATTTTCCCACACTTTTCGGAATAATTGCAGCCGTATTTCGCCAATAATTTGCAGAATGTTGTGTTCCAAGTGTTCAATCGTCTCTGGTTTATCGCCGTAGACAAGTGACTTGACATGTGGTTTATCGGCGTAGACAAGGGACAATGACATGTGGTTTATTTTCACTCTACGCCGATAAACCAGAGACGATTGAACACTTGGAACATAACATTCCGAGAATTATTGGCGAAATTCGGCCCTAATTGGTGCGAAAGGTGTGTGAAAATTGGAAATCCAGATTGCGCGCCATTTACGCGCCAGCCATGGCCGAAATCATATTCAAACATTAATGGCATAAAATTATTTTTCCAATAAGCCAATTTCATTGATATTTAAAATATTATTCTTTGTTTTATTTTAATTTAAAGTTGTGAACCTCTAAAAAAACACCCTTTATTTCGAATGTAGAGAAGAGATATTCGATTTTAGCCTTTCTATCTTCAAAATCTACGGTTCAAAAATGCAGAATGATTTTATTGGGATTTTCAGACATTGTCATATGATAAAAGTATGAAAATTGAATAATTAATAAAATTATTTTTTAAGCAGACAGGCAAGCTTACCGAATAAGTACCTAATATCAAACTGGAATTAAATATCAGTAAATGTTTGTGAAAACAACCTCAAGAGTCGTTCAAGTGGTATCGATTGCCAAATCACTTGTCTTTAAATACTCAACTGGTGTGAATTGATTACAAAACCTCGTAAGTGTTGATTCTCTCCTTTTCCGTTTACTTAATTTCTATTCTATTTGCATATCGTTTTGATAAAATCTATTTTTAGAATAATTAAGTAAATTGTCATAAATTTGTTTTACAAGTAAACAACTCACATAGTTGGCTGAGTAAAATAACCAGAAATACATTTTAGAATGTGTGGGTTTGTTCAATTCAATGTAGGCGAAATCGAAAAAAAAATAATATACTTTTTAAACGAAAAACAACACAACAAAAACAAATCTTTTATGAATGAATGAATGAATGAATATTTTTCTATTTTATTTGAAAAACTGTTTCCTCTTTAATTTTTAAGATCGAGAGTAGCGTACATTATGTACTTTCGATTTCCTGATTATTACTCGGTACGCCCGTGAGGCAGGCTGAAAAATGCCTGAAACGAGGAGAAAAATAATTTACGATTTTGGTGCTAAAATGAAAAACTAAATTAGATTTTGGATTCACTAAATTCTGAATTTTCGGTTCAAAGATGTAGATCAGCGTTCTCCAACCTTAATATGTGCGTGAGTCAGTTTCAAAGTTAAAATCATCCTGTGATCTATTTGTTACAAACAATTTACTTATTGCATACTACCTTATTTATACAATTTTATATATATATGCACAACCAAAAAAGGCGACCAAATCTTTCAAAATATTTAAATTTAAATATATTTATTATATATTAAAATATAAAAAAATTAAGAAAGATTAGTTTTTATATCTAAAATTTTAAATAAAATATGTACACTACAGTGGCGGTTGGTGACTTTCCAACCAGGGGATGCTGCCCAAAAAAGTACCCTTCATTTTTTGAAATTTTATTTTAATCTTCGCTTTATTTTGCAAATTTCATCGAATACGGCATCATTTTCGTTATTTTACAAATTTAACATTAAATTAAAAAAATATACTGCTTTGTGTGAGTGAGGGTAGGATTTGGAAATTAAATCTTGTGACTTAAACTCCTGGAAAGTGGCCATCTTTCATGATGAATCTGCCTTTCCTATAAGAAAATCTTAAATTTCTTCTAATTCTATTGCTTTAAGCAAGCTATGACTTGTCTTTAACACTCTTAGTTATTTCGGATCTTATATATTGAGAGTTCTTAGAAATGGATTAGTCCAAGAATTCTCCAATCATCTTAATTTATTTCTTTTTTGTATTATTACTATTTTAATAGTTCCTCAGCAAGAACAATTTTTATTCTACTAAAACTCGTCTAGACTTGTCTGTGACATGGTTGAACTGGAAGACATACCAGGCAGGGAGTTCAAACCTTCTATCGGCACCCTTTTCGGAAAAATCATTCATTTTAATTGCCCCTTGAAACTATTCAACAATTTTAGAACCAATATACTTACTTTGAAAACAAAAAATGTTTTTTATAGAAATATTTGAAATAACGGATAATTATTTGAAAATTTAAAGATCCTTCTGAAATTTTGAAATTGACCTTATATGTATATGTACAGGGCCGTGGCAAGGCACGGCGCGAAGGAGCGACCGCTCCAGGCGCCGGTTGAAAAAAGGCGATAAAACCACTAAATTTTACCGAGTTATAAAAATTAAGGGGCCAAAAAATTTGTTCGCGCCATGCGCGGATCCGAGGGGCGATGGGGGCGACCCCCCCCAAAGCATTAGAGATCAACAATTCGATCGCGACACACTTCCGAGATCAAAAGTAGATCTTATATACCGGCGATCGCCCCCTCCAAATCAGAGGTCTGGATCCGCGCCAAAACCCCTTGTCACGGCCCTGTATATGTACCTGTATATGTTTATGAAAATACTCTAAATGTTTGAAATTATAGGGATGCGCCGCATCTACAGCATCCATGCACGGCACGCCACTGTTTTAAATAGAGATATATAAATAAATTTGGAAGTGCTGTTTTAATTTAATAATTTATAGATTTAAAATTGGAAAATATGTGACACCAGGGGAGGGGGTCACACATGTGTGACCACCTGTGACAAGGACGGGGGTTCCAAAAATCATGAAAATCGTGTGACGTAATTTATGGATGGCCCCTTTACAAAATAAAAAAACAACACTTTACAATTTAATACAATTTTTGTCATATCTTACACATATTCATATTACATACATCAACGAGTAAAATGTTCACTATTTTAACATGAAACATTCCGGAAAATTTTATTTTATTTTAACTTTATTTTTAAATTATTTATCCTAATAAAAACCAAGTTGATTAAAAGCCTAAGTTGCAAGTTATGTGCTACTGGTTGTCTAAATACAGGCGTTGCTATAAAGTGCTGCCCTCTTGTGAGTCTTTAGCACGTAGGCATTCTTGGCAACTTATTTTATTTATCTATTTTACCTTTTTTTCCTGAAATTGGGAGTGATATTTTTATATGCTCGCTTTTTGCGAACAATTGAATTACTCGGCCCGCCGGATTTTTTTGCTTATTGTTGAAAATGTCTGAATCGTGGAGAAAAATCATTTTCAATTATTATATTTTTTCTGCCTGACTGTGTCTGGATTCAGGTATACTAACGATAACTTAAGATTCAAAAGTCTTAGAAAGGGCGTTCTTCTGCTAAAATGTTTGTATTTCTATAATACGGAGAACTGATTAGATTTTGGGATTTCTAGGTTTAGAATTTCTGAAAAATGCAGAAAATAACATTTTTCGAATGATTTTATTGAAATTTTAAGGCGATGAATTTATTTATTATAAATATATAGGCTTAAATTAACAATTTATATTTAAGTCTATTATTAATTATTTCTTACGTTAATAAGTTTTCACTTTTTTTGTTATTTAATAAATGTGAGGGTGAGCGCTACTTTCATTAGAATCTGATCAAGGTAAATGACTAGAAAGGGTGCGGATAGTATGATCTCTTTTCCTTTAGACCTGCAAGAGATCCAAGTACAACTCCAGACCTGTTTCAGACTAGTAGATATTAATTTCTAATTTCTTTTATTCTAGGAACAGCTTTTTAACTCTAGGTAAGAAAAGATTAAATTAAAATGAATACCAGATTTAGATATTTATGATTTAAAAATATTAATTCACCGAAATTGAAAACAGCAAAAGCTTCACTTTTTCACCCCAATTGTTATTTAAATGCCAATTTAAATATTCATGTCTTTGGCCTTGGCATTTTTGAAGGTTTCCTAAAAGGTCACTGAAGTAAAGCGTGGTTTTCCCTGAAGTGGATCACTCAATTCTTAGACTATTAAATATTCGGAAAAATAATGGAAAATAAATATTAATTTATTATGGAAATAAATGTACGTCAATAAATACAATTCTTTTATAAAACAATCTCAAAATGTTTATTAGAAATCCAAAGGTTTCTGGAGAAATTCCCCCTTTATCAATGGAAATTCATTTAAATAACTGAAATAAATGTTACGAGATGGTTTTATAAAATAATTACATACGAAAAACAGTCAATAAATGATTTCAATATACAAACAATTATTATACATGCAAAATAAATATCTATGAAAACTAAGCAAGTAAGCAAATATGTACATAAAAACCACCGCGTGCTCTTGTCATATTTACAGTTTTCACAATAATAAAACCGGCAATGGGAAACCATCCTGTGAACAATACCCCCCCCCTTTCCCAGGAAAATTACTATCAGGGTCTTTATAGTTAACCTCACAGCGAGTATGGTACTCGAAGAAAAATTTTAGTCTAATATTCCATCTGTTATTTTTCATGGGCTAAAAAAATAACCGAATGAATTTTTAATCCTTTATTTGAAATTTTGGGATTTGAAAAGTCAAAATTATGTCCAATTTTCCAAACCCAAAATTTTAGATAAAGAGCGGAAAACATATTAATTTTATAAATGATTCAAATTTTAAACAACAAAAATTCAATCAAGCAAAAGTCAGATATAGACTGTTTTTTTTTTTTTTTTTTTTTTTTTGTTTCGTTTGGACCCTTGGAATCACGCAAAGCTTGATGTCTCTTTCTGGTTGAACCTTCCACGCCTCTATATTTTTCCGGAACGTGTTATGGAGTTCCATGGTCAGGCTATGTAATTTTCCTGGCCGGATGAGTGTGTTGATGTTAAAGGTGCACAGGTATGTATGGATTTTTGGCGTTATTCTTCCATTGTTTCTTCCTTTGATTTCGTGATGGTCCGGGTTCCTCAGAATCTGAATGCCCGGTTGCCACTCGAGGGTGGGTGGATTGGTTACCACCTGGGGTAATCTTGTTTTGCCTCTCACGATTCATGGTCGCTTGTTACGAAATTTTGTCCTGCGCATGCGCGAGGTTTTGTAGAACCAGAGATTATCAGTTTTTTTTTTTTTTATGATATTGATGTGTGAAGGAGAAACACCAGAAGGTCCATCCCCTAAAGGCCTGTGTGGGGGCTGGCCCCTCCATCGTGAAAAGAACAGAGTAGAAGGAAAAGAAGCCGGGATCACGAGCCAATCTCAGAAACTTAGATACAATCCAATATCCAATTTACTAAGGTTTTAGGGGCTTCGAGCAGTGGTAAATTCTCCGCGCGATAAATTAGGTTAAATTTATCTCCCACTTAAAAAAGTTTCTGGAGCCGAGGGGCCGGTTTTTTATTATTTTCAAATAAATTCACTTTGCTTCTAGCTGGGATCGAGCTGATGAAGTCTAGTTTGATTTTCTCCTAATCGGATTAGAAAAGTTAGTGATTTAACCGAATACGACCCCTCAGACTGTTTTTTTTAATATTTATCAAAATATTTTTGAAAAAAATAATTTTACCTAAAAATTTATATTTTTTATTTATATTCAATATAATTTCATCTCAAAGACAATCTGTTTCATTGTCTATTTTCAAAATAGTTTTTGTTTATACAGTGGAACCTCGATATAACGAACCTCAATTCAACGGACCGCATGTAAGCGATTGTAAACTGCATAGGACGCAATTTCAGTGAGTTAATAATTAAGAAACAACTACCTTTAAAAATCCAAACTAAAATTGATACATTTTTCAAACCAGTGTCGCGGAAACCAGTAAGTTCAAAAACAAACATTGGCAATTCTCCTCATCGGGCGTATAGTGACATATCATGTGAAGAAAAATAAGTGCAATTTTAAAGTGTAATTAGAATGTATTTCTATTTGATTGTTAATAAATAGCTTATTCACAAAATTTATTTTTATATATCGGACATTCGGCTATATCGGACACCTCCTCGCCACCCTTGGTCCATTATATGTAGTTTCCACTGTAGTTGCTTTATCATTCTTTTCTTAAAGTAACAATTTTTCAAATTTTCATTGATAAAAGGATAATTTCTCCTGAAACGACTGGATTTTTAATAAAAGTTTGTAGATTGTTTTATAAAAGATTTGTATTTACTTATATTTATCTATATTAATAAAAACATAGTGTTTAGTAGGTAGGTAGTTCGGGCCGGAGGACCAGAAACTTGACAGACAGACTTCTCATTATGAATCCATATTTACGTCCAATTCATATTATATGAGTGTTGATTGGTTGATTCTAGGCGAAGGAAGAGTTATTTTTTATAATTTGACATAGATATAAGGTTGGCAACTAAGTAATTGCGGATTTCACTCATAGATGGCTTCAGTTGAATTTTTAGGTTTGCTGGCGTAGTCCAAATGTAAAACACATTTTGTTATTTGATAGTTGGCAATTCAGCTGTCAATCAGTAAAAAAAGTTTTTTGATCGGTTGCGTAGTTTTCGTTTGGCGTTCGTTGAAAAATGGAAAATCAAAAGGAACATTTTCGTCATATTTTGCTTTTTTATTTCCGCAAAGGGAAAAACGCATCGCAAGCTCACAAAAAGTTATGTGCTGTTTATGGTGACGAAGCCTTAAAAGAACGGCAGTGTCAAAATTGGTTTGCCAAATTTCGTTCTGGTGATTTTTCACTCAAAGATGAAAAACGCTCTGGTCGTCCAGTTGAAGTTGATGACGACCTAATCAAAGCAATAATCGATTCGGATCGTCACAGTACAACACGTGAGATTGCAGAGAAGCTTCATGTATCACATACATGCATTGAAAATCACTTAAAACAACTTGGCTATGTTCAAAAACTCGATACATGGGTTCCTCACGAACTGAAAGAAACGCATTTAACGCAACGCATTAACATCTGCGATTTGCTAAAGAAACGTAATGAAAATGATCCATTTTTAAAACGACTGATAACTGGCGATGAAAAATGGGTTGTTTACAACAATATCAAGCGGAAAAGATCGTGGAGCAGGCCAGGTGAACCAGCTCAAACAACATCAAAAGCTGGTATTCATCAAAAGAAGGTTTTGTTATCAGTTTTGGTGGGATTACAAAGGAATTGTCTACTTTGAACTCTTACCACCCAACCGAACGATCAATTCTGTTGTCTACATTGAACAACTAACGAAATTAATCAATGCAGTTGAAGAAAAGCGGGCCGAATTGACAAATCGAAAAGGTGTTGTATTCCATCATGACAATGCAAGGCCACACATCTTTGGTCACTCAGCAAAAATTATTGGAGCTTGGTTGGGATGTTTTGCCACATCCACCATATAGTCCTGACCTTGCACCATCTGATTACTTTTTATTTCGATCTTTACAAAACTCCTTGAATGGTAAAAATTTCAATAATGATGATGATGTCAAATTGTACCTGATTCAGTTTTTTGCTAATAAAAACCAGAAGTTTTATGAACGTGGGATTATGATGCTGCCTGAAAGATGGCAAAAGGTCATTGATCAAAATGGGCAATACATTACAGAATAAAGTTATTTAGTTCCATGAAAGAATTGTCTTTTATTTTTTAATACGTCTAGCCATCTATTCAGGGGTCGTATTCCTGGCGCCAAGCATCACATCTCAAAACCAGAAAACATAATCTTTTAATTTAATATAAATTGCTCCTAACCATCTCTCTTCAATATAACTTTAGATTCCAATCAAAAAATCAATAGGATTCCATTTAATGATTAAACAAAAAAAGAAAAAGAAATTTTTAATCAAGAAATGTCTTATTATTTTTGATATTTCATCAAAAGGAATAAGTCATCTACTCCTTTTTTTGTTTAATCTAAGGTGTTGTGTTAAGTGCTTTTCTTCCAGATGAACTTTCAACAACGATGCCTATGGAGTCAAAAGTTTTCCAGCCCTTTGATTTCTCTCGTTTTTCCTATCAATTAAATTAAATTCTCATTTCTTTCATTTCATTTTTTCTCTCTATTTTTGTTGTTGTTGTTGTTTTGCTTGTTCCAAACAACAAAACTGTTTTTTTTTGTTCCTCAATACCGTTGTCATTTCTCTTATTGGCGGGCGAATTCTCGTTTTAACTCTGATTGGATCGATTGGCGAATTTAATTTCAATTCAATGATTTTTAATTGAATGAGTTTTTAATCTAAATTTATTTGTTTACTAATGATACGGTCAATGTGTGGGTGTGGCGAGATCATTTATTAGATAATTCATAAATTAGTTCTATCTTGACAGTTTGATTATATTATTATTCTAGGATAGATCTAGAGAAATATTGAATTATTTTACAAACATATTCCACTGGACTAATGGCTCGATTTTTATATCTTCGAAAGTCATAAATTGAAATAAAATAAAATATGGCGTGATTTAAGCACACTACGTGCCTTTACCACTTGGTCCTTTCATAAAATGATATAATTTTAAATACAGTGAAATCCCGATACTTCGTATATCCCGATAAATCATAAGAAAGTTCTAGTCCCTTGGAAATATCACGTTAATTAATATAAAACAATTCTGAATTTTAGTCACCTCGGTATACTTTTTCCTCTCCAAGACCGACAAATTTGTATTTTTCCGTTGAATTAATGTCGTGTTTTAGGAAAATCTCGATAATTCGTATAAAATAATTTTTTAATGAAAACAAAAATAGATCAATATTTCCAAAAAAAATAATGTTTATAAAAAGATGTAGATGTTTATGTAGTTTTAATTTACTGTACAATCAAAAATAATGTAAAATTCATACTACTGTATTTAAATACAGTATTTTTTATGTATACATATGTATGTATGTACATACATATTTATAAAAGAATAAAAATAAATTAAAACTTTCGATGTATTTAATTTTTACAATCGATATATGGGATGGGGTTTGCGCTGCAGGGGTAGTTCCTTTGACCACAACGGTCACATCATATGTTATAGACAGGTGATGGTTGTTGGTTACTGGTCTTCACAGGGCTCCCAGCTCTAACTTAGGGCTCCACGTGCCACACCCCGGGCAACTGCTCCGAGCGGCAGGCTAAACTAAGTGAAGGTAGCCAGATATGGCGAAACCTGGAGCGTCAGTCCCAGATTGGGCGGCTACGAACAGCGTCTGTTGTCCATGTTAGGCGCGGGTGAGAATCCACCGAAGAATACAACGGGAAACCACTTCGGAATACTATTCCTAGGAAATCACTATGACGAGAAACCAAAAACAAACGGCCCCTAAATGGGCAGGGGGTGCAAAGAATCTCCCGGCTCAGAATAGTGAAGTCCATTTTGGCTGTGTGTATATGGAATGTTAGAAGTCTGTTCATGTTCGGTAAAATCCTTCTTCTGAGATGACAACCTCAATCTTAAATTACGACAAAGAATGATCAAATGCTATGTTTGGCCCATTCTCTTATATGGTGTAGAAGCATGGACCCTCAAAGTTACCACAATGAATCGCCTAGAGACCTTTGAGGTGTGGATCTTCAGACGAATGCTCCGAATCTCCTGGGTGTAGAGAGTTACCAACAGAGATCTCTTGAAAAGATCAAACACCCAGCGGGAACTCCTCAACACTGTCAAGTGCCGGAAAATCTCTTACCTTGGTCACATCTTAAGAGGTATTAAATATCGACTGCTTCAATTGATTCTCAAAGGAAAAATTGACGGTCGTCGTGGACCCGGGAGAAAACAACAATCCTGTTCCATTGTTGTTGATATTAGGGAATGGACCGGCATGCGAAGCGTGAGAGAACCGTTCCGCGTGGCAGAAAACAGGGATGTCTTAGCCAGAGTGACCGCAAACTTCAGGGAGACTTGATATGGCACTTAAAGAAGAAGAATCGATATATCATAATCACGATATAGCGAACATGTCGATATATCGTACTTATCCTTTGTCCCCTTGAAGATATATATATCGGGATTCTATTGTATATGAATTATTAAGAAATAAAGAGAGATAAATGAAAGTCTTAAGAGATACTCACTATGTAATTCTGTGCTATCTCTGGAATTTCCTATTGAATAGCTAATTACATGCTGCAATTGATTAAACCTATTCTGGCGGATCATGATCACTTCATTACCTGTATTAAGGGAATATCTATCTATATTGTCTCTATTCTTCGTACTATTATTTCCACTATTTAGAAATATATAAGGATAATGAGTGGGTTGACAATGAAGAGGAATGTAATTCATTTTTCATAAGGAGATAACAATGAGATTGTCTTCTGCTTGATACAAATAAACATTTAAATTTATTAGCAACAGGAATAGTAGGAAATTGGATAAAATTAAAAACACAGAGTATTTTATTAAATGGGCCAGACGTTTCATCAATTTATTTTGACTTACTCAGTGGCCCATTTTATCACTCTTTGTCAAAAAACAATTTCACTATAAGTCAAAACAGCTAGTAACAGGAGTAGTAGGAAATTGGATAAAATTAAAAGTTTTTGATTAAATGGTCGTCAATTGTTTTTGACAAATAGTGATATTATCGGCAACTGAGGAAGTCAAAATAAATTGACGAAACGTCTGGCCCATTTAATTAAATAAAACCCTGTGTTTTTAATTTTATCCAACCATCCTACTATTCCTGTTATTAATTTACTATGGGTACGAACGATGGAACATTTATATTTATATATAATGTATTTATATTGACGATTAATTTGTTGAGTGACCACCAGCTTACTATTACAACAAAACTTACATATCCAATCGGGTATTTTAACCCATGAAAAATAACATATAGGTAATATGTTTTTACATAAACCAACTTAATTAAAGTAGACCGATGATGAAGGTCAAACCTTTGAAACTAATCAGTAGAGATTGTGGTGTTGGTGCAAGGTGAAACATCTTTAATAAAGATAAGAGTAAATAGATATTTTATTTAATATGGATTTACTATGAGTACAGTATCCTTAACTCATAGTAAATCCATATTAAATAAAATATCTATTTACTCTTATCTTTATCCTTTGAAACTATAGTAGGTATCTAACAAATAAACTTATTTAAAAAAAAATAATCCATTCCATCTTAGATCTAATAGATGACAAATTCGTGATTTTCTTAGAAATTTAAAGTTAATTTCTATCAGCAATTCGAACTGTTATAGACTGTTTTTCATTTTATTTTGGGAAGCTAACATCAACTCTATCGTTAAAAATTAAAACCGGTCTATCAGCATAAGCAGAGTTTAAAAAATGTTTTCATCGCCAGTATAGATTATCTCATCTCTCTAGAGATTTGATTGTCGAGAGTTGTTTCTAAATTTATTTTTAAAATTAAGGGTTCGAGAGAACATCCCTCATTGTGCGCAGTATCAATCGCGAAATAAATCAATTTAACTCTTTTCCAATATCTGATTGATAAGGGTAGTGGGCAGGAGGGAGTGGGGGGAGGAACCTCTGTAGCATCATCAACTGAATGATTACCCGAAGGGTTTAAGTAGATTTCGCGTCGTGTTACTTTTTTCGAATATGTAATTAAACCGAAAATGAAGGGAAGTGATGCAGATAGGCAGTCGATCAAAATTTAATTTAATTAATCATATTTAGATTGAGTAAGATAGCGATATGTAGGATGAAATTTTACCTGATAAACCGAGGTAAGGAATTCACTGAATTTTTTATTTTTATTGTGGACGAAAATATTTTTGAGCCATGTTTTTGTTCTGGATATCTTCATTTGAATACCCATGATAATTAACTTAAGAACAAAAAGTCATTTTCAGAATACACCAATACCTCACTTTGCGTCGGGGTTACGTTCCAAAAAAACACGACGCAAATTGAACCGACTCAAAGGCAATTAATATTTTCTATAGCAAACCATGTAAAGATCGAAGATAGGTTCCAGGGTTACGAAAATACTACTTTTTAAAAAGAAAATTGAACAAAGTAAACATTTAAAAAACAAAAATAATATAAAATTTTATTACATACATACAAAAAAACAAAAAAAAACGTATTCAATTAAAACAAAATAAACTATTCAATTAATTTATGAAAAACAAAATTAAAATTAATCACTGTCTGATGAGTTCATAGTGGCTGTTGTCGTAAGTCGGCTTTCTTTCACAAAAAATTGGTCCAATGTTTGCTGAACAGCTTTTTTTTCAACGTAAAATAAATTTCCTTGTAGCAAAAATTTATAAAAATTTATTATTCTCTTTTAAAAAAAGCACAACACACTAATTGAAACGTTACAAAAAACACAACACACTACATAATTGAAACTGAACTCTAAAATTAGCAAAACAAAGTGAAAATAAAACTGTATTAAAATTGCGTTGATTTTCAGTTAGAAAGGGAATCCCCGAGTTTTGATGGCATGGCGCAATTAGAAACAAAAGTGGTGCCATCTTTTAGAAAAAAAAGAAAATTTCAAAAAAAAAAAATTAAAGGCTCGAACCCAAAACAACGCAACCTCGAAAATCTAACGACGCACAGTGAAAATTAGTACTAATTAAGCAGCGACGCAACTTCGAAAAAACGCAAAACGAAACGACGCAAAGCGAGGTATTGGTATATTGTAATTCCCAAAAAAGAGACTCATTGGAATTTCAAGCTTTAGAACTAATAGTTCAAAAATGCAGAAAATCAGAAATAATCATACATAGGGTTTCTTACTGTATTTCTTCCAATCTACTTCAAATATCAAACTTGTTCTCATTTGTAGTTGATAAGTAGAAAATGGGTGTATTTTTAGAATTTTTTGTCCACTATTTTGGAAATCTCATTAGATACGAAATTCTAATTCAAATTAGAAAATTGTGAAATCACTAAAATGTTAGAGGGGTTATTGAGTCTTGGAAAAAAATTTACCTTTTTCATTTATTTACTATGTTAAAAAAAACAATTCAAATTTTTGAATTAAATTGAATGTTTCTTTTTGCTGAGAGTAACCGAGTTTTTATAAATTAAAGGTGACAATAAAAGAGTGTGTCTCCTGCTGGAAAATACATTTTTAATTTATTTATAAAGAGTCTATAGTTTCGAGGGTTTTATCCTCCTCATCAATTGTAATAGGCTGATGAAGTTTGCAAAACCAGAGTCAGATTATCCATTAGGCGCATGAGGCGGGCTAAGGTCATAACTATGGGGAAAATTAGGCCAGATGCGCTTTCATTCCTATTTATGTTGAGAGTGATAGTATGGATAATATCGACGCAGATAGCCTTATAAAAGACTTTGCATTAAAGAAAGTAAGAAAAAATATATTTCTACGGATCGTTTATAAAAACAAACATTTAAAATTAGATACCATGAAAAAATAGAAAATATCGACGCAGGTAACACAATAACAGACTTTGCTTTAAAGAAGGGAAATTTATTTACTTACAATTATATTTATATTTTTTATATTATTTATATTAGAAATATGAGAGAGTTGTATTATTTTTGTTTAAATTGTTTTTTGATCTTATTTACTTATTTTTGATTTATTAAAAAATTATAAAATATATATTTTTGGTGTTTTATTGTAGGACCCGAAAATTGTTACCGCCTCAGGCACGAAAGAACCTTAATCCGGTCCTGGGCAAACCGTCGAAACTATAGTCTATAAATAAATTAAAAATATAGAATACATCAATTCCTGTAAATCAATTGTAATAGACTGATGAAGAGGACAAAACCCTTGAAACCATAGTCTCTTTATAAATAAATTAAAAATTTATTTTTCTAGCAGAAGACACACTCTTTTATTATCTCCTTTAATCAAATTTTTGAGTTGAATAATTTGGAGAAGCAGACAAAAAATTGTACCTACTCTGTAAGAGAAATGGAAATTAAATTCTTGAGTGTACTTACCTACTCTAATCAATTTCAAGGATAAAGATAATACTTGCACAGCCGAACGCATTATTTTTCCACTAGGTATATAACGATGGGAAAAACTTTTGCGCTTGACTGTACATCATCCATATGAATGAAGAAATATACTCTTCGTACATACCTGAAACAAAAAGAAAGTATTTTAGATTTTTGTCAAAAAACTACACATTTATATTAATAGTAAATTTAATGACAAGTTTTTATAATGTCTACTTTAAGAGTTTTTAAGGAATTTGGTGTAGGTACTTGGTGAAACATTTTTTTAAATTATTGGATAAAAAATACTTGGTAGGTTTCACATTAAGATATAAAAAATAAAACGAATTTATTTTTGGAGAATCTTTAATCTTGATATATATATATATATATATATCTTTCGGGTGACTAACCCATCTTCAGGAGAAACAGAAAGTAACATTCTGAAGAAGATGGGTTAGTCATCCGAAATATATATATATATATAAATTTATCGAGATTAAAGATTCTCCAAAAATAAATTCGTTTTATTTTTCATATCTTAATGTGAAACCTACCAAGTATTTTTATACAATAAGTCTACTTTAAGGATAACCTTCTCAAAAATAGTGAAACTATTCATTCAAATTTTTCTCCAATCTTATTTTACTATTAAATGAGTAATTCTTGTATATATATATAGAATTGGTTTCCCGAAAATGGCTCGATCGATTTCAATGAAAATCACGAATTAGGGCATTTTCAGGTCGACAGATCGATTTGGCAGGATTTCTTGCATCTTCGGGAAAGTTTAATTTGATTGGTTTTTTATTAATTAAACTAATTATTAATAGATGGGTGAGTCGATAAACATTTATAATTAAATTTTTTCAATTTCCTTTATTAGCTAATTGATTTATTTTAACTCATTATTAGCTCATTAGAAATTTATATAATAAAAATAGTAAATTTAATTAATAGAGGTATATTCTATTGAAGAGGAAGTGGTAGAACTCAATGCTGAATTGATGCAAAGGCAGCCCAAGAATAATCCAAACTACAAATTCGAATAAAAGAATTTATTAGAACATCATTTTCATTCTCTTAAAAACCCCGACGATTCAAATGATCGTCCCTTCTTCTTCGGGGTTTAAAAGGGTCAACAAAAGAAAACTAGAAAAACATTTTTGGGTTATCGAAATTATCTTCATGTTTGATATATGCAAAAGAATTACTCGATTGTAAAATTTGAACTTCTAACAATTATCAGACAATTTTTTAAAATAAATTTCTATTTACATATTATCGAATTTATTTGTTAAGCTAATTAAAAAAAAACATGCCCTGTTTACGATTTTTAATAAAAAGTTATTTAATTTGATTCAAAATGGGTAAGAGAATGTTAGGGGTTGATTCTGGAGAAAGAGTTAATTGAATCCAGTCTTAAAGAATTTCTCACAAAGATTCCTAAGAGAGAGTCGCAAGTGAACTGATTCATTGTCATGTTCATACTCCTGCCTGGGAAAGAGTCGAACGACAAATGATTCTCTTGTTATGTTCACTCACCATATACATCTATGGAGGGAGAAATTTCAAATATTTTAAAAATTGTACATTTCTAGATATTAAACCATATTTTCTATTCAACCATTTACTTATTTTGCAACAGGGGTTTATTCAAGAGGGTTCAAAGGGGCCCAGCACCCTCCACCTAATTCGAATTAATATCTAAAAATAATTGAAAAAAGCTTTTAAACGCTTAGAATCTTATTATAATTAATAAACTAATAGAACTTTTAAGGATTAGCGTATACCGTTTTGTAATAAAATATTTTAAAAAGTTTTCTGATAGGACGATCTCTTCTGGCATCTAAAAAGATATTTGATTCTCGTTCTTTAATTTCTTTGTAATCATTTTGGCACAATATATCCACTATAGTAATTTTAGATTTAAAAAAATAAACATCATCTTAATTAAAAAACTAATTAATAAATTGTTGTAAGGAAATAAGGACAATAACTTATGCAAATATTTTTTATTCAATGCCAACGTTTTGTCAACTTTGTTGACTTCCTCAGGGCTCAAACAAATTAAATTCTTTGCATATTTGTCATTTTATAAATATTCATTCTTAGCAAACACATAAGTTTGAACACCGATTGAAAGTTGACGAAACGTTGGCATAAAATAAAAAATATTTGCATAAGCTATTGTCCTTATTTCCCTACAACAACTTATTAATTTAATCGATGGACATAAATAATCAAAATAATTTAAAAAACTGTTAATTAAAATATTTTGATTTATAATTTTTGTTATTACAAATATTTTGGAAGGTATCAAATATCAGTATGTATGTATTTATCTTTGTTTAATGAAAAACTGATAATAAAATTATTTCTTAATCTATCCTTGTGATGCTTTCTAATCTGAATTCCTGGGACGATTTGTTTTCCAGTGCGTCATTGTAGGTATAGCGTTACATAGCCAAGCTTTGTTGTAAAAAGTGTTACCTGCCAGGGCCTCCTACTAATGAAATTAATTAAAAAATAAATATTTTCTTATTGTCCTAAAAAATGTAAAAACGTAAAGGAAAATAATTTCAACAATGTTTTTTCTTCGTTTATCTGTTTTCTATATACTTACCTGGATTCCGATATACACGATAGCTCAAAAAGGTAAGTCTTAGAAAGTTCGTTCTATAGCAAAATTTTTGTATTTTCAATACGGATAACTGTTTAGATTTTGGACTCTCTAAGAGTCTAAGCCACTGTTTCGCAACCTGTGTGCCGCGGTATACCAGTGTACCGCGAGAGATTGTCAAATGTGCTGCGAGTTTTTTTGACAAATAAATAAAATTGTATGGGTTTTGTAACTTTGAAATAGTATTTGTAATTAATTCATTTTTGTTTTTTGAATCAAACATCTTTTACATGTCTTTATATTCTGGTGTGCCGTAAATGATTCCAGATATTTTTGGTGTGCCGTCAACCAAAAAAAGGTTGAGAAACACTGATCTAATCAATTTAAAACAGAGGTCTGACTTATATTGATTAGATAAAGTAACTTTATCTTCTTTTTACTTTAACATACAGGGTATGGTCAAGTATTGTAATCGTGCATGAAAAAAGTGCTTTTTTTCCTTCTTTTTTTCAAAATATCTCAAAAACTGCTGAAACTATTTTGAATAAAAAAATTGAGCAAAACCAGGGCATTTTGTTCTACAAAAAAGCTCTAATAAGTAAACATTGAAAAAATTATATTTTTCGAGATAATAATTGTTATGTCAAAATGTCTGTTGGTTAGTCTGTTAGTCTGTGTGTTACCAAATTTTTGTGGACGAGCTAGCTCAAAAACTAGTGTGAATATTGGTACATTGAGATTAAGAGATGATTAGATTTTGGTACATATCGAACCAAAATTAAGAGGGGTGGATGGGGTGTTAAAAATTAAAAATCTAGGCCATTTGAGCAAACTCAACCAAATTTTGTATACATAATCAGTGGGACCTCAGAAGTCTAAAAATGCAAAAACTAACCACCCAAAATGGGGGGGGGGGGCGTAGAGTCACAAAATAAAAATCGTGGCCATTTACCAAACTCAACCAAATTTTGTATATACATAATCAGTGGGCCCAGATTAATCTAAAAATGCAAAAACTAACCCCCCTCTCCTACATGATTATAAATAATATTATTAAATATTAAATATAAGTGAGGGGCCAGATTGTATGGTAAAGTAAAGTGGATGGCCACATTAGAACACGTCAGCTATTTTCAATATCTAAAATTCTAATTTCATTGATTAAGGGAGAAATTCTCCCGAAACATTTGCGTTTTATTAAACGTTTGAAGATTGTTTTTTAAAAGAGTTGTATATATGTAAATGTATATAATACCAGTATTTAAATATACGTATTCGTCTCTATTACGGGTGAATCCCTACTACAACTCACACTTGACCGGCTTATTTACGCGTACCCTCGCTATAAACATGTTCAGTGTTAAAAAATTAAAAAGTATTTAGTGAATTCATTATTCGGGTGAGCGGCGCTAAGAGTAAAGTGTATGCACGTTGAAGAATCCCATTAAAAAACTCCAGACATGGTGGATTTTCTCCGAGTTGAGAATTCGCTCTTTCACTTTTTCCCTCGGAATAAGTTACCCCTTTTTGAAATAATTTCGCTCCTTGGATGATTCTTATTCTAGCCATCAAATTCTAAGAGATTTTTTTTCACTTGGAATCTTCTATTTAATGAGAAAAAACTTTTCTTTCCATTTAAATTTGATATCCTTGACATTTTCTTTCATTTTATTTGATAACAGCTGCAGAATTTTTTGATATCATGTCAAGGAGGTGAAATTTTTATTTAAACTTTTACAATGGATAAATTAAATGATTAATTCCAAACGAATAAATAGATTCCAACTTTTTTCTTTTTGACTTTAAATACATTAAATATAAGTGAAAGTATTGCGATTGCTTTTCTGATTTTACACATTTTTTGCTTTTTTTGAAATAGACTAAGATTAAATCTAATTTTACTTTTTTAATTATCAAAAGAAATTAAAGGGTAGATTTGAAATAGGGAAATTGAATAAAATGATTTTCAAAAAAGAATTACATATTACAAAATTAGAAGTATTTTATCTGTTATTACTCATGGCCTAAAATACCTGATTGGATATTTCAACCCATGATAAAGTATTTCTAAATAAAAATTCTGATCATAAAGGTCAACTTTCGAAACTATAGTCTCTAATATACTGTATACTATATGAATATGTTTATTAGCATCAAGCAGAAGACAACCTCATTGATTTCTCTTTGAGATTCAACAGCTTTGCTATTCTTGGCAAATTTTTTTTAATTAGATACCTATATCAATATTGATATTTTTTTAACGTTATAAATAAAATTTATAATTCCAGCAGAAGACACACTCTTTTATTGTCTTCCTCAATATATAAAAATTCTGCTACCCTCGGCACAAAAATTTTCAATTTAATGAAATTTATTATAATGAATTTTGGATTTTTAAGAAAGATGGTGTTTTCCACAAAATCTTACGTCACTAATGGCTATATTTTGGCCAAATTTTTAACAATAAATTAATACCGATAATCAAAGAGGTTTTTAGATACGATTTATTCATATTAGAAAGGATCGCATTATCAGCAGACTAACCCAAGTGCCAAATGTGCTTCTCCGACAGTTGTCTTTTAAATATTTCGCAAAACATGATTTTTATTAAAAAAATTAAAAATTTTTTTAGAAGACTCTAACACTCAAGTACAGTTTATTAAAATAAACTTAATGCCAAATCTCAGGTGATTCAGGGATTTTTATTTTAAGATTTTTTTTCTGATTATTGACATTTTTTCCCCTAAAGTTCCAATGCTTGAAAACTAAGAAACTTAAATTAGTTCTTCGTATTGTAAATATAATCATTTTGGAACCAGAACTATTTTCTGCGTTAGATAAAAAAATCATGGTTGAAAATATGTTTTCAATTTTCAGATATTTCTAAATACGAAAAAGAAAAATTTTATAAAAAAATTCTTCTTAGCTTAATACCCATACTTCTTATCATATGTTTTTGTTCTGCCTATAGAAAATAAAAGCAAACTTTGTAAATTTCTGACCCTGTAGCATAGGCAAGCAATGAACAGGACAGTAGAAATGAATTCATAACTATAAGGGGTTTTAAAAGCTCGATTGGCTCACATTTTTGTTTCAGAAAATATAACTATTATAACTCCTGAAAGAAAAGTTGTGAAAAGTTCATTCTGGCGCCTTAAAATTTGTAATTTTTTTTATTATGGAAAACAATTTTGGACTGTTCACTTTAGAGCTTATGTATAATTCAATAGTTCAGAAAATAATTTTTTAAATAATTTTATTGAGATTCTCAATCGTTGTTTTGATAAACGTTTAAATATTGTTTTAAATGAAAAGTTTTTTATTTTGCCGGGAGTAGCAAAGTTGTTGATTCATAAAGAATTCTAACTGGCTTTCGGCTAAGTAAAGATCAAAAAATTTTCAATATCCATGGGATATTGACCCCATGAAAAATAATATTTATAATTAAAAAAGACTGATGATGAAGGCCAAGACTTCGGAGCTATAGTCTCAAACAAATAAATAACATATATACATAAATATTTATTTTAGATATGTGTGTCTGTGTGTTTATTTGCATCAAGCAGAGGACAATCTCTTTGTTTCTCTATATAAATATTGTTTTTCAATTTTAATTTATTAAATAAATAAATTTATTTATTTATTTTTACAAATAATATTATCAAGTAACTGAAATTATTAAAAGTTAATTAAAAAATAAATAAATTATATAAAGAATAAACTTTAGAAGAGTAGGTATACTCGTGGGAGTCAGGTTGGCCGAGCTGGCAAAGGCGCTGGCTCCGCTTGAGTATCGTTGATGACGATGTTCAAGCGGTAGATCCCGGGTTCGAGCCTGGCAAGCATATAAAATTTCTTCAGGCTAAAACTCGGCTCCCTTACTAACTCTACTAACACTTTACTGATGTGCTGTCTAAATGGATTTTGTTCCCGGTGACAATAAATAAATAATAGTAAAAAAAAGATATACTCGTATATTTAAATTTATTACAAAAACAGTTCTAAATTTAGTGGGATGCGCTAGCTCAACCAATTATTGGAGAGAGTGTGCCTAGTCTTGTCAAGTTTTCACATTTTCCTTCAATTATTATTTTAATAGAAAAACGCGATTTATTAAACATTGAAGTTAAATTTTTTACTTTCTATTCCAATGAGCGACATGAGTTGTTTTTATTTAAAAAAAATAGTATTAGTAGGTATGTATTATTTTATTTCATGTATGAAAGGAATGTAACAAAAAATCCTACACGAAGAACGAAACAAATGCCAGGATTTAGATATAAAATGTAATTCTATTTTTTTTAATCCGAAATGACATCTGTCTAATGCAGTGCCACTTCTATTAGCTCAAAGGATTTTTTATTCTCGAAACAGACTAATATGAGGGTTATTTTTAAACATCCGTCGAGAAGAAAAATTCAGTACATTCAGTGAATACATACATACCTACTGAATATCCAGACTAATCCGTCTTTACGGAAACAAACATTTTCAAAAAAAAAAAAAAAAAACTACTTATTGTTTCTGAATTTTTGTTTGAAAAATCTTTGTTGATTTTGTGCAGACTTCTGAGTAAAGAAAAACTCGAGACTGCGAGTAAAATAATAATAATAAAAAACTTAAAAACAAAAGCAAGATTTCGTTTATTTTATAAACATTTTCAAAGTTGTATAACAAATAAATAAAAGAAAAATAATTGAAAAAACAATAAAAAATCAAAAAATCTCTTCTTTCTTTTAAATATAAAAATAATGATAAAATTCGGAATGCTGTGCTGTAAGCATGGCGGAACGATCTTAGGCCATGAGGGTCAAAACATGTAAAGTGATGTAGGACAGGACCCTCCCCCGAAAATTTTGAAGCAAATTGGAACAATTTAACCCATTTTTAAGCAATAAAGTTTAGGGAAAGCGGTGTTGGTTTATAGTGAAACATATTAAACACAAGAATTATTTAACGGGTTATAGTGGTGTTTCACACCTCTTTGTGAAACACCACTATAACCCGTTAAATAATTCCTGCATTTTTAAGCAGTTTGTTTGTAGCTGTGGTTTTATTGAAAACTGAAAGAAAAAAAAGTTCAAATTTTTGTTTGTAGTTATAATGCTTGAGTTTAGGTTTAAAATGTAATAAAATAAAACGAAATTAATTAGCAATATATATGTACTTGTATTTTTCTTAGCAAATATGAGTAATAAACTTTTGTAATTAAGAAAACAAAACCTTTGTTCATAAAAAAAAGAATTAATTAAGAAACTACTGGTAACCGGTAATTAATGTTCAATAAATTGGACATGATCTTAAGACACTAAATTAATCCAGAATATACAATCAAGTGTTCATTGGATTTTGCCAAATATTGTAGTTCTTGCAGATACATTGTTGATCAATAGCCAATTCAGAAATGTTTTTGGCAAGATCTCGATGAACTGACTGGTTAAAATGGTTTAGTCTTTTTTGTGACATTATCGACCTCAAGCAAGTTTTGAGCCCTACCTATTTAAGTAAAATGAGTAATTATTAGGCTAACGTTACGGTGCATTTTTAGGTTTTGTTAAGGCAAACAGATAATATTAAACATTAATTTTACAACCAACAATTTGGCAACAAAGTTGTTTTTGGGTAAAATAATGGTAAAATTTCTTTCTTTAGGAGGTCCGATGACCACCTTTACCTCGTAGATAAATTCCCAGGGGGATCAGCTGACCACTGACCCCACGATTCCACCGTCCCTGGCTGTTTACAGTTTTGCTGATTAATGTGAAACCTACCAGTTTGATGGTTTATTATTTTTTATACTAAAGAAATAGATTAAAATCTCCAAAAAATTTTAATTTATAATCGAAACAGACAGAAAAAAAATCATGGCTGAAAATGATTTTTTTCCACATTTCAGATATTTGTCAACCCATTGAGACAAAAAAATTACAATAATGATTTAAATAGTTGTGTGAAATATTTAGTTCGATATATATGTCAGAGGTGTTCACCTCACAGTGTATTCAGTTGATCCGAATGGCTAATATTAGCACTCGGGTTCGATTCCCAAGGGGATAAATAAACCTTCTGACATAATTAAAAACAATCCATTCCATCTCGGATCTAATAAATTTGTGTATGTTTATTTGCATCGCGCAGAGGACAACCTGATTGACTTCTCTTTATGTATTTTACTTCTGCTTTGAATTTCATAAATAATAAAAGAAACATTTTTCGAAACTTTTTATTTTTTAATAAACTTATTACTGATTGTGTTTGAAAAGGATTGTATTTTTATTGAGTTTTTTCACAGTGTATAAGTATATAAAATTGTGCTATTCTTACATTAGAAACTGATCTGAGAAATTATTAAAAAAAGCATGGATAGAATAATTTCCCTTCCCTTATTAGCTTATTACCTACTAAGGAACTACAAGTCTAGACCTGTTCCAAACTAATAAAGATTAGTTTCTTAATTTTTGTTATTCTAGGAATGGTCATTTGTAATGCTCACTTTGACCAAAACGATACTCGTTTTAATAGAGAAATTCATTTGGATTTAACTGAAATTCAAAGAAAAATAAAATAAATAAATATTTGTTTATTTATTAAGTAATTATGCATAGAGGAATTATTTCTGATATTAAACATTATATTAAAGAACCCGATCTAAATAAGATCTTAAATAATTAATATAATACATTTTAATTTTGATAAGGGAGAATGGTGTGGGTTCTTGGTGAAACATTTTAAATAAAGTAATATAAATTTTGAAAATTTTCTTTACTTTAATAAATTTTATAGAAATTTTGAATTTTAATCCTATTAAATCCCATCTTATAAGATCACTCAGTCGAGAAGTCGCGAAAAACCCGCCGAAGAGCGGTCTGAGTATTACTTTGAAAAATCATCTTGATGAATTATGCTTATAAGTAAAATGTATATAGGTATTAATATTTTTTCAATAAATATATCTTATTTGATAAAATTAAAAAAAAAATTTTATGTCACTTTCACCACAGAAATTTTTTTGGCACGTGCCTGTACGAGAAATAAAATATTCTAATCTTCGACTATGTGTGGTGGGTGGGGGTGGGGTTCGAGTGCTGGGGGTCCAGAGGGTGTGTCAAGCGGCTAGCAAGAGGCCCGCCGAAGGCGGGCCTTGCAGCTAGTATACTGTATGTTTATAGACTGAGAAGCAGCCTATAAACATATAGTATAAAAGGTTCTCCTTGAAGATACTTCCATCTATATGATCAAGTTTTTATTTCCTATGATTTATCACAAGATGCTTTAATATTTTTTATTTTATATGAGAATTTTAAAATAATCTTTAAAAGTATTTATATATTATTATAGTTTAACTTACTTCTAATATATTGATATATAGCGATATATTTTTTAAATTACTTCCGGTATTATTTTAGTTCCGAGTATATATAATAGATGAAACATTTTTAATTATTATTTTTTGTTATTTTGATCTCAGGAATTGCTAATAGATGGCGTTGACTAAAATTTTATGAAACATACTTCGAAATTTTACTTACTTTTTATTAAAAATGTTTCACCTTGAACCGACACGTAACTCTTTAAAAATTATTTTTATGGTTCCATTAAAATTTTTTCTATCTGAGCGTAACGTGTCTGTCTGCTCTGTCTGAGCATTCTAACTCGTAATCTAAATAAGAGAAGAATTTTAAATTTCTAATCAAATTTTTATTTTTGGGAGTGTTTATAGCAATCCGATGTCACGGGGGTCTAAACCATAAGTTTTGCTTCAGGTGCTTGCTTTATCATGATCACACTTGTTTGCTGGATAGTGAAAATCTTCCCATCCAATAAAATCAAAATGGGAAGACCTCACTCGCACACGAGCTTTTCATTGTCTGTCTTCTCTCCTATTCATTTGCACAGTAGTGATGTTTTGCACTTTTTGTATCTTGTAGGGCTTGAGTTGGGGTTCATTTTCAAATTGCGGTCAATGACCCGTTCAGGTATTTTGACAACTTTCTTGCGCTCTGCTTGAGATTTTTGTGGATTCGATCTTTCACTTTAGGATCTATTTCCATGGAAGGTGCTGTTCTTTTTTTGATTTTTCTTTGTACAAGCAAATAACTTTTTCTTGATCTGATTTATTTTCATTTTGATCCCAATTAGTAAAATTTGGTTCAAAGCGTCATCTAATCATAAGTAGAAATCAATGAGATTGTCCTATGCTTTATGCAAACAAACTCATATATATATATATATAATATGTTTTTTTGTATACGGCAGAGAACAACTTCATTAGTTACTCCCGAGGGATGAACCGCGATTGGAATTAGGTGTACACGATATTAGGCCGTGGTTCACCCCTCAGTTTCTCCTTATAAATCAACATTGCTACTCTTGGCAAAGTAAATTTTTTTAATCAGCCTCTAATTCTTTATGATTACCATCTAAAAAACATTTCAATATTATAGCTCTCACTTGGGTTCAAATTTTTTCACTCGCACATCAAATATTTTTAGAAGGAGCTCAATTTTTTCTAACAATTTCTCTATTAATGTGACATTGGGAATATTAAAAGCAAAATTTATCTTAATAGGCGGTAGATGGGAGAAGTTTAGAGTATATGGCATGACGAAATTATAAGGGTATCTAGTAATTATAAATACCCTAAAAATTGAAAACTTTTAAAATAATACCAAATGGAAGGGCGTTGAAAGGGCCATTTTGTTTTGAGTGAATTATTTAAAACATTATCTTTATTTTAATTAATATTTATTGCAAAATATTTAACATTTTGATTTTAATCTCTCGCTCACTCTCATATAAATAAGACCACAAAAAGATAAACAGGCAAATTATATTAATTAATTTTCAAATCATAGTCAACATCTGATTGAAGATAACAAGTAACGTTTTTTGTATGCAAATAGGCGAACAAATAGTCTTCAATTGACATGGAGAAATTAATTTAGAGCAACCAACCAGTTGGCGACGATAAAATACGAAACAACTTGGTTCGGATAGGGGTCGGGGTGGATGCAATGTTTATTGTTAGTAGAAAATTAATACAACAAATAAAACAGATCGTAGGGATCGGGAGGGACAACTATAAATTGTCTAGTGTTTCATTTGCTTATTGATTTATTCAACTGTAAGGCTGACCGATAAGAGAGAATTAATCAAAACCAACGGGGCGAATTTACCCGGAATTTGTCATTTGCAATTACATTCCCATTAATATTATCTAATTATTTATATAACAAGGAATTATCTTATTTATAAGCATGTGGATGGCGTCTACGTAATAAGATTATGATCTATGGGAACCGAGCTGAGAATGACATTCTGTATTTTGCATGATTACTCTATATTATATTCATAAATAAAATTCAAATACCCCTCATTATCATTACAATTTCTCTGAAACTAGTTGGGCTAGGAACTTGAAATTTGGCATGAATATAACTTTTAGGACTTTGAGATTTTTTTTATTTTAAATTGGTAAAACATCTTCCTTTATCTTTTTAAGATATCAGAATTTCTCCAAAACTATTGGAGGTTAGAAATTGAAATTTTATAAGAGGTTACTTTTAATGAATTACTTGAATGCTTTAGAGAAATTATAATTAAAAGAAAAAAAATGAAACATGGAAAAACCACTACAATTAAAAAAACCCTTCTGAAATAATTAAAAATAATTCATTCAATCTCGGATCTAATAGTTGAAATCCTCTTGTGATTTTCTTAGAGCAAAATTAAGTTTTATCACGATTTTTCCGGAAATACTCGAGGTAGAATCTTGAAATTCATCTCTCTTATATATAGGTTACTTATATATAAAACGTAGATACTTGCTAAGAAAGGTCTTGCAAGAAATTCAAATTTTAAAGAGCTAAGTAAAACAAAAACAAAAGAAAAACAAATACTCTAAAAACAACCCTAGTAGCATAATGTTTCATAATATATAGTAACTATATAGTGCATATATAGTTTTCGAGAATCTATATAGGCACAATATAGTTACTATATAGTTTGAAACATTGAGCTACTAGGGAAGGTTTCTTTTTAAAATACCTCGATTTCTTCGCAACTACCGGAACTAAAAACTTTAAATTTTATATGAAGAAGATTACTTTTAAGTCTAAATGGTTGCTTTGAGCAGCTTTGAACAGGAGGGAGTCCACCCATTTGATTAACAAGGGACTTGGTGAAATTGTTGCCTAATCTCTAGGCGCGTCGATAGAAACCTCCTAGAAATATCATTCGATTCAACTCACTAGAATTCAGTGAAAAGATATTAATGTTGGCCGTCACTCTAGGGTCTGACCTTTCTTGGAATGACCATATCTCAACCGCTGCTAAAGCTGCCATGTGCAAGCTTGGTCTCCTATTTAGGTTCATGCGTTATTTTACTCCCAGTTAACTTCTTACCCTGTATAAGTCTCAAATTCGTCCCTTTCTCGAATATGGAGCTCATCTGTGGAGGAGGCCCTCCAAGTATTCTCTTGGCACACTGGATGCAATTCAGAAGCGAGTAATTAAACTAATAGGAGACCCGGCCCTAACTCACTCGACTCCCTGGCTCACCGAAGAGCCGTTTCTGCCCTTTCCCTGTTCTTTAGATACTATCACGGTGTTTGTTCATTTAGACTGAAATCAATTACTAGTATCTCCTTCTAAATCCCTTTTTGCGAGAAACACGCGCTTTTCGAACGCTCAGCACCCCTTCGCTGTCAAATTGGATAAAAACCGAACCAGGGCTTTTATTCTTATGACCTCCAGAGACCGAAACTCGCTTCCAGCTACCGTCTATCTCCGCGACCTATTAATCTTAAGCTGTTTAAAATCTGCCCCCATAGATATCTTCAAATCCTAACCAGCTCATAAAATCCTCTCTTCTTTTCACGATGGAGAGACCAACCCAGGACTTTAGGTGATGCACCTCTTTGGTGTAACTCCTTCTCTCATCAATTTCATTAAAAAACGCTTTATAGCTAGTAATAATACTTATAAAAGTATTGGTTTCTTTTACGAGGTCTTCACATTTTGTGATCTTCTATCTCCAAGATTATTAATGTTACTTTCATTTTATAAAATCTGGAAGTAAGCGATTCTGTTTTACTTGGGAATAGCTGGTGTGTGAGGAATGCACGATATTGTTTACAACTAAAACAAATAAAAACTGAAGACCCTAAAAAAATTCGCCCCTGGGCTCAAATGTTTGTATTTCCAAAACAAATAACTGATTAGAGAAATCGGACCTTCAGCTTCAGATCCCCTGGATGAAAACTCCAACAAATCAGAAGTAAATCGAATTGTTAAATGGGGAGTTCTGAAATGGTTTTAGTAGCTAATGGTCTGAAATGTGAAATATAAGTTTGGATTTATAAATTGCACCCTTATTCAGCTTTCTAGTTCGAACCATTTACTAACAAAAAATTTGAACATTCATTAGTTGAAGATTTGATACTTCGGTGGTTGAGCTGCTTATCAGGAAATATGTTTCGGCTCAAATAACTTTAATTACAATGAGATAACCTCATCAGAATGCACGACGTTTCGAACCCTATTTTTGAAGTACAGGTTGAAGTCTTAAGATAAACTGGTTTTCATTTTTTTGGATGCTGATAAGGCCAAAACAGTGTAACCAGGTAAAATCTAAAAACTCAAAATATACAATTTTAAATAATTTCATCTTGGAGCTTTCGAAAAATTAGAAAGAGCCAAAATCGACATAGAAGTTCAGAATTAATCAAGTGTTTTTTAAAATTAATAATGTATTTTAATGTATTTTAATAATGTATTTTAGAAAGTCACGATAATAAAGAATAATAAGTTTTCACTTTCTTTATTTTTAGAGACACGAGTACAATACTATATGTTGATAAAATAACACATATGTGTTTTTTGTAACCACTCTTGGTTGAAATCATTCTCTCAAAGCTCCTTCAAATTTTAAATAGCTTCAATAATTAAGCTCGTATACCTAATGTAAGAGTTTTTGCTTCGATCAGAAGGGGAACGTTTTTACAAGCGAGATAATCCCCCATCGTTGCTCCCGTAATTGGCACTTGGGAGTATTTCTTCCCTCCTAAGCAATCAAGGGATTAACCGGAGCCCGTATAATACCTTAATTTTCTTCAAATATCAAAATGTATTGACTTAACTTATCAGGATTTGATCCGCTATTGATAATTGAATTCCCTTGGGCAAAGCAAATGCAATAATAGACAGTTGAAGGCTTAAAAGATCAGAAGAGAACAGCAATGTGTACATTTTGCATGGGTCGAAATATTGATTAATTTATCTTCTTGCTTCTTTTTACTTTACTATAGGCAAGCAATATGGAGAAATATTTGAATATCTTGGAAAAGAGAGGTGTATTTTATAAATATTTCAAACAAGCCTATAGCAAATTTATAATAATTAATTTATTTATTTAAATAGGGTACGAATGAAATTAAATAAATAAATTAATTAATTACCTATTTGAAAAGGTTTTGTTTTGCCAAGAGTATCGGAATTGTTGATTCATAAAGAGAAATCAATAAGGTTGTTTTTGATGAGGTTTTGATGAGGTTCTCTGCTTGATTTAAATAAATATGTATATTTTGTTACAGCAAGTTAGCCAAATAACAAAATATTTTTTTTATAACAACAAAACGGATTTTTCTATACTCAACGGGGTAATTTAACCAATGAGAGATAACAAGTAAAATATTTTTTTTAAGGAATTTGGTGTTGGTACTTGGTGAAACATTTTTTAAAATTATTGGATAAAAATACTTGGTAGGTTTCATATTAAGATATAAAAAAATAAAACGAATTTATTTTTGAGAATCTTTAATCTCGATATATATATTTCGGGTGACTAATCCATCTTCAGGAGAAACAGAAAGTAACTGAAACTGTTTCTCCTGAAGATGGGTTAGTCACCCGAAATATATATATCGAGATTAAAGATTCTCCAAAAATAAATTCGTTTTATTTTTTTTTTATATCTTAATGTGAAACCTACCAAGTATTTTTATCCAATAATTTTAAAGTAAAATATTTCTACATTCAAAACTATAGTCTCAAACAAATAAATTATATAAGTATATACACATACATATTTATATTTGGTATACATATATATCAGAGGCGTGCGGTCCATGGATGCTGTAAGTGCAGCGCATCCCTAAAATTTCAAACAGGTCGACTTCAAAATTTCAGGAGGATCTTTAAATTTTCAAAATATTATCCGTAAATTCAAATATTTCTCTAAAAAACATTTTTTGTTTTGAAAAGTACCTATATTGGTTCTCGAAATTAAATTAAATTGTTGCATAGTTTAAAGGGGCAATTAAAATGAATGATTTTTTCGAAAAGGATGCCGATAGAAGATTTGAAGTCCCTCATGGTAGATATATCAGCCAGTTCAAGTATGTCAAAGACAAGTCCATACGAGTTTTAGTCGAATAAAAATTGTTCTCGCTGAGGAACTATTAAAATAGAAATAATACAAAAAAAGGAATAAATAAAAATGAATCGAGAATCTTTGGACTAATCCATTTCTAAGAACTCACAATATACAAGATTGGAAATAACTAAGAGTGCTATAGACAAGTCATAGCTTGCTTATAGCAAATATAATTAAGAGAAATTTAAGATTTTCTTATAGGAAAGGCTGATTCACTGTGGAAGATTGTCGATTTCCATCTCAGGGACTGTGTAGTCAGAAAATTTAATTTCTGACTCCTAACTTCACTCACACGAAGCAGTATCCGCAGTATCCGTTTGGGGCGAAGATCCTAAAATTTATTTTTAAAAATCTAATTCAATCAAATTTGCAAAAAAAAGCGAAGATTAAAATAAAATTTCAAAAAATGAAGGGTACTTTTTTGGACAGCATCCCCTGGTTGAAAAGTCACCAACTGCCATTAATATATATGTATATGCTTAATTGCATCCAATGGAGAACAATTTCATTGATTTCTTTTCATATAACTAATTTAGTAACCACCAACGGAGATACATCCAATAGGTAGAATACGTCAAAGACTCTGCAAGTGCCGTTAGGAGAAAAAGGTAAATTTTTTGTATAGAGATGAAATTAAAAAAAAAAGATGTTTTGTTTTTTCATTTTGTCCAAAAACTTCATTGATATTTCATTGAACTTTATATTTAAAAAAAAGACTTAAATTTTTAATTTATTTTTTCTGTGCTTGCTAAAAATAATGAACAAATTAATTTTGCCGTAGGGAATGCGGAATTTAATTAAATACTACACTAGTTTCTCTTGGATCCCGGGCGTACCGAATAATTAAAAAAAATATATTTATGCCATTATTCCTATTCTATAATTATAATACCTATTAATAATCTAATCCACTGGTCTTCAAACTTTGTCGACTCACGGAACACTTAGAAAGTTTTTTCGACGAACCCCATCCCACCCAAAGAAAAATATATATCTTAAAATAATATTTAAAGTAAATCAATATGTTAATAGGGACTTTATGTAAAGACAATTGAAGAAATGTATTGTATTTTTTTAAATTTGAACATAAAATCAATGTAGAATACTCATTAATACCATTAACTCGTGTTTCAGGTGCCAATGCCCGCGGAACCCTGGGGTTCCGCTGAACAGTTTGAAGACCACTGATCTAATCTAATAACAATTTAACATAAAATTCAATTTTGAAATGAAAGGACTCTTCATGATTTTAGTTCTGATAAGACAGCCCTAACTTGCATATTATATGGTTACTTATTGGCTGGAAAACTTGCACGGTGCTCTGAAGAAATGCTTACCGTAGCTAGCTCATACCGAGTACTATTTTCGTTGCAAAAAGAAGAGGTCTTGCGTAGTTCCTGAAGTGCAATTATGTCGGACTTCATGGTTGCAAAGATCCCCGAATGCTCCGGGTCTATGAAGATTACTAAGTAATAAGTCGCGACCCTTAATGTATTACTTTTATAACAGGGAAGTATTTTACAGAGTCCAACCCCTTTTAGTCCGCCTTTTACGACAAGCAGGGGATACTGTGAACCTATTCTATCCCCGGTCCACAGGGGGAAACAAAACATATATATAAATATGTTGCAATAAAAATCCGTTTTTTAATAAGAATGGGTTCTTAATAGTTAAACGCATTTGACTGAATACCTTTGTGGCAACTAGAATTTACTGATGTAGGTGGAGTTTGGTTCATAGGTCTAAAATCTTCATTATTTGAACTTCTGCCTTATTTTGGATATTTATTTTTCAAAATTTTTTAAACGGAAATGTCAAAAATTACATCCTCTACAACTTTGCTTCTAATTTTTGACATTTTCTTTTAAAAATTTTTTAAAAATAAACACCCAAAATGAGGCGGAAGGTCAAAAATGAAGATTCTAGACCTTTGAACCAAACTCGTCCAACATCAGTAAATTCTAGTTGTCACAAAGGGATTCAGTGAAACGCGTTTTAACTGAATGTAAGAATCCGTTTTTACTAAAAACGGATTTTTACTGCAACATATAGGTATATATATAGTCAATAAAGAAAAATGACATTTTAAAATACCATATATTAGTAATTTTGTCAAAATGCCTATGTTTAGGTATTCTTGAGTGATCAAATTTTGAGTGCTTTTCGTCAAAAACAAATAAGAATATCGAATTCAAATTTCATATCTAATTGTTTTATAGAATGAGATTAAGATCTGTTTCGATTTTGATTAAATGGAACACTTATCCCAAACTTATTCGCTTGATATGTGCTTAAAGTAAAACCTTTTTCAAAACTCGGTAAGCTCCCTGAAAATTTTGCTGATTATGGAGGGCGTTGCTATTGAGCCTCTAGCAATAGATAATAATATAAACTATTAAAATTTATTTTTGAAACATCTTTTGTTTGTTTATTTCTTTTCTCCCCAAAAATATATTTCCTGCATTTTTGAGCCGGAAGTTTTAAAGTTAGAAAAATCTAACAAGTTTAATAATAAAACTAAGATACGAGGTAGGTTTCACAAAAAAGAAATAAAACAAAATTGAGTTTTGAGTTCGATATATGTGAAGTGAAACCTACCTCGTATCTTAGTTTTATTATTATATTAAAATGTTTCACCTAGAACCAACACCGAACTCCTTAAAAGTTATCTAACAAGTTATTTATTTTGGAATTAAAGGCATTTTGGCATCAAAATTAGCTTTCTATGATATTCTAATCTTGAATTACAGTGAGTATTGAAATTCAGACCCACGGATATCTCCTTGGCGCATCAAATGATTAAATCATTAAGCCATTACACCGAAATTGTATTATAATATTATTATAAAAATGTTTTAACCAGTTTTTGAGATATTTCAAAAAAGTGAAGCGAAAATAAATTTTATATAAATATATAGAAGGGTCGAAGTGTATATAATCCATTTATGTTTTAGGTCACAGAGGATTTACCATATATTATTATTATCATCACTATTTCTAAAATTGTATTTAATATTGAAATTCTCATTAAATTTACGAAAATACATAATTTTTATTCACTTAAAAATCATCATTAATATATATTTAATCCTTGTTTAAAGTACATATTTATCATAATTTCCAGTATTTAATTATATATTTAAAAATAATTATTTCATTAAACTCGAAAGATAATTAAGTCTGATCTAGTTACAATATTCTGGTATTTTTCGTTAATTGACAGAAAACAATAATTATAAACCAACATTAAAATAAAATTGTTTAATGTGATTTCATAAATTATTTAAATTAATAGTAACATTAATTTACTTATATTTTAATTTATTTATTTATGTAAGATTCAGATTAAAATATACGAGTATATAATTAATCTTCACATTTCTAATTTTTTTTCAATGCAATTTAAAACAACTTTTTACACAAGACATTTTTTATAAAAAATTTTAGAAAAAGAACATTTTGTTGATTAAGGGAGTTCGGGACAGCTTAGCTATCTGGTTGATCTTTGAAAGAATCTTTTGTATTTCTACAGAGTAACAACTTCGGCCTACTAAATTTTTAATAAAAAAAAAATTGTTAATAATGAGATTAATTTCAAATAAAAATCTTTGTTTTGATAATATTAATAAAAAGAATATTGAGATAAATTTTTTCTCATTATAAAAACATTTATTTAACTCAAAAACGATTTCAAGAAATAGAGTTGGAATTCTACACTAGTGCTTTTGTTATATTCTGTCGGCTGCAAATCACTTTATATTTTTTTACATTTATGAACAACTAATTAACTAGACTGTCAAATCTATTGAAAAATGTATCATTTGATTCATAAAAGTTGAATTATTGATCTGTATAATTTTGTTGAAAATGCTATAATTTGTATAGAAGTTATATAATTTGTATAAAGCCTTTTTAAAAGCTCGGTCCATTTACTTCCATGTTAAAAGGACAATTTTCAATAATTTTCTTCTCGGTAATGGGATAGAGGATCAACTTCAAATTTCGTGAATAAATATTTAATACATCAATGATTCGAAGATAAAAATTTGAGAATTTTCTTATAAAAATGATAAACAGTCCCCTTAAAACGAATGGATCATTGATGTACTTTTATAACAATTTTTCACAACAAAATACATTTGATTCTTGATGAATTTTCAAAATCTACAACACCGATTTTCAGAAATAAAATAGGGGTTTCTTGATTACTGATTTTTTATTTTAAATTAAAAGAACACAACAAAAAAAATACGTGCCAAATTTCAGCTCATTTCTTAGGTGTGTTCGATAGCCCCGATATGAAAATTACCTATATTTTTATTTCTGATTTCTCGAATTTTTTGAGCCGAAATTTCCGATGCTAGAAATTACAAAATTTAAGCAGTTTTTCATTTAAAAACTACAAATATTTTGCCATCAGAAAGAATTTTATACAATTTCCCGGTGTTAAGTTGTCGTGTGTAGTTTTTGAGCTTTCCATATAGATATTTTTTTCTGATTTACTTCTATATTATGCAAAAGTTTTCATTATAGTACAGGAATGTACTAGAATTATACATATTCATAAAAAATGGAACACATTTAAGCTAATATTTATAAGAATATTGTAACCATTTGGTTTTTTAAGCATGAATTTAATTGAACAGTTTTAGCTTGCCGAGAGGAGAAGAAGTGATGATTCAAAAGGAAAAATCATTGAGGTGGTCCTCTGCTTAATGCAAAAAACATATATAATATACATATATATAATTTATTTGTTAAATTAGTTTTTAAGGTTTGACCTTCATCATCAGTTTTTTAAATATAAATATTTTATCTGTTATTTCTTATGGGTTCATTTACCCGATAGGATATAGGAAAACTCGTTTCGTTGTTATAGCAAGCTAGCCTCATAACAAACGAGGACAACCTCATTGATTTCTCTTCATGAAAACAATTCTGCTCCTCTAGGCAAAAAACAAAATCTTTTCAATTAGATTTTATTAGAGCCTGAAGAGTTCAAAAATAGATGCAAGCCTAATACTTCATTAACACATCTATCCTTATAAATGAAATAAAAAAAAAAAAAAAAAAAAACAATGAACCATTTTGGTATTTATCAAGAGCAAAAGAGGCAGATGTAATTAAAATTGGAACTTTGATTGATAATTACCTAATCTGAATGATTTGAATTGGTTGTTGATTTAAATAGATTAAATGCGAGGTGGCATTAACGCAAGCTGGACCAAAACCTTCCCTCTCTTTGTTGTTTCATTAGCGCCTTTTGATGCCTTAAATCAACGTCACGTTTAATCAAATCGAAACAAATTCAATATTTATATTAACGATTTATCCTTTACCCTTGGAAAATCATTAAATTATTTATCACGTTCAGCTCTCATCAGTTCATTTTTTATTTAATTTTTCTATTGAATAAGTGTATATTACGTAGTAGGTATGTTAAATTACGCACCTAAACGTGGACTAAGAAAAATGTTTTATTTTTTTTTTCAAAATATCTCAAAAAAAAGCCTGGAGCTCAAGAACGCTCAATATATACATGTCGAAGTAATGAAGTCACTCAAAATTTTAATTATAATTTTTTTACTTTATTTTTTTATTTTTCCTTATAGTCAAATATCCAGACTTAGGTCGAACTTCACCTATCGTGTTTCCTAATGAAACTAATATTTTGATAATATAATGTATTAATAAACAAAACTTGGTAGGGTCGACATCCAATTTCCCTGAATAGCTATTTTTAATGAAAAATTAAAGTTAATAAATAAATTAACAAATAATAAATAAAAGAAACTCTATAACTACAAAATACTAATTCGAAGTTACCTGTTGATACCCTGTCTACCTGGTCTTATGCAAGGAAAAAAGATGGCGACCCAACTTTGGAATTTTATATCCATATTTCACTCTCGATTTGTAATATGTTATCCGGAAACTCGATAAGTACATTTATGTAATAAAATTAACAACTTTAATTTTTTTATTAAAAATATCTATTCAGGGAAATTGGATGTCGACCCTATCAAGTTTTGTTTATTAATTAATACATTATATTATCAAAATATTAATTTCATTAGGAAACTCGATAGGTGAAGGGAGACCTAAGTCGGGATCTTGTACTATTATTAGTTAGTTCATAAAGATTTAAAACTTGAAAAAAAAAACATTTTCAAATATGGTTTTTCTAAATTTAAAAAAATTTAAAATAATTTACCAGGTAGGTTTCACAAAGAAAAATATATTGCTTAGACTGAATATATTTTTCGAGCGAGAAGCCCATCCTCAGGAGTTTATATTGATAAATGAAAAGTTGTGAAAACTACCAAGTAATTTATATTTAATTTTTAAAATTTATTAAACCTATTTCACTTCGAACCTACACTATTTTCACTGAACAAAATATGGTTTTTATTTTTTTACTTAGCCATAAGTGGTGTAGGTTTTAGGTGAAACATGATATTAATTAATAAAGTAAAGGATGTGTAGTTTCACGAGTGAAGGAAATAAAACTCAAAGAGGTTTATACAAACTCAATATATTTCGGATTATTAGTCCATCATCAGGAGTTTACAAGTTAAAACAAGTTTGTAAACTCCTGATGATGGACTAGTAATCCTAAATATATTGACTTTGTATAAACCTCTTTGAGTTTTATTTCATTCACTGTGAAACTACACATCCTTTACTTTATTAATTAAAAATATGGTTTTTATGTTTATCTGTATATCTGAATCCCCAAACCTGAAGAAGAGACAAGCTCATTCTGGTACCGAGTTTTAGCTTATTAACTATAAAAGACGAAAGCTAAAGTTTTTGCTTCATGCAAATAGACATACTTAAACATATATTGAAAATTTTTTATTGATTTTGATGATTATATAAATACCTAAATATAAATCTTTTTAAAAACAATCATTCCAAACATTTTTTGAAATAGAAAAGTTTCGGGAGAATTTCTCTGGAATTTTAATTTGAAATTTAAAAGAAAAAAAATTGCTTTATGAAATGAATATAAAGCAACACTTTGAAAGATTGTTTTTATAAAAGACTTATTTATTCATATATACATATAATATATTTGTTAGGGACTAGATATAGTTAACCTTTATCACCAGTCTTTTTAATTAGAAATGTTCTATCTGTTATTTCTCATGTGTCTAACTGTACAAATGAGAAGCCTACCTGCCAAGGGTACCTAGTAATTTATTTCTAAAGCAGAGGTGCCCAAACTGTGCGCAATATAATATATAATATATTTGTTACGGACTAGATATAGTTAACCTTTATCACCAGTCTTTTTAATTAGAAATGTTCTATCTGTTATTTCTCATGTGTCTAACTGTACAAATGAGAAGCCTACCTGCCAAGGGTACCTAGTAATTTATTTCTAAAGCAGAGGTGCCCAAACTGTGCTGCAATATAATATATAATATATTTGTTACGGACTAGATATAGTTAACCTTTATCACCAGTCTTTTTAATTAGAAATGTTCTATCTGTTGGCTACTCATGTGTCTAACTGTACAAGTGAACCTACCTGCCAAGGGTACCTAGTAATTTATTTCTATAAGCAGAGGTGCCCAAACTGTGTGCAATATAATATATAATATATTTGTTACGGACTAGATATAGTTAACCTTTATCACCAGTCTTTTTAATTAGAAATTTTCTATCTGTTATTTCTCATGTGTCTAACTGTACAAATGAAGCCTACCTGCAAGGGTACCTAATAATTTATTTCTAAAGCAGAGGTGCCCAAACTGTGCACAATATAATATATAATATATTTGTTAGGGACTAGATATAGTTAACCTTTATCACCCAGTCTTTTTAATTAGAAATGTTCTATCTGTTATTTCTCATGTGTCTAGCAGCTTAGCAAACAGGAAGTTGCTATTGAAGACATATGTATGGAGCATAGCCATGTACGGTGTGAAACCTGGACAATTGGAAAAGCGGAGAGAAAGAGATTGGAGGCTTTCGAAATGTGGTGCTACCAGAAGAAGAATGATGAATATGAAATGGATGGATAAAATTACAAATGAAGAAGTTCTTGGAAGAATCGGAGAAAAAGAAGAACGCGGAAGAGTCTGAAGAAGAGAAGAGGTCAGATGATGGGGCACTGTACAAATGAGAAGCCTACCTGCCAAGGGTACCTAGTAATTTATTTCTAAAGCAGAGGTGCCCAAACTGTGCTACAATATAATATATAATATATTTGTTAGGGACTAGATATAGTTAACCTTTATCACCAGTCTTTTTAATTAGAAATGTTCTATCTGTTATTTCTCATGTGTCTAACTGTACAAATGAGAAGCCTACCTGCCAAGGGTGCCTAGTAATTTATTTCTAAAGCAGAGGTGCCCAAACTGTGCGCAATATAATATATAATATATTTGTTAGGGACTAGATATAGTTAACCTTTATCACCAGTCTTTTTAATTAGAAATGTTCTATCTGTTATTTCTCATGTGTCTAACTGTACAAATGAGAAGCCTACCTGCCAAGGGTACCTAGTAATTTATTTCTAAAGCAGAGGTGCCCAAACTGTGCTGCAATATAATATATAATATATTTGTTAGGGACTAGATATAGTTAACCTTTATCACCAGTCTTTTTAATTAGAAATGTTCTATCTGTTATTTCTCATCTGTGGAGCTGTGCAAATTAGAAGTCTACCTGCCAAGGGTGCCTAGTAATTTATTTCTAAAGCAGAGGTTCCCAAACTGTGCGCAATATAATATATAATATATTTGTTAGGGACTAGATATAGTTAATCTTTATCACCAGTCTTTTTAATTATAAATGTTATATCTGTTATTTCTCATCTGTCGAACTGTGCAAATTAGAACTCTACGTGCCAAGGGTACCTAGTAATTTATTTCTAGAGCAGAGGTTCCCAAACTGTGCGCCACTGTCTCTTCACAGGTGCGCCGCGAAGTTTCATAATTAATTGAAGCAAGACATTTGGCCTAACTAGAACAAAAACAAAGTGAGAAGCTAAAAATTTATTTATTATTTATTTTTATCTCTTACTTACGATTAGACATACTTTTTAATTAGCACCATGAAAAAATTTTAATTGAAAAAAGGCGCCGCGACTCGGAAAAGTTTGGGAACCCCTGTTCTAGAGGGTCTCTTGTTGGTTGCATCAAACAGCTCAACCTCTCCCTCATTAGCTGTAAAATTTTCAGAGAGCGTACCGAGTCTTGAAAAAGTCGTAAAATTTTGCTATAATTTAAATTTAAATTAATATTTTAAATAGTTTGATTTTTTTTTATAGTGTTTTTTCCTGTAACAGGCTAGATTGGTATTTGTGAGTCAAATATATCACGTGATCTTATTATATCTTTATTTTTTCTTGAGCTGAGTTCATAGTAAGATTTCAATAATAAAAGACGGATCTAGTATTTAGCTGTCTCTTGTGTCCATTTCTATTTCGTCTCACTTGAATATATTAATAAATTCCTAAATATTTTTGAATTGATCTAAAATGTCTTCCGACGAACAAATAATGAAGGTAAGTAATTTTAAAATTAATAATATTTCTTAATAAATAAATAAATAAATAAATAAATATTAATACTATTTTCCTTTATTTATAATTTTTATTAAAATTATTTAAAGCAATTAAAAAGATGAAATACAAAAACAAAAAGAAGAAAATGTTTTTAATGAACGATATTCGAAATTTACAGCAAATCGTAAGTTTACTTTAATTAAAGCATCGTTTAAGTATTGCGTAAGCACGTTTCGGTTGATTTTGGACCTCCTTCTCAGGCATAAAATGCCAACTTTAATACACACATTTTATTTTTAATCTCATTTTTTTTATTTTTGGCTTTTCAGCTCCTTCTAGGTATCAGCCTGTTTACGATACTGGTATTAAATTAAGATTTCTATGCAGGGATCAGATTTTTAGCCGGTTGCCTCGAGTCGGATTCGAACCCGGGTCCATTTGATTAGCAGGCTGGTACGCTACCCCATCGACTAACCCGACCCCAACTCCCATTTTGATAAACTAGCTTTGAAACCCCTAAACTCTGAAATACTCAAATTTATTTAAAGGCTCAATGTACCAAAGTGGGATTTTCATTCAAAAGTATTTATTTAGCATTTCGTATTTTTCTGAAACAATGCCCTGACAATTTTTTAACATTTATTAAAAATAACACTATTCTTTGTTGTTTGTAGCTTTTATAAAAATCATCACCAAGTCTGAAAATACATCTAAATTTACTAAAATAAATAAATAAATAGTAATAAATACTAATAAATTACTAATAAATTTCTAAAATTCATCTAAATTTAATCTTGATACCTTTAGTTTATTTATTTTTTTAATACTAAAATGGGACATAAGCAATTTCTTTTTAATTTTAAGTGTTACATAGTTTTTGTTAAGTATACATTTTGTAAGATTTTTTGCTACAAGTATGTGTTTATGTATGTACTTAAATTGGCGTATGGGTCATATTATAGCCGGTCTAATTTTTGCAGTTGAACGTATTTTTCTGAAATTTTAGCTACTAATAACGCCGCTCGACAAAAATTAAACAAAAATTTGTAATCGTGAATGAATTTCAGTAGAGTTTTATAGGATGGTTATAATGCAATTTCCCGATTTTTTACAGTAGTTCAGAGGTTTGAGATGCTATGGGTCAAAACGACGAAAAAGGCCATTTTGACCTATTTTCGAGTCCCATTAGATAATAAACAGCAATATTTGAAATCAAAATATTTTGTTGATGTAATGGAAAGTAGCTTCCTTTTTGATTTTCAAATTACTACGTATTTTTAGCTCAATTAGGACTCGAGTTATAACTAAAAAACTAAAACCACGTGATTATAAAGGTTTAATAAAAGTAAAGGGGAGTGTAGTTTCACAGTGAAACTACACTCCATTTACTTTATTAATTAATATCATGTTTACCTAAAACCTACACCACTTTCCCTAAGAAAAATTATAAAGGATAATAAACATAGATAAATACATTAATAAAGTAAAGGGTGTGTAGTTTCACAGTGAATGAAATAAAACTCAAAGAGGTTCATACAAACTCAATATATTTCGGATTATTGGTCCATCATCAGGAGTAAAACGTCCGAAATATGTTGAGTTTGTATAAGCCTCTTTGAGTTTTATTTCATTCACTGTGAAACTACACACCTTTACTTTATTAATTAATATCATGTTTCACCTAAAACTTACACCACTTTCTCTAAGTAAAATAGATTAAAACATATGGTCTTAGATTTTTAGTTATAACTCGAGTTCTAATTGAGCTAAAAACAAGTGGTAGTTTGAAAGACAAAGTTGAAGCTGTTTTCTATTACGTCAATAAAATATTTTGATTTCAAATATTTCTGTTTAATATCTAATGGGACTCGAAAATAAGTCAAAATGGCCTTTTTCGTCGTTTTGACCCATAGCATCTCAAACCTCTGAACTACTGTAAAAAATCGGGAAATTGCATTTTAACCATCGTATAAAACTCTACTGAAATTCATTCTTAGGTTTACGGGTACAAATTTTTGTTGACCAGTGTAATATTTATAAACATTATGTCTCTGATTTGTGAGTTTAGTTGAAAAGAAGAAAAAATATTATCTTTATTTAACTATTTTTTGAAATTAGCTAGCTGTTAATTATTATTATTATTATTTTTTTTGAATGTTAGTTTTGTAATGGACAGGGTAAAAAATGAAGATATTAGGGAAAAGTGCAATATACAAAATGTCAGCGTATGGGTCCAAAGGAGAAGAAAAGAATGGAGTGGACACGTATTGCGAATGAATGAAGACCGGCTGGTGAGGAAGGTACATGACAACATCACTACAGGGAAAAGAAGACGGGGCCGTCCAAGAAAACGATGGAAAGACGCTCTGGAGTAAACAGGCTTTTAGCCTAACAATAAGAAGAAGAAGAAGAAGAAGTTTTGTAATTAATGTGATTTAAGCGAAAGACGTGTGGGGTGCACTAAAGGGATCTTTTTTAGTTTATGCACTTCCAGTTGAAAAAATACTTGGAAAAATATTTTTTGATATTTTTAACTTTAAATAATATATTGTACTAAATAAATTCAAATCAAAGTTGAAGACCCAAAATATTGACATTTGAATAAAAATAAAAACATTATTTCAATGATATTTACACAGTAATCCAGACCTCTGCGCCAATACTTTATTTAGAGATCAGTAATGCTTGGAAAATCATGAAACAAATTTCATTTCTAAAGTCTATTTGAACTATGATTTAAAAATGGGAGGTTTTTCAGGATACCCGAATCCGAGATGAGGCCCACTAGGGTATCTTATTTTAGATAAAATCAGAATAAAACGAAATATATTTATGGATCTGATTAACTAATAGAGCTTAAGTAATAATTAGAAATTTAAAATCCTTTGGCCAATTATATCCATAAATATATTTCCTTTTATTCTATTTTTTATATAATATGTACTTATAAAAAAATTAGAATTTTTTTGGAGACGGATTGATATATTAATATTTCAGGATTGGATGAAGGCAGTCCGGAAACAAACAAGATACTACTTCAAACAAATAATATTTATTGGAAATATTTTTCCCTTATAATATTGTTTCGAAACCGACGTTTCGAAGGACCTTCCCTCCTTCCCCAGAGTTCAAAAGGGTCAATGAAGGAAGCACCAGAGTACTCTTCCATCTTGCCTCCTCACTCAGTGTTATTTGGTATGTAGAGAATACTTTAAGACTTCTCATTAGTAGAACAGAGATAATTCCTCTGTTATGATGATAATGGAAACTCTTAAAGTATTCTCTAATTACCAATTAATACTGAGAGATGAGGTAATATGAATGAGTACTCTGTGCTTCCTTCATTGACCCTTTTGAACCCCGAGAAAGAGGAAAGATCCTCCGAAACCTCGGTTTTGAAACAATTTTATAAGGGAAAAATATTTCTAATAAATATTATTTGTTGGAAATAGTATCTTGTTTGTTTCCGGACTGCCTTCATCCAATCCTGAAATAGTAAAAACATTTTCAAGACTTGGTAAATTTTGCGGATGATTGGGGGAAGAATGAGTTATCGCATCCAGTTAGGATTAGCGTCATTCTTATTAAAAATTTAAATATAATAAAATTTAAAAAAATTTTTTTTATTAAACATGTCATAATTTTTGTGCCAAACGTAATTAAAAGTGTTTAAATTATCTAGGCATCAGCGAGTGCCTCTTTACCAGTCTCTTGTGCTTTGTTATAGGTGTGGGTTACATATCGTTCGTTAGGATATCACCTGTGGGGCGGTGTTTAAATCTATATTGTCTGTCATGAATTGTTATGTTGGAATCTAAGTGAAATTGAACAAGTTGATTGATTTTGTTTACCATTCTTTTAAAGATGAAGATATAATCAAACAAACATGTATTTTTCAGTAGTATGCGTGTTTTTAAATTTGAATTTACTAAAGTAATTATATTTTAATAATTTTAAAACGTAAAAGGTACAGCCTCTGTAGTTCCCGGTGGACCCTTCTGTCGTGAAAAGAATAGTTTTCAGAGATTGGGTTGGAGTTGAATGTATCTGTGGATGCGGGCCTAGAAAGACTGAAGGTTAAATGTAGCTGGGAATTCGGACGAAGGAAGAGAGTTCCAATTTCTAGAAGTCACAGGGATAAACGAATTGAGGAAATTTATTTTCATATTAAGCGAAAAAATTAAACTTTTTCACCCTCGAAAAAATCTGAAATGAATGCATAGTGTCCCCCCTGCAGTCCCAATCCTAGATTTTTTTAGAAAAATAAAATATTAATTCCAATGATATTTTTATCAATTCTAATATAATATTATTTAGAAACATCATATACGCTATTTATTTTAATATTAAGCGAAAAAATTAAACATTTTCACCCTCGAAAATATCTGAAATGAATGCAAAGGGTCCCCCTGTGGTCCCAATCCAAGATATTTTTATAAAAATAAAATATTAATTACAAAGATATTTTATATATAACATTATTTAGAGACATCAAATACGCTATTTCCCTAGTAGCACAATGTTTCAAACTATATAGTAACTATATAGTTTGAAACATTGTGCTACTAGTGTTATTTGAATATTAAGCGAAAAAATTTACTTATTCACCTTCGAAAAAATCTGAAATGAATGCAAAGGGTCCCAATCCAAGATTGTTTTATAAAAATAAAATATTAATTCCAAAGATATTGTTATCAATTCTAATATAACTTTATTTAGAGACATCAAATACGCTAAAATTCGTTTGTTCGGTTAGAAATCCAATTTAAGTGCATAGGGGTGTTGAATCTTGAAAAATCATGTATTTCATCCAAATAAAGCTTTTGGAGGGATTATTTATTTTATCTCAATCTTATTTCAATTGATTTAGGAAGTGAATATATTCCAAGCTAATTAAAAATAAATTGTTAATACTTTAATATATTTAAGTTTTCACTAGGATTGTTCTAACCTAAAAACATTTTTGTTAGCTTCCAAAATCGGATTTAGAAGATTGTTTCTGTTCAATTCATACAATTTAGTGATTCTTTTGATTCTGCGACATTTCAGCCCACTACAAAATATCCACGACAAAATTTCCCACGACAAAATATCCTTCAGACGAAATATCTCATGACAAAATAACCCTTCCCCGCGTGAATCTTATGAGTAATGCAAATGGACTCCGGTTAGGTTAATATATATTCAGTTCGGCTCGATTGGGTTCGTATAGCTCCTTTTAGGGCTGACATTTAGACGGTTCGGTTAGATTCAGCTGACGCCAACCGAACCGTCTAAAAACCAGCCCGAAAAGGAGCTATACGAACCCAACCGAGCCGAACTGAATATATATTAACCGAACCTCCGAAAGTTTAGTCCGGGCGGGGTGTGTTTCGGGCTCCCATTTTTTCCTAATCAAACACACATTGAAAACCGAACCAGCCAATCGTCGGGCGGGGTGTGTTTGGGGCTCCCATTTTTTCCTAATCAAACACACATTGAAAACCGAACAGCCAATCGTCGGGCAGGGTGTCTCTTTTGTATTCTCCCTTATACTGGGGAATATTTTGTCAGAAGATATTATGCCGGGGGATATTTTGTCCTTTGTATATTTTGTCGGGGGCTGAAATGTCGCGGTACCCTCTTTTTCAAATTCTCTTTGCTGCTTTACTTTCGGGGCTTGTAATTCAAAAATTGAAAAGTTTTCAATTTCTTCTCCAAATTGTTATTAGAAAAGTAAAGAAAAATAATAGTCAAACATGATTTTGTTCTGTAAGTGTGTCTGTTTGGATTTTGATAGTAAAATACTGTGCCCTGGTCCCTACCCTGTATTTGTTTGTGTAAGTTTTCAACAAAAAAATAAATTAAACTGGATCTCACCTAAACGTATTACGTAATACTCGAACGATCTGTTTAATCTAAATAAATTAAATCTAATTATTTATTTTTTAGATTGCTACAGAACAACAATCATTAATCTCAGTCATTGAAATTATTCAAAAATTATACGAATGTGTAAGTTTAGATATATATATATATATATATATATATATATATATACCATACATTTACTTTCAATACATTAGTTATTTTATCTTACCAACAATTCGCATTCGAGATTTGAAGCCAAGGGATTTTAGGAATTTAAGGCTTTACTAGTCATAGGGATAATGAGTTTATTTAACTTCACAGTGCTTATCAAGTAACAAGTATTATTATATCTTTTAATGAATATAAAGTTTATTCCAAATGAAATTAAATGAGGCGCGTTAATTACTTTTCAGGAAAATTATTGTAAAATAGAAATATTTGAATGTCTACATACATTTTAATGTTTTCATTGACTCATCTAATTCAAAGAATATTTCCTGTTCTTATAATACACGATCCCGACCTAGTTCTATCTTCACCTATTGAGTTTCCTAATATTTTGATAATATAATGTATTAATAAACAAAACTTGATAGGGTCGACATCCAATTTCCCTGCATAGCTATTTTTGATAAAAAATTAAATAAAATAAAAATAAATAATTTAATTAATTAATTCGCAATAAAATTAACTACATTTTCATATGTAACAATAAAGGAAACTCTATAACTACAAAAAAATAATTCGATGTTACCTGTTGATACCCTATCTACCTGACTTATGCAGGGAAAAAAGATGGCGATCCAACTTTGGCATTTTATATACATGTTTTACTCTCGATTGGTACTATAATTATCCGGAAACTCGATAACTACATTTATGTAATAAAATTAAAAAACTTTAATTTTTTTTACGTATTAAAAATAGCTATGCAGGGAAATTGAATGTCGACCATATCAAGTTTTGTTTATTAATACATTAAATTATCAAAATATTAATTCCATTAGGAAACTCGATAGGTGAAGGTCGAGCTAATTCGGGATCTTAGACTTTTAATATGTATATTATATTTAAACTGATTTTTTTTTTAATAACTTTGATTTCAAGAAAGCGACGAAAGTAAATGAGAGTCTAGTGGTAAAGACACCCTATGAAACGCAGATTATTTTATCTCTTTTTTTCATTTTTATTTATTTATTTTTTTAGATGATCGAGGATAATATCAATTTAAAAAATACTATGAAATCACTGGAAGAGAAAATTGAGGAATCGAATCAGAAAGTAAGTCAATGTCCAGTGATGTACATACTAGGGTGGTCCTTATTTTGATATTTTCGAATGTTTTCGCTGAAAGGAGCTCATATGGTTAGAAATAAATTAAAAAAATATCCCCCAAGTTTCAAGTCTCTATCTCAATTTTAACCAAGTGCTACAGAGCGATTAAGTTTCCCATATAAATAACATGGGTTTTTGGCATTGAAAGATCAATTTTTTATTCCGACCAAAGTAATAGTTCAAGAAATTTGTAACTTGTAGACTTTATCCTTATAATAGTAGCTATCCTTCAGAATTTTTACAGATTTTTAGCTATATGAATAAAATACTGCTATATCTTAGTATTAGTAATTTATAGGCTCCAAAGTTATAATATCTAAAAATCTATAAAAATTCTGAGGCATAGCTACTATTATAAAGATAAAGTCTACCGAGTTTCAAAATTTTTAAACCATCACTTTGACCGGAATAAAAAAATTGATCGTTCAATGCCAAAAACCCCATGTTATTTAGATGGGAAAATTAATCGATGTGTAGCACTAAGGTTAAAATTGAGATAGAGACTTAAAACATGGGGGATATTTTTTTTTTATTTTTTTCTAACCATATGAGCCCCTTGTCAGCGTAAACATTCGAAAATATTCAAAATAAAGGGCATCCTAGTACATACTCTATAAAGAACAATGATTTTTATTTTATTTATTTATTTTTCTAGATGTGCGAAGAGTGTAGCTCTATGAGAAATCAAATCGAATCAATTGAAGAAAAAATTAAGAAAATGAATCAGAGTGGAGTCATTGTAAGTGAAAGTCGAGTTGTACACGAGTTGATCTTTACTTAATCAGCTGTTTTATTTATTTATTTTTCTAGATAAGCGAAGATAATAAAAACCAAATCACCACAACTGAAGTAAAAATTAATGATTCACATCAGAAAGTTGTGACTGTAAGTGTGATTCACACACATTATAAAGATCAGTAATTTTTATTTTATTTATTATTACATTAATTTATTTTTCTAGTTGAGCGAGGAGAATAACTCAATGAAAATTCAAATCACTTCAACAGAAGAACTAGTTGATGAATCGAATCAGAATGAAGGGTTGGTAAGTTGAAGTCGAGAAGCGCATACATCCTATAAAAATAATGGATTTGAATCAATTTAATTTTTTTTCTAGCAGAGCGAGAGGAATAACTCTTCGATTAATCATAGTGCTAGAATGGAAAAGGAAATTAATGAATCAAATCTGAAAAAATTGATTGTAAGTGTAAGTAGCGTAGTATATAGCAGGTGTACAAGTATGGAATGCGGATTTTTTTATAATAAAACATGTTAAATTCGGAAGAATGATAAAAAGTGCTTTATTCAAAGTATATTCCATCGCTTGTTATACATTTTTTACCATCTTTCGGGCAATTTGTGAATACCACGCCAGTAAAAATATTCCCCTTTTGCTGTGAATCATTCATCGAGTCATTTTTTCACATTTTCGTACCAACAGAGCTGCTCAGCAACTGCGTGACCCATCGATGCAAACAAGGAGCAAAGTCTGGTAAGTAAGCCGCATGGGGTAGAACTTCCCAGCTGAGTGCTTCCAACGTCTTGCGGACCGGTTTTTCCGTATATGATGGAGAATTGTTATGGAGAAAAATTACCTTATGTTGTCTTTTTTGATGTTCTGATGGTTTTTTGAGCAGCGAACTATTCAAATCGATCAAATGTTGTTGGTAGCGTTTGGTATTAACTGTTTCAATCGTTTTCGTGCAAGAATGCTTGAAATTCTGCTTCTTCTTACCTTTTTGGCGGTTTTCCGTGTTCCTTGTCTGCAACATCAAAATCACTATTTTTGAAACGCCGAAACCATCTTTCGCACGTATCTTGCGATGGAACATCTTCACCATAATCTTCTTGAAGCATTTGGTATGATTCATCAGCAGTTCTCTTCGAATGAAAACAAATAATTAATGCTGTCGCCGAATGCTCTTATTTGGCACAAATTTCGACATATTGAACATAGCAAAACAATATTATGCAAACATTTTTTCAATTTATCACTTAAGCGTGTTTGACACTTGTTGATGGGGCAACAAAGTGCGATCTATGTCAAATCTTTATGAATGATACACACTGAATTGGTGCGTCATCTGTTTCTCAAATCTGCATTCCATACTTGTACACTTAGTACACCCTATGAAGATCAGAGATTTTATTTTACTTATTCGATTAATTATTTATTCTTTTAGTTGAGTGAGAAAATTAAATCGGCGAATATTCAATACCAACAAATGGAAGAGAAAATTAATGAATCGGATCAGGAAGAGTTGATTGTAAGTGAAGATCGAGTAGTGAACACACACTATATAAAGGCCAGGAATTTTATTTAAATTATTTTTTTATAGATGAAGGAGGATAATATCTCATCGGATAATCCAAACCCTATAATGGAAGAGGAAATTAATAAATCACATCAGAAAGCGTTGATTGTAAGTGCAAGTCGAGTAGTGAGCAAACAATATATAAAGAGCAGGAATTTTATTTTATTTATGTATTTTTCTAGGCAATCAAGAAGAATACCACTGTAAAAAATAAGATAAAATCACTGGAAGAGGAAATTGGGAATTCGAAACAGATGGTAAAAATCATTATTATTATTATTTTATAAATTGATTATTAATTATTTTATAGGTTTCAGATAACAAAGAGAAGATCAAAGAAATTAAAGGAAAAATACAAAATATAGAAAAAGATGTAAGTTTTTGTGAATCATTATAAAATAAATAATTGTTGAAGTTTTTTTCTTTATTGTTGACTTTGTTATTTTATTATGGAATCAAGTCTCCCAGGTAAATAAAATCAACTAAAATTAATCCAAGAATATAATATATAATATTATTAGAAGTATTTATTTGGAGAAGGGATGGTAGGTAATCACTGGAATTTCGATCAAGTGGGAGCCCAAGAAAAACATGTTTTTATTCATACAGTTGTTACAAAACCAAAAACAACACTACACGTTTTCCAACAAATCACAATAGTATTTCAGAAAATCCCGAGAAAATCGTGTACACCTACTTCCACTTTCATTTCGAAGTAGAATACAATAGATTAACTAATGAATTCCAAAGTAATTCCAAATACGGTGTTCATCTAATTCAAATCGCCGTTCACCCCTGGGAAAATCAGAATTGTATTTCAGACTATCTGCAAGGCCCGGCTTCGGCGGCCCTCTTGCTAGCCAGGAGGCACGCCCCCCGGACCCCAAACCACGAATCCAACCCTCACACCCCACACGCCCCGAAACCCACCCAGCACCCCACCCCCCGCAACATGAACCCGTGCCCCCGCCAGCATCCTCAACCGCCGCACCATGCACCCGTGCGCAACCCCCACCCCAACACTCCATCCCGCACCATACCCACCTCGGAGCCCCACCCCCGTACCACCCCACTACGTCTCTGGACCCTTTCCTGAACCCCCCACTCCACCAACCCTGCAGCACCACCCCCGCACCCAATCCACCCCGGACCTCACCCCTTGCCCTCCACCCTCGGCCACCACACCCCCCCAACTAGCCCCCTGGACCCCACAAGAGCATGAATTTTATTTTTTTATTTTTTTATAGATGGAGGAGGAAAATGACTCATCGAATAATCCAAACCCTACAATGGAAGAGGAAATTAATGAATCGGATCAGAAAGAGTTGATTGTAAGTGCAAGTCGAGTAGTGAGCAAACGCTATATAAAGAGGAGGAATTTTATTTTATTTATGTATTTTTCTAGGCAATCATGAAGAATTCCACTGTAGAAAATAAGATAAAATCACTTGAAGCAGAAATTGGGAAATCGAATCAGATGGTAAAAATCATTATTATTATTATTTTATAAATTGATTGTCATTGGAATATTTATTTAATTATTTTATAGGTTTTAGATAACAATGAGAAGATGAAAAAAATTAATGAAAAAATAGAAAATTTAGAAAAAGATGTAAGTTTGTGAATCATTATAAAATAATAATTGTGAATCATTTTAAAATAAATAATTGTTGAAGTTTTATTCTCTATATTGTTGACTTTGTTATTTTATTATGGAATCAAGTCTCCCAGGTAAACAAAATCAAATAAAATTAATCCAAGAATATAATATATATTATTATTTGAAGTATTCATTTGGAGAAGGGATGGTAGGTAATCACTGGAATTTCGATCAAGTGGGAGCCCAAGAAAAACATGTTTTTATTCATACAGTTGTTACAAAAACATAAACAAAACTACACGTTTTCCAAAAATCACAATAGTATTTCAGAAAATCCAAATTATATTTCAGAAATCTAAATTCAATAATAAAAATTCGGGTGTGTTCTTAGGACCACACGATAGAAGTGATAACTTATATGGCATTTATAATTCTAATATTCTAAAATTAATAAAGTTTATAAAAAATAAATTTTTTAATTAAACTTTTAATTGTTTTTGGGATTGTTAAATACATATTTATGTTATGTTTAAATATTATATTGTTATATTTAATGTTTAGTTTTTTTTACTTTCACATTTAAATATATTCATAGAATATAATAGAATATAATGGGAAGCTTGCTCTACTCCTTCTAGCCTATATCGAGCTTAAGTTTCGAATTTCGAAAATATTAAAGTCGTGTGGTGAACACACCAGTTGATTTTAGTTTTTTTTATTCATGATTTAGGACTAAGTATTTCTATTTTTAGATTTAGCCGTAGCCTTAGTCCAAAATCCTGAATAAAAAAAATAAACATTAAATATAATAATATAATATTTAAAAAATAGCACATAACATAAATATAATTATATTTAACTATCTCAAAAAAAATCATTAAAAGCTTACTTAAAAAAATTATTTTTTTTTATAAAAATTTAAATTTTAATAATTTTATTATTTTTTGAAAAGGAATAATTAATATATTTTCCGACAATGTTTGAACTGGTACTAGACCACAGCCAAACCGATACGCTTGACGCGACGCGTGACGTGAAGCGTAGCGTGAAGCGTGACGGTTCAATCTCATTTACTGCCCAGGAAAATAAAAATATACATGAGTGCCAAGATTTAAATATAAGAGATTAATTTGAGCTTAGAGTTAATGCTGCAGCGCCATCTGTGGCTATAGACAGACCCCAACCGTGACGCGTGATGCGTGACGGTTCAATTCCATTTACTACAGTAAAATAAAAAGAGTGCAAGGCGCGACAAAAGAAGTTATCACTTCAAAATTCACAATAGTATTTCAATAATAGCAATTCAATTTCAAAAAACATCAATTCTATTTCAGAAAGCGTCAATTGTTTAGTTAGAAGCTTATAATAACATACACTATATGTTTGTTTTCTGAAATCAAGTGAGATTTTCTAATATTCAATTGAGAATGATGAAATACAAATGAGACTTTCTGAAATTGAATTGATATTTCTGAAATGAATTGTCTATTATCCACTTGGGAATTCTCAAATACAATTGGGGTTTTCTGAATTTAACTTGATATTTTCTGAATTAAAATTACAAAAGGTGTAGTAGAGGAAACAAGAAGGTGGAGTACAAGATTCTTTCATTAATCATTATAAACAATGAAAAAGGAGGGTAAAACATTCGAAAATTCGGTCTTCAAAAGATTAAAAATGACAATCCAGTAAAGTCCTTTTGGAAATTTGTTCTTGTCAATATCCTAGGCTGCCACTCAAAATTCCATTAATCTAAGAATAAAATCCTACTTTTTATAAATTGTTTCTCATCTTCTTCAGTGTAAATAATAAATTATTTTAAATGTAAATTAAAAGTATTAAAGAGAAACAGAGAGGCTGTCCTCCGCTTGATGCAAATAAATATATATATATATATACTTTATTTGATTGAGACTATACTTTCGAAGGCTTGGCATTTATCATCAGTCTTTTTAATTAGAAATATTTTATCTATTATTTCTCTTGGGGTCGATATCTGCAATAGCTCAAACTTTGTTATGGTACCGAAATATATTTAAGGGGTGTTTTTTTTTCAATCACCAAAGGTTTGAGTAGCTAGCTTCTTACTATGAAAACAAATTTTCAATAACCAATCGATTATTCACCCCATAAGAAATAATAAATAAATTATTTCTAATTAAAAGACATGATGAAGGCCAAGTCTTCGAAACTATAGCCTCAAAGAAATCACATACTACTAAAGGGTATTTATGCCTGTCTTTGCAACTACCCACCTTCCTACCAGGTATACCGATATGAAGTGAGCGTTTTTTGTGGAAATGAAACACTAATTTTTAATGGGAAAGTAAAAATTTTTTATTCAAAGTATTGACCATTGCTTTCTACACATTTTGACCCCTTTTCTAGCAATTTGTGGATCCCACGCCAATAGAAATGTTCGTCTTTTGAAACAAGCCAATCAGACACCCGATTTTCGACTTCCGCGTAGGAATCGAAGTTCTTCTCAGCCATGCGTGTCCCATCGATGAAAACAAATGGTAGTCGGAAGGGGCCAAGTCTGGTGAATAAGGCCGGTGGGGTAGCAGCTCCCAGCCAAGTGCTTTGATTGTATCCTGAACCAGTTTTGCTTTGCGTGCAGCCGCATTGTCGTGTAACAAATTTACTTTGCCATGTCTTCTGGCCAATTCTGGTAGTTTTTCGATCAAGGCCTTGTTCAAATTGATCATTTGTTGTCTGTAGCGATTAGTATTAACAGTTTCACCAGGTTTTAGAAGCTCATGATACACCGCACCTTTCTGATCCCACCAAACACAGAGCATTGCCTTCTTGCCGAATAGACCTGGTTTTGCAGTCGATGTTGATGGTTGTCCCGGATTAACCCATGATTTTTTCCTTTTAGGATTCTTAAAATAAATCCATTTTTCATCGCCAGTAACAATTCGATCATCATCATCATTGAGTATACAGTCCTAAGACTGGTTTGATGCAACAATCCGTCTCCACTCGACTCTGTCCCCCGCCAGCTGTTTGACCTCTCTAAATGTCTGGCATCCCATATCCCCAATTATTTGGTTGAAATATTCTAATCTGGGTCTTCCCTTCCCCTTTTCTTTCCCCCCCCCTCCAAGATATCCCTAAGCAGTCCCCCATGTCTCAGTGTGTGCCCCATCATCTGACCTCTTCTCTTCTTCAGACTCTTCCACAAGGTTCTTCTTTCTCCGATTCTTCCAAGAACTTCTCTCCCTGAATTTTATTCCCGCCTGTTTTAATATTTTAAACATAATTTCCCAATTGACGTTATCGAATGCTTTTTCTAGGTCTATGAATCCGATGTAGACAGATTCTTCCCTGATAAAAGCCCTTTCTATTATTAGTCTAAGAGAGAGAATTGCTTCTCGGGTGCCTCTGTTTCTTCTAAAGCCGAACTGGTCTTCCCCAGATTTTCTTCAACTCTTTGTTCTATTCTTCTTTGGATTATTTTTGGTTAGGATTTTGGAGGCATGTGAGGTTAGGCTGATGGTCCTGAAATTTTTCACATTTATCCGCGCCTGTCTTTTTGGGAAGTGTGACTATTTTGTTTTTTTCGAAATCTTTTGGGATGATTCCCAATTTATAGATTTTGCTAATTAGTTCAAAAAGTTTGTCACGTGCCTTTTCTCCAGAGTTCTTTAGGATTTCAGCTTGTATATTGTCTATTCCGGGTGCTCTATTATTTTTTAGTTCCTTCAAAGCTGTCTCGAATTCTGACCTGAGTATGGGGTCTCCTAATTCGTTTTCGTCTACAGATTCTTCTTCTTCTATTGGGTTCATTGTTTTTTCTTCTCCATAGAGTTCTTCTAGGTGTTCCTTCCATCTATTTGCCTGTTCGTTTTCGTTTAGAATAATGTGGCCTCCTTTATCTCTTATGTTCTTGCTTTTTGGCTTGTCTTCTTGAAAATTTCTTTTTATTGCCCTATAGGCTACATCAACTTTTCCCAATACTAGATTTTCGTTGACTTCTTTACATTTTTCTTGAATCATTTTTTCTTTTGCTTTTCTACATTCTCTTATAACTTTCCATCTTAATTTTTTATGTTTCTTTCCCTTCTTCGTCTTTTCTGTTCTTAAATTTTGTTCGTTCGTCAATCAGTTGCAGTATTTCGTCTGTTACCCATGGCTTTTTAATTTCGTTTTTCTTTGATTGAAGGACTTCGTTGGCTGTTTCGGCCAGGCTTGATTTCATATCATTCCATTCTTGTTCGATTTCTTCTTCTTTATTATTTTCTTTTTTTCTTCCAGTTTGGAAGAATCGTTTTCCAATCGAATCCAAGAATCGAATTCCAAACTGGAAGAAAAAACAATTCGATGCAAAACTGAATTTCTTTCGTGTCTTTGAAGCAAAATTTCACAAGTGTTTTTTCGGTTTTCCATCTGCCTTTCGTGGTACCCATTTTCCACAATTTTGGATCTTTCCCATAGCCTTTAAACTGTCAGAAATTTTTTACTGTGCAACATTTAACATTGCTGCCATTTTCTTTTGACTCAAAGTATCATCTTCATCAATATTGTTTGCAATTCGGCGTCTTCAAACTTTTTTTGGTGGTCTTCCACATTCTTCATTTCTCACATCAAAATCATTATCTCTGAACCGTTGAAACAATCTTTTCCATGTTGCTTCTGATAGAGAAAGATCACCATATGCCTCGACAAGCATTCGATGCGATTCTGCAGCACTTTTCTTCAAATGAAAACAAAAAATTAATGCTTTGCGCAAATCATCACTTTGTGGTACAAAATTCGATAGTTTTAACACGATGAAAAAATATGATGTTGTTTGTTCAATGACTTGATGTATATTAAATATGTTTACCAGATGTCATACCAACCAAACGAAAAAAATAAGTCTCTTTTACATTAAATGTTCCTTATTGACACATTTGTATCTTAACGCTCACTTCATACCGGTATACCTAGTATTTCCGTCCTCTCAGGTGGTGGTGGTGGGGGTCCAGGAGTTGGGACGTGGGTCCAGGGGAAAGGTGGGGTTTAGGGGTTGGGAGATGGGGTCTAAGGGCGTGGAGTCCAGTGAATAGGTTATCTTGAGTGGAGTGTGTTCAGAGCCGGGGGAGAATTTAAGAGGTTGGGGAGAGAGTCAGTAGGATGGAGAGTGGTTGGAGTTGGAAGAGAGGGAGTGCTTAAGTGACGGGGGGTCCAGGGGAGAAGCCACTTGGCTAGCAAGAGGCCCACCGAAGGCGGGCCTTGCAGCAGGTAAAATATATAAATATGTATATACCATGTATATTTATATTTGATATATACTCGCCATAGGACAACCTCTTGGTTTCTCTTTATGACTCTGCTACTCTCGGCAAAACAAAATATTTTCAATTAAATTAAAAGTATTTCAAAACTCGCTGAGACACTATCCGATTTTTTTTTTATCAGCGAACAGTTTGAATTAGTGAATTGAAAAATATCTCCCACATATAACAATTTGATTTCTTTTATTTTAAACAGAAATTCAAAAACTAGAATGCTGATAAACTGAACAACTCTTATTAAAAAAAAAAAAAAAAAAAAAAAAAAACAATTAAAAATATTTCGGCACCATAGCCAATTTTGAGCTATCGTAGATATCGAAATTCAGACAGACAACAAAAATACATGAATAGAAATATATTAAAAATAATCTTTTATTTCTAAATGCAATTAAATAGAAAACAAAATTCTTCAGTGCACAAATAATTTTCATTAAAAATATGAGCGCTTAATTTAATTAAAAATCAAGCAATTTTGTTCATGTGAGAATTGACATTTGTTAATTACTAAAAATACGTTTTGAATTAAAAGCCTTATTTAAAAAAAAAAAAAATTACCTATATTTTTATTTTCACATTTTAGTTTTTGAAATTTCGATTTGGCGTTGGGTTGGAAACAACAAAGAAATTCTAGTTGGGAATCTTGAAGATGTGATATTTTTCAAGATTTAATTAATTCATTATTAATTCGGTCTATTTATTAAATATGGTAATGTCATTGCAAATATGTATGGGTGTGCAAAGTAAATAGACCAGGCAGAAAATAGTCAAAATCCGATTACAAGCTTTTATACAGAAAGAGAATTTATGATAACCTCGCTTGGAAAGCGTCCCGGATTTAGTAAATTTTTCAAAAAATTACTTATTATTTATGGGGAGTCGGGTTGGCTCAGTTGACTAACGCACTGGCCTCGCTTCGGCATCGATCGATTATGACGATGTTGGAGTGTGAGGGTTCGATCCTGGCTGGCAAATAAAAATTTCTACCGGCTAAAAACTCGGCTCCCCCACTAACACTACTAACACTTTACTTATGTGCTGTCTAAGTGGGCTTTGTTCCCGGTGACATGAAATAAATAAAAAAAAAATACTTATTATTTATAATTTAATATTTCATGTTTAATTATTTGTTTCTCATTGAATTATTTGAAACGAAATTCTAAATTAAGTTTAAATAACTATTTAATTCCAGATTGATCTATGGAAAATAACAATAAATTTAAATGATCCATCATGCTATGGACCAGGGGATACTACAGATATATGGGATGCAGCAGAAAAAGGATACCTTCCAGCTGTCTTCTATTATTATATACAAGATATAAAATGTCTTGCTTTTGTTAATAAAAATGATGATCTTATGACTCCATTGCATTATGCAGCCAAGAATGGTCATTTAAATATTGTTCAATTTTTAATTTATAAGCAAGTATCGATTGACGTATTGGCTGGTAAACTTCAAGAAACTGCGTTAATGATGGCTGCTTTAGCAGGGCATACCGTAGTAGTTGATTTTTATTGGACATGGAAGCTAAAATAAATTTGACAAATTTAAGAGAACACACTCCATTACATATAGCAATTTTTAATGGACACTTGGATATCGTGAAATTATTAGTTCAAAGGAATGCGAAAAAATTTCTTAAAGATTATAAGGGAAAAACACCTCTGGATTTGGCTAGATTTTTAATGAAAGATGATATTATAGATTATTTACAGCGAGCCACTTTCTGTTACAAAACAAAGGTACTCAAATAAAAAAGTTGTAAAATATAGTTTGTCTTTTTATTTAAATCATTATTGAGCTGAGATTCTCAAACATCTGAGAGGGAGTTGTATCAATGTCTTAAGACGGAGAATTCAGGATGAATCATTGGCAGACTAATTCCTGGGGGGGACTTATTTTTTGAGTGAAAAAAATTCTAAAAATAACGAAATGATATGGATTAAAAAAATCAATAAAAAAATTGAAGGTAAAAGGGAAACTTGTTCAAGACTCGGTATGGTTGTTTGCGAATTCGGTGAAATAATAATTTTAAATAATAAATATCTAAATGAGAATGAATGAAATTCAATTGCATCTTTCCAGAAATTAATAAAAAATTACTGGAAAGAAGCAATTGACTTTCATTCATCAATTAATAAAAAATTACTGGAAATAAGAAATTGAATTTCATTCATCCACCTTTAAAAAATTAACATATTCAGTACGCACCAATTAAATTTCTTATTAACAAATATCTAATTTTCATATTCATTTCGATGTAATAGTTACCTAGATTCAAAATTGTCTAAGATCCCGACTTAGGTCGACGTTCACCTATCGAGTTTCGTAATGGAATTAATATTTCGATAATATAATGTATTAATAAACAAAACTAGATAGGGTCGACATCCAATTTCACAGGATAGCTATTTTTAATAAAAAAATTAAAGTTGTTAATTTTATTACATAAATGTATAATAGTTATCGAGTTTCCGGATAAATATATTACCAATCGAGAGTAAAATATGTATATAAAATGCAAAAGTTGGGTAGCCATCTTTTTTCCCAGCATAATTCCAGGTAGACAAGGTATCAACAGGTAATTTCGAATTAGTATTTTGTAGTAATAGAGTTTCCTTTATTGTTATATTATGAAAATGTAGATAATTAAAATAAAAATCAAAATAAATAAATAAATAAATCTAATAAATTATATAAAATAGTTACGCAAGGAAATTGAATGTCGACCCTAGCAAATTTTGTTTATTAATACATTATATTATCAAAATATTAATTTCATTAGGAAACTCAATAGGTGAACGTCGACCTAAGTCGTGATCTTGTACTAAAAGATCGTTCCTAGAATAATAAAAATTAAGAAATTATTCTCTACTTATTAGTCTGAAACAGGTTTTTAAGGAATTTGGTGTTGGTACTTGGTGAAACATTTTTATCCAATAATTTTAAAGTCTGAAACAGTTCTGGACTTGTATTTGGTATCCTTTCAATGTCTTAGTCCAATATGAAGAGAGATCATTCTATCTGTACTTTTTAGTTATTTTTCTCGATTAAATTCTAATGAAGGATTCACCCACTCGATCATTGATTAAATAATAACAAAAATGAAAATTTATTTACGCTAGAGAGACCCTTCAAAGTAATTAATAATAAATTTAAATATATATTGTTCATTTGTGCCTATATTATACTTAAATACATCGCTTTAAAATCTCAATAAAATCATTCAATTTTTTTTTTAATTTTTCTGCAATTGTGAACCACAAGTTCTAAGGCCCTAAACTTAATCAGTTCTCCTCATTGGAAATGGAAATATTTAGAACTAGAACAAGTTTCTAAGACATGCCGTTTTATTGTGAATATCTAAAACCAGAGACACAGTCAGAAAAAATTCATGCTAGAAACTTATTTTTCTCCACGTTTCAGACATTTTTAAAGACCACGAGAAAAAAAATGAAAACCTTTCCGTAAATACAATACTAGACTAGCTGATACCGAGTAATTTAAATAAATAAAAAATACCCTATTTTTTGTTTCAGAGGTGTAATTTTGAAAAAAATGCAAAAAGACTTCAAGATTTATTTCAACAATAAATCTATGCACACCTATACCAAAATTGAATGCTAGGCAAATCTTAAAAAAACCGAGGAGATGGAGCACTTTAAAAAATTCAAAATTTTACCCTAAAACTACTATATCTCCTTTTCAGGGGCAAATAGAACAAAATTTTCAAATATGTTTTTTTTTTTTATTTTAATACTTTAACTTTCTAAGCTAAAATGATATTGATATCTTTTCTAGTTTGAAAGATAGTAAAAATGATTTTGGGGTCTTTTCCCGGTTTTAGGGCTCGAATTTAAAAAAACCCTTCTTAGCTCACCCATAATTCGTAGAAAAAATATACTCTTCAAAGTTCATCTTCAGATCCAGCGGCTTGGTCTGGGCCTGGGACAGTGAATGAATACGACAGGTTCTCTCTTTTATATATATACTATATATATCTTTGTAGGTAAGTATATATAGATAATTTATTTGTTGTATAACTGGCTTGCTATAACAATAAAACGAATATATCTATATAGGGTAATTGAACCCATGAGGAAAAATACATAATTTTATCTTATTAAGGTATGTGAATGAAATAAAACCAAAGAGGTTTACAAACTCAATATATTTGTAGTATCATAGGTTCAGTTAAAAAGTTTTAAAACTCTGATGAGACTAAATATGAGTTTGTATAAATTTATTTCATTCTATATACTCTTTTCACCTAAACCTACACTTTCCATAAGTAAAAAAAAAAAAAAATATTTATCTAGTTAAAAGACTAATGATGAAGATCAGACCTTCGAAACTATAGTATATTTATATATATGTTGCAGTAAAAACCCGTTTTTAGTAAGAACGGATTCTTACTAGTTAAAATCGGTTCACTGAATAACTTTGTGGCAACTAGAGTTTACTGATGTTGGTTGAGTTTGGTTCAAAAGTCTAGAAACTTCATTTTTGAACTTCGGCCTCATTTTGGTTGTTTATTTTCAAAAATTTTTAAAAACAAATTTCAAAAATTTCATTCTCTACAGCTTTGGTTCTAATTTTTGACATTTTAGTTTGAAAACAAACACCCAAAATGAGGCGGAGGGTCAAAAATGAGGATTCTGGACCTTTGAACCAAATTCAACCATCATCACTAAACTCTAGTTGCTACAAAGGTATTCAGTGAAACGCAACGTGAAAACTTTATCTAGTAAGAACGCGCTCTTACTATAAACGGGGTTTTACTGCAAAAATATAATAATATCGCTTTATATTCGTTTATATATAATATATACCATCGCCGGGGTGTAAACCTGCTAACTCACAACAAGGAAATTTTACAGGGCAGGGAAAAAACAAACAATATTTAATATTGTTGAATGGAAACTATTTTTCACATTTATTTCTACAACTTACGATCGTAATTTTAAGTAGCAGTTTTACTTGGACGATGCTGCATTTCTTTTTCTTTCGAACGGTATTAATATCTCATATATGATAAAAATGGATTTAGCAGGTTTACACTCTAATGCGACGATACTATTATAGTGTATTCGTTAAATATATGGATATGTTTATTAGCATCAAGTAGAGAACAACCTAATTAATTTTTCTTTATGATTTATTTATACGTACAGCTAAATCTCCCAAATATATATTTGCTAATAATAAGCTCCATATTTGTGCAAGTTTTTGTTTTAGCTCAAACCGAAGCAAAGATTTATTTCGGATGATTTTTCTTGAAATTTTTTCTGGGCTTGTTATGTAAAATAATTTAATTTGTACACCATAAAGGGCAAAATTTTCCCTAAGTACATGTATATTGAATAAATACAAATGAATGAAAGTCAAAAAGAAATAAATAATTTCTTCACTAAATAAATTTTGAATAATTTCTTAAGAGACACATAAACTGACAAACAAATTGTACAACAAAGCTATGTGAAATGTTACGTTGCGCATCGTTAGCCGGGGCCCATACATTGCCAGAGAAATTGCCCAACAAAGCGATGCACAATCGCATCATTCATAATCATACCCTTGGAAATATTGCGCAACTCGCCCATACACAACACATCGCGTTGCACAAACGCTCCCGTTGTGCAAAAGATTTCAAACATTTTTGAAACTTGTCATACATTTTGGCAACGCATCAACCACTTCCATACACTGTCAAACAATTGCGCAATTTCTTTGACAGTGTATGGGCCCTTTATACTCAATATGCTAGAAAAATAAAATATTTTCATGGAGACTGGTAGATCGTGTTAGAAATTAATGGACAGACAGCAACAAGGATAATGAATAGGTCAAATTCCATTTAAAATATGTAATAAATCTGATTAGTTGTTTTCAAACTTTTGAAACCCGACGTTTCTGAAGATTCTGCCTTCTACTTACTTTTGACTTTCAAGCTCTGTAGAAGGAAGCATGTTTCTTTGAAAAGTCGTTTTCAAAAGAATAAAAATAACTAAAATTCAATAAATTCGTTTATTTAGGAACTGTTCTTTTTATTATCCTCGGGATGCCACTATAATCGAAATTCATAGACTAAATTTAAATTTATTCTTAGCTCAACCATTTCCCCACTATCTACAAAATATGCAGAGGCCGTACCGAGTATGGTAAAAGTTCTCATTTATTCAATTTATATTTTAAATGGATTTACTTTTTATAGATTTTTTTTGCATCAAATTATTATATTGGTACTAATGAGCCAATAAAGTCACGTGATTAATTTATTTCTTGATTCTCTCATCATTGCAAAATTAGCTAAGAAGTAATAGGATCTCTACTTCTCATTTTCTCACTGAAAGAAACATCCATAAATTCATTTTGATTTATCAAGAATGTCGTAACCACCTAAAAAACCGCAGGTATGTAATCTTAAAATAAATAATGATAAATAAATTCCCATATTTATTTACAATAAAATTAATTATTATTTAAGGAAACACAATGGGAATAAAATAATTTCCTTAATGAAATTCTAAAAATAAATCAAACCGTATGTCTAATTTTTAATTAAAGGACTATTCAAGTATTACATAATAACGTTTTTGGAGATTTTTGAATTCCTCCTCTGAGTTGCCATCGTTAATGTAGTTTTAATTTCACTGATTTAAAATAATATAATCTCTATATTTAAAGTGTATTTCAGTTTTCTGAGAAAAGATTCAAAAGTTTTTTTTTGTAATTTTCAGTATTTATCTAAAATTACATTATCTTTCTTTTTAGTAATTTTTATAAAAATCATATATGAAAATACATCTATACTTTCGGTATATTTAAGATTTGTCTATTCCTTATTTCCTGTAAACGAGGAATTGAACGGTTATTTTTACTTTACCATACAGGGTATGGTCAAATATTGTAATCGTGCATGAAAAAAGTGGTTTTTTGCATCTATTTTTCGAAATATCTCAAAAACGGTTGAAACTATTTTAGTTAAAGAGCATGTTCACCATTATCTTCTTGAAGCATTTGGTATGATTCAGCAGCAGTTCTCTTCGAATGAAAACAAAAAATTAATGCTGTCGGCGAATGCTCTTATTTGGCACAAATTTCGTCATATTGAACATAGCAAAACAATATTATGCAAACATTTTTTCAATTTATCACTTATGCGCGTTTGACATTTGTTGATGGGGCAACAAAGTGCAATATATCTCAAATCTTTATTAAATTGAAAGTTTATTTGCCGAGAGTAGCAGAATTTTTATATATTGAAGGAGACAATAAAAGAGTGTGTCTTCTGCTGGAATTATAAATTTTATTTATTTATAACGAGGCTATAGTTTCGAGGGCTTTGCCCTCTTCATCAGTCTATTACAATGGATTCACAGGAATTAATTTATGAATTCCCTCGAAACTATAGTCTCGTTATAAATAAATAAAATTTATAATTCCAGCAAAAGACACACTCTTTTATTGTCTACTTCAATATATCAAATCTTTATGTTACACACTGAATTGGTGCGTTATCTGTTTCTCAAATCCGCATTTCATACTTGTACACTTAGTACACCCTACGAAGATCAGAGATATTATTTTATTTATTCGATTAATTATTTATTCTTTTAGTTGAGCTAGAAAATTAAATCGGCGAATATTCAAAAGCATGCAATGGAAGAGGAAATTAATGAATCGGATCAGAAAGAGTTGATTGTAAGTGCAAGTCGAGTAGTGAGCAAACACTATATAAAGAGCAGGAATTTTATTTTATTTTTGGATTTTTCTAGGCAATCAAGAAGAATACCGCTGTAATAAATCAGATAAAATCAATGGCAGAGGAAGTTGGGAATTCGATACAGATGGTAAAAATCATTATTATTATTATTTTATAAATTGATTGTCATTTGACTATTTATTTAATTATTTTATAGGTTTCAGATAGCAATGAGAAGATGATAAAAATTAAAGAAAAAATAAAAGAGTTAGAAAAAGGTGTAAGTTTCTAACCCTCACACCCCACATGCCCCGAAATCCACCCAGCACCCCATCCCCCGCACCATGCACCCGTGGCCAACCCCCGCCCCAACACTCCACCCCTCACCATACCCACCTAGGACCCCCACTCACGTACCACCCCACTCCACCAGCCCCGCACCTTCCTGGACCCCACAAGAGCAGGAATTTTATTTTATTTATGTATTTTTCTAGGCAATCAAGAAGAATTCCAATGTAAAAATCAGATAAAATCAATGGAAGTGGAAATTGGGAATTCGATGCAGATAGTAAAAATTATTATTATTATTATTTTATAAAATGATTGTCATTTGACTATTTATTTAATTATTTTATAGATTTCAGATAACAAACAGAAGATCAAAGATATTAAAGAAAAAATAAAAGAGTTAGAAAAAGATGTAAGTTTCTGACTCTCACACCCCACATGCCCCGAAATTCACCCAGCACCCAGCCCCCCGCACCATGCACCCGTGCCCAACCCCCACCCCAACACTCCACCCCGCACCCTACCCACCTCGGACCCCCACCCAAGTACCTCCCCACTACTTCTCTGGACCCTCACCTGTCCCCCCCACTCCACCAACCCAGCACCCCCTGGACCCCCACAATTAGCCCCCTGGACCCCACAAGAGCAGGAATTTTATTTTTTTTTTTTTTATAGATGGGGAGGAAAATGACTCATCGAATAATCCAAACCCTACAATGGAAGAGGAAATTAATAAATCACATCAGATAGTAAAAATCATTATTATTATTATTTTATAAATTGATTGTCATTTGACTATTTATTTAATTATTTTATAGCTTTTAGATAACAATGAGAAGATGAAAAAAATTAAAGAACAAATAAAAAATTTAGAAAAAGAATAAGTTTGTGAATCATTATAAAATAATATTTGTGAATCATTATAAAATAAATAATTTTTGAAGTTTTATTCTCTATATTGTTTACTTTGTTATTTTATTATGGAATCAAGTCTCCCAGGTAAACAAAATCAACTAAAATTAATCCAAGAATATAATATATAATATTATTAGGAGTATTCATTTGGAGAAGGGATGGTAGGTAATCACTAGAATTTCGATCAAGTGGGAGCCCAAGAAAAACATGTTTTTATTCATACAGTTGTTACAAAACCAAAAACAAAACTACACGTTTTCCAACGAATCACAATAGTATTTCAAAAAATCCAAATTATATTTCAGAAATCTAATTCAATAATAAAATTTCGGGTGTGTTCTTAGGACCACATGATAAAAGTGTTAACTTATATGGCATTTATAATTCTAATATTCTGAAATTATTAAAGTTTATAAAAAATAAAATTTGTAATTAAACCTTTAATCGTTTTTTGGGATTGTTAAATACATATTTATGTTATGTTTAAATATTATGTTGTTATATTTAATGTTTAGTTTTTTGTTTACTTTCACATTAATATTCATAGAATATAATGGGGAAGTATTGCGATGGCCTGTCTGGGTCCTGACTCTTTGAGAGGTTCTATCTCAGAGATGAAAAAAGTTAATTTCATTTTGTAACTTCTATTTGGAAGGAATCGATGCCCCTTAATCGGTGGAAATCGGGTTTAAGACATAAAATCGGAAATTGTGGTCCCAGAGACCAAAAAGCGGCCAAAAACCCATTGGTCAGTGAGTAGTTCGTAAGGATGTACCCCTCTCAGAGATACGAAATTCGAAAATGTTAAAGTCGCGTGGTGAACACACGAGTTGGTTTTAGTTTTTTTTATTTAGGATTTTGGACTAAGTATTTCTATTTTTCGATTTAGCCGTAGCCTTAGTCCAAAATCCTGAATAAAAAAAACTAAACATTAAATATAATAATATAATATTTAAAAATAACATAACATAAATATATATTAAACAATCCCAAAAAAATCATTAAAATCTTACATAAAAATTTTTATATTTTATAAAAATATAAATTTTAATAATTTTATTATTTTTTGTAAAGGAATAATTAATATATTTTCCGATAATGTTTGGAATGGTACTAGACCACAGCCAAACCGATACGCGATGCCGGTTCAATCTCATTTACTGCCCAGGAAAATGAAAATGTATATGAACGTCAAAATTCGAATATAAGATATTAATTTGAGCTTAGAGTTAATGCTGCAGCGCTATCTGTGGATAGACACAGACCCCAACCATGACGCGTGATGCGTGACGGCTCAATTCCATTTACTATAGTAAAATAAAAAGTGTGCAAGGCGCGACAAAAGAAGTTATCACATCAAAATTCACAATAGTATTTCAATAATAGCAATTCAATTTCAAAAAACATCAATTCTATTTCAGAAAGCGTCAATTGTTTAGTCAGAAGCTTATAATAACATATACTATATGTTTGTTTTCTGAAATCAAGTGAGATTTTCTAATATTCAATTGAGAATGATGAAATACAAATGAGACTTTCTGAAATTGAATTGATATTTCTGAAATGAATTGTCTATTATCCACTTGAAAATTCTCAAATACAATTGGGTTTTTCTGAATTTAATTTGATATTTTCTGAATTAATATTAAAAAAGGTGTAGTAGAGGAAACAAGAAGGTGGAGTACAAGATTCTTTCATTAATCATTAGAAACAATGAAAAAGGAGGGTAAAACATTCGAAAATTCGGCCTTTAAAAGATTAAAAATGACAATCCAGTAAAGTCCTTTTGGAAATATGTTCTTGTCAATATCCTAGGCTGCCAATCAAAATTCCATTAATCTAAGAATGAAATCCTACTTTTATAAATTTTTTCTCATCTTCTTCAGTGTAAATAATAAATTATTTTAAATGTAAATTAAAAGAATTAAAGAGAAACAGAGAGGCTGTCCTCCGCTTGATGCAAATAAATATATATATATATATACTTTATTTGATTGAGACTATACTTTCGAAGGCTTGGCCTTTATCATCAGTCTTTTTAATTAGAAATATTTTATCTATTATTTATCTGCAATAGCTCAAACTTTGTTATGGTACCGAAATATATTTAAGGGGTGTTTTTTTTTCAATCACCAAAGGTTTGAGTAGCTAGCTTCTTGCTATGAAAAACAAATTTTCAATATCCAATCGATTATTCACCCCATGAGAAATAATAAATAAATTATTTCTAATTAAAAAGACATGATGAAGGCCAAGTCTTCGAAACTATAGCCTCAAAGAAATCACATACTACTAAAGGGCATTTGTGCCTGTCTCTGCAACTACCCACCTTCCTACCAGGTATACCGATATGAAGTGAGCGTTTTTTGTGAAAATGAAACACTAATTTTTAATGGGAAATTAAAAAAGTTTTATTCAAAGTATTGATCATTGCTTTCAATTTCATTTCATTTCGATGTAATAGTTACCTAGATTCAAAATAATCTAAGATCCCGAATTAAGTCGACGTTCCCCTATCAAGTTTCCTAATGAAATTATTATTTTGATAATAAAATGTATTAATAAACAAAACTTGATAGGTTCGAAATCCAATTACTCTGCATAGCTATTATTAATAAAAAAATTAAAGTTGTTAATTTTATTACATTGATGTGTTATCGAGTTTCCGGATAAATATATTACCAATCGAGAGTAAAATATGTATATAAAAATGCCAAAGCTGGGTCGCCATCTTTTTTCCCTGCATAAGCTCGAGTGTAGACAGGGTATCAACAGGTAATTTCGAATTAGTATTTTGTAGTAATATAGTTTCCTTTATTGTTATATTATGAAAATATAGATAATTAAAATAAAAAATCAAAAATAAATAAATAAATAAATCTAATAAATTATATAAAATAGTTATGCAGGGAAATTGAATGTCGACCCCATCAAGTTCTGTTTATTAATTCATTATATTATCAAAATATTAATTTCATTAGGAAACTCAATAGGTGAACGTCGACCTAAGTCGGAATCTTGTACTAAAAGATCAGTTCCTAGGAATAAGAAAAAATTAAGAAATTATATCTCTACTTATTAGTCTGAAACAGGTCTGGACTTGTATTTGGTATCCTTTCAATGTCTTAGTAGAATATGTAGAGAGATCATTCTATGTGCCCTTTTTAGTTATTTCTCTCGATTAAATTCTGAATGAAGGATTCACCCACTCGATCATTGATTAAATAATAACAAATATGAAAATTTATTTACACTAGAGAGACCCTTCAAAGTAATTAATAATAAATTTAAATATAAATTGTTCATTTGTTTGACTCATGAAAATATTTATACATTAAAGGCAAACGGATGCTGCTGGATGCGGATAAACATGTACTACACAAATAAATGATATATCTGCAGATATATTATTTATTTATGTGGACTATGTTTACTTGCATCAAGTTCATGAGACAACACCTTAATGTTTCTCTTCGTTGTCCAGATGTGCCTCATATCATACTTAAACTCACCGCTTTAAAATCCAGTAGGAACTCAAGAGCAAGCATCCTGGATAGGAGAATGGCATATTGGATGCGGAAAACGGCGCTGCTGTAGAACAAACGTTTACATAGAACAAGTTTCTAAGACATGCCGTTTTATTGTGAATATCTAAAACCAGAGACACAGTCAGAAAAAATTCATGCTAGAAACTTATTTTTCTTCACGTTTCAGACATTTTTAAAGACCACGAGAAAAAAAAATGAAAACCTTTCCGTAAATTCAATACTAGACTAGCCCACACCGAGTAATTTAAATAAATAAAAAATACCCTATTTTTTGTTTCAGAGGTGTAATTTTGAAAAAAATGCAAAAAGACTTCAAGATTTATTTGAACAATAAATCTATGCACACCTATACCAAAATTGAATGCTAGGCAAATCTTAAAAAAACCGAGGAGATGGAGCACTTTAAAAATTTCAAAATTTTACCCTAACATTATTATATCTCCTTTTCATGGGCAAATAGAACAAAATTTTCAAATATTTTTTTTTTCTATTTTAATACTTTAACATTCTAAGCTAAAATGATATTGATATCTTTTCTAGTTTGAGAGATAGTGAAAATGATTTTGAGGTCCTTTCACGGTTTTAGGGCTCGAATTTAAAAAAAAAACCTTCTTAGCTCACCCATAAATCGTAGAAAAAAGTATACTCTTCAAAGTTCATCTTCACGTCCAGCGGCTTGGTCTGGGCCTGGGTCACTGAATGAATACGACAGGTTCTCTCTTTCTGTCACACATTTTCAGGGTATTCGAATCGAGCTGAATAACGTGGGAATTTTAATTTTCGCGCTTATCCCCACTATCTACAAAATATGCAGAGGGCGTACCGAGTATAGTAAAAGTTCTCATTTATTCAAATTATATTTTAAATGGATTTACTTTTTATAGATTTTTTTGCATAAAATTATTATATTGGTACTAATGAGCCAATGAAGTCTCGTGATTCATTTGTTTCTTGATTTTCTCATCATTGCAAAATGAGCTAAGTAATTAATAAGATCTCTACTACTCATTTTCATCTCTCATAAAACATCCATAAATTCATTTTGATTTATCAAGAATGTCCTCACCACCTAAAAAACCGAAGGTATGTAATCTTAAAATAAATAATAATAAATAAATTCCCATATTTATTTACAATAAATTTAATTATTATTTAAGGAAACACAAGGGGAAGAAAATAATTTCCTTAATGAAATTCTAAAAATAAATCAAACCGTATGTCTAATTTTTAATTAAAGGACTATTCAAGTATTACATAATAACTTTTTTAGAGATTTTTGACTTCCTCCTCTGAGTTGCCATCGTTAATGTACTTTTAATTTCACTGATATAAAATAATTTAATCTCTATACTAAAGTCTCTTTCAGTTTTCTGAGAAAAGATTCAAAAGTATTTTTTTTCAACTTACAGTATTTATCTAAAATTACATTGACTTTGTTGTTAGCAATTTTTATAAAAATCATATATGAAAGTACACCTATACTTTGAAGGAGACAATAAAAGAGTGTGTCTTCTGCTGGAATTATAAATTTTACATAAATTTAACTATAGTCTCGTTATAAATAAATAAAATTTATAATTCCAGCAGAAGACACACTCTTTTATTGTCTCCTTCAATATATAAAAATTCTGCTACTCTCGGCAAAAAAACTTTTCAATTTTTTACACCTATACTTGCGATATTTTTAGGATTTGTCTATTCCTTACAGGGTATGGTCAAATTTTGTAATCGTGCATGAAAAAAGTGGTTTTTTGCTTCTTTTTTTTCGAAATATCTCAAAAACGGCTGAAACTATTTGGGTTAAAAAAATTGGACGAAACCATGGAATTTCGGTCTACAAAAACCCTTATAAGTGAACATCGAAAATATTATATTTTTCGAGATAATAACTGTTTTATCAAAATGTCTGTTAGGGTGTTAGTCTGTGCGTTACCAAACTTTTGTGAACGAGCTAGCTCAAAAACTAGTGTGAATATCAAAACCAAATTTCACACTTAGTTTTGATGCTTTGAAATTAAGAGCTGATTAGATTTTGGTGCATATCGACCCAAAATTAAAGGGGGAGGGTGTTTAAAACTTAAAATTATAATATTTTCAAACTAAAATAAGCCGTCGTGTTCTGATGTGCCCATCCACTTGACTTAACCATACAGCCTATCCCCTAAAATTACCTTATAATCATGTAGGGGGGGGTGTTAGTTTTTGCATTGTTATATTTCTGCTGTCCCACTGATTATGTATACGAAATTTGTGTGAGTTTGGTAAATGGCCAAGATTTTCATTTTTTGACCCCCCACCCATTTTGGGCGGTTAGTTTTTGTATTTTTATACTTCATGGGGTCCACTGATTATGTATACAAAATTTGGTTGAGTTTGGTATATGGCCAAGATTTTCATTTTTTGACCCCCTCCCCATTTTAAGCGGTTAGTTTTTGAATTTTTAGACTTCTGGGGGTCCACTGATTATGTATACAAAATTTGGTTGAGTTTGCTCAAACGACAGAGATTTTTAATTTTTAACCCCCCCCCCCCCTCCACGCCCCTTAATTTTGGGTCGATATGCACCAAAATCTAATCAGCTCTTAATCTCAATGGACCAAAACTTGGAAATTTGGTTTCGATATTCACACTAGTTTTTGAGCTAACTCGTCCACAAAAATTTGGTAACGCACGGACTAACTAACTAACTAACAGACTAACAGACATTTTGACAAAACAATTATTATCTCGAAAAATATTTTGTAGAGCGAAATTCCATGGCTTTGCTCAATTTTTTTAATCAAATTAGTTTCATCCATTTTTTAGATATTTCGAAAAATAGAAGGAAAAAACCCACTTTTTTCATGCACGATTACAATACCCATACTCTGTATTGTAAAGTAAAAACAAGAAAAATGAAATATACTATAAAATAAATCTATAAAAACGAAAAAAAAGTCTGGCCACAAAATTAGGAGGGGGGGGGGGGGCAAAATAAAAATCTAGGCCATTTGAGCAAACTCAACCACATTTGGTATACAAAATCAGTGGGCCGCAAGAACACTAAACATGCAAAAACAAATCGCCCAAAATGAGGGGGTTGGGGGGTTGTAGGGTCAAAAAATGAAAATCTAGGCCCTTGTATCAAACTCAACCAGAAGTGTATAGTGTATGGTAAAGTCAAGTAGATGGCCACATCAGAACGTGTCAATTTATTTATTTTCAGTATAGGTACATATTCTTTATTGTGTATAAAAGGTGTATTTCCTGAAATTAACTTAATTCAGTCTATGAACTTTTTTCTCACATATTACTGGAAATCGACTCTAGAAAAAGGACGAAACCCTTTGCATTCTGATGAGATTTTCTCATAAAACATGGTTAATCAAAGTGGTTTAGCTGAAACATCTCTTTCAATAAACAACTTAACAATGAACTTAAAAATGAAATCTAAATAAATCTCTCTACTTAAATCAATTTAATATTACATATCTGCGGGTCAGGTTGGCCAAGGGGTTATCGTACATGCCTTCTAATCAGGCTAGCGTGGGTTCAAGCCCGACTCGCTGCAAACCGTGTTTAATCTGATCCCTACATAATAGAGAAAAAAATTAATTAATATAAAACTATCGTAAAATGGCTAATGGTTAAAGCCAAAAAATAAAAAAATATTACAAAACTTAATTATGATTAATAATTAATTAATTAATTTTTATGATAATTTTGGTAATAATCCCATGTATAGTAAGTGCAAGATTTGAAGTTTACACTAATAAACGCTTCCAAATAAAATGTTTTTTGATCTTTATAACTTTAAATAATAATTGTAAGTAAGTAAATTAACATCTTTCAAGAATTCATGTGATGAAGACCCAAAATTTTGAAATTTGAATATCAATAGTTAGTTAGTATTTCCAATCATATTCACAAAGCAGGATAATTTAATGCCTGTTCGTTATTTTCAAATCGAAAGGAGGTTGGAAAATAGCGAAAAAATTTAATCACTAAACCCTATTTGAATTATAATTTGACCACTTGATTATGGGACATGTTTTTTTTGGGAAGCTGGAACCCGAGACGCAACCCACAATGGCAGCTTGTTTAAAATTAAAATAAAAAATAAAATCACAATACTTGTTCAAGGCCTTGGAGAACAAAGATTTAAACCTGGGTACAAAAAAAAAGGAAACCTTTTTAAATCCCTAAGATAAGATTGGCATTTGTCTACCTGAGAATAATTAATTTGATTACGAAAAAAAAACATCAAAAACAATTTTGTCGAAGATGAGACCGTGACAGATCGAATTGTCAACCCAAAAACCCCCTAACCCGTGAATTTCATCAAAATCGGTAGAGTCGTTTTCAAAATAGAACCTAGTACACATATATATATATATAAATAAATAAATATATATATAAATAAATAAATATATATATAAATAAATATACAATTTTTGCTCGTTTAATAAGAGTAGATAATAAAATTAAAATTTTTTTTTTTTTTTGGCTTCTCGGCCTTTCTAGCCATAAGCCAATTTACTTATTATTTTTATTTTTTAAATTTGTCTCTACCCCGGGGTTAGATTTTAGCCGGATGCATAGAGTTGGATTCGAGCTCAGGTCCACTTGGTTAGCAGGTTTCCACGCTACCCCTAGGCTAACCCGACCCCCCAATTTTTTTAATTAAACATATCCATAAAAAATTTCCTTTTACTCTGCTTTTATTTATAATATAAAATATTTCCTTTTTGGTTCTGTGAGCTGCTAAAAAAAAAGATGGAAAGCAGGCCTTAATATACACCCTGAGTAAAAATCGAATGGAACAATATTCTTTAATTGGATAAACAGGCCTTTTGAGATGAAGGAGATAAAATATTTATTAAATAATAAATAAATAAATAAAATCTCTGTCTAAGAATATTTTAAATAATTTTACCTTCGTTCAATCATTTCATTACTAATAATAATAACTTAATAAGATGACATGTACAAAGTTAGATGTATCATAAAAACTTTTGGATTCTAATTGTGATCATTAAGACAGGTCTGCGATGAAAATGTGGTTCGAATAATTTTGTGTGAATCTTATAATTTTTTCGGTGGGGAGTCGAGCTGGCCGACCTGGTTAAGGCACTGGCTCCGCTTCGTTGATGACGATGTTCAAGCGGGAGGCCCGGGTTCGAGCCTAGCTAGGAAATAAAATTTCTTCAGGGAAAAACTCGGCTCCCTCACTAACACTACTAACACTTTACTGATGTGCTGTCTAAATGGGCTTTATTCTCGATGACAATAAAAAAAAAAATCGAATCTTAGTAAATAGTTAAAATAATTTTTTGCGTATCACATCACATTTTTTCAGAAAGCAAGAATTAATGCTGTAAAGGTGTACAGTATTTATAAGTGAACTCAGCACATTTTGGCATATAAAAATACTTCAATATATGTATATGGGTTTATTTAAAATTTTTTAATTTATTGGTGTAGTGAAGAATAAAAAAGAAAAGAAACTTAATTTTTGAGTATGTTTGGGGTTATAAAGAATGGGAAAAAATTGAAAAAATTCAGTATGGTAACAAAAAATTGTATGTATAATTAAAGTTTTGAGCATCTTTTTTTTGAAAATAGTTGGTAGTTTTTTCAAAAAATCAGCTCGGGTTCAGATTAACCAAGATGTATTTTAAAAGAGAAAGAATTCAATCAATCTTTTTCGGACAAATTCTAAGATTTTAGTAGAAATATTATTAAATTGCGATCTCAGAGGGGATTCATTCCTCCAGGAGTCGAACCTGAGAATATCCGGGCAGTCAGCTCACACCCTCGAGACAAAAACCTCTCTCGATTGAGATCGCAATTTAATAATATTTCTACCAAAATCCCAGAATTTGTCCGAAAAAGATTGATTGAATTCTTCTCTTTTAAAAAAATTGTATAGTTAAAGAATTTTTTAGATATCAATTCCAATCTATGGGGGGTAGGAACCAGAATAATATTCAATAATTCGAACAATTTTTCAAAGTTAAAATTTCGTAGTTTTTTCTAATTAATTTTAGTAAATAATGAAATTTGAGAGCCTCGTGAGTATACTTTTAAAATATGATCTATATAATAAAAGGGGAGAAAATAAAACATTTTTTGATTGGCATTTTAATTTTTACAGTGTTATTTTTGTCCTATGTTTCGCGGCCCCAAAATTCAGTTGTACGATCCAAAATAGAGTTACGACCAATAGTTTAAGAACTACTGCTATAGAAAATAAAGAATGTGAATTTTATTTTATCAAATTTTTTATTTATTTATTTTTCTAGAAGAAAAATTGGCGTCCTCGTAAGAAGTTTTCAACAAAACAAATTCCAAAGACGGAGGGCAACATTGAGGAATCGAATAAGATTGAGGTGATAGTAATTGAAAGTCGATTGGTCCATACATCCTATACATTAGCGCTTCTTAAACTTTTTTCATTCGCAATGTCATTTTGACTGAAAATTTTTTCGCGACCTAATTTTACAGAGGTGGCCACAACGTGGCTCGCGAGCCGCATGCGGCTCTTCAGTCAATCTCGTGCGGCTCTTGGACCCTCTTGAATAATACTGATTTTAAAAAGTACAGGGGGCATAAAGTTCTACCACATTTTAAAGAGGTATAAAAAATGAAAAAATTTAACTAGAAAAAAACTGAATATATTTTTGAAAAGAACATAAAATAATTTATTTAAATGTATTTTAAACATTATCAGATAAAAGGGGGGGGGGGGGGTCAAAAATGAAAATTCTAGCCCTTTCGACCAAACTCAACCAAATTTTGTATACATATTCTGTGGGCCCCAAAAAGGCTAGAATTGTAAAAACTAATAACCCAAAATGGGAGGAGGGTCAAAAATGAAAATTCTAGCCTTTTCGACCAAAATCAACCAAATTTTGTATACATATTTTCTGGACCCTCAGAAGGCTAGAAATGCAAAAACTAACCACCCAAAATTGAGGGAGGGTCAAAAATGAAAATTCTAGCCTTTTCGACCAAACTATGTTTACAAAATTTGATTAGTTTTTACATTTCTAGCCTATCAAAAATATATTTAGTTTTTTTTCTAGTTAAATTTCTTCATTTTTTATATCTTTCAAAATGTGGTAGATCTTAATGCCCTACCCTGTTTAATAATTAAATTAAAAAAATAATAATACAAAAATTTAATTAATTTGTAATTTGTAATGTTATAAGTAAGTAGAGCGTATATGTTAATTCATTTATATTTTATAGAATAAAAAAAAGATGTCTTTTTTTAATAAACCATTAATTAATCTCCAAACAATGTGGCTCGCTTTGAAACAATTTTATAATTATGCGGCTCCCAAAGTTAAGGGTAGTGGCCACCTCTGTTATATTACATCGTCTGTGATCTCACAAAACCTCGTATATCCTAAATTTATTGTTTCCCAGAAAACAAGAAAAACCATTTTAAACAACATAGATACAAATACAATATAATATTTATTATTTGTCCGTAGCGCGAAATTAAATTGGAATAGAATAATAAGGTTTCAATAGACAGACGCTCCATGAAAAATTGGTCGGTATTAACATATAATACGTATTTGACAAAAAATCGGACTTTAGTAAGATCAGCGACGATATACAGGGGTCGGCGCTCGAAGTGTTACCAATTAAAAATTAATTTTCTCAATTTTTATATTTTTTATTTAAAAACTTCATTAGGTATATAGTAAAAACATTTCAAATTTTAAGAAAAATATGTTATTGTTCGATGTAGCTACCTTTAGCTCTTTTAATAACACCGAGTCTGTCGGGGAAGGCCTCACACGCTGCACGAATGTGGTCTGATGGTATTTTGTGAAAAGCAATTTCTAAGCCGTTGACCGTATTATATATTTTAGTTGATTATTTGGCCTCAAGAATGGACCATATGGAAAAATATATTGGGTTTAAGTCCGGGGAATATGGTGGCCATTGTGAAGAAATGAAGCTGGGAACTTTTTCTCGTAAAAAATGTTGGGTTTCAGAGACTTTATGGGATGGTGCCGAGTCTTATTGAAACGTCCAATGGTTTCTACCGAATTGTTAAAGTGTCCAAGATAACAAAACATCGTTTAAAATCTTTTTACGGTAGATGGTAACACTTCGAGCGCCGAACCCTGTATGTACATATATTGTATAATATAAACCATCCTTTTTACTAGCAAATCTTAAATAAATTTAGAGTGAAGCAGTAAGCATGCCTATTATAATAATTTTATCCTTTACATAATTGCAATTATTAAATCTAAGTAATAAAGGTTATCCTGATTGATTCTTATTAAATTATAATGGTAAGAATTTCGGATTAGCCTAAAGGAGCTTCGACAATTGAAAATAACTGATATCAAGTGGAAGTTTAAGTGGTAGTTTGTGTGTTTCTATTATTATATTATTTCAATGTTTTTGCAAAGTGATTAACCTAAAGAATTTCAATAACCAAACTTTACCGTTTTTCAATCCTGGATTTATGTCATCCACATAAGTATGTAGACACATTTACACTTTGTTAGGTATGCTAACTGTACTTCTTTGTTAATTTTTCAACTAAATATGTAAAATAAGATTATAATGTAGAATATATTCATAATTGTTTTATGACTAAATAAATATAGTAAGCTTCTCTTTTTGTGTCCGGATTTCCCGAGATTTCGGATTTCCGGGGCTCGGATTTGAGGGGTTTCACTGTATGTGGAAAAAATAAATAATCTTTGAATTCTTCTTGTTTGATTTTTGTTTTATCTAATTGTTTTATTTACTTATTTTTCTAGATGAGGAAGGAGAATAACTCTTCGACAAATCAAAACACCACAGCGGAGGAGAACATTGACAAATCGAATCAGATACAGGTGATTGTAATTGAAAGTCGAGAGGTGCATTCATTTTATAGAGAAGAAAGATCCCGATTTTTATTTTATTTTAATTTTTGATCAACTTATTTTTCTAGATGAGCAAGGAGAATAATTCTTCGACAAATCAAAACACCACAATGGAAGAGAACATTGGGGAATTGAATCAGATACAGGTGATTGTAATTGAAAGTCGATTCGTGAATACATCCTATAGAGAATAAAAATCCTGATTTTTTTATCTAATCTTATATATACATATTTTTCTAGATGATTATTTTTAGTACCTAACTGGTTCTAGTTTTATTATTTATTTTTATTTATTTTATAGGTACCAGGTGAAAATCATAAGATCAAAGAATTAGAAGATGAAATCAAAGAATTAAAAAAAATGTATGTTAATTTATATATTATTATATATATATGCAATTGGATGTTGATGAAAGCAGTCCACGGTGGTTGTAAAAAAATAAGACTATAGAGGTTTTATTATTTTACATTTATTTGTTAAAACCGACGTTTGGAGATTTATTCTCTCCTTCCTCAGGGTAACAAAAGTCAATGAAAGTAGTTCAAAACATAATTACTTTCTGTCTCCTTTGACAATGCCAAAAAACATTATAAAATTTTTTTCATCTTTTACTAAAAGCAATTTACTTTATTTTCTATTCGAGATGAAAAAAAAATTTTATAATGTTTTTTTTGGCATTGTCAAAGGAGACAGAAAGTAATTATGTTTTGAACTACTTTCATTGACTTTTGTTACCCTGAAGAAGGAGAGAATAAATCTCCGAAACGTCGGTTTAATAAATAAATGTAAAATAATAAAACCTCTATAGTCTTATTTTTTTACAACCACCGTGGACTGCTTTCATCAACATCCAATTGCATATTTATACCAGTCCGTCTCCTAAAGAAAATCTCTATCAATTATATATATATTTTAAATTTTCAAATACAAAAATAAATTATATTTGAATTTTTAATGGAGAATGTAAATGAAATGTTCTTACGCGAGAATAGAGTTGTTTTCCAGGATGGCATTCTGCCAAAAGATGTCACGAAGGGTTAATTCTCTATTACTAACAATGTAATTATTTATTCTATATGATTCGAAGAGATCTCACCCTTATCATCTTTTTCCCTAATTATTGTATATGGGCCATCCATCAAATTACGTCACACTTTAAGAGGGGGAGTCATTAAAGTGTGATATCGTGTGACAAGGCGGGGGGGGGGGGGGGCGAGTCATAAGCTTCATGACGTCACATGTATTATATAAATCTAGAGTATTAAAACTCAACTCTAACGAAAAACTTAAAAATGTCCATGGACCCAAAATGGTTAAATTTTGTATCGTTCATTTGATTTGTAATGATTTATAAAATTTCTAAAATGCTTGATTTATTATTTGATTTTATGAAAAAAGATTTTAAATAGAATAATATAAATAATTTTGAAACTGCTGTTTTAATTTAAAATTTCTAAATTTAAAATTTCAAAATATGTGACGTCACACCAAAAGGGGGGGGTCCAAAAATCATGAAATTCGAGTGACGTAATTTATGCATGGCTTCTATTTTGTTTCTGTGGTTATAACTTAGACGTAGTATCCCAGGTAAACAAAATACAACGTAAATTAATGACAAAAAATATATTAAAAGTAATCTATAGGAGGAGAGCTGGTAGACAATTACTGGAATTTTGAAGATGTTTCAATCTAGGGTAAAATGTTTCTATTGATATCTTGACAAGAAATAAAACCAAAAAGAATGCTCGTAAAAGGAAGGGGAAGGTGGCCCTTATATAATTCCTCGATTGACTCTTTCAGCTTATATAGAAAGAGTGAACGTCTTCGAAAAAGTCGGTTTTTAAGAGATTAAAAAATGACATTTCACTAAAATCCTTTATTTGAAAATTCGTTCTTGTCAATATTCTAGGCCAGTGTTCCGCAAGTTGAGTGCCGCGGCACACTGGTGTACGATGGTCATTAGTTGGTGTGCCGCTGAAAAATGTCAAGTTTTATGAAGATAATGCACCTCCACATAGCTGAGAGTTATGCGAGCAGTATTATCAACGATTGCTTCCTCAGTTAAGCAGGCTCACATTTTTCATTAAACATTTTTTCATATTATATTGATTTGAATAATAAATAAATAGTAAATAAACATTGGTTTATACTTTGGTGTACCTTTAAAAATTCTTGATTTGGTAGGTGTACCTTGGACACAAAAAGTTTGCGGAACACTGGCCTAGAACAGTGTTCCGCAAACTTTTTGTGTCCAAGGTATACCTACCAAATTAACAAATTTTAAAGGTACACCAAAGAAAAACCAATGTTTATTTAATATTTATTTATTATTCAAATCAATATAATATGAAAAGATGTTTAATGAGAAATGTGAGCCCGAGATTCATCTGTTTTTTCAATTTTTTATAAAAAATTTTAAAGCTATTGCTTTAATTAATAGCCCAGGAAAATTAGGCCGAAAAAAGGCCGCGCTGGAAATAATTTTAATCGACGTTAGGCATCCCAAATAAGTGTTAGATAAGTTGGTGACGGGTTCTGGATAGAGTTAAATTTTTGATTGGCTAAAAACCACAAAAATTTTGAAATTTTTCAGATTTTTGCTTATAACTCGAAAACCAGGCGTCCTAAAGAAAATTTCTTTCTAACCAATACCGTACTTGAAAGTGAAAATCGATTCAGCCGTTTAGCCACACAGTTTCATCTTAATTGGACAACGGAAACCCGTAATCTGTAAGACGCGCATGGTTTTCGAGTCATAGGCGAAAATGTGAAAAGAAATCGAAAATTTTGGTGGTTTTTAGGCCCCCAAAAATTTATCACAAGCCAGAAACCGTTTCAAACTCATATAACTCTTATTCGGGATGCCTAACATCGATTAATATTATTTTCAGCTTGTGCATATTTACTGGCCAGCAGAAATCTAATTTACCTAGGATATAAAGAAATTTACAAACATTTCGGGACCAGAATAAACTTTGTACGATTTTCAGTTCTTTAGCTTTCTTAGATATCGGAAATCAGACAGGGGTACAAAAATATAAATATATTTAAAGACAAACAAATATAGCACTTATTTCAAAACGCATTAAAGCGTAATAATTAAATTTGTCTTCTAATGCGAAAAACTCACATGACTAAAAATTAAAAAATCGGATCGCTTATTTGAAATTTGTGATACGTATTTGCTCTTCTCTAGTTTCAATTACTTCTCTATTAATTTGTAGAAGTAAATCAAAATTCGATTCAAAGCTTTTACCGAGTCAGGGAAATTAAGCTAAAAAAATCAAATAATATTTCTACACGTTTCAGATATTTCTAAACATAAATATGAAAATATTAAAAAAAAAATCAATTTGTATTCAATACTTCGGATTGTCTCTACGTTTTTAGCAAATTTATCAAAACTTTATTTAATATTTTTAATTTTATATTCCATGTTTGATTAATTATTTATCATTTGCAATTATTGGAATACAAATTATAATTTAAGTTTAAATAACTATATATTTAATTTCAGATTGAAGAATTGAAATTACAAATAATAATCCCAAAAGGACACTATGACCAAGAGAATACTAAACATATATGGGAAGCAGCAGAAATAGGATCCTTACCAGCCGTCCTCTACTATTATATAAATAAAATCAATGCTATTGAGGCGGTAAAACCGCTTGACAAAATGACACCAATGCATTATGCAGCCATAAATGGTCATATTAATATATTAGATTTTTTAATTAAAAAAAAAGCAAAGGTTGATCCATTAAATGCACATGGAGAGACCCCTTTAATGATGGCATGTTTTCATGGTCGCGTCTTAGCAGTTGATTATTTATTGGACAATGGTGCTGTTATAGCAAATACAAATGAAAATAAATATAACCCATTACATTTTGCAGTTTTTAATGGACACTTGCATGTCGTCAAATTATTAGTTCAAAGGAAAGCAGGAATATTTTATAAGAATGCAGAAGGACAAACCCCATTGCAAATGGCTAAAGCCATGGAGTGGACTGAAATTTTTGAATATTTAAATTGTGCTATAAAACAAAAAAAATGAAAAAAACGACTACTACTAAAATAAATACCTTAGAAAAATACTTTTTTATTTTTATTTTATCTTCATTGGTTCTCACCTAGGGAGGGAAGGGATTCACAAAAGATGGCAAAATCTATTAATGGATATGATATTTGTTCATAAAAGGAAATCCTCGAAGTTGTTCTTTGATAGATTTTTTTTTTTTGAAGTCAAAATCAAAATCCAGAGTGAGAAAAAGAGATAGTTTCAATCAAAAATTAAAAGGTCAGTCATGGGGACTGCAGACAGAGAGGAAAACTTAATATTTATTAAAGATGTTTCACCTTGGACCAACACCACAATCTCTACTAATTAGGAAAACTTAAAACTATCAAATAACACTTTTTTTTTTTACTTTCACATTTATGTTCATAGAATATAATGTGGAAGCATTGCGAGGCCCTGTCTGGGTCCTGACTCTTTGAGAGCTTGTTAATTTCATTTTGTAACTTCTAGGTGGAAGGAATCGATGTCGTTAATAGTTGGAAACCGAATTTGGGACATAAACCGGATATTGTGGTCCCTAGAGGCCAAAAAGGGACCAAAAATCCATTGGTCAGTGCGTACGTACGTATGTACCCCTCCCGCGTTTCGCAACCATAAGTCTCAGAGTTACGAAATTCGAAACTTAAGCTCGATATAGGCTAGAAGGAGTACAGGAGATTTTTATTTTCTCAAAAACTGCTCGCGTGCCGCGACACTCCTACTTTACACCCCCTTCCTTTCTTTCAATCGGATTAAAAATTTGACACAACTAATAACTCTGGACACTTGATAAATACAGTAATTTTTAAAAAAAATCGTTAAAGCCGTTTTTGAGAAATAAAAAAAAAACGAAATAAAGGAAGGGGTATAAATTAGTAGTGTCGTGATGATTTCAAATAAATGAAAATGTGTAAGTCGTGAAGACACCAGTTGATTTTTTTTTGAATTTTCAACTTATTGTAGGTAGTATCAAAATTTAAATTTAATAATTTGTAAATTTAAAAAAAAAACTTGTTTCATTGTATTTAAGTTTTAATTTCTGTCGGCAGTCACCATGACTGTTTTTTTTTTATCTAAATCTTAACCAATTATTGGGAGTTGGGTTGGCTCAGTCGGCTAACGCACTGGCCTCGCTTCGCCATCGATCGATTTTTTTTTTTTTTTTTTTTTTAATGCAATCGAATTCAAGAAGGGGTGCGCCAGTAAAGATGCAGCTCCTATGGATCTCGAAAGATCCTTGCATTACCGAAGAGAAGGGAAAGTTGATTAAGTGAGAGGGTGTAGACGTAGGTGTGTATGCACCCCAGTTTTGAAGGTTTGAAGATTATAGGTGCTGGGAAAGACGGAGGCTGGGAGAGAGTTCCAGTTCCTTGAAGTCATGGGGATATATTATGTATTGGCGAATAAAGTGTATTACGATCATATTAATTTCGTATTCTCGGAGAAATTTCATTTTAAAATCTTTCCAATCCAACGCTGGAAATTGATTGACCACCCGCCACCATGTCTTGGCCTTATCTAACAACTGATCCGAAACCACCATGAGCCAAACATATTCCGGTACTTTATATTTTAATAGAGTATTCTCGACCTTTTTTAAAAATAACTTCGGATCTTCCTCTGGGAGAGCTCTAAACACCGGAAGGAATTTTCCCACGTCTGCTAATTGAATATTCCTATTAATCTCGAAATCACTTCCTTTTCCGAATTTTCCTTCCTTTTTATTATTTCTTCCAACTCTATCCTCTTGTTTTTTTCCTCTTCCAAATCATCTTTTAATTTTTTTATTATTTTTTCGAATTCATTTTTTAATTTATTCACCTCCTCTCCCAAATCCATTACTCTATGCTCACCTTTTTTTATATCATCCTTGATCTTCGATATCTCCCCCTCGTTATTTCCATATTCGCAAAATCATTTTTCTTATTCCTCTTCACTAGTGGTCTACTAGGTTTTCTTATCATTTTCACATTGTTCGGGCGCCAATATAACGATCATATTAATTAAGAACTCGTAATCTCATTAAAAAAACATTTATTTAACAACAACATCAACATATAAATATAAACAATAAAACGATTAACAATACATCAAGTAAGCTTTGTACGCATCAAGTGGTCCGGCACTTTTCCAGTTTTCCGCGAAAGAGTGTTGGGAGTCGGCAAAACGAGTGCTACGTGCAAAGCATGCTTTGGGGGGAATTATTGATCTTATCTCATCAGAGCACCTGCCGTGATAGTATCTATAGAAAAGGGAAAGGGCAGAGACATCTCTTCGATGAGCCAGCGAGTCGAGGGAGTCGGTGAGGGTAGAATCGTTAATTAGCCTGACGGCTCGTTTCTGAATTGCATCCAGGGTAGCAAGATAATATTTTGAGGCTCCTCTCCACAGGTGAGAGCCGTATTCGAGACAGGGGCGGATTTGGGCCTTGTTGTAGATGGTGAGAAGTTGTGGGGGTTTGTAAAATCGCTTGGACCTGAATAAGAAGCCAATCTTCCTTGCTGCAGATTTCGCCACAGAGGAGATGTGTTCATTCCAAGACAGGTCAGATGTGACTGAGACGCCCAACATGGATAGGCTGTCACACATTTTTAGGGTATTCGAATCGAAGTGAATATCAGGAAAATCTTTATTTTCGCGCCTAGAAATTAGACAACATTGAGTCTTGTTTGAATTAAAGTTAACTAAATTTTGAGAGCCCCATTTATTCAGTTTGTCTAGGTCGAGAGTAATTGAGGAGGCAACATTGATTCGATTATTCGGGAGTGAGGGTTTGCTGTTTAGAGCGCTATCGTCGGCGTAACAATGATTATGACGATGTTGGAGTGGAAGGCCGGGGTTCGATCCTGGCTGGAAAATAAAAATTTATACCGGCTAAAAACTCGGCTCCCTCACGAACCCTACTAACACTTTACTTATGGGCTGTCTAAATGGGCTTTGTTCCCGGTGACATTAAATAAATAAATAAAAAAAAAACAATTATTAAAACAATTGTCAAAAGATTTATGTTTTCAGATAATTATAAAACATTTTAGGAAAATATTTAAAATTCCTTACTTAACATTATAGTACCTGGAGCCACCGAGCGATGCACGGTAACCAAATTAAAAAAAAATACAAATATATATAGTACACGCCCCCTTGACCCCCCCGAAACTACGAACATCGCCCCCCCCACCGCCACTCCCATTCCGCCCCACTCCACCCCAACCCGCCCCCGAAATCCCGCACATCAAACTACACCCGACTTCCTGCACCTTCCACATCCACCCCACCCCGAACTCAGTTTTTCCATTTGTAGCTTTCTAATAGTCTACATATTATGTGTATATTTGTTTACTCATACACCAATTTGCCCACATTCGTTCATAGTGATAAACATTATAAAAAAATAAATAGGAAAATAAAAATAAAAAAAATAATCTTATAGAATCTGAAATAAAAACATAAAATTAAATAAGATTTGTTTCCAAGTTATATAAAATAAACTGCAACGGATCGTTGCTAAACTTTATCCAAATTCATTTGAAATATTAATATGTTTGTTCCTTTATTATTAATCAGATATCACTTGCAATTTGTAGTTCATATTGAAATTAATTCAAAAATAATTCTCATTTAAGAGTCGAGGAATAACCATTCTACATTGGATTTTTGACGTTTCGGTTTTATTGGTAACCATTGCTGAGGACATAGAGGAATCGACTTAAAATCAAAAATAGCCATCGATTCTCATCTAATACTTGAGGAATAACAATTCTACATTAGGTTTTTGACGTTTCGATTATTATTGGTAACCATTGCTGAAGACATGGAGGAAACGACTTAAAATCAAAAATAACGATCGATTCTTATCTAATACTAGAGGAATAACCTTATTGAATTCCATTTTTGATGTTTTGACTATTAATGGAAACCTCTACTGAAAATGTAGAAGAATCGACTTAAAATCAAAAAGACTAAATTCTTTTATGGCAAACAACTCAAGCTTGAGTTGTTTACCAAAAAGAATTTAGTCTTTTGATTTTAAGTCGATTCTTCTACATTTTCAGTAGAGGTTTCCATTAATAGTCAAAACATCAAAAATGAAATTCAATAAGGTTATTCCTCTAGTATTAGATAAGAATCGATCGTTATTTTTGATTTTAAGTCGATTCCTCCATGTCTTCAGCAATGGTTACCAATAATAATCGAAACGTCAAAAACCTAATGTAGAATTGTTATTTCTCAAGTATTAGATGAGAATCAATCGCTATTTTTGATTTTAAGTCGATTCCTCTATGTCTTCAGCAATGGTTACCAATAAAAACCGAAACGTCAAAAATCCAATATAGAATGATTATTCCTCAAGTACTAGATGAGAATCAATAGCTATTTTTGGTTTAAAGTTGATTTCTCTATGTCTTCAGGAATGGTTACTAATAAAAACCGAAACGTCAAAAATCCAATATAGAATGATTATTCCTCAAGTACTAGATGAGAATCAATCGCTATTTTTGGTTTAAAGTCGATTTCTCTATGTCTTCAGCAATGGTTACTAATAAAAACCGAAACGTCAAAAATCCAATATAGAATGATTATTCCTCAAGTACTAGATGAGAATCAATCGCTATTTTTGGTTTAAAGTCGATTTCTCTATGTCTTCAGCAATGGTTACTAATAAAAACCGAAACGTCAAAAATCCAATATAGAATGATTATTCCTCAAGTACTAGATGAGAATCAATCGCTATTTTTGGTTTAAAGTCGATTTCTCTATGTCTTCAGCAATGGTTACTAATAAAAACCGAAACGTCAAAAATCCAATATAGAATGATTATTCCTCAAGAACTAGATGAGAATCAATCGCTATTTTTGGTTTAAAAATCGATTTCTCTGTCTTCAGCAAAGGTAACGGATAAGAAAACAACGCAGTTGCTATGGTTACTCATAAAAATTCCTCCCAAATTTTTAGCATTTCACAGAGAGAAGCCTATCCATTCTTACTTAAGCAAGGCTAAATGAGCTATATTAAAACTTTCAAATGAATAAATTTTAAAGAATTTAAAAAATTAAAAAAGTACCATCTTACTCTAGAGTAAAGTACTTTAAAATATAATTTTACTAAAAACTTTATTTACCCTTTTTTGTGGTCCCCAAGGTACTTAATTAGGATATTAAATTTCATCAAAATTGCTTAAGTCATTTTCAAGATATTTAGAAAAAACTAAAAAAGTACCGAAATAAAGTACTAATGTTTGTGGGCCGATATGTACCAAAAACTAATCAGTGCTTCATTTTGTTAAACTAATGGTAGGTTTTCAATTTCATTTCAATCGGTTCAACGGTGTGGAAAAAATCGTGGGCCAAAAAGCGATAACATACATACATACATCCATACGCACGCACTAATACTAGAGGAATAACCTTATTGAATTCCATTTTTGATGTTTTGACTATTAATGAAACCTCTACTGAAAATGTAGAAGAATCGACTTAAAATCAAAAGACTAAATTCTTTTATGGCAAACAACTCAAGCTTGAGTTGTTTACCAAAAAAGAATTTAGTCTTTTTGATTTTAAGTCGATTCTTCTACATTTTCAGTAGAGGTTTCCATTAATAGTCAAAACATCAAAAATGGAATTCAATAAGGTTATTCCTCTAGTATTAGATAAGAATCGATCGTTATTTTTGATTTTAAGTCGATTCCTCCATGTCTTCAGCAATGGTTACCAATAATAATCGAAACGTCAAAAACCTAATGTAGAATTGTTATTCTTCAAGTATTAGATGAGAATCGATGGCTATTTTTGATTTTAAGTCGATTCCTCTATGTCTTCAGCAATGGTTACCAATAAAAACCGAAACGTCAAAAATCCAATATAGAATGATTATTCCTCAAGTACTAGATGAGAATCAATCGCTATTTTTGGCTTAAAGTTGATTTCTCTATGTCTTCAGCAATGGTTACTAATAAAAACCGAAACGTCAAAAATCCAATATAGAATGGATATTTCTCAAGTATTAGATGAGAATCAATCGCTATTTTTTATTTTAAGTCGATTCCTCCATGTCTTCAGCAATGGTTACTAATAAAAACCGAAACGTCAAAAATCCAATATAGAATGATTATTCCTCAAATACTAGATGAGAATCAATCGCTATTTTTGGTTTAAAGTCGATTTCTCTATGTCTTCAGCAATGGTTACTAATAAAAACCGAAACGTCAAAAATCCAATATAGAATGATTATTCCTCAAGTACTAGATGAGAATCAATCGCTATTTTTGGTTTAAAGTCGATTTCTCTATGTCTTCAGCAATGGTTACTAATAAAAACCGAAACGTCAAAAATCCAATATAGAATGATTATTCCTCAAGTACTAGATGAGAATCAATCGCTATTTTTGGTTTAAAATCGATTTCTCTGTCTTCAGCAAAGGTAACGGATAAGAAAACAACGCAGTTGCTATGGTTACTCATAAAAATTCCTCCCAAATTTTTAGCATTTCACAGAGAGAAGCCTATCCATTCTTACTTAAGCAAGGCTTAATGAGCTATATTAAAACTTTCAAATGAATAAATTTTAAAGAATTAAAAAAATTAAAAAAAGTACCATCTCACTCTAGAGTAAAGTACTTTAAAATATAATTTTACTAAAAACTTTATTTAACCTTTTTTGTGGTCCCCAAGGTACTTAATTAGGATATTAAATTTCATCAAAATTGGTTAAGTCATTTTCAAGATATTTAGAAAAAACTAAAAAAGTACTGAAATAAAGTAGTAATGTTTGTGGGCCGATATGTACCAAAAACTAATCAGCGCTTCATTTTGTTAAACTAATGGTAGGTTTTCAATTTCATTTCAATCGGTGCAACGGTGTGGAAAAAATCGTGGGCCAAAAAAGCGATAACATACATACATCCATCCATACATACATACATACATCCATCCGCACGCACTAAATGAAAAAATCGCACTTTTTGGCCTCTCGACGAGATCCCTTGTAATTTTTGGCAAAACCGCCACGTGCTAAAATTCAACCTAATTGAATACTACAATTTGTGACTTTAATTGAGTCCATGGGTTCCGTAGTCTTTACCTGAGGACCCTTTGAAGCCACGCTTGCCCCGAGAGCGATTACAATACTTTACCCATGCTTTGCATTGGATAAAGTAAAAACCACTTCAACCACTTTATTTGTTAACACACCTGTTTTGTTATGAATCCACCTGTAATGTTATGACTTAGACACTTGTTAATTAAAAAAATCTTAATTTTAATCTAATATAATAATATTTGTTATAACCTATTAGTGGGTTTTAAAATTAAAAAAATCAATTTATAAATAAAAGATAATTGAAAGAAATGTAAACAAACGTTTTTTTTTTATTTGGCTTTTGGCCCTTCTAGCCATAAGCCAATTTACAATACTAATTATTTATTTATTTTATAAATTTGTCTCTACCCTAGGTCAGGTTTTAGCCGGATGCTTCGAGTCGAATTCGAACCCGGGTCCACTTGGTTAGTAGGCTGACATGCTAACCCCTAACCTAGCGAGATCGTTTTCTCATCTTCAAAACTTGTTAATAGAGTTGGTTTCATCAAAATCGGTAGAGCCGTTTTCAAAATAGAACAAAGATACAAATATATAAATAAATATATATATATATCCCAGACATGCTCAATAGGATTGAAATCTGGAGAGCGTGGAGGCCAATTCATTGTCGACAAAAAATTCACTGCTGACAAATAGCGACAAACTTGGGCTACGTGAGGGCGAGAGTTATCATGGATTAGAATAAATTGGTCGCTAATTTATGGTGCAAAATGCATTCCATAATCTTTCAGAATGTCTGAAATATACCTTTCAGCATTCATTGACCCATTTTCCAAGATGTGTAATTCCGTACGTGCTCCTAAAAAAAATGCCTGCCTAAACCATAACAGATCCGCCACCGAAGCGGAAGAATCTTACATTGGTGGTACCTCTGATGCGACGTCTCCAAACTGCCATGCTTCCATCGGCTGGCTTCAGAGAAAATCTTGATTCGTCTGTGAACAAAACATGGCTCCAATACATCTCAGACCAATTCTCATGTTTTTTTGCAAATTGTAGACTCTCTACTCGATGACGTGTCTCTAAAAGAGGACCCTTGGCCGGTCTTCGCGATATTAATCCATCTTCTTTCAGTCTTCTTTTAACTGTCTTAAGAGACACTGTCACCTGTCTCACTTCTTTCAGTTGATTTCGGATGTCACTTCCAGTATGGGCACAATTTCTCAGAGCAGAGCTAACAATAAATCTATCGTCCCTAGTGGATGTAGCCCTTTTTCTAACTTGGCCTTCACGTCTCTTGTATTGCCCAATGTTCCGATATCGTTGTATAGTAAATTTCGGTACACCAAGCATTTCATTCACTTCTTGTACGTCCTTTTGCTGTTTTCGAATAACGTAGCAGCTCTGGCGACCTCAACTTCGCTCAGGTCCGTCATTTTGCATTTAATGTCGAGTTTAATGTCTGGCGAGCCAATTTTAATAATAAATCAATTTTGTTTAATCAATGTTTAAAAAAATACATGTAATTCTAAGCAAATAAGCAATTTGATACAATGTACCTAATAAAGATAAATTTTATAAAATTTAAATAAAATGTGAGATTTGAGGAAAAATCAATATTTTTGTGACGTATTAAATAAAATTAAGTTTAAAAATACTATTTTAACAAATTAATAAAGAAACTAAAAGAGTCACTTTAAATCGAATTATAGCTTTTTTTCTTGTTCCGCAAATTTTGTCCATGAGTGTATATAGGTCAGTAGAGGGCGGTGATATTTCAACAAGGGCATACTGTCCACAAAATACCGTTCATTTTTATTTTTTTATTTTTTTTATATTGTTTGCTTTTTTTTCAAAATTAATCGAATACAGTATCAAAGAATTTTTTGTTATTTTTCTAATTTAACATTATATTTTGTTATGACACATACAGTATGAAAATATAATTGTTTTGAAATTTTTGGGATGCGCCGCATCCACAGCATCCAAGGACCGCACGCCACTGATATAGGTATATAAATATATAATAGTTTTTTTGATGTGTAGATAGCTTGCTATAGCAACAAATCAATTTTTTCTACGTCCAATTGGGTAATTGAGCCCATGCGTAAAAAAGTTAAAATAGCAGCTAGTATCTTATATATACCAAATCTACATATGTAGGTATATATATATATATAATTATAAATACTTATCTTTTATTTCCCATGGGATCAATTATCCAATTCGATGTAGAAAAAATCGATTTGTTGTTATAGCAAGCTATCCACACATCAAAAAATCAATTATATATTTTTATCTATACCTATATATATATTTACCTTTTTGGTATATATATTTTTATGTTTATTAGTTTAAATGAAAGCGAAAGTTAAAACTTTTATCCGGTCACTGCCCTATTTTGCTGCAATTGGGACCAGACTTGTTTTGATAGTGAGCCAAGAGTTGAAAAAAAGATACAGGATCCAGCCGGGTATGATCCGACATCTTCCGCGTTAAGCCCGCATATGCCTTCTCCATTTAGGCGATGGATCCCCTGACTAGATCCTATAATCAAATTTTATATATATTCAACTCTCTAGTTCAGTCGCGTTTTCTTCTATTTTCCTAATAGTATGGTTCTTATAAATTAGGGTAGTCCTTAATTTGGGTATTTTAGATTTTTAAGTTGAACAAGGGCTCATATGGTTCGAAATAAATAAAAAAAAATATCCCCAAGTTTCTAAATCTCTATCTCAATTATAACCTGTGCCCTCACCGATGTGCGTTTCTCATCTAAATAACATGGGGGTTTTTGCCATTGAAAGATCAATTTTTTAATTCCGGCCAAAGTGATCGTTCAAAAAATTTGAAACTCTATAGACTTTATTCTTATAATACTAGCTATCCATCAGAATTATTTCAAATTTTTAGCTATTATAATTTTGGATTTTGGAGTTATAGCTAGATAAATAAATAAATAAATAAATAAATAAATAAATCTTTATTTCTCGACCTGCTTAGAGGCACAAGGCTCGCACTTCATATCATATATGAAATAAATCGAAAAAAATCACTTGCTAAATAGTGAGACTCATTTGAGGACGAATACACGTCTTCTTAGTCTTTTTAAATACTTATTCAGAAATGTAAGATTATGGGAAAGGATGAACAATACCTTTTACTATGCATTCGTCAGCTTCTTCTAAAGGATCCGTTTCAGTGCTTTCGCCATCTTCAGTTGCTGTTTCATTACCACTTCCGCTATCTCGACTAGGAACACGGGATTCTCTTGCAACCCACTCACGTTCAACATCAGAAAAGAGTTTTTGACGTTCCTCTATTTTTCCAGAAAATAAAGTAATACTTTTGAAAATTCATATTCACTTATAATTTGTATTGAAATAAATTAAAATTACTGATTAAATGGTAAATATTTATATTTCTTTATCATGTTTCAAAGTACTATTAAAAATAATTATTAAAGAGAAATCACTGAGGTTGTTCTCTGCTTGATAAAATAAATATATATATAATTTATTAGCCAGAGACTATAGTTTCGAGAGCTTGACCTTCATGATCAGTCTTTTTAGTTAGAAATCTGTTGTTTCTCATAGGTTCAAATACCCGATTGGATGTAGGTAAATTCCTTTTTATTATAGAAGTATTATTATTCGTTTAAAAGTGAACCTGCTTAATACTAGAACAAAAATTTACTTTCATCCAATCGGATATTTGAAGCTATGGATAAGATAAAATAAAACAATTAAAAAGATGATCAACCTTCATAATTATAGTCCCTAAAAAATGAATTTTATATATATATTGGTTTATAAATTTTATATATAAGGTAGGCAACTAAGTAATTGCGGATTTCACTCATAGATGGCTTCAGTTGAATTTTTAGGTTTGCTGGCGTAGTCCAAATGTAAAACACATTTTGTTATTTGATAGTTGGCAATTCAGCTGTCAATCAGTAAAAAAGTTTTTTGATCGGTTGCGTAGTTTTCGTTTGGCGTTCGTTGAAAAATGGAAAATCAAAAGGAACATTTTCGTCATATTTTGCTTTTTTATTTCCGCAAAGGGAAAAACGCATCGCAAGCTCACAAAAAGTTATGTGCTGTTTATGGCGACGAAGCCTTAAAAGAACGGCAGTGTCAAAATTGGTTTGCCAAATTTCGTTCTGGTGATTTTTCACTCAAAGATGAAAAACGCTCTGGTCGTCCAGTTGAAGTTGATGACGACCTAATCAAAGCAATAATCGATTCGGATCGTCACAGTACAACACGTGAGATTGCAGAGAAGCTTCATGTATCACATACATGCATTGAAAATCACTTAAAACAACTTGGCTATGTTCAAAAACTCGATACATAGGTTCCTCACGAACTGAAAGAAACGCATTTAACGCAACGCATTAACATCTGCGATTTGCTAAAGAAACGTAATGAAAATGATCCATTTTTAAAACGACTGATAACTGGCGATGAAAAATGGGTTGTTACAGCAATATCAAGCGGAAAAGATCGTGGAGCAGGCAGGTGAAACCAGCTCAAACAACATCAAAAGCTGGTATTCATCAAAAGAAGGTTTTTTATCAGTTTGGTGGGATTACAAAGGAATTGTCTACTTGAACCTTACCGCAACCGAACGATCAATTCTGTTGTCACATTGAACAACTAACGAAATAAACAATGCAGTTGAAGAAAAGCGGGACGAATTTACAAATCGAAGAGGTGTTGTATTCCATCATGACAATGCAAGGCCACACACATCTTTGGTCGCACTCAGCAAAAATTATTGGAGCTTGGTTGGGATGCTTTGGCCACATCCACCATATAGTCCCGACCTTGCACCATCTGATTACTTTTTATTTCGATCTTTACAAAACTCCTTGAATGGTAAAAATTTCAATAGTGGATGATGATATCAAATCGTACCTGATTCAGTTTTTGCTAATAAAAACCAGAAGTTTTATGAAACGTGTGGGTTTATGATGCTGCCCGAAAGATGGCAAAAGGTCATTGATCAAAATGGGCAATACATTGCAGAGAATAAAGTTATTTAGTTCCATGAAAGAATTGTCTTTGATTTTCTAAAACAAAAATCCGGCAATTACTTAGTTGCCTATATATTGGTATAGAAAAAGAAAAAATTCTTTATTGAATGTTTATATAAATGAAAAAATACAAATCTTTAAAAAAAAAACAATCCAAAACACGCCCATTTAAAAGCCAAACGTTTCGGGAGAATTTCTCCCTTTTTCAATGACAAATTTTTTCAAAAAAAAAGAAAAAAGTTGCTTTCTCTAGAATTTAGAAAGCAACACTAAGATATTAAATATTTTTATAAGTAGATAATTATTGTACAGATTGTCTTGGTGACCAGATTACCTTTAAATAAAAATATAAATATTTATGAAAAATTATTTTTCTCTAAAATTTTTTTATAAACATTCGAAAAACAATCCATATCTGACCTTTTATTAATCGAATTTTTGTTATTTAAAATTTCATGATCATTTCCAAAATTAATCTTTTTTCCAAGTTATATTCTTTATCTAAAATTTTGGGATTAGAAAAGTGAAAATTTTGTTCAACTAACCTTAAACACAATTTTAACTTTTTCTAAACCCTAAAATTTTATATAAAGAATATAACTTGGAAAAGATTAGATTTACCTTGAAATGATCGAAATTTAAATAACAAAAAAGTCAAGCTATCAAAGGTCAGGCATGGATTGTTTTCTGAATGTTTATAATTTTAGAGAAAAATAAATAGCTTATTAGTTGAATAAAAGATTTCACTGTCGATGGTAACAGAATTGTTTTTATTTTTGTGTTGAAAATAAAATAAAATGAGAGAGTCTTCTGTTTTTTAAATAAAATAATTTTTAATTATTATTTTATTATTATTATTTAATTTTAACCATTTTTTTTAAGTTACTTATTCTAATCTCCCAAGAGGAAACATGAAGAAAAAGACATTATATATTTTTCAAAATTTTCTATGTATAAATCTTAATTTGTAACTAATTTGAGAAATATTTGTGATAGACTGATGATGAAGGCAATGCCTTCGAAACTATAGTCTCTAGAAATAATTAAAAATTATTTTATTTAAAAAAAAACAGAAGACTCTCTCATTTTATTTTATTTTTTAACCTAAAATAAATATTTAGTATTTCATTATTCGTGTCCATGATTAATAATTAAAGGAATCGTAGGGAGTTGGACATGACTTTAAATTAAATACAAAGTTTTTATTTAAATACGCCAAACGTTTCGTTGCTGTTTTGCAACTTCTTCAGTGGCTGAAATGGCGAAGCAAAGCCGTTAGACATCTTTTGTTAATCAATTATTTCATTTTTACAAAAGTACAATGGTAAGTAAGGTTAGTTTTTCTCACCTCATTTATTAAACTTATTTGTCTGGAGTTTTTAACTAAGAGAAAAACGCTATTTCAGACACTGAAGAATTTGCAAAACAGCAACGAAACGTTTGGCGTATTTAAATAAAAACTTTATGTTAATTTAAAGTCATGTCCAACCTCCGTTACGATTCCTTTAAATAATAAATATTTATATTTTTATTTAAAGGTAATCTGGATCCCCAAGACAATCTGTACAATTGTCTATTTATAAAAATATTTAATATCTTAGTGTTGTTTTCTAAATTCTAGAGAAAAAAACTTTTTTTTCTTTTTTTGAAAAAATTTGTCATTGAAAAAGGGAGAAATTCTCCCGAAACGTTTGGCTTTTGGAATAAACATGTTTTAGATTGTTTTTTATAAAAGATTTGTATTTTTTATATTGGTTTAATATATTTATTTACATTAGTTGGAGGACAACAAGCTCAGTGATTTCTCGTTAAGAATCAACGACTCTGTTACTCTCGAAAAGAAAAAAATAGATTAAATTTTAAAAATAATTAATTGTTTAAGCAAGTTTTAATTAATATATATTAATATATTAAAAAAAATAATATTACCATGCCTAAGTGTGTCGTAAGGTAATAGATATTTGCAATAGATGTCATCAAGTTTGGTTACTCGGTCTTGAGCATTTTTAGGAAATCTCATCCTATCTGCTACTCTTTGCCAACGTTTTTTTTCAATAACTTCTTTTAAACCTCCCAAAGTTTGGACTGTTTGATAAAGTCGTGGTAGATCAACTTCCATACCTCCAATCTATATTATTATTACAATTAAAGAATTTGTAATAAATGTTTAAAATAAATAATATTGACAATTTGCATTTCATGTACCCATGGTGGTTGATTTAACGAAATACTCTGAGTTGCCAAATATTTTCGGATTGCCATCATTTCCTGGACATTAGGTCCCCATCGATGTAACATTTTATGAACGTATTGATTATATGCGGTGAAGCGCATTTCATCTGTAACTTTGCATTCAGGCTGAAAAGATCATAAATTAAAGTATTAGTTGTATATGATATTTTCCATTACACTCTATAAAATTATACCTTTATATTCTTAATACCTCTTATTTTAGATATGATGATGATGAGAGAATTCATCTAATTTAAATGAAATTAGGAAACTTTAGATGAAATATATCTGTCAGAGAGAGGAATTTCGCACAAATATATATTCAATTAAAAATAATTGGATATATATAATTTGAAAGAAAGAAATCAAAGTATATACTTTTTTAAATAAATCTTCATTTATTAAAAAAAATATATAATCGTCCTCAATCTTTAGACCCTGTATTTCCAAATTTTTCCTAAAATTTTTTTTTTTAATTTCTATAGAAACACTATTTAAATAAATTATTTTAAAAGAAATAGTGATTATTTTTTTTATATATACCTAAATTTTAAATAAATTGACTGATTTAAAATAATGGAAATATATAAATTATTAAAACATAATTAAATTCATTACAATTAGCAATAAGCTCATTTTTAATTTAAAAAATTAGAAATGAAGATAACAGCTATCTATGTGTGAGAGTTTCTTAACATACTGTATACATAACAATAAATAAAGGATAAGATATAATAATTAAAGAAATATTGGTAAATATATTTCAATTATCTTACAGCCTTGGCATATTGAAAGCATCAATTACATAGATCTCGAAAGTTAAAAATATGTGGCACGACCTATTCAAGAAGGCCCTTCAAGAAATATTAAGAGCTGTTGGCTTATTATATCCGTCCTCATTCCACTTCTGCTGCTTTCAATAAAAAGGAATTGATTAGAGATTTTAAGAGAGTTGCAACTTAATATCTCAATTCGAAACGGAACGAGGATTCTCATTTAAGAGATGCAAGTATAGGCAGAAGCTATCAAGTATATTTTAATCTCAACCAAAACATTCTATGAAAAAAAGGCCAAGTTCGAAAAAGTATTAAAATCTAGTGTGTAACACAAGTTAAATTCGACAAGAATAATTAAGTTGAGAAAATAGTAGATCTCTCAACTTAATTATTCTTAGCGAACTAACTTGTACTCACTAGATTTCACTACTTTTTCGAACTTGGCCTGTTTTTCACAGAATGTTTTGGTTGAGATTTCTCTTCTTTTTGTAAGCTATGAGGAAGCCCGTTGGTCCAAAGGGCTAGAATTTTTATTTTTGACCCCCGCCCCCTTTTTGGTGGTTAGTTTTTGCATTTCTAGCATTCTGGGGACCCACAGAATATGTATACAAAATTTGGCTGAGTTTGGTCCAACGGGCTAGAATTTTCATTTTTGACCCTCTCCCCCATTTTGAAGGGGTTGAAAGTTTGGATTTTTGGAATATTTCCTTTGTTTGTGTCCCCTAGTAAGCAGGCGAAATTTCATGATGCTGGAATGATTGGAAGTACCCTATAGGTTTTGTTGACCTGTCAGTGAGTGAGTGCCAAAATTAAGATATTTTCTCAGTTCCATATCTCAGAATCTATTTAAGCTATATTATTGAAATTTGGTACTCTCCTCAAGATGGATTACATAATTAGATGTGTATAATTTCAGGTCTGTATCTCAAATTGATTCCGAGCTGCAGGGGGGTTGAAATTGGCTCGAAATAGTTCGTGTAAATAGCGTACAGCTTGTACGGCCAAGCTAATGCTCGAACTTGGCCTACGCACCCTGTGGGCTTTGATACAAGCTGCTCCAGGCATGGATTCAGCCACTCTCGTAACTCCTGGGAGCAGCTGCTCTGGCGGACCGCGTAATTGATAGTACGAATAAGCTTTTCGATTTCGAATTAAAGGGCTGCGGCACTGATGATCACAATTACTCTTATCATCGAAAATTTGATATTATTTTATATTCAAAATATTAATTCTCCAACTCTTGATCATATAGATAATTTAATTAAACGATTCATTTTGAGGATTTAATAATTTTCTCGGAATATTCACACGCTATTTATAATAATATTTTGATTAATTTTTCTGAGGATTAATTTCGTTATCAAAAATAACAATTTAAATGAGTTTTATTATTAAAATAAACTGTCTCAGATCGTTGCTAGACTTTATCCATAGTCATTTAAAATAGCTGTAGTTCTGTAAGTCAGTAAAATAGAAACTAAGTTCATATAACATTTTTTGTTTAATGATTAAAAATGACATCCTCAATAATATCCCAAAGTTGTTTTAAAGTTTTATTAAATTTCAAAAAAATTTGCATTTATTAGTACTATTTAGTAAACTTGAAGAAAAACAAAAATAAATCCCATATTAAATTTGTACAAAATTACAATGGACTAGATTCATACATTATATGTTAAAATAAAAAATAAAAATAAAATAAGATTAACATGACTAACAAAAAATACTATTAATATTAAAAAAATCAAATGGTTTTGAATTATACAAATAATAGATATTACTAATCAAATACTAAACGAACTAATTTGTGATACGATTAACAAAATAAAGGAAGGGTATACTAGGAAATATTTTTTCTTTGAAAATAGGTATTCACCTAATGCTAGCTTTTCACTTAGCTGCTCAAGGCCAACACTAAGCAATATGTATTCAATGAGAAGCAAACGTTGGTCTTTTTACCCTTATAGCCAAACTTGTGAAGCCCAGTCGCTATGGAGAACGTCTAAATCATTGGCATTACACTTATTAATTGCATGCAAATATAATTTGTTTTTTGTTAACGGCCAAAGTTATTTTTTATAGAAAATAGCCACTTTGAGGCCAAGAGTAGATGTTTGCTTGGTCCAAGGGCCTTCAATCTGTATAGAAAAAATGGATACCGAGACCTCCAGTTTGTATCAACGCAAACGAATGCAGACCAAGCATCCATCTACACTTGGCGTTAGCCCACGTTGGCGGCAGATTGGCCAAGTGAAGAGCTAACATAAGATATTCAGAAAATAAATCGATCCAATAATAATTTCTTTTCATTCTTTTAATTAAGAAATAATAAAAGAAAAAAGATTTTGAAAGAAATAATAAACTATATTTCTACTATATTTACATAATGACTAAAAACAGAAACAATTGCCAAAAAATAAAATCTCATGAAAATATAAAATAAAAAATTTACTATTCAATTATCATATAAAATCCATCAAATAAAATATATCTTAGTGAAAAACAACAAAATAAATTATTTATTTGAAAGGCCTACTTTGAAATTTGAAGGCGGTACTATTCGACATATTCCAAATTTCTCCGCTAAAGGACGAATTTTATCAATATATTCGAGTGGATCTTGAAATTCTTTTTCAGTTGGTCTAAATGTAGGAGCTTGAACCATTTGTGCTGGTTGTCCAGTAGCAACATCGGGAAACGTGGCTGCATTTACAGCGGTTAGGCAAATATTTTCATTGCTATTTCCTGAATTTCCTTGATTTTCTTTATGTTGCTTAGAATTTTTGCTTGTTCTAAAAAAGAAAATGTTTTTTCATAATTATACAAATTTTTTTATATACCCTGCCTGCAAAAAACCACAAAAAAAAACAACAACACATTATGTAGTTGAGATTTGTATTGTTTAATTTGTAATTTATCATTTTAAAATAAAATTGGTAATATATTAATAAATAATTTAAAAAAATTGTATATACAATAATCATTAAAATAATTAAAAAATACATTATAAATGCTCAAAAATAAATATAGAATCAAAATAGGAAAAAAATAAAATTTTGAAGTGTTCCCTATTTGTGTATATAATATAATATAAGTGAATATTAATCTAATAAATGAGAAGTTCAAAAATAGAGTGGACCATCCCTCTTTTGGTTTTTTTATGAGAAATCCAGCAAAATAGAGGTAAAGGTTCGAGGCAAAAGTGATACCTGTGTTGAAATCTAGAAGGACGTTTAAAAACTAAGTTTGGACCATTCTGTCTATTTAGTTTTTTCAAAAACCTACTTGATTATAGAGGTTTATCAAAATGAGATTTGTGGGTTGGTCCACTCTGCTTTTGAACGCCTCAAATATATGTTTATTAACCATTTTTCAAAATTAGAATATATACTCTCACGAGCAAAGAAATAGAATCACTCTATTTTCATTAATTCAATGATACTTTGTATGTTTCTTTGTAATTTATTAGAAATTTAAATACTTTTCCTACAAGTTTCATTTTTCAGAATTTAATGGGCCCTCTACACTATGGCTCAACGTGAGCCAAACATGTTGACCATGTTGGCCACCAGTAAAACAAGTTAATTTGACCGTGCCTCCACACTGTGGTCCAAGAGTTGAGCCAATGTCTATGCCCTTGTGGAAACGATACCTAGCCACTGCGCACTTTCGTTGCGTAACATTGGCCCTCTTTGATATATCGAAAAAACCGATCCCAAGACCAACCATCGCCAGCGTCAACCAATGACCAATACAAGCCAAACCCCCTCTACACATTGGCGTTGGCTTGAATTGGCCTAAGAAGGCTCATACTGTGGAGGAGGTATAAAATAAATGTAGAATGATAACCTAATGGAAATATATTATATTATTATTATTATATTCGAGAAAGAAAATTACAATTAATAACTGGCAAAGGAGGTGATTCCATTTCTTTGCTCGTGAGTGTAAAATAGTAAGTTATATATGAGGGCCTGGTATCAAAGGCGGCAATGCCCCATTCGTTTAATTTGAGATATTGTGGAAAAATCATTAATCTATGTTGTGATATGCATTCGAAAAATCTGTATTTGGTAATAAGTGAGAAATGATAATACTTATATTTGATTGGATAAGTAGCAATTTGCCGTTTATGATACTGACACATCCGTGGGCATTCCCTAATATGTTTTCCAATACATATTTCAGGCATGTTTTACTGTAGGAGTTTGCCAGCTTTGATTCAAACAAATTTCATAGACTTAAAGATCTTAAAAGGACAATTTTTTTTTGTATAATATAACATAAAAGTTAGTATTTAGTATGATTTTTGCTGATTTGTCAACTCCCGTTCATTGTTAGTTGTATCAGCTATTTAACTACTAGCCTATCAATATTTTGAAATGAGAATTAATAATTTAATTGTTAAAGTATTTGTGGTGGGGTTAAAATTTTCACTATAGAAATTTTTTGGGGATAAACGAAAATGCTATAAATAAATTACCTAAAACAATATACCTTATAATTTTTTTAAACAATATTTCTATAGAGTGTAGTATCATAATAATATAGGGATATATATATATATACCTTTTTCCAGTTGTAGATTTACTAGGACCAGCGGTATTGGATGAATTATCATTCGAAACAGAGGGCATTACGGATGCTACTACAGGAATATTTGAAGGAGAATTTGTTTGTGTTGTGGGAGAGATATAAACCGATGGAGGAGTAGGAGCTACAAAAATAGCCGGTGCCGTTCCTGATCTAGTAGTTGGCTGAACAGTGCCCACTGGAGGATAAGGTGATCCAGATTTTTGCAAGAGAAGGGTCTCTCCACGAGAACCGAGAATTGGCGTAGGTAGAGCAGGTAAAGATCTATAAATAAAATTAAAATTTGATAAAGAGATATTTTATAACACTTAGAACTTAAAAATAAATATATCTTATATTATTAATTTACTATTTCCATTCTTCCTTCTTTTAGAAATAAATTAAATATCAATGTGAAATATTTTCATTAACTTAAGATGAAGCCAATAGAGAAAATAGCTTCGTACCCAACTAGCAAAGTAGCTTTATAATATTTAGGTTAAGCTACTGTTATGTTTTGTCACTATTTTTTAAGAATTCCTCAAGTAACAATAACTTCTATAAAACAGCAACAAAACATAACAGTTGAATTACCTAAAATTATAAAACTACTTTGCTAGTTGAGTGTGCTTGGGTGTCTTTGTGAAGGAATTTCACCGGAATAACAGTAAGTTACAATAGTTAACATTGCTCCATTTATTAGGATGAGCATGCTGTTTGATGTAATTAGAGTCAACCTATTGTCCGACATCGAAGAGGAATTCTGTTCTTTTCGGATCGGGGATCCCAGCGAGAAGTCTTTTGTTTGCGAAGGGGTTTTGTTTGAAATTGAAGAAGTGTCCTTTCTTTCTCGGATGTCCATTTTACTTTTGTTACACTTAATAAGTAAATATAACGTTGATCGAAATATTAAAATCTTAATTTCTTTTCACAAATGAATGAATGCACACTTTCCACGAAGTCTAATTATAGCTAATAATTATTTATTGACTTATTTATTTTAGAATTATTAATTTCAGAAAAAGATAGAAGGAAGGGAGGGGGAAAGAAAGAAAAAAGTAAAGATAATAATAATTAAATTTTAAATATTAAGAAGATAATGAAAAAGATATAAGTGAACACCATTGACTACTAATGCCCAATCCATGGCCAGTGAAGCCATGATGTGTGGTCCGTGACCTCAAAATTATTTACCAATTTTTTCCCTGATTATTATGAATTTTTTTTTTTTAATTTATAAAATTGATGATTTTCTTTTAACTTAACTAGATTTTCTTTCAATTAAATTATAAAATTTTTATACTAAAAAACCCAAATAAAATTAAATTGACTATATAAGGTCACTATAATAAAAAAAGAGAGTAATTATTTCTTTCAGAGGCCAAAATTGGGGGAGGGGGTGTTCAAAAAATCGTTTTATCAATATATCGATTTGTAAGAAATTTCACAAATAAACTCTATACGACTTTATGAAAATGACTCACTAGGAAATTGGTTGAGACCCAAAAAAGGGGAGGGGTTCAAAAATAATTTAAAATAATAAAATTTTCAAACAAAAATCGAAGAAAGCTGATATTTACAATAGAAGAGTCTAATATTTAAAAAAGATATTAATAATTGCTAAGGGGCCCAAAATGGATAGGGGCTCTCTTAAAAATTAAATTATAAATTTTTCAATCTAAAAAAACCAAGTTAACTTAATATTTATAGGTCCAATATTTAAAAAGAGATGTTATTATTTCTTTAGGGGGCCAAAATGGGGAGTTCTAAAAATGTAATTGTTTATAATCATTTTTTATTTTTTAAGAAGTATTATTTATAATTTTATATTAAATATAACAGAGGGAGGCAGATGTATGGTAAGTTTATGTGGATGGTCACGTCAGTTTATTTTAGTTGTTTTTCAACAACCTAATCAAATCCAAAAAGGACAAAATTTAATAAATCATTAGTTTTTTAATAAAACTATTTAAAAATAATACAACCCATTTACACTATAAAGTTTTTAAATTATTGGATAAAAAATACTTGGTAGGTTTCACATTAAGATATAAAAATAAAACGAATTTCTTTTGGAGAGACTTTAATCTCGATATATATATATTCCTTAAAAACTATAAAGTTTTTGCTAATGAAATTCAACAAAATGGGAAAATAACTTTCTGTTGCTCCTGAAGATGGGTTAGCCACCCAAAATATATATACGAGATTAAAGACTCTCCAAAAATAAATTCGTCTTATTTTTATATCTTAAAATATATCTTTTATATCGTGAAACCTACCAAGTATTTTTTATCCAATAATTTAAAAAATGTTTTACCAAGTACCAACACCAAATTCCTTAAAAACTATGAAGTTTTTGCTAATGAAATTCAACGAAATGCGTTAATGAATTGAAAAAGAATCAATTTTTTTAAACAATCAATTTATTTTTTATTTTTTTGTGGCCCACACACAGATACCCAAGCGTTTAAGTGGTCCGCGGTGTTCCAGAGGTTGGGCACAGACCATAGACTATACCCTGCCATAGACTATACCATAGAATAAAATCCTGAATACTTAGATTGGTGGTCTATTACTCTATCAAAAAATAGCATCTTAAATTTATAAACTTGATAATGTAATGTAAAAAAAACATATTTATAATGCAATATTGAAGTTAATCAATTATTATGAAGTGTAAAAATACATATTTTATCACTACTATAGTTGGAGAAAATTTTTATTAAGCCTTACCTTCTATCTGGTATATTTGATGAACTCGCGTTAGTCCCAGTTGATGTGGAGGCGCATGAAACTGTACGATTAAAGTTTGGTGGTTTTGTAACTAACTTAGCTTTCATAATTACTCTCTGGTTAGGTCCATTTGGACCTTCAGTACCTAATTTTACGGCCACTCCTTGAATAGCTGTAGAATTACCAGCAGATTCCTGGAGGGGAATATAAAAAAGATGACCTTCATCATCATCGTCATCTTCTGGTGTTTGAGTTGAAGATTCTACTGGACCAATAGGAGAAGGTGGTTCTTCTGTAGAATTTTCATTATCCAAATTAACTTGAACTGCTATTGAAGTGCTTGTTTTAACAGTTTTTATTTCTGAAAATGATGGTGGTGGAGGGGGTGGTGGTAATAATGAAGAGTGTTGGATAGGGTGAACATTAGAAGTAACTCCTGGAGAAGTTTCATCTTCTTCTGACCTAGAAGTTGCTGTACTAGATGTTCGACTGTCTCTAGCAGCTCTTCTGCGAAAAGGAGTGCTTGGAAGCTGTTCCGAATCAGCTTCAAAGGCATAAACGCTTGATTCATTTTCTGGAGAAAAAGCACTGGCACTTGGTATCAATTCCATACGTTTTCTTCTTTGTCCAAAAATTGATTTCTTATCACTTTTTTCAGGAGTTTTTATTGTTCTCTCTGAATTAACTTTGGTCTTTTTTCTTTCGTCCTCTTTGAGAAATGTCTTATTAGAAGTTGGTTTTTCTAATAACTTGGAATCATTGGCTTTTGATGAAATACATTTTTCAATTTTAACGGTATGTTCATTGATTGCTTCATCTAAAATAACAGGAGAACCAACTATATTTTTATTTAAAATAAGTTGTGAATCGTTTTTTGATATTTCAGAGAATCCTATACTATTTTCTTCTTTTTTATTTGTTTCTAAGCAACTTTCTTTTAACCATTTGTGAATGCGTTCATTTGACAAATTTACTTTTTGTTGGCACTTGGAATAACTTAAATCTAAAGAGAGTTTTCTTTCTAAAGCAGCCTTTGTCGGTAGCACTTCCTTAAGATCATTCTCGATTAAATGGCATTTCGTAATAGTTCTCTCTGGATCGCTGGTGGGCAATGTGGGTTCAGGTGCCATAAGTATTTCTTGAGAAAATTTAGGAACACATTTTTTGGGACGTATATTTTCACGAGAATTTATCACATTTATAGCAGATGAAAGATTTTGAGCAATCTTATGTGTATCAAGTGGAGTATCAAGAGATGTTTCTTTTGGCGTTTCTTCCTCTTTAGGGGGTTCTTTCTCAATTTTTGGTCCTTCATCTATAACCAATTCATCGGAATCACTAGAGAGAATATCAAGATTTTTATCTTCCGGAGAAGGAGAATGGAAAATAGTTTCTAAATTAATTTTTTCTTCATTTTTTTCAGAAGGGCTATTTTGTGATTGTTTCTTATTTAAATTATTTCGCTTAATAAAAAGCCCCAATGGTTCTTCATCAGAATCATTAAAATCAGTAAGTGGTGTTTTAGGAATTACGGGGGATTGGTTGCTTTTAATTTTTTTCAAATTTTTCGATTCTTGAGGGGGTATATCTTTTTCTGACAGCTTTATCATATCTAGTTCTTCTTCGGAACTAAGAATATAATCACTTTCGTCTGGCTCAGCATAATTTATTCTGTCAGAATGAGTACGTCTTTTTCTAAGAATTTTATTTTCCAATTTTTCTTCAATAATTTCAATTTGTTTTTTTGAAGATTCTTTTTTAGAAATTAGTTTAGGTTTAATTTTATTAGTTACAACTGTTTGTTTGGTTTCCTTTTTAGTGGCTGATTTCTGTCCAGGCTTATATTCAGGTACTTTAATTTTTTCTGTCGACTTAGAAATTTTATCAGATTTACTCTTTAATTCTTTGTTTTCTGAATTTCTTTCTTTTGTAAGAATTTTATTATTATTCTTTTTATCTTTGTTTTCTTTAGTCGTTTCCTTTTGATCCTTGAGATTTTTTACTATAGTCTTCTGAGATTTATTATCTTTTAATTTTATATTTGTTTTAGATTTTTCATTTTGTTTATCTTGTTTGGCTCCTTGGGTAGAATTATCCACATCTTTTCGCTCTAAAAATAAAAACGTTAAAATAAATGTTACTAATTTATATGAGACAAAGAATAAATGTAAAAGTATTAAGAGGGGATTTAAGAAAATAGGCTGTGTATCTATTCTAGGAATATCACAAGATAGAAGTGAAACTTCGAAAGTTCATTTAGTTCAATTAATACATTGCTATTGCTATTCTTACTTAAATGTTTTTAGCAAATAAAAATGAATTTACAGGTGGGCTAAAAAGATAAAATAATTTATTTTTTAAATTCAAATCAATGACAGCACGTCACAAGCCAATTGGACTATTTACTCCCATTTGAAATGTTCAGAGAAATTATTAAATGATTTTTTGTTTTTTAATTCAATTATTTTTTTTATTTTTGGAGCAGCTTTGAAGATATTTTTTAATTTTTTGTTACGAATGGTAGGTATCTATTTTTTAGTTTTATTTTTTGCCGTTTTTTCAGCATATTTAAATAATACTTGAAATTAGATGAATTAAACTCTAAGAAAAAAGCGAGGACTCGTTAGACTTTTCGAGAGAACAAAACTACTCCCTCGTCGTCAGGAGAGAGAAGTCCCATTTAATTTCGATTTGAATTAATACCGCATCAAAAGAAGTTTCAGTTCAATAATTGTGGTATATTTTTAATTGTAGTTATATTGTAATAATTATTCTATCAGAATGAGTGCGCTTGTTGTTTGTGTTCAATAAATAGTTATAATCAATTTAGGGCCAGTATATGTCGGTTGGTAAACTCTTTTTAAACGTTGACAAAGGGTAAAACCTTAAAATTCACCTTGTGCCGGGTGGGATGGCCAATCAGATGACAGGTACTTTTACCCTTTGTCAACGTTTAAAAAGAGTTTACCAACCGACATACAACTGGCCCTTAGTATGATGTAAACAAAATTTCAACCTTTAATATAGTTTTAAGTTATTAATCTGATGTATAAATTTATCAAGTTGTATATTAGAGAATTTACAAAAATTGTTAAAAAAATATAGTTATTTTAAATTAATAGTATGATATGGTTTATTGTGTTTTATTACATTAATTTATGGAATATCAAATAGAAATATATCACATTATTAAAGTAAAATCCTTTAGGGCATAATTAGATTTAGATAACAAATTAATTCATTAAATATACTGATATGGATTATTTGGATTTAATTTAATCTTAAAAACTTAGGCTAAGTTATAAAATATAAACAAAGCTTTGGAATTATTCAGTACTCTAGTTTAAAATTTAAAATAAGTTCTTAAAAGTCAGAAGTAGAAGAATGGTAGACAAGGCTATTCGGTATTAATTTTTTTCGAAGTTCCAATAAAATAGAATATATTTTAACTTGAAATAACATTGCGTTAAATGCCCCCCCCCCCCCCCCTCTTTTCTATTGCCGGCTTTGTAGCTAGTGGATATTTTACGTCAGGATATTATAAAGTTTATGATAAAATTATAATATTTATAGAATGAAGAAAAGATGGATTTAACATAAAACAATCCGTATGTAATTGTCAGGCAGTTTGAGGTTTAAATCAATATTTGGAATTATAATACTAGAACAAACCTGATGTTCTGCGGGATAATGGAAGGTCTAGAAAACTTTCCATACTCGCAGTTGAAAATTCATCTTCTTCGCCTCCATCTTCGGGACTGATAAGACGTTTTCCCAAAAGCTCCATATAAACTGCGGCTGCTTCTTTAGATTTTCGGGATGGTCTTGAACGAGATAGACTGAAAAGAAGATGTACTTTTAGCTCTACTATATTTTAAATTATGATTATTTTTATTTGGAAATAAGGATATAAATTGAATTATTAAATAGTTTTTATAATTATTTAAATGAGTACAAAAAGAACTTACTTTGAAGAAGTTTCTTTTAACATATTTATTTGTCTTCTAGGAATTCGAGAAAGTTGTTTTGTAGAAGGAGTTGATTTAGAAGACGAAGATATTAAAGGTATTTTGGACTTTCTTGTTATTGGTGTTGAATTAATAGTTTTTTTAATATTCTTGACTTTGGTTTTTAAATTAGTTTTTTCAGTCTTACTACGTGTTTTAAAAGCTAGAGGTTCATCATCGTCTGAAGAAAAATCTGAAGCATTCTTAATCGGAGATGCTGAAAAAATAATTATTCACGATTTATAATCAGAAAGAAATATCGTTTTATAATAGAATTATGAATATTATATCTTTCAAGTAAATTTTTTTTATTTTTTTTTTATTCTAAATATAACATTCTGACCAATATCGTTAAATGAAAATAATTAAGCGGTTAAGTGCGATTGGGCCTCACATATCAAAATTTGAGTACTAAATAATTTCGGCATAATACTTAATAAATACTCTCAATTTGTTCTAAATTTAAATAAAGAATGGTGAGTGATTCAAATTTTGAATTTCTTTAAAACTCGAAGGGTAATGAAATGACTATTTCTCAATATAAAAGTTTGGTAAGATAAAAATACAATTCTGGCCAAAATCTCGGGATAAAATATTTATTGACTTTCAGTACACTAGTTATTCTTTCTACTCTACGATAGCTTGACATATCGTCGCCTTAGAGTGTAAACCTGCTAACTCACAACAAGGAAATATTACAGTACAGAGAAAAAACAAACAAAATTTAATATTGTTGTTATGGAAAAAACTATTTTCACATTTTTTTTTCTACAACTTACGATCGTAATTTTAAGTAGCAGTTTTACTTGGACGATGATGCATTTCTTTTTCTTTCGAACGATATTAATATATCATATATACAGGAGTTTTTTTTAACGCGTTATAGTTGTGTTTCACAAAGAGGAAATAAAAAATTAAAAAATTAAAAATTTCTTTAATTATATTTTTAATTTTTATTTCCTCTTTGTGAATACACCACTATAACACGTTAAAAAAACTCCTGTGTTTAATATGTTTCATTATAAACCAACACCGCTTTCCTTAAATGTTATATCATATATGATAAGAAATGGATTTAGCAGGTTTACTCTCTAAGGTGACGATTTGATGATGATAAAGATAGAAGCTTCTAGTCACAAAATATTTTTTGTAAAGATAAGAAAAACTTTTAAAATACTTAAGATATTCAAAATCATTCTTATTTATTCTTCATAAGCAGAGAATGTATGTATTTGTAGAATTTTTTTTATAATTTTAATTTCAATGCTTTGGAAATCTCGTTAGTCACAAAAATTTTGTAAAAATTGGCATAAAATATTTTTTATTTTTTGACCACACAAAAAATCCGAACCTAAAGTAATGATCTGATTAAAATTTTAATATGATTTTTTTATTTTGGGCAAAATAAATACATCTAACTTATAAATTTCAAATTTGTAACTTATTTAGTTTACGAGCTACAAAGCCTACTAATACTAAAAATGCAAACCTATGAAATATACTAACCAATATAGATGAAATTATTATTTTATCATAAAATTAGCTTTAAATACCTTTCTTTTCTTTAGATACTTTTCCAGTGGCCTGAGGAATCTGAGAAATTCGGCGTCCGGTTTTTACTTGAGGATTATTTAAGGGCGAAGGAACTCCTGAGCTTCTTAGACCAACTCGACGATCTTGAGCTTTCAAAATTTTATTCTTAGTACTAGAGCTATTTCTTTTATTCACTTTGGATTCTGTCTTTTGCTGATGATTTCGAGAGGTCCTAAATAAAATTATTAATCAATAAGAATATATAGTACGAAAATATAAATTAAACTAATTAATTTTACCTAGACGGATTTTTAATAACTGATTTTATTGAAGAGTGTCTAAGATTTCTAACAGATTTATTTCGTTCATTATTCTTGGAAAGAGAGGTTGGGTTTCTTCTTGTTTCTTTTTCATTAATGTAAATTGAAGATCTTGTAATCATCATATTTTTTCCTTTTACTAAAAAATAAAATTAAAAAAAAAACATATCTAAGTGTCAATCTATTAAATGATATTTACTAAAGTGAATACCTCTCCGAGCTAATGTAGTGATAGATTTCTTCTTTGCCAATCTTTGTTCTTGATATTTTTTTTGTAATGCTTGCACTATCACAGGTTTCTTTTTATCAATCTCTTTTTTTAAATGAGTATTCTAAAATTATGATTTGTTAATTGTTTAAATGAATTTTTTTAATTTTACTATGTATATTATTTAGGGCCAGTTAGTGTCGGTTGGTAAACTCTTTTTAAACGTTGACAAAGGGTAAATCCTTAGAATTCACCTTGTGCTCGAAGGTGAATTCTAAGAATTTACCCTTTGTCAACGTTTAAAAAGAGTTTACCAACCGACATACAACTGGCCCTTAGTGTGTCTAATAGCAAAAAGCATTTGAAGTTTTAATTGGTCACGATTTTGAAATTGTTAAACCTAAAGAAGACATATCCTTAAATTGTTGTCATCTAGTCAGATGGAAAATTAATTATGCAAAGGTACATGATTGTAGAATACAAACAAATCGTAAAATTTTCTTCTTCTTCTTAATCTTCTCAATAGACCTGCTCCTGTTTCTCTAAATGAAGGACGTTGTTCCTTTGGATTTTTAGTTAGGATGTACATTTAAGCCCGCTTTCCATCTTTTTTTTGGCCTTCCTCGGCTTCTTACACCCACTACTTTTGCTACTTTTGCCAATCGGTCCTCTCCCATACGATCTACATGGGCTGCCCATTCTTTTTTTCTAATACCGACCCAGTCGACTAAATCTGGTATGCCGCTTATCTCCCTTAAATGTTCACTGCGGATTCGATCTATTAAAATTTTAATATGCAAATAACAATAAAATCAAATGCCAAGTGTAACTAAGTTATTATTATTTTCACTTTAAATCTTGAACGATCCCACAAACCACGTCATCGTTTTGGTAAGGCCCACCCTAATAATTAATCAAGAAAGAATAAAACTTTCGTTCCAGTGTCCAAAACTATTCCCCTTAAGTGAACAATTTGGATATATGGAAATGCCAATGGTTTAGAAGCTTTAATAAAAATCTACAATTTGTACAGAGTCGCAATCGTGTAAGGTTATATAATTTAACTATAATAAACATTTTGTTTGATTACTTCATTGACCCTTTGAAATCCTGAAGAATGAGGGAAGAATCCTCAAAAATGTCGGTTTGATAGGAAAGGAGGAAAGAATCCAATAAAATACAGTGGGTCCTTGAGATACGAATTTAATTCGTTCTGTGATCATCGTCGTATGTCAAAAAAATCGTATCTCAAAGCAATTTTTCCCATTTAAAATAATGTAATATATATTAATGCGTACTAGCGATATGAAACTAACCCAAAACACAGTTAAATTACACATAATATACACATTATGTATATAGATAAACGAGTAATAATACACATAATGTTTATTAATTTGTTTATTAATATATTAATAACACACAATGTTTATTAATCATCACTTTAACGTCAGGCCTTTTTGGCCTCACTTTCCTTACTTTCCCTGCGTGAGACCTTCATAAGGTAACGATCAAGAGAGGTCTGTTTCTGCCTTCTTTTTAAAATGTTACGAAAGAATGTGAGACACCTATCATCAAATAAGGCACATCGCAAATTCGTATCTCAAATTTTTCGTTGTATGTCGAGGTATAAATTTTAGAATATTTCATGTTGTATCTCAAAACATTCGTATGTTAGGACATTCGTATCTCAAGGTACCACTGTACACCTTATTTGGATATGTGTTAATTTTTTCTTTCTTCACTACCTCTGAGCTGCCTTCCATTACTTTCAGTTTATATAATTAATTTTCTATCTGTCTAGATGACAATTTAAGATATGACTGCTGTAGGTTTGACATTTTAAATATGGTGCCCAATTTAAAATTTCTGGATACAGTAAATTTTATTATAAAATTAGAAACTACATAATAAAAAACGAAATAGTACCGAGGTATTTTCAGAAGAGTTCGTATGACGAGGACGGTGTAAAGATGTCGAGTTTCCTGATTTACCTACGGTGGTATCAGAACTATTAATTTTTGAATTAACAATTTCTTGAACATTTGAAGAATTAGTAGTTGTAGTATTTGGTGTATTGGAATCTTCTTCAGGCACTTCTTGAATAGAAGCTTTTCCAAATGATTCGAGTCGATCAGGACATACTGATGTGCCTAAAAATAATTTTCAATTAGGAATAAAGAACTAAGGTTATTGAAAAAAGCTTTCGGGACTTATTTCATAAAAGTTACTATTAATACTATTACTTATTAATATTAGTCTCTTAAAATACAGGGTGTTTCAGGAGGAATAGTAAATATTTTAAAAGGTGGTAGTATAGACGAATTGCAATAAAAAATGCCACATAACATGAGTCCAATTTTTTTGAATACAGAGATACAGCTGAGTTCAATGCATTTCAGTTTCGTGGCTTGGTACACCGGCTGATATGGGTTGCTATGGGCGTATTTATCGAATGTCAGGAGTAGAGTGTTGATGTTCAAGTTGTGAAGTTGTGCTTTAGTTTACATTGTGATTTGTTGGCCAAGTCTACTGTACTGAGGCGTGTAAACATGCCGTACGTATTTACACATGCTGAGTGTGCAGATAATGGGTTACATACTAACAGCTGTATCTCTGTACTCAATAAAAATTGGACACATGTTATGTGGCATTTTTTATTGCAATTCGTCTATACTACCACCTCCTAAAATATTTACTATTTCTCCTGAAACACCTTGTATTTATAATATTATAATCTCGCTTTATTTTGTTTCATAAATATTTCTCTATAACTCTTAAAATAGAATATTAATAGTCTTTAGATAGTTTATTAGAGAATTCCATTAGCTGCTCCATAAACTAGAGGTATATTACGGCTTTAGCATTAAAATTAATAATAAGTGATCCAACGTCATTAGACCTGCCTCTAAGGAGTATGATTTGATGGCAAAGACACACATGCAGACAACTACTCACAGTAGCTTTAGGAATCTCGTGCTTATCTCCTACACTATCGTAGTAAATTCCACAACATAGCCAATCCGGAGCTGACAAGTTGCGGTTTAAGTGTTGCCCCATGATTTCTTCTAGTGTTAAGACTTGAACTGTGTTCTATCCAATTTAGAAGTAAATTAAATTTTTATAAGGATAATCTAAACCGTTCATTCATTATATCAGTATATGAAAGTCCTTTGCTGGAAATCCTCGGATGTTGCACTAAAACTGCAATTTCCTTATCCTAACTATAGTCTGGAGAGTAAATCTCTTTCTTAAGTTTAAAATCACTGGTAACAACTAATATTAAAATCGAATAACTTTAAAAATCAAGATCTAGGAGAGAGAGAAGTAACTATTTTTAGAGTTATTTATTTTCATAATATAATTATCTAATATTATTAGACTGAAGCTAAAAATTTTATGGAACTAGCCCCCGTGATGAATTTTTAAAATCATAAGATTTTGTCTTAAATTACAAAATAAAGATTATCATAATAAAAATGTAATGTAAATCAACACCTATTCTAAAAGAGAATTAAGATCCTCGGAAAATAAATAAATAAATGTAATTTAAGATTGGATGGAATACACATAAAAATTGTAATAAAATAAAGTTCAGAATATATGAGAGCGATGTTTAATTTGCGGAGCGATAAATAAAGTTTTAAATATACACAAATAAAGTTTTTAGTTTCTTTAACGCTTTTAGGACTGGGAGAGGGTCCTCTGAAGAGAGTGAGTCCATTTAACTGCATGGCTGTGCGTAATCTAATCTATATCCTTCCTATCTATATCAATGATATAAATTTGCACTTCAATTACACAAACGTCAATACCCTCTATAACGCCCATTCATTGTGAAGCAATGGCGTAAACAGAACTTCTGCAATTAATTTAAATTTATGCAAATTTGGTTAATTTTAATGCAGTCAAGCACAATGATGTCTAATATCTAGGCGAGTCGATAAGGAACCTCGCAGACATCTCATTTGATTCTAACTGATCGGAATTCAGCGATAATATATCAATGTTGGGTGTTATTCTGTTGACCTCTCTTGGAAAACCTAAATACTTCTACTACTAAAGCTGCTGAGTGCAACCTTGGCTTTCTCTTCAGGTCCAGATGCTAATTTAAACCCAAACAAGTTCTTATCCTTATAAATTCGCTCTTCTCGAATATCCCTCTTATCTGTGGCTTTCAAGTATTCTTGCCACTCTGGATGCTATTCAGAAGAAATCTGAAGATCTAATAGAAGGCTTGTCCATATTTCACTCACTCGACTTCCTGGCTCTCCAAAGAACAGTTTCCGCACTTGGCTGTAATATAGATATTATCATGGCGTTTGTTCTGACAAGTTAAAGTCAATAATTCCCCCTAAAGTCATGTATGTAAAAAACCCGTATTTTTCAAACTCTCAACACTGTCAAATTGAATAAAAATCGAACCAACACCTTCGCCAAATCGTTTATCCCTATGATCTCTAGACACTGGAACTCACTTCCTGCCACCGTCTTTCCCGTGACCGATAACCTTCAGAAGTTCAAGACCCGCTTCCACAGATACCTTTAATTCCAACCGAGCCCATAAAATGTCCTCCTCTTTTTCTTCTTTTCATGATGCAGAAGCCAATCCAGGCCTATAGGATCTGGTGAAACTCCTTCTCGTATCAATATGATTTTTAAAAAAATATAAGGTGTATAAATAAGTTTCCGCTATTTTTAATCAAAAATTTGGCCTTTATTGTGAAAGAACGAAACCTTAAGTTTTATCGAAGTATTATCCATCGCTTGCCACTACATTTTCTTATCTTTCTGGCAGCATACGGATTCCGCTTCGGAAAAATGCTTCATCTTTTAAGGCTATCCATGAATCGACCCAATTTTTGGTATCTTCATATGATGTGAAGTGCTGCTCAGACAGGCCATGCGCCATCGATCGTAACAATTGGACATCAGAAGGAGCAATCAATGTCTGGAGATTATAGCGGGTAGGGTAAAACTTCCTAATTGAGTGTTCCCAAATAGGTTTTGACCGGTTTTGTGAAAAATCGGCATTCACTGTTTCATATGGAACCCAATTTTCTTGTTTTTGAATCAATCCCAATGATTTCAACCGATGTGAAATTGCTTGTTTAGTCACTCCTAATGTATGTGCAAGTTCTTCTTGCGTTTGGCAAGAATCTTACCCCGATAATGCTTTCAATTCCGCGTCTTCCTACACTTTCGGCCTTCGGCTACGTTCTTTGTCTTCAATGTCAAATTCACCCTTCTTAAATTTAAGGCAGCCTCACCATATGCTTCTACAAGCAATCGATGCGCCTCAGCTGCAGATTTTTTCAAATTGAAGAAGTGAATCAAAAGTTCCCGCAAATGACGCTTATTTGGCTCAAAACTCGACATTTTTGCACACAAAAAAATATAATATACTGATGAAAATTCACTAAGATTTCAAGGTTATGTTGTTGACAAATATACATCCTTATGATAATTAAGTTTTAATTCTGACAATTTTAATCATAACTTATTGCTGGGACCAACTTTGTCAAACGGCAGAAACCTATTTGTACACCTATTAATAATTATGTAAATATCAGGTTGGGGGAACATGAACTATATAAGAGATCACGGAATAACTTTATATAGTGAAGTAGCTCTCAGTAAAAAAGGGTTATCACCACTGATATATGATATGACAGAATGACAGTTCATTAAAATTGACATTTATATAATAAGAGAAATACATAAAAAGAAAACAATTGACTATTTATAAATAAAAATACCTCTAAAGCATAGAAACGTCAAAAAATCTTCAGTTTTAGGTCTTTTTGAAGGCAATGGAAGCATTTCAACCGGTGCAATCGTGCCGTTTGTCTTAGTGTTAACCTTTTCTTTTTCTTTGATGGGGGTTATCGAAGTAGAAGAAAGTGTTGAAGATCCTTGTGCAAATTTTCTCTGAGCCATCACTTTGGTCCTAAAAATATCAATAAATGTCATTATATATAAAAAAATCAGATATTAAAATAAAAATAAAACTAACTTACCTCTTTGGAAGTTCTATTAAGGAAGCATCAAGTATATCTACTTCTTTTCTCCTTCTTTTATTATCACTTCGACTCACGACCATTTTTCTTCTTTGCCTTGGATTTTTCAATTAAAATATCTTAATTGGACATTTATAATCTTGGGACTATATTAAATGATGGAATAAAAAATAAAAAATAAATAAAAACTAAAATAAAATGGGAATATATATATTTAGACAGATATTTTATTGTGTTTAATATAATAAGAATAAAAGAAAAGGAAACGAAAAAATAAAAATAAAATGAAAACTTAGTGATTAAACACATATATTAGTTAAATAAGGTTGCAATAAATAATAAAAAGGTATTTTTTTAATTAGAAAGAGTTTATATTGATTTCTTACCACATCTTGGTGACTGATTGTATGTTACTTTGCTATTTTTGTTATTGTTTTAGAGGCCATGTGTCGTTTACAGTTATATGATGTGAAGTTAGCTAGAAAATTGATTAAAGAATATAAATTACAGGGAGGGAATTATCGACTATCTGCAAATAATGCTTACAAATGGTATCATAGAGGTCGCACCTCAATATCGCATTAAATTTGAATAATTTAAAAAAGATAAAGATAAGCTAAAATTAAAATATTTCCTTCTAACAGATTCTATTATAAATCAAATAATATTTTATATCTAAGTAAATAAATTTTATTGTTTAAGGACGTTTCCTAATAAATCGATTTTCTTGCAAAACATTGCTGAATACACATATTTATTAAGTGTCCTTTTTTTTTCTTTTTATTTGGATTTGAATAAGTGACCTTTATACATAGAAATTTTTCAATAGTTGTTGCTGCACTAAATTTGTAAATATTGACCAATGAAATTTGCATATTTAACACGCGAACCCTATCCCGATTGATGTTAAAGCGACTGTTTCATTAAATAACAATCGTAATTTTCTTGAAATTATCTTGAAAAACTGAGAATCATTAACTGAAGATATAAGAAATATTTTTCTGTTAAAATAATTGTATCAAGCGGTATTCGTTTTGAATGAAAAATATTAAAAGTTAGGTACTTTTGATGGTTTTCATTTTTTCTCTCATGGCATGGCAAGTGAGAGATGGCGACTTGGCTACGTCACACTAAAATCACTCAATTTTTCCATATCTAAAAAAACTTCTTCACCTGGTGCATTTGAGATTTTTAGCTAATTCTCTCAACCTAACTATTAGGTACTGTTCTCATCTGGAATTTGGCAATGAGTTGTTTTATGAAGTGTTTTTTTTTTTTTTTTTTTTATTCTTTGTCTTTTAGCGTCGTAAGAATGCAATGTTGCCAGATCAGAGAAACGACGCAGTATTTTTGCCTTTCTGCGCATATGAGAGTAGGGGAAAGAGCGAACTGGATCTAAGCTATATTAGGGAACGTCCTTAAGATTTAGTGGTCAGTTGAGAATTCTTATGGGTTGAGCCTCCCCCCCCCCCTCCCCATGGTGAATTAAAGTATTCCTTAAATTGGTCTTTTATCATTTATTCACGACGTTTTGCCTTGAAGACGTTTTCAACCACAGTACCACTGACTCCGGGGTGCTCCGGTGTTCGAGCACCCCCAGAATTTTTGTGGGGGAGCTCAGCACCCCCACAAAAAAGGAGAGTAGAGATAAAAGAGAAAATAAGAGAAAGAAAGAGTTATGTGTATGTTCATTATAGGCCACATTCTTTGAATCTTGTGACCCAATCAGATACCTTTTTAATAAATCACTACGTGAAGTACATACAAACGCTATCATAATTATTGTGTGCATTTTTCGTGATTTTCTAGTAACTTTTAATTTGTGTCTGTACTTGAGTAGGTAATTTAAATTAATTGAATACAAAACTAACAAAATTTACTAAATTAAATACAGTCCTGAAACTAGAGTGTGGGGCGCGATCACTTCCTTATTTTAAAAAATCATAACACAAAAAGTATTTTACCAGTATCGAGTAACCGATTAATTATTTTTTCTGTATACATCAGGGGTACATTTAAAGTTTTATTTCATTAGGTTTTAAAAACGCCTCGAAGGTGGCCACAGTTCTCGTCTACACTGAGATAGGCGAATTTTGAAATTTCTGTCCACTTTTCCAGCATCTTTCTCGGCAATAGCAGCACGAATATTGTCCTTCAGCTGACCAAGGGCCCTTGGACAATTCGTGTAAACCGAGTGGTGAACCGCGATTGGAATTAGCTATACACGTCTTTGGTGTTACTTGGAATTACTTTGGAATTCATTAGATAATCTATTGTCATCTATTGTCTTCTACTTGGAAATGAAAGTGGAAGTGGAAGTAGGTGTACACGATTTTAGGTCGCGGTTCACCCCTCGGTGTAAACCAAAGATTTAAGGTAGCCCCACTCACTTCGATTCGAATACCCTAAAAATGTGTGACAGCCTATCCATGTTGGGCGTCTCTGTCGCATCTGACCTGTTTTGGAATGAACACATCTCCTCTGTGGCGAAATCTGCAGCAAGGAAGATTGGCTTCTTATTCAGGTCCAAGCAATTTTACAAATCCCCACAACTTCTCACCATCTACAAGGCCCAAATCCGCCCCTGTCTCGAATACGGCTCTCGTCTATGGAGAGGAGCCTCAAAATATTCTCTTGCTACCCTGGATGCAATTCAGAAACGAGCCGTCAGGCTAATTAACGAATTCTACCCTCACCGACTCCCTCGACTCGCTGGCTCATCGAAGAAATGTCTCTGCCCTTTCCCTTTTCTATAGATACTATCACGGCAGGTGCTCTGATGAGATAAAATCAATAATTCCCCCCAAAGCATGCTTTGCACGTAGCTCGCGTTTTGCCGACTCCCAACACTCTTTCGCGGTCAAATTGGAAAAGTGCCGGACCACTTCATTCGCCAATACATATATCCCCATGACTTCAAGGAACTGGAACTCTCTCCCAGCCTCCATCTTTCCCACCACCTATAATCTTCAAACCTTCAAAACCGGGGTGCATAGACACCTACATCTACACCCTCTCACTTAATCAACTTTCCCTTCTCTTCGGTAATGCAAGGGTCTTTCGAAATCCATAGGAGCTGCATCTTTACTGGTGCACCCCTTCTTGCATTCGATTGCATTAAAAAGAAAAAAAAAGGAAAAAGTGGACAGAAATTTCAAAATTCGGCTATCTCAGTCTATTGACGAGGACGTTGGCCACCTTCGAGATGTCGTTTTTAAAACTTAATGAAATAAAACTTTAAGTGTACCCCTGTATACAGAAAAAATAATTAAATCGATAATGCCAATACTTTTTGTGTTATGATTTTTTTTAAATAAGGAAGTCACGGCGCTCTACCCTGTAGGTACTTGTAATAATTCTTAAGTATTTATTCTAAAGTAAATAAATGTATCCTTAAAAGGATAAGTATCAAAATCAACAGTAAAATGAAATAATATGAAAATTTTATTCATTTCTAAAAAAAAAAAAAAAAATTTTAGTTTTGAACAACTTGAGCTGATGCATCAGATTATAGAGAAGAAATTTAAAAAATTTGGACAGCTCATAAGATCCTAGCAGGCAACAGATCTGCTGAAAGAAGAAGAATATCATGGTTTGGACTCCGTTTCGGTAGTGGTATCGAATGAAACATGAATTGCTATTTCATGCACGTAAAAATGCACTTAATATTGCATCATATTTTGACTAAACCTTCATTATCTAAGAGAAAAAAATTCGTAATTTGTTATTAAAGAAATAAATTATAAATTGGCTTTTATAAACATGGTCTTGAACAGGGAGCTGAGCTTTTTCTTATTCAGGTCCAGGCTATTTTTCATGCTCTTGCAGCCTCTCACCCTCTGGAGCGCCCAAATCCGCCCCGGTCCCGAATACGGCTCGCATCTGTAGAGAGGGGCCTACAAGCATTCTCTTGACCCCCTGGAAATTCAGAAGCAAGCTGTCAGATTAATTGACGATTAGACCCTCACCGACTCCCTCGACTCGATAGCTCATTAAAGAAGTGCTTCCACACTTCCTTATTTTATAGATACTATCATGGCATATGCTCTGATAAGTTAAAGTCAGTCATTCCCCCCAAATCATGCTTTGCGTGAAGCACACGTTTTGCAGGTTCCCTACACCCTTTCACGGTTAATTTAAAAAAGTTCCTGACCAGTTCATTTACCAATACGTTTCTCCCCATGACTTCAAGGAACTGGAACTCTCTCCCACCCTCGGTCTTTCCCGACACTTAGGTATAGCCTTCAGAACCCTGGTGCACACACCCTTTCCATTGATCAATTTTCCTTTCGGTAATACAAGTGTCTTTCGAGATCTATAAGGGCTGCATCTTTCTGGTGCCCCTTCTTGCATTCGATTTCATTGAAAAAAAATTAATTATTAACGCATTTAAATCCTTAGTGATGAACCTCTTTTTAAAATTAGTTGTCCATTTATTATACCAATTAATAAAATTATTTATTTAGTACTAATAATATAATAATTGTTTTCAGACTCTTGAGGCCCAAGCCTAGTGCTGTAGTCGAATATCTGAAATAATTAATTCCAAAACTCCAAAGGTGCCAGTAATTTAGTGAATTTATAATAATAAATAATCAGAAAAAAATGCTTAACAAATAATGTATGAGAGATTTACCCTACGAGAATGCCGAGAAGCTTCTCGCGATTAGAATTATAAATTAGAAAAAAAGCAATCTTATTTAATCAATTTCATTTATCTGTATAGGCTTACATATTAATTATTTTATTTATTTATTATAAGTAAATTTTTGAATCAAAAAATATGGAATTTGTTTGATGACACGGATTTCACACCCTTTCTCTAAAACCTCTAAAAAGCCTGTAAAAATTACTTTTGAAGCCCATAATTCTAAAAAAATTTCGAGGGAAGCCCCCCATGTACATGACTCCTCAAAATTAAATTCTGGAGTCGCTACTGCATTCAACTTCAACTCAATCGGCCAAGTCGTTCCAGAGATATAAATTATTTAATAAAATAAACAACAAATTATTAATTTTACTTAGAGAAAGTGGTGTAGGATTTAGGTGAAACATAATATAATTAATAAAGTAAAGGGTGTTCAGTTTTTAACCTGTAAACTCCTGATGATGGACTAATAATCCGAAATATATTGAGTTTGTATAAACCTCTTTGAGTTTTATTTCATTCACTGTGAAACTACACAACCTTTACTTTATTAATTAACAAATTGTTATAATTCCTGTGTTTAATATGTTTCACTATAAACCAACACCGCTTTCTCTAAGCGTTATTATAATAACCTTAAACTACATTAAATTTCTAACAAAAAATCTTATATGAATGAAATCTCTAAAATCAATATCGAGTTATAAGAATTTAAATATTTTTCAATACGTGTACAAAATTTTTTTGTGAAGCCCAATGAATTGTCCAAATAATTTTTTGAATAACAGAATGCCAGTGACTGGGATTTCGAAAAAAAATGTCATATTCATAGTGGACAGTTCCCTTTAAAATAAACCGATGAAATGTTTAGTTTTAGAAAAATTCTTAAATATTGAAATTAAAATCCTTTCTAGCTACTAAAATATTGATCTGAGCTAATTATAGATAATGAACTTTCTTTTAGTAAATTAAAATATCAAAATATTTCTTCATTAGAGTTTTTTAATATGTAGAATGTCTAAGTCTCTAGAGAAGGATTTATCTAACTTTCCACATAAATTTCACCATTACTGCCTAACCCTTTGAGTTACACAAATTTATAAATGATCTATTAAAGAATATTTAATTTCGAACAGAAAAGTTCATATGAGTGGAAAGTCTAAAATTAATAGTTTGCGAGTTAAAAAAATATTACACTATTGTTGAGTGAATGGACTTGAATCAATAACAAATGTCCCCTCTGATTGCGACAAATCCTATATATAACAGACCAAAAGAATTATAAATTGGAAAGAATAATTTATCTTATTTTATCGATTTCATCTATCCCTTGATTCCACAGTATCTTATTAATATAAGAAAATAGAATTTTGATTAAGAATTTTGTAGTTTAGTTTAAACGAAATTTTATGAAAAGATCCTATTTCTTCTCTGCCAGGAACGAATCAACTAGAAATGCCAAAAGGTTTTATTTTTTTCTCATTATAAATTTATTCAAATCTATTGAAATTTCATATCACAGTGTTATTTTGATGTATCTTTTAAATCAAATAATTATTATTATGAAATTTGCAATTTAAAGGGTAGTTTATTTGAAGTTCAATTTGAAAAACGCTAATAACCCTGATGAATTTTTTTTTAAATATGAAATTAATAGATATTATAAAACAATTAATTATTGATAATGTAATTCGATTTTGAACGAAATCTATTGAGTATTTTTTGAGAAAATGGTCAAAAACCATCTGAACCGTCAAAAAACGATGTTTTTTTAAAGCACTAGATGCCTTTGAAAAAGTTTAAAAAGTCATTTGAAACCAAATATTGACTTGTGACATGGAAGTGAATTTTAAAATGTTTCTAAAACGACCTTTCATAAACGCTTTTCGGGGTTTTTGACGATTTTCTCAAAAAGTACTGAATCGATTTCGTTCAAAATTGAAGTAATGTATTAATAATTAATTGTTTTATAATATCTATCAATTTCATATTTTTAAAAAAATTTCAGAGGAGTTATTTTCATTTTTTCACATTGGACTTCAAATAAACTACCCTTTAAAATGCAAATTTCCTAATAATAATTATATTATGTAAAAGAAAAATGAAAATAACACACAAATATGAAACTTCAATAGATTTGAATAAATATCTAATGAGAAAAAATAAAACTTTTTGCCATTTCTAGTTGATTCGCTCCCGGAGAGAAGAAATTGAATCTTTTCATACAATTTCTTTTAAACTACAAAATTCTTAATTAAAATGCTATTTTTTATATTAAAAAGCTAGTATGAACCTCAAGAAAGATTAAATCGATAAAATAAGATCGCTTTCTTTCTCATTTATAATTCTTTGGTCTGTTATATCGAGAGGATGTTGCCCCATCAGAGAGACATTATTTGATATTGATTCAAGTCCATTCACTCTACAATATTGGAATATTTTTTAACACGTAAACTAGTGATTTTAAACATTTCTGTCATATTAACTTTTCTGTTTTAAATTAAATGTTTTTAATTTAGGTCATTATATAAATTTGTGTACCTCAAAGGGTGAGGCAGTGATGGTGAAATTTATGTGGAAAGTTAGATAAATCCTGCTCTAGATGAGGCTTAGATATTCTTCATTTTCAAAACTCTAATGAAGAAACATTTTGATATTTTAATTTACTAAAGAAAGTTCATTATCTATAATTAGAAGGATTAAAATTTCAAAATTAAATAATTTTTTCTCAGAAAAGTAAACACTATTTTACAAAAATAAAAGCGGTTTTAGATAAAGGATAGCCCCCCTAGTATTAAGGTGAAAATCTTTACTGAAATCCGAATCATCAACAAAATTCGTAATTTTATGAATCAAAAGATTTCCTGGCCAAATCATTGGGCTTGAATTTTTATATTAAAAAATATTTAGTAATATTTAGTATATAGTAATGTAAATGTACTCATAAACTAATGATTTTAGACATTTCCTCATATAAACTTTTCCGATGGAAATGAAATGTACTTTAATAAAAGTCCTTTTGTGAATTTGTTTACCTGAAAAATGTTAGGCAGTAATGGTGAATTTTAAATGTTAGTTACTTCCAAAATTTGTCAATTTTATTAAAAAGTACATAAGGTAAATGTGTTGATGAAAAAAACATTTTAGAAAAACCCATCGTGTGTGGTCTACTAGTGAGTAGTTCTTAAAATCCTTTTAGACATGTTACCTTGTAATTTTTATTTTGACGCACACTTGTCTTTAGCAGTGAGTCTCTCTCTCTCTAATTTTACAACTTTTTGATTGAAATTTTTTAAAAATTACAGCTAAGAGTGAGTACTTTCACTGAATTTTTTCTTTGTTCTCCTTCAAATAAATGTTCGGGTCCCCCCAACGTTGTTGATCAATCTTGCGAATGATTCCCTATCACCGCCCTGTGGAAGATATCTCCTGAGATCGTCCTGCGTTCAAGTTATGATGTTCCTCAACCAGGAGACCCGCTTTCTTCCAAAACCGCGACGCTCCTCAATTTTTTTTTGTTTCTCTATATAAGTAATTAGTTTGGATGATAGATAAAAAATTTTCTCACTCATACACTTGTATGTTTTTATGTTACTTCTGAATATCACTTTTAAAATAGCCTTTTAAAATTGAGTCATTTTTTCGAACATTTAGGTTATTTAAATAATAATATTTAACAGTTATCTTATTTATTTGAAAATGTATCTATTTTGTTCATTAACACCCAGACGTGAGAACCGTTAAATTCTTTAAAGATTTGTTCACTTTAGTCAAATTTATTTTAGTGTGTAAAATCTTTTGATTCAGGAAACATGATGTTAAAATATATCTTTTTTCTTTTTACAATTGCATATTTAGGGTCTTGTAACTTTAATGAATCTTCGGAGGAAGAGCAAAGTGTTTATTCAAAAGAGAGATGTAAGTATATATTTATGTAATATATCAAAATATTAATATAAAAAAATAGTTTGAGCCGTTTTTGAGATATTTCGAAAAAAAAGAACAAAAAAAAACACTTTTTTCATGCACGAATACAATACTTGACCACTATCCTGTATGGTAAAGTAAAAAATGTTATTTATAATAATTTTTAGTCTAATATTTGGCTAAAACTTGGCTTTAAGTCTTTAAGTAAGGAAAGGACGGTCAAGTGTGAGTCGAACTCATTTACCGTATCTTATATATTCCAAAATACTTGAGATATCAAATTCAGCCGTTGATAAATAAAAAAATGAATTAATTTTTGTAGTTTTTAATTTTAAGTTAAGCCACTTCTAAACGCCGACATAAACAAAAATTATTGAAATGTATCAATGAAAGTTGAACGCATTGAACCAACAACAACAAAATGTATTTTAATTGTATGGTAATAAACATAAAATAAAAGTAATTTCATCAATCAACACTTATTAGTTAAATTTTAAAAAGAACCGTGTTTGGTCGCCCTATTTTATTTAAATTGAATTGCCTAAGGGGCCAGTAAGGGAAAATAAAAAGTTGAAATAAAAGTCAACTTCTATTTGTTACTTTATTTTGGGCAGACGTAATCGATATTTTAACAACGTTTCGAGCGCTATACCGCTGCTCTTCATCAGTGCACGTTAAGTCACATAAACGAAACAATATTACAAATTTTATTTTTAAAATAACACACAATATCAATGGCTATATTTTTCACTCTGATATTTATTTTTCTTTCCGCTTAATTAATTTTTCTAAAACTATTTCGATAGTTAAATTTTCACACATCTTAACTAGTTTTCTAGATTTTCGTCGGTTTGTTTTTGTTTTATATAATATTTCATTTTATTAAAAATAAAACTTCACAAGGTATGTAGATTGAGATGGTATAAATCGCCTGTGGCAAGTGTCTAAATTGTGCCTCCCCGTAACCCAATTATGACAAAAAAAATGTTAATGTAAGAAGTTAAATTTTACTAAATGCAATATATTAAATACTATCAACCTCATCAAAATGAGTTGCCTCTCAGTGCCGTAACGAGGGTATTAAGTGCCGGCAGCAAATAACTTGTGACCCCCCCCCCCTTCCAAACTGTTGCCTTATTATTTTTTACACAAATTAGTCTTTTGTTTTTAAATTTCACGTAAATTGTGACTTAAGGATCTTGACTATTCACGCCTGTCCAGTTTTTGCATTTAATGACTAATTCTAATGTGGTTCATGAAGAAGTAAAAGTTGTCTTTTGTGAGATAAATCAAGTTGTTAGCTAATGGAGGTCTTCACAATAAGCCCGTTTACACGCAGAGTTTTTCTGACAGTTTTGGAGAAAACGATCCAATCCTGTGTATGTGAATGCTGGCCGCCGAAATGCCAGGAGTGCAGGCTCGGACCTGCACCGGTATGTTCACACACGCACTCCAATCTAACGCTCCAATCTCTCAGTGCGAATGATGAAAATTTTAGATTTTTTTTTAATGCAATCGAATGCAAGTGCGCACCAGTAAGATGCAGCCCTTATGGATCTCGAAAGAGCCTTGCATTACTGAAGAGAAGGGATCAAGCGAGAGGGTGGAGGCGATCTTGAAGTGATCGTCCAAGTTGCTGAATAACGTAGAGCCAAACGTTCTTCTGCACTTATGCTAGTTCTCATAACTGTATCTTTTTTTGTGATATAAGGGCGAACTAAATTTAAAATAACCTGAGACATTCCATCTTTAAGTAATTTCTATAATCTTCTGGGCAGGCGCGGATCCAGATCTCTGATTTGGGGGAAGGGCCGTCAGCGACCAAGTTTTAAAAGATGTTTTAATTAATGTAAATCGAAGAAAATACTACTCTAATTTTTTTTTTTTTTATTTCATTGTGCATTTTTATTTTAGTAGTTGCTAGCTTCCCCCGCTCCAAATAACTAGCTCAATAGTTATAAATAAACATATAAAAAATTTTTTGCTTTGGAGGGACGACAGCACCATCAGGGGGTTCTCTGGATACGCGCATAGAAAGGGGAACCCTTATCCATTTGATAGTGAATTTCAATGGAAAAAAAATATAAATTTTCAAAAAACTAAACTCATTTTAAATTGTATATTTTATAGAGAGATTGAAATATATATTTTAGTTTGAATATCTCGAAAAAAATTAGATTTTGAACTCTCATTTCGAAGGGTATTTGATACAAAGAGTGGACCCTTATCAACTTGATTGAGAATTTCTAGAGAAAAAAATATATTAATTTTCAAAAAACTAAACTCATTTTAAATAGTATATTTTATAAAGAGTTTGAAATATATATTTTCGATTGAATTTTTCGAAAAAAATTACTTTTGAAACCTCTCTTCGAAGGGTAGTTTATACAAAAGGGGCAGGCGTGGATCTCTGGTTTGGGGTGGAGAGCCGTCAGCGACCAAGTTTTACCAGATGTTTTAATTAACGTAAATTGAAGAAAATACTACTCTAAATATTGTTTTTTTCATTTCATTGTGCAATTTTATTTCAGTAGCTACCCCCGCTCCAAATAACTAGCTCAATAGTTTTAAATAAACAAAATTTAGTTCTCCAATGCTTTGCCCCCCCCTTCTGCATCCGAGGATGCTCTAGGTCATTTTCTCAGAGTTCCCTCAATAGGCATATAGCCAAAGCGTTCTCTATTTATTCTCCACTGCTTAACCCATATTTTTTGCGGGGTTCTCTCTTCCGTTTCACATAATACATACAGCGCTACACAAGTAATAGCGCTCTTTTTTCTTGAACTCATGTGGTCCCCTCAATCCAAAAATGTTCGGCTGACTAGACAAAACATCTCAATAGAAAATACCTGTAATTAGTTAAATTATAAATTTCCTAATTTTAATATAATATAATATTTGCAATGAATAATTAGTGGATCCGCGGACCACCCCTGATATGAGTTCCTTAAATTCATATTAGTTCCGAATTTTTCCTATTTGCGACCCCAGGCTATTGCGTCCGTGGTGGGCGCCTCTCGTCACGCCCTCGTTAAGGCAATGTTTTGGGCAAAATATCTGATTGAAGGAGACAATAAAAGAGTGTGTTTTCTGCTGGAATTATAAATTTTTAATTTATTTATAACGAAACTATAGTTTCGAGAGCTTTGCCCTCTTTATCAGTTAAAAATTTATAATTTCAGCAGAAGACAAACCCTCTTTTATTGTCTCCTTCAATTTATAAAAATTCTGCTACTCTAGGCAAAATCTTTCAATTTAAAATATCTGATGTTAGGAAATTTGTTTGCTGTTATGTACTTTTGGTATAAAATTCTATTTTTGGAATCGTGGGGTATATATTTTATTAGTTCAATATTGCATTGCGTAGCTCAATTAATTCCATTTGTTTTTTGTTAAGGGAGAATGGTGTGGGTTCTGTATCGTTTATTTATTCATTATTGTTATTTTATTTATTTATTGAAAAATTATTATGTCATTCTTTCAGGAATCGAAAATATTGTGCATTATTTATCTTTAAGTTATTATTATTTCCATAGTTTTTATGTAATTATAGTCAATGTTATTTTTACTTTATCTAATTCGAAGCAGATAAGTATTGGAATCGGTCTCACAGAAAGTGCGACTTCAAAGGATCCTCAGGTATAGACTACGGAACCCATGGTCTCAATCAAAGTCACAAATTGTAGTAATCATTTAGGGTGAATTTTAGCACGTGACAGTTTTGCCAAAAATTACATAGGGTGTCGCCCAGAGGCCAAAAAGCGCGATTTTTTAATTTTGTCCGTGCGGATGGATGATGGATGTGACCCTTTTTTCCCCACACCGTTCAACCCGAGGGGTGAAACGCGATTGGAATTAGGTGTACACTGTCTTTGGAATTACTTTAGAATTCATTAGATAATCTATTGTCATCTATTGACTTCTACTTGGAAATGAAAGTGGAAGTTGAAGTAGGTGTACACGATTTTAGGTCGCGGTTCACCCCTTGGTTCAACCGATTGAAATGAAATTGAAAACCTACCATTACTTAACAAAATGAAGCGCTGATTAGTTTTTGGTACATATTGGCCCACATACATTAGTACTTTATTCCAGTTTTTTAGTTTTTTCTAAATATCTTGAAAATGACTTTAACCAATTTTAATGAAATTTAATATTCTAATTAAGTACCTTAAGGACCACAAAAAAGGTTATATAAAGTTTCTAATAAAATTATATTTTAAAGTACTTTACCCTAGAGTAAGATATAACTTTTTTGTTAATTTTTTAAAATTTATTCATTTGATAATTTGTTTAATATAGCTCATGGTCAAAACATCAAAAATGGAATGTAATAAAGTTCCTCTAGTATTAGATAAGAATCGATTTTTATTTTTTATTTTAAGAAAACATGGACTCCATATAGCCAGTGATAGGTATCTGATTAATAATAAAGGAATAAACATTAATATTTCAAATGACTTTGGATAATGTCTAGCAACGATCCGTTTCAGTTTATTTTAAATTAATTCAATACGATTTAAAATACACTCCATACCAGATAGTTAAAAAAAACTCATTCCATACGTAAGATCTCGTCGGGGTGGGCCAGTCCTGCACTAGATGAAAAATTTAGAAAATTAAGAAAAAAACGAATTGTTAATTAAGGAGCACTTGAAAGGCTATTGTTAGGATAAAAGAACACAAGTTTTTTAATTTCCTTATATTCAGACTAAATAGGGCTCCTATTAAATTAAACTAACATATCTCTAGAATTCCTGAATCCAGAGTGTTCGGCTGTTGATTTTGAAAAAATCTCCGGGCCGCCAGATTTTTCAGAGGCCTCGGATTCCTGACTGACCTTTTCTTCAATAAAAAATAAAAATTAAATGACTACTATAGTATTATATTTATATGAAGTACACCTGTAAAGATCTCATTAAGAATAAGGCTGATTTTTTAAATTTAAATTTTCAATAAAATGACGGTTTGGGAGGGCCCCAAATTGGCGAATTTAGGTGATTTTTCTACCATACGAATTTCAATAAAATCATCATCATCATTGAGTATACAGTCCTAAGACTGGTTTGATGCAACAATCCGTCTCCACTCGACTCTGTCCCCCGCCAGCTGTTTAACCTCTCTAAATGTCTGGCATCCCATATCCCCAATTATTTGGTTGAAATATTCTAATCTGGTTCTTCCCCTCTCCCCTTTTCTTTCCCACCTCCCCCTCCAAGATATCCCTAAGCAGTCCCCCAAGTCTCAGTGTGTGCCCCATCATCTGACCTCTTCTCTTCTTCAGACTCTTCCACAAGGTTCTTCTTTCTCCGATTCTTCAATAAAATACTCCTAGTAAAATTAAAATCCTGAAAAAAATTCTTAAAATTAGTTCATTCTCTCCTTAAGAATTAGAAATAAGAACAAATTCATTATTTCAAGTATTTCTGCTGATTAGCGGCTTCTGAGCGTGTCGTATTGATTTCACGCAGCGTCGGGTCATTCAGAGAGTAATATTTATATATTTTAGACTAGATATGGAACCCTCGGTATGTAAGTCCGACTCGCACTTGGCCGGCTTATTTGTAATTATTATTCCAATTATTTCAAGGATAGATAAATGAAAATTATTTTTGTTTATTTAATTTAAAATTTTATTTAAAAATATATACAATTGTTATATACAGGCACAATGTTTAAGAAAAATTAAAAATATTTCATTTAATTATTCCTTAGTTGGTTTTTTTTTTTTAATATAAACCTTTTATGAGAAATTACTAAAATAATAATTCACACGGCATTAAGTTAAAATATTTAACACTTAATAATATCCAAATATTTTACATAGCTCTTTCTCCAAACTGCATTTTTGATAAGTAAATGTTATGTTATCTGAAAATAAATTTTTTTAATTAATATTTATATAAGCATTTATACAAGACAAATGTGTAGGTTTATGTTTACTATAAGTATATAAAACAATCGTAATATAAATGCACATTAACGGTAAAATTATATAAAAAAATATATATTTTAGCTTTTTTCAAAGAAATTACTGTTGGGCTCCTTGATTCTTGATTTTTAGGGTTCCGTTCAAAATGAAAACAGGACCCTAATTAGTGCCCTTACAATGTCTATCTGTCAGAGGATTGTGATCTCAAACTAAATATGATATAATCTTGAAATTTACAAATTGTAAATTTATTCATTTTTCCTGAGATCAAAAAACTTATGAAAATGTGATTCGAATGATTATTTTAGGGTGGGTCGAATTCCCTGTAAAAATTTCTTTTAATAGAATTAGGCTTAATTTTTTTAGATTTATTTCGCTTTAAAATGACAGTGTGAGAGCCCCCTGCGTAGTATTTCTAAGTGATTATTGTACATGTCGGCGATTAGAAATGGTTCAACTTAAAATTCCACGAATGCCCCTATTTGCTCCTAATCAAAGAGAAATAAGAACAAATTAGTTATCTCATGAATTTTGGAAGTTATAAGGTACGAGGTCTGACTGATACTTGGCCGATTTATTATTTCTTATTGGGAAAATAATTCGTCTTAGCCTATAAATTTGTTTTTTGATAATATTAGTTTTTCCGAGACATTAATCTTTCAGCCCTCAAATCGTTCTAATGCTACTTTAAAAGTACTCTCTTCCCAATTTCGGTCAATTCTAATAGGAATAGTCTTTAAATTAAATTGTATCATAATTAATTATAAGCAAAATTGTTTGCTGAAATCACCTATTTTTAATAAAATATAAACCTGTTAAACAAAAAAATAATAATAATTGGCTTTCGTTATATATTGCACGTTTGGAGGTGAGTGTCTCAAGGGTCTAGAGAGTCTAGACTAGTTGCCCGGAAAGCGTACTAGTGCTTGGGTTCGACTCCCGAGGGGACAAAACCCTCCTACATGCAATATCTATTAATATCTTTGATAAATGACCTAAATTCATGTTCTTAAAAAAAATCATGCTTTTCACAATTGGTCTTAGACCCAATCAGACGATAATCGCATCACCCTCATAAAAACTCGCGCTAATTGTAAAAAACAATCAATGAGGCGATGGACTCCTTCATCCAGAAAAAAGCTGACCGACTAGAAGCATGTTCCAGAGGTTCAAAGCCACTCTGGCATCTTTCAGATGGCGTAGGAAGAAATTTCACCAAGTCATCCTTGAACTTACTTGTACTATCAAAACTATTCAAATTCTCCAACAATTCTGGAATATTCCGGAGATCTGGAAATTAGCCAGAAACAAAAGAAAAAAGGCGATTCTTTCAAAGAGGAAAAACTACCAACTCATAGCAATAACATTTGTACTATCCAGGCGCGGATCCAGACCTCTGATTTGGGGGGGGGGGGCGGTCGCCGGTATATAAGATCTACTTTTGATCTCGGAAGTGTGTCGCGAATTGCCCAAGCGGGAGGGAGGGTCGCGCCCCCCCTCATAGAACTTTATTTTCTTCAATTTTAAAATTTAATGTTATAAAAAAAAATTAAATAAACATATAAAAAATCTTGATCTCCAATGCTTTGGAGGAGGGGGCGATCGCCCCCATCGCCCCCCCCTGGATCCGCGCATGGTCCTATCCAAAGTCATAAAAAAGGCCATCAAAGAGCAAATTCTACAACACTTGGAATCGAATAAATTAATCCACGATAGGCAATATGGCTTTAAACAGTGTCGGTCTACATCCTAGCATATGTAACTCATATCTAATATCTAGATTAAAACTCTTGAGAACAGAAATGAGACTTTCATGGTAGCTTTAGACATTTCAAAGACTTTTGATCTGGTCTGGCATAAAAATCTTCTTGCCAAATTGGCCTCCTTTGGTCTTGCATTCTGCACTCTCCAAGTTGTTTGAAAGTTTTCTCACAAACCATAGTATTAAGGTTGTCATTGATGGAATATCGTCCTCTTCCTTTTCTACTAACGCTAGAATTCTCAGAGATCTTACCCACACTCTTCCATATCTATATCAACAACGACCTTCTAAATTTCCTACTTATTGTTATGCAGATAACAGGATCCTTCATTGCAAAAAAACCGAGTTGACATTGGTTCCTCAATTAATTTAGATTTATGTAGACTTACAAATTGGGGATCTCAAAACTTGGTTAATTTGAATGCAGTCAAAATACAATGTTGCTTAAGCTCTAGGGGCTGCACCTTCTTGGTGTAACTGCATCACGAATCAATATCATTAAAAAAAAGATGTTGCTATAAAACTAATTAACTTTAGATTTCATATATACCTATTTTTAAAATGCAGTTTTTTTAATAATTTAAAATTAAAAAAATTACAAGTAGACGTATTGATATTCATTTTAAAAAATTGGATCTTATAAATGTGAATAATAATAATATGTGAATAGTTTTTCCATTTTTGGGTGTAATTCGTATACCTACGTCCTCATGTAACGGAACAAATGATTTACGTGGAACTTGTTACACGCGCCGAGAATGCACAAGAATAAATGGAATACAATCGGGAACTTGTGCCAGAAATTTCGGAACCTGTTGTATAAGTAGGTATTTTGTTTCTTTAAAATTATATTTTCAAGTTATAGAGTATTAAAATTATATTCTTTAAAACATATGATAATAATAGATTATTAAATATCTTCCATAAATATATAGTTCAGAGATCTTGTGGTGCTACAACAAATATTAACTGTACTTATTTTGTTAATCCTGGATATCCAAGAACATATGCTGGAGGAAGTAGATGTACGATTACAGTTAATAAATGTAACAGCGACATTTGTCAAGTAAGATTAATATTTAGTCGTGAATAATGGAATACCTATGTTCAGTTTTAATATTTGCGTTTAATCAAATTAAGAAATTTAAAAAAATTATTATACTGAATTAAAAACAATGAGGTAATATTTAACATGTTAAATAAATATTTTATTTTAATTTTAGCTTCGATTAGATTTTTTGGATTTCAATTTGGCTCAACCAGATGGGAATGGAAATTGCTTAGATGACTTTCTTTCTATATCAGGAAGTGCCACTAATGCCCCTAGAATATGTGGGCTTAATACGAATCAACATGGTACAAATTAAATAAAAATTATTTTATCATTTTTTTTTATGAAATTATTAAAATTCATTCTTTTCTTCAGTATATGTTGACTTCAATCCAGGAAATTCATCATCGATTCAGCTTTCGATAGATACTAACACTCTCTTAGCTTTTGCTAGAACATGGAACATAAAAATATCCCAAATTGAATGCACTAATCCTTCCTTAGGTATTAATAATAAATATTAATCTTTTAATTAATTCATAATTAATATAGAATTGTATATTTGTAGCGCCAACAGGTTGTTTAATGTATTATACTGATATTTCGGGAAAAGTTATGAGTTTTAATTATGCAACTGTTCCTAATAATAATCTCATTCCAGGAACTGCAGGTAACAGATCTCTCGGGAAAAGTTATGAGTTTTAATTATGCAATGTTTCTAATAATAATCCCATTCCAGTTACAGGTATTTACATAAATTCTTCTTAATCAAATATAATGATATATTTCAACAAGTGGGAATAATTCAAAATAAAGAATTTATATTCAATTTTTAGGATAATGCTAACTTTTCTAATGGAAAATAAATAAGTTTTGATTTGATTTTTTTGATTTCTTAAGGTAGTTGTTTCGCGACAATATTAGCAAAAAGTTGATGCTAAAGTATAAACGAGCCCCGTCCCATCTCAATTGGCCCACCAATATTTTTTCTTTTTAAATAAAATTATGCTAATTCACGGTAAATTTAATTTAAATATTTATTTTTATTATCATTTGGAACAACATTTTAAACAATTTAAAACATTTTATTGTAACATTTAACTTAAAATTATTTTTTAATTGTTAAAAACAAGGAAAACATACAAAATCCAAAACCTTTACCACTGTGTGACGTCGCCTTTATTTTTAATTACGGCTTGAATTCTTTTGGGCAACGTACTTATTAAGTTTTGACACTCATCTTGAGTGAAAGTATCCCAAATATTTTGAAGTTTGTGTTTTAATTCGACTACGTTTCTAGCTGGTTGTATTCGTAATAGCTTTTTCATTGTGTGCCAAAGAGTTTCTATTGGGGAAAAGTCGGGACTGTTTGCCACCCACTCCAAAAATGGAACATTATGATCAGAAAGCCATTTTAAAGATTTTCTTGATGTATGGCAGGCCGTCCCGTCTTGTTGGAACACAAAATTATTTTATTCTGCAATGCATGTGCCATTGTTGGAAGTAACGATTTTTTAAAAATCTCTAAATATTTATTGGTGTTTACAATTCCATCAATAAAGTGAAGTTTTCCAACACCTCTAGTAGACATTGAACCCCATACCATAACTGAAGTAGGAAATTTTACTTTCTTTTTTAAACAATCTGAATTGAAAGCTTCATTTTTCTGACGAATAACTCTGCTTCGATTGTCCCCAACACAAACTTCAAAAAGAGAGACTCATCACTCCAATGGACACTATTCCATTCATCACTCGTCCAATTAATGTGACTTTTAGCCCATTTAAGCCGGTTTTTCTTTTGTTTTAATGTCAAAGAGTGGCTTTTCTTTCGCCTAAAAAAAATTAGTAAAAAAAAAATTTTTGGAATAAGTTACAATAAAATTATCTTGTAAGTTTTAAAACCTAACTTAAGGGCTTCTCTATGGCACGTGGATCTTGAAACTCTTCGCCCCAAAGCATCGCTCCAAAGAACAAATAATTCACCATAGTTCGAAAGCCTATTTTTTTTAATAATCTTCTTCAATGCCCGTCTATCAGCATCTGATATTTTGGATTTCGACGCATACCGAGGTTTTGTAGCTATTGTACCCGTTGTTTTATAAACTCGAATAATATTTCTGACAGTAAACTTTGATAAATTAACTAGATCGCCAATTTCCGCGTTTGATTTTCCCTTTTTAAATAAATTGATAATAATTGAGCGAATTTTTTCATCAACAACCTTTCCACGAGTCATTTTTACTAATAATAAACAAAACAAACTTTCTTTTGTTGGAAAAAGGCAAAGCCTACTTGATTATTTCACATATTCAAAGATTTAAAAAAAAAAAAAAAAAATTCGTGAAAAGCAAAGAATTATTTTTTATATAAAAATATGTTTTTAACAATTAAAATATAATTTTAAGTTAAATGTTACAATAAAATGTTTTAAATTGTTTAAAATGTTGTTCCAAATGATAATAAAAATAAATATTTAAATTAAATTTACCATGAATTAGCATAATTTTATTTAAAAAGAAAAAAATATTGGTGGGCCAATTGAGATGGGACGGGGCTCGTAGAACAGACAATAAGGATTCATAATTCATAAGCCCAAAACTTTTTGCTGTTTATGTACTGATTCTAGCCAATCCCGTGCTCGTTTGACAAATCTGGCACCATTGTAAGAGATTGAATATTTTAATATTAAATTGACAGATAAAATACACTTTAATAGTTAAAAAATTTCTATAAAAATCTTTTTTTATTTTTTAACAAATGTAATCAACCCCTACGTTACACCTTATGAAAATTATAATTTTGAAAAAATATAGCGCATGCGAGCTTTATACTTCTTCACTGGTTAAATAAATGCGATGTTGCCAAATTGTTTTTAGTGTAAATTTTTTTATACATTTTTCATAATTTATTCATTATTATCTCAGAAACTGTGTTGTAACTATGAATCAAAATTGTCTTAAAATGTGTATTGGTTATTGTTTAATGTTGGTTTAGTTTTTTATAAAAATGGTAAGAAGGGTTTCTTAATTATAAATTAAATATGTATGTAAACTTTCCGGTATCCCGTATAGTGCAATGTATAAGAGTCTGAAAAATTCTATTTTTGAAATTTAATATCTCCGGAACCCTATTGTTCATAAATTTCGTTTCGCCACCAATCTATGCAGAAGTATTTAAATAATAATCTTTCTAAATTTCAAAAAAATCCTAAGAAAACCCATTTGGTGGAACAACTACCTTAATTACTAGATTTCAAAGATATAAATAGAAATTTAAATTAATTACTTGTTTCTTTTTAGATAATATTTTAGGTACTCGAGAACTTGCTAATCTTAATTATGGAGTTTGTGTTCAAATGCTTCCTGGTTATTGTAGTATAGAATGGAGTCAGAATGCAAATGATATCTACTCTTTTACCTTAACAGATGATACAACATTTATAACATTAGGAGGTAATATATTTATTAAAAGAAATTTATATTATAAAAATTCAAAATTCAATATTTATTTAAGGAATTCCTCTAAGTAACGGAAATTGTACAACTGATTTTATAGTTATTCCGAATCCAAGTCAAAATGGAATAGCACTTAATACTGATAGATTTTGTGGTACCGCGTTCACTACAACAACAAGTAAGTGTTATATTTCGATTTAATTTTTTTGGTTGTATATAAGAAATTAATACAATTTTTTCTGATAAAATAATTAGTAAAAGCATTATTTCAACATGAAACCTTTCGGGGAAAAATATACAATTTCTCCGATTTATAAAGGGAAAATTTTTCTCAAAAGGATTTATGGTCAAATAAAAATTTTATGGATTGTTTTTAAAAAAAAAAAATTGAATTTATTTCTTGTGTTATATACAAGTCAAAAATTACCTTCACTTTTCGTTCTACAATTTTATTAAACTAAGATATGAGGCGGCCGCGTTCGCATGCGTTGAATTGGTGCGTCTGTGGTCACGTGTGCGGAATTTAATCACGATCGCGTCAGTTGTCGTCTAGCTACAACAGCATAAGCATGTCAGCTCCACTATCAGATTGCACCAAAGAGGAGCAACGAGGAGTGGTCAGAGGATGTGAAAGGTGCTGAAATTCAGCGGCGACTTTTGTCACAATACGGGGAAAGTGCTTTATCTAGTAAAAGCGTTTTTTTCTGGATCGAAATGTTTAAAAGTGGCCGAACGAGCGTAACACAAAAAGAGGGAGCTGGGCCACCGTCAGCTTCGACCACTGACGACAACATTCAGCAAGCTCAAGAGATGATTACAGCAGATAGGCGAGTTACCATAGATAAGGTAGCATCTTCTTTAAACATTAGTCATGGTTCTGCCTACCACATTATCCACGACGAACTCAAAATTCAGTAAAGTGTGTGCGCGATGGGTACCACGAATGCTTACCACAGCAAACAAAACAAAACGTTTGGACATTGGTTTGAGACCCTGGAACACCCTCCCTACAGCCCAGATCTCGCTCCCTCAGACTTTCTCTTTGGACCGCTCAAGGAAGCTTTGAGAGGTCGTCGATTTTCCTCAGACATGGACGTTCGGGATGCGGTGCAAAATTGGCTTCATGACCAACCGAAAACCTTCTACCAGGAAGGCATCCGGAAGCTTGTGGCTCGCTGGACCAAGTGTATTGCTAAAGGTGGAGAGATTATATCGAAAAATAATGTATCTGTTGTACACCTATCATAGTTTAATAAAGTTGTAGAACGAAAACTGTAAGTAATTTTTGACTTATCCTCGTATATAGAGGGTGATTCAGACCACAGGTACTACCTCTTAAATTCGAAATCTGAATTTGGTTGGAAGAAAGCGTAAAAATTTCATTATGAAAGCTTGTTTAACACTTGTTTTGAAATTTTGTATATATTCTTGATTTATTCCCATTCAATATTTGCAGCAAATAAAGGCTGCTCTGGCCAAGCGATGACCAATGAACCAGGATCTAGTGAATTTTAATTTAAATACATTTTAGTTTACATTTTATTTATGAGATCAAAGAACACTTTTAACTATCGTTACAAATTTAAGTAAATTTTTTTATTTTCAAAATATTTATTTTTACAGCATCTTCAAAACCATTTGTAATGACAGTTGTGACTAATGGCTTTGACTTTCCTCCGGATATCGGTAATAGAGGGTTTTGTCTAAACTACAGACAAATTCCATGCTCTTAAAATGTCCATGATGATGTCAAAATAATTTTTTGTATATTTTCTCAATAAAAAAATATTTGTTTTAATTTCATTATTTATAATTACGAAAGACTTTCAAGAAAATATGCCTTTCTAATTCTTAATAATTTATTTATTTGGAAAATTTTAGAAATATTTGTCAACGGACTTGGCATGTTCAAAACACCCATACCCAAAGGATTATCAAGTTGAGAAACATGTAGCGCAGTTTGTTGTAAAGTGGGTGTTTCACTCTTTAGATGCCTGTTAAATTTGAGAGTGTCATTCCACTTATGATTCAGTTAAAATGGGAAGAGTGATTAAGAGGAGAGACTTTTTGTGAAAAGGGAGTTTTGTGTATTCAAATACGATTTATTTTTGGAAATTAATTCTGGTTCTGTTTATAAATTTAAATTTTTATTCATTAAAAATCATAATTTACCTAATGATTTAAGCCATGATGGGTAGAAACTAGTTTATGCATTTCATAATACCATGTACCTATTTTGGTATTTTTAATTGCATCATTAAAAGCTTTACATCCTTCAATACTACTTAAAATACCATAAACTGCGAGGTCAGCGAGATTTGGATTAGTATCTCCTCCCATGAATCTGGTGCCTCTTTTGCGGAGCTCCCGAGTCCATCGATTACATTCATCATATAAGGAAGATCTTACATCCGATTTTAAATGATACCTGGAAAAATTAATAATTAAATATACAGAAAAAAAGAAAATCGAAATTTAATCAATGAGTCTAAACTTGGTATAAATCTTAGAAAATCCAATCAATTTTTAAAAAATGCATTTTCTAAAAAGATAGCAGGTCTCATAATACTGTTCGAGTTCGTGGCTGTGATGAAACTGTATTAGATGAAGGAGGAGGTATCAGTCAAAGTTGGATGCGCTGGGTTCAATTTGACATTCATTCTGAACCTTTTGAGCACAGGCACGTTATAAATTTGCATGAAGCTACAATTTTTATTTTTGACAAGCTTGGTTCGATCACATATGTGTACTGCATTTTGTGTATAACTCCCAATTAACTGAAGATGGCCAAATAAATTCAGGCCGAAACGTTTTATTCAGGGTGTTTTATTGAACCCAGCGCATCCAACTTTGGCTCATAACTCCTCCTTCATCTAATACGGTCTCATAATACAACTTACACAAATTTCAATTTAAAATTTGTTAAATAAGTGTTTTTATCTGAGACCATAGAAAATAATTAATTTTCATGAATAATCTATTTAACAATAAGTACCTTTTTTGTAATCGTTTACCGATGATCCACATTGCAAATGCTCCAACATATATGACAAAATATCTTTCTGGAGTTGACATTGTTCTATCCCAACCCCCTCTCTTAAAACAAAAACAAAAATCAATTAGATTAAAAAGGTTTTTAGTCGAGTAGCAGATTTGTAAAATTAGTGATTTAAGTGTTGTACAAAACTTGGTGGGACCCATGGTCCGTTGTTTTATAACTTGTAAATGAAAAAATTATTTAATTTTAAACAGTGAGTCTTCTGCTTGATATAAATAAATATAATATGTATAATTATATATAAGAAATATAGGAAAAATTAAATATGATTCTTTTAATAACAATTAATGTAATGTTTATCAATGTATAAAAGCAAAATACAAATATTTCAGAAAAAGGGGTTATTAGAGACTTTCTCGGTAACCCTTGAAGACAATTTAATATTTAAGTTAAAAAACTGTTATTGAATATTCTTGTGAAATAATTGTAATAAACTTAAAAGCAAAGTCTTCAAAAAAGCAATGTCTTCAAAACTATGGTCTCAAATCAATAAAATAGTAACTGGGTAGTGTCCCCCCCCTCCCTACAAAACACATTGCCCCCGCCAGAAAAATAGAAACTTCATTATTACGAGGCATCACTTATGTATTTATCATTAAATTATTTCGTTACTTCCAAATTTGTCAATTCTACTAAAAAGTTAGTTGAGCTCTAATCGAATTACGGCAATTGAAAGGTTGTGGTGGCTAATCAGCTGCCGTCCCTAGGAAAACTACCTAACTAGGCCTATTAAACCATATTGAGTAGTTTTATTTTTGTTCAAAAAATAATACCCAATGAATCCTATGGAAAAAAGTTATTTATATGACCCAAATGATTTTTAGACTATATATATATATACAGTGGCATACCAGGGGGTGGGGGGTGATCAGAGGGGTCTCCGAAGAACCTTTTCTTTCCAAAATGCACTGGTTAAAAACATTAATTTTTATGAATCTACCATATAAAATTTTTTTCACAAATCAAAGCTAGCAAAAAACAGATTTAGCTTTTTTTAATTAACAGAAAATTTGAAAACATTTTTATAAGACATCAAAAATGGCAGCTTTTTTAAATATATGTTTTTCTGCTAGAAGTTGGTTTTTTTCTTTAGTCATAAGATTTTTCGTTTTCCAAATTATTTTAATCAACTATTTAATTTTATGTAAAGAAATGAATATCTATATGAGAAAGAAAGATTGAATTTTTTCTCAAAATCAACTTGTGATATACAATCAATTAATTTTACGAACATTAATTTAGGTCATTTATCAAAGATTTTAATAGATATGTTTATATTGCATGTAGGAGGGTCTTGACCCCTCGGGACTCGAACCCAAGCACTAGAACGCTTTCCAGGTAACTAGTCGCGAAAAGCTAGTTCCGGAAAGCGTGCTAGTCCTTGGGTTCGACTCCCGAGGGGACAAGACCCTCCTACATGCAATATAAACATATCTATTAAAAGCTTTGATAAATGACCTAAATTCATGTTCGTATATTTAATTTTAATTAAATTAATGTTAATTATAATATATATGTGTTGACATAATGTATGGTGATCATTCCAATAATGGGTGCCCTAGTGAGATTTCCGCCCCGGGCCTCGATTGCTGTAGTCAGCCACTGTATATATATATATTACCTATAATAAAAATAATTTTGATATATGTTTAATAGATTAGGGAGAGTATGCAGCTAGACCACTAGGAAGAAATATACTTTTCAATGGTGAAAGAAGTATCCAAATGAGAGGTTTCTGAGATTTCCTCTTAAAAGCAAACAAATTTATTTCTTTATAATATTAGTAAACAATAATACAATAGATAGAGATGTACATATATGATATATTTACATCAAGCAGGAGTCGCACTTTAGAATTTATTCCTTATATGAGTAGCTCAGAAGCCAAAGTCCATAAAACAACAATGGAAAAAAATGTTTTTAAATGCCATCCCCGTAAGAAAACATGTTCAGAAGAAATAGAAAGTAGATCATACTGAAGAAAATCGAAGAAAGAAATTAAACCTTTCTAGTAAATAGAATAAACCTAATTTGTTGAATAAGAATTTAAGAAAATTTTCCAAGAGTGAACTTGACCTCATTGCAGTGGCGTAGCGAGGGGGGGGAGGCATCATGCCCGGGCGCTACTCACAAAGGGGTACCAAATGATCCGCAAAACAAAAAAATTGCTGGATAATTTTTATTTTTATTATAATTGATTTCAGGAAAATATATTTTAAATTTAGTGCCAGTGTAATATAATAAATGTTAATTCGTAAATAAAAAGGAAAAAAAGGAACACTAATAGTCTAAAAAACTGTAATAATATATTCATAATAGAAATGGCACGTCTTTTCTACTGGCAGGGCTGACTCGACCTGTGATTTTATTTTATTTATTTATTAATTTGCTAGTATATTTTACATATAATATTATGGTTTTCGAATGGGGGGGGGGGGGGGGCTAAAAAGGTATTGTGCCCCGGGCGCGAGTTAGGCTCGCTACGCCACTGCCTCATTGGCTTCTGGGGGACTCATGTATCAATTAGAAATATTTCATTTCAGAAGTAAATAGTTTCACTTACTTCAGAAAAAACATAAAACGAATCTAAAGCTTCATTAAGAGTTCGATAAACATTTGGGGATAGAACGTGTACTAGAACATCATCCGCCCAAATTCTCCATTTTCTTTCAAGACTGCAAATGTAAAAATTAAATTATAACGTTTGAAAATCATGTACTTTATTAATGGTGGAAAATACTTTAATTGTTCAGTTTTCTCTTTAGAAACGTCATCTTCTAACATTAGAAAATATCTATTCAATATTTCCGATTTTTCATTTCCATTTTCATCTACATAATTTATAGATGGATAAGCATTTAAAAGTCCAGTCATATTTTTACTTTGATCATCAATTAAAGTTTTCAACAAAGAAATAATCATTGTGCTTTCCATAATTTGCTGAAAATTTTAAAATGTTATGATTAATGTAAAGATTTAAGCATCTTTTTTTTTAGTTTCTTTTTTTGAAACAAGAATTTTTCAAAAATCAACCCAGGTAATTTAACCATAATAATATGAAAAATAATTTATTATATTTAGGGACGAATCTAAGATTTTAATAGAAATATTTTTACATTGCATATCAGAAAGATTCGTCACCTCAGGAATCGAACCCAAGCGCTAACTTGCTTGTCGGGCAGTTAGCCAAATGTCTCCGATATGCAACATAACATATAAGATATGTAATGTAAAAATATTTCTACTAAAATCTTAGATTCGTCTCTAAATATAATAAATTATTTTTAATATTAAAATTGTATATTGAAATTGTCTTAAATATATAAATATTTTTACTATATATATTATAATCTTTATAAGAAAAAACAAAGAATGATTTGTCTGCTACATGTAAATATGGTATATATTATATATTTACATTAAGGCATAATTAAATACATATTGGGATTTGAATGGAGGCAAAAGCCTTAGAAAATATTGTCTCAATATATATATATATATATTATATATACTCGCGGACAAAAAAATCGAGCCACCTACTTTTTGTCTTTAGGTCCACTTTTTTCAGGTTCTATACAAAAATTGGTTTCATTTGAGAAATTTATTAACTTTGTTTAGATTAGGCAATTTGAACCGCGAAAGTTAATTAATATGATAAATATATATAAATAAATAATTTCTTATGTTAATTCTACGTTAAGAAAATTAATTTAGAATGTTGGGGGCTGACATAAACAATAGAAGAGGTTTGTCTAATTGCTGCCAGTACATTCAGAAAAATTATGATAATCATAGGAAGCTGTGTGCTGGCTTTATCGGTGAAAACATGTAGTTTCGAGCACATAGAGGCAAAATTTATACTGTTAAAATGAAATAATCCTTTAAAAGAAATGAGATAATTCTTTATTTAAAACAACAAGATTGTGTTATTTTTGTATTGTTTTTCCATATTTCTGAAAATTTGTAGAAAAAGTCTGTACTTTTGGCATAATTTTAAACATTAATAAACTTCTTGACAAATGAAACCATTTTTGTGCTAATCCGAACTTGAAAAAAGTGGAGTTGAAGAAGATAGGTGGCTCGATTTTTTTGTCGGCGAGTGTATATACAGTGGGTGGCCAAAATATTATACTCATTTGAAAAATTATATCGTTTTTAAGGGTTTGGCTTACTATTAAACTCAAAATATCGTTTCAATTGTTATTTTTATAGGTTTATTAGCTTAGGACAATACAAATTCAATAATACAAATACAATTCAAAATACAATTTAAATATTTTTTAGTGAATCCTCCCTTTCGAGCAATCAAATTTTGTATGCGGTGCGGCATGCTGGATGGCAATGAATTTTTTGGCTATTTCTTAAAGTGCAGGTGTATTGTGCCATGCTTTAATAATATTTTCTATCCAGTCCCATTTGTTAGTAATTATTTTATCTTTGCAAATTTCTTTTTTTAGGGCCGCCCATACATTTTCGATCGGGTTGAGGTCTGGTGAGTTGCCAGACCAGTCCAAAAGGGTTATTAGACTAGATTACTACTAGACTTTTTGAAAAGTTTGAATAAAATAAATTTACTTGATAAAAATCATTTGAGTATAATTATTTGGCCACCAAGGGTATATATATATAAGTGTGAGTTAATCTATTTATATCAAAAACACAGACTTTGTTTTTTTTCTTATAAATTCAACAATTTTACTACTATAAAAGTAAAAATGTCGATTGAAAGAAATCATAAGTATCATCTTCTAAATTCGAATTGTCATAGATCATTTTTATTAAATGTTAGAAGAGTTCTGTCCGTGAACTTCCGGCTTCCCTTCGAATGTTTTTAATTAAGTTATTGGTTTATTATTTTTTTCTGTTGTTTTTTTAAATATTTTTTATTTCTCTCTCCCAGTGAATTTGATTTTTTTGTATGTTTTATTTATTACTTTTGTCCCAGTGAACTGAATCTGATATATTTGTCCCAATCAATTAATTCTCCCACAGCACACAAATTCTTTCTTATACTGTTCTGCTGTGGCCATAGATCCTGAGCCACCAATCTGGATCATGTGTGGAAGGATTGGTGAGGATATGGAGGACCTTAAATAAAAAAAGAGCAACTGGAAGCAAACAAGACGGATGTAAATGGAATAGTAATAAAATTGATTAAATTGCAGCTAGTGACTATTGGAAAGAGAGAGAAGATACCTCAATGGGGTAGCTGATTAAATTTTTGGTGAGTTATTAAGCACAGTCTTTCTGATAAGTAATAAAAAATATCCATGACAGCTCGGATTTAGTACCTGACACTCGAGATTTTTTTAGAAACTGTACTAGTTTCGAAAAAAACAAAACCTTTTTATAAAAAATCTTACCTGAAATCCATTCTCAACTTGACACAATAAAAGAGGAACTTTTTTATAAGATGTCCAAGACATTTCTTTTTTTAAAACTGGATTCACTTCAATAATATCATATGAAATACCATAATAATCTAGGAATGCCCTAACCTTACAACAAAAAGGACAAGTTGTGTATTGGAAAAGGCTTATTTTTAATCCATATTTATCTGTAGGTATAATAATCTAAAAATTCAAAATACTCATTATATAATTATTTAATGTAATGTTATAAATTTTTAAGAAATGAATATAATTATTTTATATGAATAATTAATAAATGGTTAGTTTAATTTAATAGAACATGAAATTATTCGAGAAGAATGATGCCTTTATCAATCTAGGCCCGAAGATAGGAACCTTCCCGACATTTCCTTTGATTCGACCTCATTAGAATTCCAGAATATCAATGTTGGGTGTCACCTTAGGTTCTGACCTTTCTTGGAATGACCATATTATCTCAGTAGCAAAAGCTGCAGCATGTAAGCTTGGCTTTCTTTTCCAAACGCTTTTTCACCCCCACTATCTTTTAGAAGGCTCAAATTGGCACCTGTCTCGCATTTATAGAGAGGAGCCTCCAAGCATTCTCTTAATACCTGAGATGCAATTCAGAGGCGGGCTATCAGACTGATAGGAGATCCATCATTGACTGACACTCTCGACTCCCTGGCCCATCGTAGACCCTTTCTCTTTTTTATAGATACTACCATGACTTTTTTTCTGAAGAGATAAAATCAATAATCCCTCCAAAGGCTTCATTTGCGCGAAGTACACGATTTTCTAGGACTCAACACCCCTACGCGCTTAAATTGGATACTAACCGAACGAACGCATTCTCCAACTCGTTTATCCCTATGACATCTAGAGACTGGAACTCTCTTCCTCTGACCGTCTTCCCAGCAACATATTACCTTCAATCTTTCAAGACATGCATCCACGAACACCTTCAACTCCGACCAAATCCCTAAGACTCTTCTTATTTCCAAGAAATAAGGGTCCACCGCGGACTTCAGAGGTTGAACCTTTTCGGTGCAACTTCTTCTTGTATCAGTATCATTATAAAAAAAAAAAATCAGACAAGTTTCATCATCATAAGCGGGGTATGACGTACCCATCGGTCACCTCTCAAATCTATCCCATGCCAACTCTTTCACTTTTTTTCCTCTCTAAAAATCCCATTCACATCCTATATGTTTTATTATCTGAGTAAAATATTTCAATCTAGGTCTTTCTTTTTAAATTTTCTTTCCCACTTCGCCCTTAAAAATATCTCTTAGCAATCCTCTGAGTCTCAATTAAGGTGGGTCCTATCATTTGAGCTTTTCTCTTCTTCAGATTTTCCCATTCTTCTTTATCTATTTTTTCAGAAACTTTCTCGTTTGTAATTCTATTCATCCATTTAATGTTTAACATTCTTCTTTAGCACATTTCGAAGGCCTCCAGACTCTTTCTCTCTGCCGCTCCAACATCCTTACATGTTTTCAGCAAGAGCTTATATTTCACGATTTTGGGTGTCATCCTTGTGAAGAGGCCATGCTAATCTTCTCTGTATCTTTCGAATTTTAGTATATGTACTGTCGAAGCGAGTACAGCTTATATTTATATTACTGATTGAGGAGAAGCATAATAATTTTTGTTTTGAATTAAACCCCATCTTCATAGACCCCGCAAGGGGGGGTTCAAGTGCACCTGTGGGGCCGGGCGTGACATGTTTTTTTAAAGAAAAAAATGCGTAGAGTGACCAACTTTTTCCTCTTCATAAAAAAAACACATACTTATTCCATAATAAGGGGTCCGCTTTATATTTTGGGCCCCAGGCACGAAATTTCATGCCCATCTTAGCTTGAGCAACTCTGGATTTAATTTCTTTTTGGCTCCTTCCTTGCTATATGATATTATTTCCAAGACAGTGGAATTTCTCAACTTTTTTTCTCCGCTTATTTTTATACGATCCAATCTCTTATGTTATTTCTTTGTACAAACTAAGACCTTAGTCTTGTTTTTATTTATTTTCATTTTGATCCAATCTACTAAAATTTGGTTGATTCTGTTCAGACCATCCTCAAATTCGTTTTGATATTTCCTAGAAGAGAAAGTTTTCAGCAAATCTATGCAAGAATATTTTTAGCAGCAGTAATTATAGATATTTTGACAATGACATAATTAAGAATTTTTTTCTTAAATATTATTAATTATTTTAAATATAAAGAATTTGAGTATGTCATTTTTTTGAAAATTTAGATGGAAAGTTTTTCAAAAAGACAACTCTTGGCTATAGCTAGTATTTTAATTAAAAAGAATTTATATTTTTAGGGACAATGTGATCTTAGTGAAAAATTATCATAATGATAATTATGTATATTATATTGTATGTCAGAGGATTTCATCCCCTTGGGATCGAACCCAAGCGCTAACGTTGCTATCCGAGCTTATTATATATAGCCATAGAAATCAATTGCCTTCGACACACAGATATAATAAAAACAAGGAAATTTTTCAAATTAATTCTTAAATGAATGAAGTAAAAACAAGGAAATTTTTCAAATTAATTCTTAAATGAATGAAGTATAATTTCCTTGTTTTTATTATATCTGTATGTCGGAGGCAATTAATTTCTATGGCTATAAAATAAGCTAACAGCCCGGATAGCAACGTTAGAGCTTGGGTTCGATCCCAAGGGGATGAAACCCTCTGACATAAAATATAATATACATATTTATCATTAAGATAATTTTTCACTAAGATCACATTGTTCCTAAAAATGTAAATTGTTTTTAATTATTAATTATGTTAAACTAATCTAATGTCTAAGACAATTTCAAATCACAACTAAAAAATGTATGTAAAGAAATGAGTATCTATTTGAGAAAGAAAGATTGAATTTTTTTCTCAAAATCAACTTGAGATATGAAATCAATTAATTTTACGAACATGAATCTAGGTCATTTATCAGATTTTAATAGATTTTTTTTTTTTTATTTTCGACGACAAGAGGCCTTTACAAATTGGTTACATTTAAACATAATATTATACACATAATGTAGAAAGACAGATATATATATATATATATCCTGCGAGTTTGGTTACGGCGGACGCCGTTTCTCGCTTCCCATTCTCCATGTCCTTCTGTCGGCACAGTCTTCCTCATCCAGCCCACGGGCTTGCATGGCATTTTGGATTCCCTGAAACCACGATCTCGGCGGCCTTCCGCGCTTTCTTCTTTCTGGGGGCTGCCAGTTCCAAACTTTCTTGGGCCAGCGTTCATCCGCCATCCTACTGACGTGGCCAAACCACATCAGTTGCTTATATTCGATCGTGTCGATGATGTTGCCTTGGACTTTCATTTTTTGGCGAATGTGTTCGTTCCTTACATGTTGCAGTCTTGAGACACCCGCTGAACGTCTCCAAAAATCCATTTCTAACGCCAGCAGGCGTGAACGGTTTCTCTTGTTTACCTCCCAGACTTCGCTTCCGTAGGTCACGATGCTCTCGACGATGGTCTTATAGATGGCAGCCTTATTGTTCTTAGATATTTCCTTACTCCACAGGATCGAGTTCAGCTGTCCTATTACTCGCCTGCCTTGATTTATTTTGTTAGTAATATCTAGGTCACTTTTTCCTGCCTTTCCTAGTGTTACCCCCAAATATTTAAACTGGTTGGTATGTAATCAGTAGAGATTGTGGTGTTGGTGCAAGGTGAAACATCTTTAATAAAGATAAGAGTAAATAGATATTTTATTTAATATGGATTTACTATGAGTTAAGGATACTGGGTCACTTATTTCACATTTTTTTTTTTTTTTTAGTTACCTTCTGTATTTCCTGAAGATGGGTTGATAGCCCGAAATATATATATTGAAAAAGAAAAAAAATTTTATATCTTTTAATTTTTTAATTTTAATGTGAAATAAGTGACCCAGTATCCTTAACTCATAGCAAATCCATATTAAATAAAATATCTATTTACTCTTATCTTTATGGTTGGTATGTCTTATACAGTTGTTATCCAGGACAAGGTCTTTTCCCGCCTCAACCAAGGGCCAGATACTCTGTTTTTTGGAAATTAATTTCAAGACCCCATTTTTCATATTCTTCCTTTAGCTTTCGGAGCATATAGAAAGCGTCATCTTCGTCTCCCGCAATCAGGACCTGGTCGTCAGCAAAGAGTAAGGTATATAGTGTGCGATTTTCTATTTGTATGCCCATATCGGAACACTTTCTTCTCCAGGATACCAGGGAAGCTTCAAGATACAGTTTAAAGAGTGTCGGAGCAAGAGCGCATCCTTGTCGGAGACCTTTTGTTACCGGAAAATACGCGGATAATTCTTTACCTATTTTGACAGAACTGGAGCAGCCTTCGTAGAACCTTCTTGTAGCATTGATATATATATAGGGTTGATACCTCCTAATTTCATGCTGTTCCATAGCTCGCCTAATGGAACGGTATCATAAGCCTTTTGAAGGTCCACGAATATCAGATGGACTGGACGGTCGCGCCCCAATCTCTTTTCCATCAAGATCTTTAAGGTAAAAATACCATCAATACAGGACCTTCCCGCCCTAAATCCATTCTGGTCTTCTGATTCTCTGATATTCTCTTCTATCCTTTGTTTCATAACTCGTCCGTAGAGTCTCGCCATAGATGATACGACACTAATCCCTCGGTAGTTTGTACACAATTTTCTGTTCCCCTTTTTAAATATTGGTGTTATTAAGGCCTTTCTCCATTCTTCAAGAACATTTTCTCCATGGACGTACTTGTTAAACATAACTGTTACGAGCTCAACAAGTTTTATGGGTCCATATTTAACAAGCTCGATTGGAATTTCTCCTAGACCAGAGGCTTTACCATTTTTCATTCCCTGAAGGGCCTTTTTTACTTCCTCGACTGTTATGTCTCTTGGGATTCCATCGGTCGTCGTATCGCCATCGACTCTCTCCTCCTCCTTCTCATCTTCAGCGGACTTGAATTTTGTCCTTGTCTCTGTTAGAAGGTTTTGGAAGTGATCTTTCCAAGACGAGATATCTATGAGATTAAGGCTGCTCTTATCTTCGTTTTGGGTTCTTAGGCTCCTCAAGCATTTCCAGGCTTTATTGGATCTTGAGTTGCCTATACACTGGTTGATTTCAGCGCACCTATTCTCCCATTCTAGATTTTTTGCTCCGCGTACTTCTTCTCCAGCTCTCTTCCGAAAGTAGACATATCTTTCTCTATCCTCTGAATCTTTAGTGGTCAGCCACCTTATATAGGCATCTTTCTTCTTCTTTATAGAAGCTTCAATTTTTTTGACCACCACGGGGGCGTGTCAATATTTCTTTTAGGTCTAACTTCTTTTCCTAAGGCTTCAAATGCTGCTTCATGTAGAGCTATCTTTATGTCTTCATAGATTTGTTGACCCGAGGATTCCTCAACCACTCTCAATTTATTAGCGAGCCGGAGCTGGTACAAGAATTTAGTGGAGTCCTCCTGCAGACCTTTCAATTCGTATTTCCTAGTTTCTTTGTCTTGCGGGTTCTCTCCAAGGGACGTTTCGGCAGCGGGAGTTGCGCTCTGACCCCTATAGGGGAAGAAGATTTTGGCCTCTAGTAGGTGGTGGTCTGTGCCACATTCAGCTCCTCTTTTCACTCTGACGTCAAAGATCTTGAGTTTTGAGTGTTCTCTCACTATTATATAGTCAATAATGGTTTTTAGCTGACGAGTAGGCTGTATCCAGGTATATTTATGGATAGACTTATGGTTAAACCAACCATTTGTAATTCGGAGGCCATTTTCATGGCAGAGTTCGATTAATCTTTCTCCATTGTCATTTATAAAATCCTCCCCGTAGGGTCCGACTACATGATCGTAGAACTTTCTGCCTACTCTACCATTAAGGTCACCCATTAATATAATTTCTTTGCGATTACCAGACACATCGAGTAATCTTGTCAACTTTTCATAAAATTCATCTTTGATGCTCGCTAGGGCATCATCGTTGGGTGCATAGGCTCCTATTATACAGATTTCATGTTGCAACATCCGTATGTCTACCCGTATTAATCTCTCGTCTATCTGTTCCCACGATTTGATGTTTCTTCTATACTTGTTTTTAATTAGAACAGCCACTCCCCGCTCGTTCGCTCTTCTTTAGGCACCCCACTGTAAAAACAAATGTATCCCTGCCTCTCCTCCGTTCCCTGACCTTTTCTCTTTGTCTCAGTAAGAACTGCAGCATCTATATCTAAGCTTTTAATCTCTCTCAAGACTTCCTCAGCTTTGTTGTTTATGCTTCGGGTATTCCAAGTGCCAAAATTCAAAATCCGTTTCCGTTGCTGTGTTCGTCTTCGGTTTGATCCATCCTGTATCCGAGGCTGATTTATGGGAAATTTAGCGTGTGAAGAAGTTTTATTAGTGCTGAGGTGCTGGCCCAACGCCTAAACCCCCAACCTGGAGGAACGGGTGATTTTTTATTCGAGGTTTTCTTCCTCTATCCTTTGAACTGCTAGGCTGCAGTGTTTCCTGTATAAGCCCAAGGGAACACGGGATGCCACTTCCGCCAGGTCCGCCGTTCCGAAGTCCCTCTTCTCCGCCTTCCCTGCCGTTGTGGTCTTCATCCGTAACCCTGGACAAGGGTGAAGCGATATACCCCGCAACGCTGGGTCCCCACCAGAACTTAGCCCCTACCTGTGAAAGTAGGGCCCACCCCCGCGACGAGGACGCGCCTGATGAGGTTTATCCAAGTGGATTCAGAGAAGATGTCTCTGTTTTCCCTTGGACCGGGTTAATGCACGTGTATCAGTCCACGAACAAAGGCCCAGAGAGATACAACAGGTAATATGTTAAGTGAAGATAAATTCTGTAAATAACAAACAAATGAACTTTGAACTTTAAAGCTTAATCATAACATAGCGTATTTTCTTTAATTGCTTTAGTCACTCTATTAGGATGAGAAGCCAAATCTATTACACTAATTCTTGAGGAAAGAGCGTTATAGCAAACACAGAGTCTATAGATTGGATTATTCTCAGCGTGACGCGTGATTGGTACTTTAGGGTAGAAAGGCTGTTTGTGTCTAAGTACATATGTGGGATTATTTAAAGTAAAAAGAGACTTTAGTTCTGGAAAATGGACTCTGTTCGATATAATTTTGTAAGTTAATACATTGTCAGAAGGAACCATGGATGATAGAATTGTTGGTAGACTAAAGGTTTCACTAATTGCTGTATAATCGTGGTCGAATCTAGACATAGGGTTGCCAGATATGTTTATATTGCATGTAGGAGGGTCTTGTGCCCTCGGGAGTCGAACCCAAGAACTAGTACGCTTTCCGGGCAACTAATCCAGACCCTTGAGACCATCACCTCCAAACATGCAACATATATGGCTTTAGTTATATGTTGCTGTTTGGAGGTGATGGTCTCAAGGGTCTGGACTAGTTGCCCGGAAAGCGTACTAGTGCTTGGGTTCGACTCCCGAGGGGACAAGACCCTCCTACATGCAATATAAACATATTCATTAAAATCTTTGATAAATGACCTAAATTCATGTTCATAAAACATTTATGTTAGATAAAGAGCTTATATTTTCAAAAATGTTTTCATGTTTTATTAAATAATTTGCTAATTATTCATGTACAAGAATTGTATTTCCTTAATATAGGGAATAGCATAAAATAGAAAAACATTTCACAATAAATAGATATTTTAAATGAAGTTACCTGACTTGTAGGTTGGATTTTAGGATGTTCTTCAAGTAATGGATATTTGTTTTGTGATAAATCATTTGAAATCGGTTTTAATTTTTGGGTATTGTGTTTATAATACGAATACCCTATTCCAGTGACAGTTCCTCCTATTCCTGTAGCTAAAATAATCTTTAAAAAACTTTTTGAGAAAAATTTTCGTTCATAGGGATATGTAGTAATTGTATTTTTCGTCAAATTTAAAGGACTATAAATATGAGATTTAAAATCTGTTATTTTTTGTCTTTTAATAAATAATCTTGAGAGATTAAAAAGTCTACTCATTTTAGTATATTAAAAAAAATTTACAAGGGAGTGTAACAACGACAAATAGATAAAGGATTTTAAACTAAGAAAATATTCCGAAACTTTTTGCGGTGGCAATTCTCGGAACTAGATTTAAGCAAAAGCGGGGAAAATAAATAGAAATTGGAGGAAAAAGGGAAACTTTTTAGTACTACATTTTCCAGAAATTTTGAAGATAGTGGGATGTGTGTTATAAATATGAGCCTCAGCTACCGTTAGAACATGCTTAGTAATAAATTTAAATTTATTAAACTATTCAAAATGAATTTCTTAATTAAATAAAATTGGCATAAATTCAATTTCTTTATATAAGTGGATTTTAAAAATAAATAAATTGAAAAACATACTGTTATTTTATTTATATCTTTACCATGGCAACTTCTGAAAATTGGAATAAAAGCAAAATATTTTGTGCATTTTTAAAAATACCAATATTTTGGTAGTGGCGAATTTACCAGTTGAGGACCCCAAGGCGCAATTCAATTTTGAAGACTCCCTCTAAATATTTTCACTAATTACACTAAATATTAACAGAATAATTAAATGAAATACTATTTTTTTATTTTGAGAGCTGTATTTTGAATTATAAGGGCCCCAGAGATGCGCCTCGTGAGCCTGTGCAGTAATCCGCCACTGCATTTTCGCACTTTTACGAACTTTCTACGACTTTCCATTCTTACTTTATCATAGTGTCAGAATCAAGACACAGAATAAAAAATGGTTAAAAATTATTTTTTCCACGTTTCAGGCATTTTTAATCACAAAGGGAAAAAAAATTGAATTTATACTAGTGCTTGTAGCCCACCTGGAGAGAATATTGAGTAATGAATCAGAAATCTGCGTTTCATAATTCAATTTGGAATACGGTTTAAGAGCTCAAAATAATAAAACGTTAAGATATAATTTTGGATAAGTTACATACGGACAGAGCCGCGCCAAGCCATTCGGCTGCCAGTGTGCAAACCCCTTAGGGGGCCGGCAGCTTTAAAAATGTTGAGAATCACTCAGACCCAAGAGAGACGGTTATTCAAGTGTCAGTCTAGCTGTTTTGCCGCCCTTTGATTTGGCTACCCGTGTGTTTTGCACACATTCGCCCTATATAGTCGGCGCGGCCCTGCATATGGATATGGATAAGAAAAATATAATTTGAAAAATGGCTATTATTTTTTATAATTTTAAATATATTTTATTTAAATAATTTTACTAATTTCTTAACTCTTCACTTCTTATGCACATTTCCTTCTTTTCATTAAAAAAAAAAACTTACTGGCAAATGGCTACCAAATATTGAGTATAGAATATAAAACCTGCTGAGTATAGGAACATAAACAAACGTAAAAACACTTGGAGGCTATTATACAATTATTATAGATAGTTATATGCTGTCGCAGAGTATGGAGAAAATATACTTGAGAATAGATACAAAGAATTATCTCAATCGTTTGAATAGTTTCTTTATAAGCACGAAACCACTGTGCATTGGCTGATGGAATTTCTATTACTAGTTTTTTTTAATGATATTGATGTGAGAAGGAGATACACCAGAAGGTGCATCCCCTAAAGGCCAGTATGGGATGGCCTCTCCATTGTGAAAAGAACAGAGTAGAAGGAAAGAAGCCGGGATCACAAGCCAAATCTCAGAAAGATAGATACAATCCAATTTACTAAGTTTTTATGGGCTTCGAGCAGTGGTAAATTCTCCTTTCGATAAATTAGGTTAAATTTATCTCCCACTTAATTTTTTTACCAGACCCTATACTTACAGAAAAAATGTCTGGGTATAGCCGGGAATCGAACCCGAGACCTCCAGGTTGCCAGCCAGGACATGGTGATCATTACACCAGGGAGGCGGACTACTACTACGAAACAAGTATGGAACAACTATTATTTCAAGTACTGAGTCAAATAAGTTATTGTATTTATCTGTCATGCAGCAGATGACCCATAGACAATATTTTCACAGAGCTCTAAACAATGATGATTTGGTTTGCATAAGGAGGTTGGAACCCTAAACCAAAAACCTATATATTACACTGCCCGTTGAGGTGGGTCTTGAACGATTGCTGGAAAAATGAAAGTGGGAAGTAACGTTCCAGTCTCTAGAAGTCATAGGGGTAAAAGAATTGACAAATGTGATTGTTTAATTTGTATCTAATTTGAAAATCTGGTTTTGTGCAGAAATGAAGTTCTGGGGTGGGAGAGGAAATTGTTAACTTTATCTATAGTTAGAATAAATATCAGAAAGGATGCATAAGAAATTTCTCCATGAGTTTCCTCTTAATAAATTAGTAATATCCATTATTAAGGATATTATCAAAAAAGAGATTAAATAAAAAAACATTATTTGAAATTATTAATTGTAATATAAAAGTCAGAAAATTCTATTCAATAACAATCCATTGAAAAATTGTAAGTATATAAAAAGTATAAAAGTTGTGGTCTTAAGAATTATTGATATTAGCTATGAACAATTAACAGAAAGAACAAGTAGGTTTATAAATTTATAAAAGATTTTCTTCGTTTAAGTGCCATATCAGGTCTCCCTGACATTTCGGTTCCTCTCCACATATACCTGTGCTGAGTGTGTTTAGCTGTTTTTACACAGATATACGGGACCTACTTTTTATCGCCGGTTCCGAACGGCTAGTTTGGAGAGGTTACTAGGCAATTATACTCTTGGTAGGTTGCCATTGCTTTCCAAGAGGAGGCGGCTGCAAATATCTGATCTGCCGAGACTAAGGACCGGTTGTATGTCGCAAAGTAAATGCTTTCAGTGCCTGTCATCTGATTGGCCATCCCAGTCCCTCCATTTACCATCTACCGTTTGTTAGTGGTAAAAAGCATTTACTTTGCGACATGCAACCGGCCCTAAGTCTCGAACCAGCGTACTTCGATTCAGCGACCCGACACTCTAGCCACTGACCCACAGATTTATCATGGCTAATTATTGCATCCAGAAAATTAGACATTTTCATTAAAATCATATAATTTATAGGATATTATTAAATTAAGAGTTTTATTATTTATAAAGAACAAACAAAATTTTTCCATTAAATTTTAAACAAATAGGAAAATCAATATCAATAAAACCTATTTAATAAAAAAAAAAATGTATTTCTTTTCTATCATTAAGTAAAAAAATTAAAAATGAGAGTATTATCTAATATATTATTTCTTATATTGAAATACAGATTTTAAATATTTTGCTAAAAAAAAACTTTTCTGAAAATTCAAAATTAATTTACTAGTAGGTAAGTAAGTATATCAAATAAATTCAAGTCATTTTTTGATTAATCGAGAAAGGAGTTTGGGATAAGTTTTTGATTTTAATATATCTGGAAGATAAATTAAATTTTTTACGTTCCCACTCCCCTTAAGTCTTAAACTTATTATATGTCTCTTTTATACTCCAAGAAAATAATATTCAAATTATTTATTATTTCTTTCTTGATTTGAAAATCAAGGCAAGAAAGATTATTATATTTTTTTATTATTTTTTCATTAAAATATTACAAGTCAAATCCTATGGCCCATATATAACATTATTATAATTAACTTTAAAGTCATCAACTTTTCAATTTACACAATAAAAGATAGTGTAGTATATTTACAACTAGTTTACTTAGGTAGGTAGTTTAATTTTGTCGAAAATTATGAGTTATAAAAATAAGATTGATAAACTAGTCCGAGAGACGATGCTGCAAACCATGAAAAGCTAGTCCACCAAGTGGCAAAACCAAATAATCCTCGGAAGACTTCGGGTGTGAAAATCTATGGAAAATTTAAATTATATTATTCAAATGATTAAAAAAAATATTATTAAAAAAAAAAAAACCCACCTTTTTAAGAGAATCTAAAGCCATAAATAATTCTTCTGGTGGTGGTGGTAAAGATTCTTCTTGATTAAATTCGTTAAATTCATCATTAATTGTATTTATTGTTGATGGTGGTGTGAGTGGACATTCATCTGAATCTGGAGATTTCCAGAATAAACCATGCCAAGAATAGCCACCTATAAATACATTTAGAAATTGATATAAAAAAAATGAATGTAAAATATCATAATAAAAAGAATAAATACTAACCTAAGCTTTTAAACATAAATGTGAAATAGAGACAAATAATCAAAGGAGCAATATTTTGTAAGGCAACAACACAAAGATAATAAAACACAGCAGCGATCTTAAAAATAAAAATATTATACGGTTTAATATAGAAAAAGATAAATGGATTTAATAAAGTGAAATTATCGACACTACCTTCTTTTGTAACTCCTTATTAGTAATTCGACCAGCTTCTTTTTTTTGCTGTTCTAATCTATCATAGGCCATATTTAAGTATGATTGGAAATAAATTGGTAAAAGGGAAAATCGAAGTAAAACGGCAACTATGACGGCTATTAAGCGAAAACTTTCAAACGCTTCTTTACTCAACCTGAAATATATATTTATCCAACATTAAGTTGATTATTTCGTGATATATATAATAGTCATTTTATATTACAGTGGTTCACTCATTCCGGAAAATATCCGATCAGTTAAATAATCACGAGAAATGGGTTTTATCCATAAAATTACTAGTAAAAACGGTGAGGCATAACTGATATTTAATAATAATCTTAAAAGCTTATTATCTTGGCAGTACCTGAAATTTTCAATTCATAAATCTCTATCTAAATTTATTTGATATTTAATTCAAATTTACCTCAATGAATCCCAATGCATTTTTGCCATTCTGAATCCTGGAAATGAAAACAGACATCCGACAAGTCCAGCCCAAAGAGCCAAGACAAATTTTATGATTAATTTCGATGCTGCTCCTCTAAAAATTACATTCATGTTTATAAATCTTAGTTTTAATTAAACATATATAAATATATATATATATAAAATCAATTTTCGCATATAAAAAAATTAAATTAATTTAACCTGTTGCTATTTTTAAGAGTTTATATGACAAGGTTAATGATAGCTTTAGTTTAGACCAGGGGCGGTCATACCCTCCATTCCGAGTAAGCAATTATTTAGCGCTGCCGGCCTTATTATATGAGAAACTCAAAAATCGCCTCATGGCCGCAAAGGCTGCTAAATTGCTCTTTATTAAATATAATTTGACTCTTTTAAAATTTGACTATTAAACAAAACTATTCTATTCTATGTTACATACGAGTATAATAATAATTATTGAATATGAGTGCAATATTAAAATTTTTAATGACTTTCCTGAACATTCGCATTCGCATTTCAATGTCGAAAATATGACATTCGTAACATCACTGGTTTAGAAGGATAAGTATTCTGTTTTTTTTTTAATTAGCTCTTAGAGTGAAAGCGTTGTTCAGATTTATTGTGCGAAGTTTCCTCATATGTGAGAAGTTTGGAGAGCATACAGGGGCCAGAGTAATAGGGGTTTAATAAAATGTCAGCGTCAATCATTGAAATTAAAAATTTATTTAAAGAATAACATTGATAATAGTCGAATAAATCAAAAGAATCACAGCTGTCTTTGTTGCTTTATCTGATAGAAGTTTGTACAGGAATCGACTTAACTTATATGTCGTTAATGCCGACAATTGTAACATTTGCTAAAAATACACGATTTTCTAATATTCAACACCCTTTCAAATTCTAGCAGAGAGAGTACCATATTTCGAAGAAATTTTTAAAGAATTATCGTTTTTCTCACTTATACGTTTGAATAGTAAATTACTGAGAGTGTCCTATTTATAATAAACTTAGTTAATAAATTATTTTGATTATTTATGTCTATCGATTAAATTAATAAGTTGTTGTAGGGAAATAAGGACAATAGCTTATGCAAATATTTTATATTTTATGCCAACGTTTCGTCAACTTTGTCGACTTCCTCAGGGCTCAAACAAATTAATCTCTTTGCATATTTGTCAATTTATAAATATTCATTCTTAGCAAACACATATAGGCACAGATTGAAAATATTTACTATTTAAATCTAAAATATCTCTCTTTGTTCTATCCATATATAAACAGTTCTATCATTTTATTTAAATACTAGCTGCAAGGCACGCCCCCTGGACCCCAACCCACGAACCCCACTCCCCACCACACCCCGAACCCCACCCAGCACCTCCCGCCCCCCAGCCCCCGCACCACGCCACTACGCCTCTGGACCCTCACCTGAACCCCCCACTCCACCCTGCACCACCCCACCCCCACCATCCCCCGGATCCCACCACCCCGCGCCCCACCCACCCCGGACCCCATCCCTCACCACCCCACTACGCCTCTGGACCCTCACCTGATCCCCCTCATTATGCCTCTGAACCCCCCACCCTGCACCTTACCCCCGCACCCAGTTTTTTCATGTCTAGCCTTCTAGTGACCCATAGATTCTATTTGGTTAAGTTGGCTATTAAGGGTAAGAATTTTCATATTTTGACCCCCCCCCCTTTTTGGGTGGTTTTTTGGGGAAATTTTTTTAAACAAAAGTTGTCATAAATCACATCCCGTACTTTGCTCATTTTAAAATTTGCCGTAGAGTTAATAGTTTAGGAGTTATTTGATAATTTTCATTCGTGCGCCCCCCAAACCCCCTTTTGGGGTCAAAATATCAAAACGTTATATAGCTAAAAACGTAAGTTAGAAGACATCTGATGTAAATATGAAATTTCATAATAATCCCTTAAGCCGTTTTTACGTGAATCGTGAGCAACTTTTCGGAAACGACGGAAACAAACATACAGACAGACAGACAGGAATTTTGTTGGGGGTGTTTTCGTTCATAATTTGCTTGAAACGTGTGCAACCAAAATTTGGCTTGATTTGGAGCAATGTACAGATAAAACCTTAATTATATATATATAGATAGAACAAAGAGAGATATTTTTAGATTTAAATAAGAAATATTTTCAATCTGTGCCTATATGTGTGTTTGCTAAGAATGAATATTTATAAATTGACAAATATGCAAAGAGATTAATTTGTTTGAGTCCTGAGAAAGTCAACAAAGTTGACGAAACGTTGTCATAAAATAAAAAATATTTGCATAAGCTATTGTTCTTATTTCCCTAGAACCACTTATTAGTTAATAAACTTATCGAAATGAGCAAATGCGTTTGAATGATTTTTGTTAGTTGTTATCAAATCTGATTGTTTTAAATCTAATATAACTAAGTCTAGATAATTTTTTTGTGATTGTCGAATTGTCTTAGAATTGGTTCATTGCCGGACCACTTCATTCGCCAATACGTATATCCCCATGACTTCAAGGAACTGGAACTCTCTCCCAGCCTCCATCTTTCCCAGCAGTTATAAATCTTCAAACCTTCAAAACCCGAGTGCATAAACACCTACGTCTACACCCTCTCACTTAATCAACTTTCCATTCTCTTCGGTAATGCAAGGGTCTTTCGAGATACATAGGAGCTGCATCTTTACTGGTGCGCCCCTTCTTGCATTCGATTGCATTAAAAAAAAAAAAAATTGAGCAGTTCTAATCCCTATTTACACATCAGTCTTCAAATTCACTGCGACATCAGATAAGATTTGTGCTTAGTCTGTAAATCGGAAACGAAACGAGAAAATATTCCATTTAATTATTATTCATGATTGTCTAAACTAAACCACAAAACTTTTTAAATCGTCATTATTTAATACAAAGTTTTGAAGAGTTTAAATTATTTTTAGTTATTTCTAGAAGAAGAAATGGCATTATTTTTAAAATTAAAAAAATATATATATTTACTTATAATCCAATCCTTGTGCTTCAAGAAAAATAGCAGCACTGCTATTAAAACTGGAATATGCCTTCTCTAATCCAATTTCTAACATATTTTCATCGACTATGAGAACCATCATTGAAACCAAAAGATAGGCAAACGCTGAAACAATAACAGTGGATCTTTCGCCAACCGTTTCATCACCCTTAAAATATTGAGCTGTTAACGTTAATAATAATTTACTGTATAAAGTTAAGAATAATAAATATTACAAAAGTGATGTGATTAAGTAATATTTATATTAATTATTATCAAGTTAAAAGGATACAAAGAAAATCCAATTACTAAAAGGCACCAGAGCATACTTAAATTAACTTCTCCAATAGGAGCCATTAACCAATAGTATATTTCACTCATTATATATACTATACAAGCATAAAAAGAAAAATCTATTAGCCATTGATATTCGGTATAAAATTTTACATGGATAACATCCAAATTTGTTATTTTGGAAGATTCTAACTGAAAAAATTACATATTTAATTAATTATATTATAATGGTTGTAAAAAATATTTTAACAAATAAAACAATAAACCTGTATATCTAAATTTCTAGGAACATGAAATTTATTAGTTCCATTTTCGATAGTTTTTGTAAATTTCTTGTTTTTATTTTTATCTTTTGGAATTCCTGCTAATGTTTTCAGTTCTTCATCTGTTGGATATAAGTACCGATACAATCTAAAAATTTTGAATTATATTTTAATAGATTATATATAATTTAAGATAGTAAATTTTAAGGTAAATGTCTAAGGGCCTGGTTACATAGTACGAGCCAGCATCCGAGCTGGCCTAGTCAGTTACTGCAGTGCAGCTACTATAACCGCTCATTGGAGTTACTGTCATGTGCGAGTCTGTCAGTCCCTCGCATCCAGGGTATGCAGCGCCTATTGTACAGTTTCTACAGAGGCTCTGCAGGTGATTTCCGGGGTGGTGCCAATCCACCTCATGTCAGAGCTACGTAGCCAAGTCTTTGAAGGGTGGGATGGAAAAACACGAATCCGAGGAAGCTGCCCGAAAGAGTTGGATCCGGAGCTGGGAGCAGAAAAAGGAGTCTAGACGAGAATCCTGATCCCAAACTTGCAGCTAATTTTAACGGAGAGACCGTGGTTGTGATCATACTGGAGAGTGGAGAGGGTTAGCATAAAGTCGCTGCCTTCCTGAAATCCATTCTCCAGGGGAAGACATGCCATGAAAGAGAAACTTTAAACGCCGCTCTGAGTACCGTATAGAAAAGGCGATATTCTCGTCACCTGAAGTAATACACTGTGGTCCCAGCAGGTGACGGAGAAATAAGGAGAGGAGATATTAGTCAGTCCCTGGAAATGACAGGATCCTGACACTACTCTGAGGCACGTGCCGAGGGATGTCTTTTTGAAGATTCTCCACTCCCCTCGGGGGAAAAAAGTCTCTCGCATCTGAGTTACTACAACATTTTTTTTTAATCGCCTCTCGCCTTTCCCCACCACGCCACAAGCAGCACTCGCATGCGACTCGAACGTCAACTTGCACGGTATAGCTCGAAAGCTTTTATTACGGTATGAACTGAGTACACACGTGCAGTAGCTGTCGACTTTCAGCAGCTCGCACTTGTGTGACCGGACGAGGCAATTCTAGCTACTGCCATCGACTACACAGGAGCAGTAGCCCGGTTACACAACGAGAGTTGCTGACCTGACAGTGGACAGCTGCTGCACCTGTGTACTCGCATGACAGTAGCTCGACTCGCCTCGTCCGGTCACACAAGTGTGAACTGCTGGGGAGAAAGTAAAGACAGCTACTGCACGTGTGTACTCGCATCTTTTCAGTTGCTAGTAATGTCTCATGCAATGTTGACGCAAAATAAACGACTGACCACAGTTCATACCGTAATAAAAGCTTACGAGCTACTGTCATTTCGAAATACCGTGGAAGTTGACGTCCAAGTCTGCTAGTGGCGTGGTGGGGGAAGGCGAGAGGCGATTAAAAACCAAAAAATATAGTAACACGGATGCGAGGTACTGACTGACTCGCACATGACATTAACTCGTATGTGTGGTCACACTGTGCGAGTAGCTGACTAGGCCAGCTCGGATGCTAGCTCGCACTGTGTAACCAGGCCCTTAAAATTAGGTCAGACAGCATGACAACATTTAAATAAACATAAAAAAATATTTAGAATAATTAAAATAATTGTTTAATTACTTATTTAATTGAAAGTGTTGTTCGATTCGATTTGGTTAAATCCAGTTCGGCTTACTTCTTCTGTCAGAATAGGTCCAAACTGGACGTACCGAAAAAAAAGTTCCGAACTGCATCTAACTAAACGCAACCGATATGATTTGTAGTCAACACATTTTTTATCTAATTAAACATTATCGGGCGGTCTACTCATATAGAACTGTATTCTCGAGGTGAGCAAATTATACATTATATTAATAAGGTATTGGTATTTACCCATTAGAGCATAATAGCCATCTAGCTAAAGAGAAGTGAGGTCCTAGTTTTTGAATTATGCTGACCATAATTAGAGTAATCCATATTTGAGTCCCTAATAATGCCTGTAAGGTTAGTAGTAATTAAAGTGTTAATTAAAATAATCATCCGTTCTAATTAAAAATCATTGAGACAGTAAATACATTACCATTTTAATTGATATTTTAAATAATTAAATTAATAGATATATATGTACATCTATTTATAAATACATTAAGAAATAAATAAATATATAGATATAATTAATCCTAATAAAAAATAACTGAAAAAGTTATTATTTTAAAAATAAAATTCAAGCACAATCCTTTTTTAATAAATTGCAAAATCATTAATTAAATGTCTCTCATTTTATATATGGATAGTTTATAATTAAATTTTCCATGTTTAAAAATAATATATTATACCCGGTTGATTGTTAAATTAGAAATAATTCGAAGAAAACGATGAAATCCCAAACAGGTGGGCCACAGCTAAAATATTAATAATATTTTATTTAAAAAATTTCTACTATTAAATTTAGGAAATTATAAAAATTATTTATATTGTTAAATAATTGCTTTCTAATATATTTCAATTTCTTAGTGTTTTTAAAGAGAAATGTTGGTATATGATCAAATCGCTCTATTTATAATTTTATATAATCTCGCCATAATATTCCTCGTAGAATTCTCGAATTCTATTAATTACTTACATTTACAACTTTATTAAAAAACTAAAGTAAAAATGCAAGGACTAAGTTTTTCCAGCATGAAAAAACATCCTGCAGTAAGTATTTATCATAAATAAAGTATTTATCATTTTCTGATAGTATTACAAAAAAAAAATCAATAATTTCTAGGTATAGATTCTTCCGAGGGGTGAACCACGACCTAATATGCTGAACACCTACTTCCACTTGTACTTCCAAATATTTCCAAGTACTTCCAAATATTTCCAAGTAATTCCAAACATTTCCAAGTAATTCCAAATATTTCGAAGCACTTCCAAATATTTCCAAGTGCTTCCACATATTCCTAAGTACTTCCAAATATTTTCAAGTACTTTCAAATATTTCCAAATATTTTCAAGCACTTCCAAATATTTTCAAGTACTTCCAAAATACTTCCAAAGGAGTGTACACCTACTTCCAATTGCGGATCACCCTACGGATTCTTCAAAAGTTTCTTTTCTTTGTTTTTTTTATTCAATAAATTTGTATTTTAAAACTATCCATTACTCATTTCAGCTAATTCCATTATATATTTGTGTTGGTGCAGGATGTATTGGAGCATTCTTATACACCTTAAGACTTGCTACCAAGAGTCCTAATGTAAGTTGGAGCAAGAACAATCCTGAACCGTGGAATGAATATGCAAATAAACAATATAAGGTAAGATTCCTATTATATTGATCAAAAAATACATTTATTCATATTGAAATTTTAATTTTTCAGTTTTATTCTCCAATAAGAGATTATTCTAAAATTGAGAGCCCTGCACCCAAGTTCGATTAATTCACATATGTTCAAGAATTCTAGTATACATTACTGCTCGCTGTTTTTACCTAGAGATTAATTCCTATTATTTATTAATGTTGTATAGTATTATTAATGATGTATAAATAATTTATTTAAATGCTTAAGACCGAAATAAAGACAAAAGTTTAGAGAATATCTTATTTTATTTCATCCATAAATTATATCATAAAAGTTTTAAATATAGATATAAATAAATAATAATAAAAATAAATAAATAAATAAATAATAAAAATAATATAAATAAATAAATAATAAATATAGATATAAATAAATAATAAATCTTTTTAGTAAAATTGTCAATTGACACAGTTTTTATAAGACATACCGCATTACCTATCGCTGAACCGAAAATTAGATGCCCTCATTATTCTCTTCACTGAAATACAAGAGTCCAAAGTGCTTTTTTTCACTATTATTTATATACGATTAGCTGATTCGGTTTTTCAATGTGTGTTTGATTAGAAAAAACAAATGGGAGCCCGAAACACACCCCGCTTGCACATATTCGAATTTTGGCGGTTCTGTTCTATTACGTGGCTTTATTTAATAATTATATTTTTAAAAAAACTAAAAAACATACTTTTAAAAAGTACAAAATAATGTAATATGTACCTACTTAATCAAAAAATGTGGGGCGCAGAAACATATATGTATTTTTAATTAATTTCGACAAAGTACCCCACGCTTTTTGATTAAGTATTAACTACATTATTTTGTACTTTTGAAGCATGTTTTTTAGTTTTTTAAAATATAATTTATTTTTTTACTTTTTAGTCTTAATTATTTTTATAGAGAAAAGTTTCTGGAATTTAACAGAATGAAATGTATTTATTTTTATATATTTTAGGTTAAATTTTTATATAATTTCCAGGGAGCTCCTTGATAATTTCATATAAATTGAGTAGGTAAACAATGGTTGGATAAACAAGATCGTTTTCTTTTTCTCTAAGCGAAAAATTTGTAAATTTTGGAATATATTTGCCTTCAAAACAAAATAAATATTGGTAAAAGGATCGGAGAAGATAATATTTGTTTTTTTATTAAATAAAAATTTTTAAATACAAACTTATAAGGTAAGCCCTATCCATCTAATATCCTTCCTGATGGGTTCGGAGGAGGGGAACTGGGATATGGCCCAAATCCCCTCATCCCCCGCAGTCCCTTCAATCACATCTATCCATCATGAGAGTTCATCCATCGATAGTTCTGAATCTAGTAGTAATAAGACAATAATCTCTGATGAGAGACCTAAGATTAGGTTTAGTATTATGGATTTACCTCCATTCAAAATAATTATTTCTAGCGTAAATGGAAATTTAGGTAATTTACATCCTCTATCGTTAGGCAGAATAATCCATAAAAATAAGTTCCCACAACCTACTGAAATTAAAAGAATTTCAAGAAATTCAATTTTAGCTACTTTTAGTGTTGCTAGCCAGGCGAACAGATTCCTAGACATTGACTTCAAAGATTACAATCTTAAGACATACGTCCCTTTTGGCGCCATCACAAAAAAGGGAGTAGTTAGAAATGTTCCTAAAGATATGTCAGATAAGGAAATTAAAGAGAATCTAATTTCCCAATATCCAATAGAACAAGTAAGAAGATTAAATAGAAAAGTAAGGAATGAGGAAGGGAAAATTGATTATGTCCCATCATTATCAGTATTAATTACATTCAGAACGACTAAATTGCCGGAGAGAGTGTTCTTATATTCCTTTTCACTCCCGGTGCAAGCATATATTCCCCTTCCAATACAGTGCACGAGGTGCCTTCGTTATGGGCATGGAGTAAACAGTTGTAGGGATAAAGTCAAAAGATGTCCAGCGTGTCTAGAAAATCATGATTTAAATGTATGTCCGGCGAAGGATTCTCCGGTTTGTTTATTTTGCAAAGGGAAACATTTATCTACTTCTCAAGAGTGCCAAGAGCGCTCCTCGTGGAGCCTATGATGAAAAAAACACAAACACAAACACAAAAACCGATTAGACGGAGTCAAATTATATTTTAAAATCCCCGGTTAAATATTCAGCTATGCTGCGCCCTGGGAGCGGTCAAATAACTAAAATAGGGGTGGAAGAGGTGGGCAGGGTGGGAGAACCCTTATTTACAAAGAAATTGGCGCTCTGACATTCACCCCTGATTCATCCTTTTATTTAGTTACATTTACAACTTTATTAAAAAAAAAAAAAAATGCAAGGACTAAGTTTTGCCTGCATGAAAAAACATCCTGCAGTAAGTATTTATCATTTTCTGATAGTATTACAAAAAAAAAAATATTTTCTATAGATTCTAATCAAGTTTCTTTTTTTTATTCAATAAATTTGTATTAGATGAAGGAGGAAGTATCAGCCAAAGATGGAATCACTGGATTCAATAAAACACCTTTAATAAAACGTTTCGCCCTGAATTTATTTGGCCATCTTCAGTTAATTAAGAGTTATACACAAAATGCGGTACACATATGTGATCGAACCAAGTCTTGTCAAAAATAATTTTTTTTAGCTTCATGTAAATTTATAACGTGCCTGGACCCAAAAGTTTCAGAATGAAAGTAATCAATAATAAATTCAGGCCGAAACGTTTTATTAAAGGTGTTTTATTGAAGCCAGTGATTCCATCTTTGGCTGATACCTCCTCCTTCATCTAAAACAGTTTCATCACAGCCACGAACTCTAACAATAAATTTGTATTTTAAAACTATCCATTACTCATTTCAGCTAATTCCATTATATGTATGTACTGCTACAGGAATGATTGGAGCATTCTATTACTTGGGTAGACTTGCTACCAGGAGTCCTGTTGTAAGATGGACAGGAAAAAATCGGGAAGATCAAAGTCCTGAACCTTGGGAAAGATATGCAAATAAACAATATAAGGTAAGATTCCTATTATATTATTCAAAAAAACACATTTATTTATATTGAGATTTTATTTTTTCAGTTTTATTCTCCAATACGAGACTATTCTAAAATTGAGAGCCCTGCACCCAAGTTCGAATAATTCACATGTTCAAGAATTCTACTATACTTTACTGCTCGATGTTTGTACTTTGAGATTAATTCATATTATTTATTAATGATGTGTATTATTATTAATGATGTATAAATAATTTAATTTAAATGCTTAAGGATAAACAGAAATAAAGACAAAAGTTTAGAGAATATCTTATTTTATTTCATCCATAAAATATATCAAAAGTTTTAAATATAGATTTAAATATCAAATATATAAATAAATAATAAATCTTTTTAGTAAAATTTTATTCAATGTCATCTTCTTCTTCTCCTGGTTTCTTGATTAATTTCCATTCTTCAGCAGCTTGAAGAGCTTCCTTCGCAGCATTCTGTATTTTTTCTTTCCCTTCTTGAGGAATAGTAGATAATGCCATTAATATTTCCATTATATTAGTTTCTATAAGTTTTTCAGCTACTTCTTTATAACTGCTCATCATATTATGTAAAATTACAACTCCTCTATATTGAAGTTCTGCATCTGGATTTCCTAATAGATAATGAAATGATTCCAACCATGTTTCTGGTTCAAATACTTTTTTACATACTTTTTTGCTCAGTGAAGTTACAATAGCCAATGCTCCAGCAGCAGCTTTTGATGTTTCTTCATCTTCATCTGCACACAATAAAACTAATAATTTTATTCTATCATTTTTGTATTCATATTTTTCAACTACATCTGGAGAAAGTATTAGGTTCGTCATTACTTGAACAGCTGCTCTTCTTAAAAGCGTATGTTCTTCGTAAATATACATTTCAATTTTTTGTATACCTCCTTCCTTTACAATTCTTTGACGAACAGTTTCATTTACTGCTGCTAAATTACAAAGAGCTAATAAAGATTCAAAATTCTCTAAACCTGAACACTCGGTATTGAGCAATGAAAGTAATGGTCTTATTACTTCAAGACATCTTTGTCCTGGAAATGCTACTTCGGGATTAATAGATATTCCGATTCTTGCTAGAGCTTGAGCAGCTTGTTTTTTACCTTTCTCTGTTCCTTCCAAAGCCAAGTTAAGTAATACTTTAGTACCACCTTGTTGAACAACAATTCCTCTAACTTCAGTTTGGCTACACATTGCATTAAAAACTCTAGCTATGAGCTCTTTGCTGTTATTACTCTCGGTTTTAGATAAAGCTACAAGAGCAGATGTAATTCCTTCTTTAGCTAAAATTTCCACTCGTTTAGCCACAAAATCAGGATCATCTAGTTCATGTTCTTGAGGAATATGATGTTTGGCAAATTTAGCCAATTCAATCATTTCAGGAATAACTTCTTGCTTTTCATAAGAGTTGGACAAATTAACAAGCGTGGTAACAACTCCATAAATCACATTTTGTTGTCCAGTTTTGGCTAAGTCAATCATTGCCCTAATCGCAGCTCTATCTTCTATTAATTTTTCTTTAACATCTGCGTCAAGAGTTAAATAAGAAAGACCTTCAACAGCCCATCGTCTCATATCTGTATCTTTGGCTGGATTTATTAAAAATCTTCGACATGCTTCAGCAAGTTTACTAGTAGAACCATCTGCAAAAGGTCTAATTGAAGCATCTGTACCTCCGCTACTTCCTAATTTACAAAGTCCTACAAGTGCACGAACTTTAATATTGTCATTTTTGCTCTGGTATAGTTTTTTCAAAATGTCAATTCCTTGTTTAATTATGGCTTGAATCTTATCTTTTTTGGATGCTGCAGCAATAATACATTCACAAGCCACTTTTTGTTGAAGGGTATCTTCACTACCAGCCATAACTAAAATCATTTCCATGATACCTTCTTTAGCCAAAAGAGAATTGCCAACATCTAATGGCCCAAGAAGAAGTGAAGTAATGATAACAACTACACGAACTTTTGATTCAATATCTGGAGTTATTAATTTATCTTTAATAAATTCATCAATTCTGTCAGAAAATCGTTGTTTAGCTTGATCATAATACATATTCTCATAAATACGTGCTAGGCAAACAGATACAATAGTTGATGTAGATTTTGTAATCTCCATGCAAGATTCATATTTGTACTCTTGTAATTCACTAGCAACTTCTAAAAGTCTTTCAAGACCTCGAATTTCAACCAAGCGTTCAGCCCAATCAAGCATAGAGTAGTGGATATTTCGAGTAATCAATTCAATAAGTGCATCTCTTCCAAGCCCACTTAGTGTACGATTTGAAACACTATATACTAAACAGGTCAAAAATGTATCAATCTGTTTCTTATTTAATTCACACAATTCTTTGATTGGCTTCGTATCCTTTTTATTATCCATTCCACTTAAAGAATTTAAAATAGTTTGTAAACAATATTGTGCTGCATTTACTTGATGTTCCTCTTGAGAATTTAATATTTCGAGAAGCCAAGGTATACCCAAATCTTGCATAATTTGTTTTGTCCGTTCAACATTTTCTTTACATAATTCTCCAATTATCCGAACTCCAGCTAAAAATATTTCTTTGTTTTTTTCAACTTTGAGTAAAGATTGAATTTTTCTTGTAATCCCTTCTTTAAACATTAATTCTGCTCCAGATTTTTCTCTTGAGAGAACTAGCAAATTATTCATGGCAGTTTCACGTTTTTCCCTGTCAGCTTCAAAATCAAATGCTATTTTGAACATGGATTCTACTTTCGTGTTAATTTGTGCATTTTTTCTCAATCGCTCTTGAACAATTTGATGTAAATTTTCCAAAATGGGCTGAATTGATTGGTTATTGGGATCTGAAGTGAGCACTTGCCTTGCATCCCTGTAGGCTTCTTCAAATCGATCCAATGCTTCAAGGGCTTGACATCTTCTGTATAATGCTTTAGGATCATTTGGTGATATTTCCAAAGCTTTGGAACAATCATCAATAGCTTTAATATATTGTTGTTTTTTCAAATATACAGCAGCTCTGTTTTTGTAATAAACAGCTTTGTCGAAAGTATTGTCTTTAGTTAAATCAATCGCCTTGCTATAACACTTTAAAGCTTTATCCAAATCATTTTCTTTAAATGCCAAATTTCCTTCTTCTTTGAGAGCTTGAGGCGACGTGATCTCAGCCATATTAACTTTTACACTAATAAACGAAGTTCCTTGGTTCCTTTTATAAAATTAAAATGTTTTCTAGGCGTTTCTCAAATAGTCTAGAATGTTATGTTCTATTTTTAATCTAGGTGACACGCTGCCTTCCTTATAAGTGCTCTTAAATATATATATATATATATATACCTATAGGTATATATTTCAAAAAAAATATTTCAATTCTTCATAATGTATTTTTTCAAAATTAGATATATTCTAATAAAGTTATATTTGATATTTTTATTTCATAAAAAAATAAAAATAATTTATGAAAACAGAAGTGATGTTAGGATAATTAGGACAAATGTCAAAATCATAAAGATCAAATAGAAATCCAACAATATTTATCTATAATAAGAGAAAATCAATTTTGGCATATTTATTTTTGCAAATAATTTAAGAATTGAATATCATAATATAATTAGGTAATTAGATAAAGTAAAAATAAATTTTATATAATTTATATATATATATTTATAATTTATTATATTATTATTAAAAATATTCTTAACATTAGATAGTATATAGAAAAAAACAATATAAATTAAAAATATAAATATAAAGAGTTTTGTTGAAAATTTTTTATTGATTAATTCCGCGCGTAATATAAAAAAGAAATTATTTGGCGTAATTAAACACGAATGTATAAAACTGTATAGAACCTCTTAGCTAACCCAGAATTAGTTATGTGAAGCTAATGAATTGATTATATTATTTTGATTTGATTCAACTAAAATTAAAAATGGATTAAGATGCTTATATAGAGAAAAATCTTTTAGATATAGAGTCCCTTTTAGATCCTTTTTGAGACGCTGCAGACTCTGACATTACGTGTAAGTGCCTTAAAACGCGGATTTAGAAGAGAATTTAAACATTTATCAAATAATAGGGACGTAACTAACAGAAAGCAAGTCTAATCAAAGCATCAAAGCTTACAGGCACTGCAGTGCACTGAGGTGCCCAACAGAGCCAGAAAACTGCCATCGGGTTAATGTAAAGGCGGAAATTTGATATTTTGCTTAGGGCCCAAAATTTGTAGCTATGCTACTTATAAAATAGATAGGATTTGATCAATTTTTGCTAAAACCACGGTACCAGAGAGAGTTGTCTCTTTAAAATAGTGTCTAAAATAATATCCTATTATATATATTTAACTTCTTTTTTAATTAAAAAATAAATAAATAAATACTCTATGCAATCAAAAAATTTGAGTTAATCACCTGTTCTTTATACCCTTAATATTAAATTAAACCATATTTAACCTACAAAAAATCTTCAAACGTTTATTGAAATACAAAAGTTTCGGAGAATTTATATTATATATAGGTACACTATATGTGTGAATGTGTGTGTATGTTTATATTTATTTGAATTCAAAAGCAGAGGATATGCATTTATATATATATTAATTCTAATATATATTACATATATATATATATATATATATAAGAATTAATTTTTGCTTATAACGTTTTTTTTTCTACTAAAAATATACCTCTAAAAATTTCCACATTTATAATGAGAACATTTTGTTAACGATAAGTATGAAGCTATATTTTTATAAATGTGGAAATTTTTAGAAGTTTATTTTATATTTATTTATTTTAAGTAGAAAAAATTTAATTTTAAATATTGATTTTATTAAAATTTTAACCCGTAAATTACTTAAAAAAAGAAAAACCCGCCGTTATAAGCAAATATTAATTCTAATATATATTATATATAAAAAAAATATTTCTTTCTTTCATTAATTTGCATTTTGCTCATGTCATGATTGATTAATAATTTTTTTTATTTACCAAAACATTGAATATAATTTTTATCAAGAAATAATTGAAAAGTTTTTATTTTGCGGAGAGTACCAGAGTTGTTGAAACAAAGTGGTTGTCCTCTATTAACCTATTATCTACCTACCATTCTTGAGATAAGACTTAGGTTAGTTAGCAACAACTCTGCAAGGTCAGATAACATTTATTATGTAAATTCTATAACGATAATGTCAATTGGATTGTCTTAATTTAGTTTAATTCACCTAAACTATATATATCTCATAAAATAATTATTTCAAAAAAAATATATATATATTATTACATATCTTACCATATAGATAAAAGCTCTTCATTAATTATGTCGACTGAATATGAAGAGTTTTTTCAAACTCATCCAGCTCCTCAGGATTTTGAAAAAAATATAAAACTGGTTAAAAGTTTTATAGAAAAAATGCAGCCAAATGGGACTCTTGTTTTAGTTACAGTAAGAATTAGAATTATTTAAATTATACAAAGTATTTTTCTAAGAAATATAATATTTTTCTAGTCAGGTGGAACAACAGTACCTCTAGAACATAATACAGTAAGATTTGTGGATAACTTTAGTGCCGGGACAAGAGGCGCAAGTTCAACAGAATACTTTTTAGATAAGGATTATTATGTTATATTTATGCACAGGTACGTAATATACACTATATCTATTAATTTTATTAGGTAATAACGTTTGGTAATATTATTTTTTCTAAGCAGATTAAAGTCAATGGAACCGTTCATTCGACATGTAGTGGGCCACCAATTTTTAGATAATTTAGAAATTGAAGAGAAAAATAATATTTTACAAGGTATATACTATATTTTATAATTTGTTACTAAACTTTTTACCTATTTTTAATTTATTTTTATTGAACAGTTAAAAAAGAGTATAATGAAGAAATATTGTCAATTTTCAAAAGATATTTAAAATCCAAGACTGAAAATAAAATTTTAAATATACCATTTACCACACTACAAGATTATTTGTGGCTTTTAAAAGGAATTTGTGAACATTTGAATCCGTTAGGTTCCAATGCAATAATTTATCTCGCAGCAGCTGTATCTGATTTTTATGTACCACCACAGGATATGGTAAATATATAACTTGAATATTAATTTTTCGCATGTTTTTCATAAGGTCCTTAAATGAACAACACATTGATATGTATATCAATATACAATATCGACGACAGCTTGTCGATATTTTTCACCTGAAATATAAATGAATCGCTTCATGCTAAAACGGACCTATAATAATTTCATCAGAAAAATAAAGACTTGATCTTTGGGAGGAAGTAATTTTTTCAACTATCTTTTTATTTGACCGGAATTTCCATCGAAATACAAGAATTAATAGAAATACTTTCATCCAATTTCTACATCAAAATTGATTATTTTTATAAATACATAGATGACACCAGCATTTTTGAGTGAAAACTTTAATTCGAAATATAAGAAATTGAAATAATTTTCTAATTAATATATTAAAGAATAATTAAAGAGAATTGTTTTTGATCGCGTTTTTAAACAAGATATATGTTCCCATAATTATGAAAGTGGTCTAAGTCATTGATTGTTAGTTTCGAAATATTTAAGGTTTTATAAAATAAACAAGATTCGAATTCTGTATATTGAGACAACTAGAAATCCACTTAACGGTTCAATTTATGCGATTTTTCAAAACCGACATCTTATTACTGTATTTTTTAAATGAATGGAACATAAAATATGAAAAAAAACTAATTTTTTAATTTTTTGACTTAGACCACTTTCATAATTATGGGCACATATATATCGCTAGACTACTGCTTGTTGAGGCTATTGGAGTCTGGTGAATCTTAAGTCTGGACCAAGAGAGAATGAAAAAGATGTGATCCATCTTGCTATGATCCAGCATCATTTCGCGATTAGCCCGAAAGACGCTTTTATAACAAACACTGATATGGATCACCACATGGATTTGTAATCTGAGATGTTATATATATTCAATCCCCCAGTCCAGCGCGCTCAATCTGTTAACACGTGTGTAAGGTGTTTGCTATCAATTAATCATAAGTTTCCTATATTTGATTCAATTGCGAATCGAATGCAGGTGATTTTTGTCAGATATTAAGTAATAAAAATCCGAATTTATATATTTCTGTGTTGAAATAATGAATTTAAATAATTTTCTAATTAATATATTAAAGAACACGGAAATATATAAATTCGGATATTATTATTACTTAATATCTGACAAAAATCACCTGCATTCAATTCGCGATTGAATCAAATATAGGAAACTTATGATTTACAAGAAATTTGGTCCCGTAATCGATTGATATTGTTTACTATTCAAATGGCAAAACGTGCAGATCAGGGGGGTTTCCATCCTCTTTTCGATCTATGTAAGAAGCGCACTTGGCGAAACTGTAATCCGTGTGGCACCATATAAACGCTCGGGGAATGTTTGAAGAAGATTCCTTGTTGCATTAAAAGATAAAACTACCCTTCTAAACAACTAACAACCACCACTAACAAGAAATTACTCATTACTGGAGTTAGGTCCCTTTTCGTATGAGACGATTCAATTGAAGGTTCATTTAGATAGACTAGCAATTATGTAAATTTTGTTCGTCATGGTCTGACAGAAAGTTTGTAAACGACCTTTCGAGACACGATATATATGGTATATATGATGTTTACAATGCTTATTGCCCCCTATTAAAATAAAAATTTTATTTAATACACAAGCAAAACTATATAACATTTTACTTATTTATAATGCACTTTTCTACTTTAATTGGTAGTACATTTTTTAATATTCATTTCACGATAAACCATCATTGATTCACTCTAAATTAATAATCTCAAAGTATATATTTGAATTAAAATATAATTTAAAAAATTGAATTATTTAATGCTGTTTTATCTTTCATTTTCAGCCCACTCATAAAATACAATCAAATCATGGAGCTCCTGTTATTACTTTGAAATTAGTTCCGAAAATTCTTTCCCCTCTCGTAAAATTTTGGGTTCCAAATGCATTCGTTATATCTTTCAAACTCGAAACAGATGAAAATTTGCTTATCTCTAAGGCAAGAGACGCTCTCAATAAATATAGTCATAAATTAGTGATTGCAAATATGTTACAAACAAGGCGAACCAAAGTCACGTTTGTTACTCAAAAAAGTGATTTTGAAATTACATTAAATGATGACGAGGAGAGAATGGGATTAGAAATCGAAAAAAAAATTATTGATGCGGTTTCAAAGCTGCATAATGAATTTCAAAATAAAAAATGATGTTTTGTTGGAAATATAATGACAGAATTATTATTATTATTTATATTATTAGTTGCCTATGGACCCAGGATCACGCAAAGAGAATTTCGGACCAAGATTCTTCCTTAACTCCGCAATGATACCACCTCCAGACGATTTTTTGTATCTTCTTAAGTTTGCAGATGTGTCCATGATGATTAGATGATAGTGGGACAGTTGAGAAGGTCATTGAATCTGGCCTGGCTGGATAAGCGAGTTGATGTTGAAAGTACTGATTTAAGGAATTTTCCATGTGGTTTCTTCTCTTTCTCTAATTATTATTAATATAAATATTTTTATTATAAATAATAATATTATTATTGTAATTGTAATTAATTGTACTCTAATGTATGTAATTATTTTAATAATCATTTTAAAATTCATTCAGAGTTAAGGGAAACGGTACCTATATAAATTTCGTAATTTATAAAATAAAAATACTATTTTGAAATTATTAACAAATTGTTTTATTTATTCTATTTAGCCAGTTATCCTACATATATACATATATCTCAGACGAATATTATATTCCTAAACAAGTTTGAATTGTTTTTGATTTCTAATTGACTAGAACAGCGTTTGTGGGACGCTTGATATGAAAGAGATATTAAAGATTAATTTTTTTAATCAATTAGCCTACAACTTTAAACTTAAACAATAATATTTTTCTAGAAAAAAAATCATTTTATATAAACGCCTCTAAAGCCTCATTAAATTTCAACGTTCCAAAATACAACAGGAGGTCGATCCGAGTTTTTGCTCCGTCCGTTTTGTTAGCCATTTTCATAAGTTTCACCAGTCAAAGATTACATTGTTAATTTACTAGACCGGTCTGCTTTTTTCTTAAAGACTAATATAATAATAATTTTATATTTTATTTTTAACACCGATTTGAGTAGGATTTTATTATATTTATTTGACTAGAAACACACTAAAAAGGTTTAAATAATTTTAATAAATTTTCTAAATTCTCCATAGGTGGTTAAACGGGAAGGAGATCTAAGATCATTTTCGAAATGCTCAATTTTTTAGGCTTATTGTTTAAATTAAGCCAACTCAGCTTTTATTAATCAATTCTCTTACAAATTATCTTCTTAATTAAATAAATGGGATTTTTGATATTTTTTGATATTATAGGTGGATAATAAGTAAAAATGTGAAACCCACCTAGAAAAATATATTTTTACTTATTATCTATTAAAATGTTTCACCTAGAACCGACACCAAATTCTTTAAAGATTTTAAAGATGATATTATGGGTATTCAGGATAGGATTTTGGCAACAAATAGTAGGTTTAGTAAGATATCGAACAAATTATTTGAAAACGTTTATTATCAATTGGTTATTAATTAAAATCATTACATAAAATAGCTAATCTTGATTTTATTTGTAGAAGTGGATTCTTAATTATCTGGAAGAAAAATTAAATAATATTAATATATATAATCCTTTGAGAAACAATTAGATTATTTAGATATATTGCTATATCAGACACAGCAAAGGTAAAACAATCAAATAAATTCAAATAATACTATTTTCGTCATTTGTAGTTGGATTTAATAAAATAAATGATTAAATATGTAATCAATCACATTACCTTGGAATTTTGTAGTTGAAGCTTAGACAGGCATAAAGTAAGATATTTTACTTTCACACCTTCAGATATTGTCGTTATTGAGTGAGATTTTGAGAGAATGAACGACTTTAGATCCTCCAGAATACTTGAAGAAATTTAGCTAATTGAGAAGACTCTTAATTATCTTGGAAGAAAAATTAAATAATATTAATATATATAATCCTTTGAGAAACAATTAGATTATTTAGGTATTGCTATATCAGACATCCAAGGAAGTAAAACAATCAAATAAATTCAAATAATACTATTTTCATCATTTGTAGTTGGATTTAATAAAATAAATGATTAAATATGTAATCAATCACATTACCTTGGAATTTTGTAGTTGAAGCTTAGGTCAGGCATTAAATAAGAGATTTATTTCACTTTCACTTCTTCAGAAATTGTCGTGAGATTTTGAGAGAGAATCAACGACTTTAGATCCTCCAGAATAGTTGAAGAAATCTAGCGAATTTATTAACACCTGAGAAGACTTAATTATCTGGAAGAAAAATTAAATAATATAGGTAAATATATATAATCTTTTGAGATGAAATTAAATCTTTTACTTATTTTTTTATCAGACATCCAAGGAAGAAAAACGATCAAAATAAATTCAATTCTTAGAATTTTCATCATTTGTAATTGAATTTAATAAAATAAATTATTTAATATTTATTACTTTACCTTAGAATTCAAGTTGAAGCGTTGGTGAAAGATTTTTCGGGTTAAGTCATCTCATAGTGAAAATTCAATTGAATTTTATTGTATTATTTCGACGTTTCAGTCTGGATATCTTTAAAAGATATTCTCGATATTGTAGTTATTGGTATCGAAATAGGGACTTCCCATAATTACATATTAAAGTTATTGACTATCCAATACTATGTCTATGTATAGTCATCAAGAGGGTTTAATTTCAGGGTTCAATTGTTGACAGTGCGTTTTTTTAAGATAATGACGCTAAAAATAAAAATATTTTTGTTATTAATAAAGTTTTCAAATTATTATCATTATAAATTTAAAATTAAAAATAACTAAATTTAGGGAACGAAGAAAAGATTTTTATATTACAGACAAAAGGATGGGCCGGGATTCGAACCCGGGATCCTCGCATGTGCGCTGCGATGCCTTTATAAGAGCCTTAGCTCTTATCCTCTCGGCCACCGATCCCGAACCCAAGCTGATACCTAATGTCTATATGAATTTGGAATTTCATTTTTATTTAATCTTTTAATCTCTTCCTCGTTCATTTTTCGCACCTCTGTAGTTGGCTTGATTAATTAAATTATATCCAAACGCCTCCCACTCGATCGCGAACCCAAAGGTCGAAAATAATTTTCTCCTTCACTCCAGAGCGCAACCACAATAGTGGAATTTCATTTTTATTTAATCTTTTAATCTCTTCCTAGTTCATTTTTCGCAGTTTCATTGTGGTTGCGCCCTGGAGTGAAGAGGAAAATTACTTTCGACCCTTGGGTTCGCGATCGAGTAGGAGGAGTTTGGATATAATTTAATTAGTCAAACCAATTAGAGAGCTGCCAAAAATTAACGAGGAAGAGATTAAAAGATTAAATAAAAATGAAATTCCAAATTCATATAGACATTAGGTATCAGCTTGGGTTCGAGGATTAGTGGCCGAGAGGATGAGCTAAGGCTCTTATAAAGACATCGCAGCGCACATTTGAAGATCCAGGGTTCGAATCCCGGCTGATCCTTTTGTCTGTAATATAATAATCTTTTCTTCGTTCCCTAAATTTAATTTAATTTATAATTGTCTTTCGATGAGGCCTCATTGTGGTTGCGCCCTGGAGTGAAGAAGAAAATTATTCTCGACCTTTGGGTTCGCGATCAAGTTGGAGGAGTTTGGATATAATTAAGAATAACAATTTTCATAATGTGTAACATTTATAAGTGTGCATATGTATATTTAATAATTTAAATATATTTTTATAAATTATTATTTAAAATAGTTTTAATAAGAAAATGTAATTTTAGCTATGAAAAAAATATTTAGAAATTGGTGAAATCTTACCTATGAAGTTGTTCTCAATTCACGATATATTTTACACTTTGCAGTATTTGCATCTATAAAAAGAATGAACAATAAATTAGTTAACAGAAAAAAATACAAGGATAATTAAAATAAACGTAATTTTTTTTATTGATCAGATTAACATAATCTTCATAATAATAAATATTAATAAGAGTGGTGCATGTTATTTCATCATTAAAATATTTGAATATGAAAATGTTTATGTAAAGAGAATTAATAATTTATTGAAGGAGACAATAAAAGAGTGAGTCTTCTGCTGAAATTATAAATTTTACTTATTTATAACGATCGTCTCCTTCAATATATAAAAATTCTGCTACTCTTGGCACAAAAACTTTCAATTTAATAATTTATTCTTAATTTGTTTTAGAAAAATTAAAAACTTACATTTGTTTTCATCTATGGTATATAATAAATCGCTTATGGCTGTGTATCTCCGTTCATTGCGAGAGAGTGGAAATGTCCAAGAACTTTGAATTCAGAAGATTTTTAAGACATGACAAGGCATGGATGGGTATGGAAGCTGGTTTCTTTCATAATTCATTCCAATTTTAACTAAAAAAAAATCAATATTTTTAATAAATAAGTTGAATAGAATTTGAATTGAAATTTAATATATAACTATTTAGGGTTATCAGTAATATTAATTCATCTTGAAATCAGATGGTGATGCATGAAAAAAAATCATCATTTTTTAAATAATAAATCATTATTAAATAAGAAAATAGTGAAAATTAAGTAAATCCTCAATAGTATTTTATTTATAAAATATATTAGAATAGTAAACACGTGAGCGTGGTGAATTTTGATGTATATTTTACAATTTTAATTATATATATATATAATTAATATATATATATATATATACATATATTATATTTCATATTTACTTAATAATATTTGAGATAATAGAGTAATTTTAGCTAAGAAAATATTTTTTAGAAATTGGTGTAATCTTACCGATGAAGTTTTTCTCATCTATCATGTATTTTACAGTATTTGCATCTATAAAAAGAATGAACAATAAATTAGTTAACAGAAAAAAAATACAAGGATAATTAAAATAAACGTTATTTTTTTTATCAGATTAACATAATCTTCATAATAATAAATATTAATAAGAGTGGTGCATGTTATTTCATCAGATGATCATTCAAATATTTGAATATGAAAATGTTTATGTAAAGAGAATTAATAATTTATTCTTAATTTGTTTTAGAAAAATTAAAAACTTACATTTGTTTTTATGTATCGTATAAAATAAATCGCTTATGGCTGTGAACTATCTCCTTTCATTGCGAGAGAGCGGAAATGTCCAAGAACTTTGAATTCAGAAGCTTTTTAAGACATGACAAGGAATGGATGTGTATAGAAGCTGGTTTCTTTCATAATTCATTCCAATTTTAACTAAAAAAAAATCAATATTTTTAATAAACAAGTTGAATAGAATTTGAATTAAAATTTAATATATAAATATTTAGGGTTATCAGTAATATTAATTCATCTTGAAATCAGATGGTGATGCATGAAAAAAAATCATCATTTTTTAAAAATAAATCAATATTAAATAAGAAAATATGAATTTAGAATACTAGGTGAAAATTAAGTAAATCCTCAATAGTATTTTATTTATAAAATATATTAGAAAAGTAAAAATGTGAGCTTGAAGGAGACAATAAAAGAGTGTGTCTTCTGCTGGAATTATAAATTTTATTTATTTATAACGAGACTATAGTTTCGAGGGCTTTGCCCTCTCATCAGTCTATTACAATGTATTCACAGGAATTAATTTATGAATTCATAAATTAATTCCTGTGGATACATTGTAATAGACTGATGAAGAGGGCAAAGCCCTCGAAACTATAGTCTCGTTATAAATAAATAAAATTTATAATTCCAGCAGAAGACACACTCTTTTATTGTTCAATATATAAAAATTCTGCTACTCTCGGCAAAAACTTTCAATTTAAAAATGTGAGCTTGGTGAATTTTCATGTAAGTATATTTTACACTTTTAATTATATACTATATATATATTTCATATTTACTTATTAATATTTGAGATAAAAAAGTAATTTTAGCTAAGAAAATATTTTTTAGAAATTGGTGTAATCTTACCGATGAAGTTTTTCTCATCTATCATTTTACAATATTTGCATCTATAAAAAGAATGAACAATAAATTAGTTAACAGAAAAAAAATACAAGGATAATTAAAACAAACGTTATTTTTTTTTATCAGATTAACATAATCTTCATAATAATAAATATTAATAAGAGTGGTGCATGTTATTTCATCAGATGATCATTCAAATATTTGAATATGAAAATGTTTATGTAAAGAGAATTAATAATTTATTCTTAATTTGTTTTAGAAAAATTAAAAACTTACATTTGTTTTTATCTATGGTATATAATAAATAGTTTATGGCTGTGAACTATCTCCATTCATTGTGAGAGAGTGGAAATGTCCAAGAACTTTGAATTCAGAAGCTTTTTAAGACATGACATTTCATAATTCATTCCAATTTTACCTAAAAAAATCAATATTTTTAATAAACAAGTTGAATAGAATTTGAATTGAAATTTAATATATAAATATAATAGGGTTATCAGTAATATTAATTCATCTTGAAATCAGATGGTGATGCATGAAAAAAAATCATCATTTTTTAAATAATAAATCAATATTAAATAAGAAAATATGAATTCAGAATACTAGGTGAAAATTAAATCCTCAATAGTATTTTATTTATAAAATAAATTAGAATAGTAAAGATATGTGAGCGTGGTGAATTACGATGTATATTTTACACTTTTAATATATGTATATATATATATATTTCATATTTATTTAATAATATTTGAGATAATAGAGTATAGAGAATATTTTTTAGAAATTGGTGTAATCTTACCGATGAAGTTTTTCTCATCTATCATGTATTTTACAGTATTTGCATCTATAAAAAGAATGAACAATAAATTAGTTAACAGAAAAAAATAGAAGGATAATTAAAATAAACTCTTTTTTTTATCAGATTAACATAATCTTCATAATAAATATTAATAAGAGTGGTGCATGTTATTTCATCAGATGATCATTCAAATATTTGAATATGAAAATGTTGTATGTAAAGAGAATTAATAATTTATTCTTAACTTGTTTTAGAAAAATTAAAAACTTACATTTGTTTTTATGTATCGTATATAATAAATCGCTTATGGCTGTGAACTATCTCCTTTCATTGCGAGAGAGCGGAAATGTCCAAGAACTTTGAATTCAGAAGCTTTTTAAGACATGACATTTCATAATTCATTCCAATTTTAACTAAAAAAATCAATATTTTTAATAAACAAGTTGAATTAAATTTGAATTGAAATTTAATATATAAATATATAGGATTATCAGTAATATTAATTCATCTTGAAATCAGATGGTGATGCATGAAAAAAAATCATCATTTTTTTAAATAATAAAATATGAATTCAGAATACTAGGTGAAAATTAAGTAAATCCTCAATAGTATTTTATTTATAAAATATATTAGAATAGTAAACATGTGAGCGTGGTGAATTTTGATGTATATTTTACAATTTTAATCATATATATATATATATATATTTCATATTTACTTAATAATATTTGAGATAATAGAGTAATTTTAGCTAAGAAAATATTTTTTAGAAATTGGTGTAATCTTACCGATGAAGTTTTTCTCATCTATCATGTATTTTACAGTATTTACATCTATAAAAAGAATGAACAATAAATTAGTTAACAGAAAAAAATACAAGGATAATATAAATAAACTCTTTTTTTATCAGATTAACATAATCTTCATAATAATAAATATTAATAAGAGTGGTGCATGTTATTTCATAATATTTTTCAAATATTTGAATTAAAATTTAATATTACTTAGGGAAAGTGGTGTAGGTTTTAGGTGAAACATGATATTAATTAATAAAGTAAAGGGAGTGTAGTTTCACAGTGAATGAAATAAAACTCAAAGAAGTTTATACAAACTCAATTATTTCGGATTATTAGTCCATCATATTTTGTGATCACATGTCAAATATTATTAGTTTGTAATCTGTAAACTCCTGATGATGGACTAATAATCCGAAATATATTGAGTTTGTATAAACTTCTTTGAGTTTTATTTCATTCACTGTGAAACTACACTCCCTTTACTTTATTAATTAAAATTTAATATAAAAATGTTTAAGCAAAGAGAATTAGTAATTTATTCTTAATTTGTTATAGAAAAATTAAAAACTTACATTTGTTTTTATCCATGGTATATATTAAAAGGCTTATGGCTGTGGTCTCATCTCCGTTCATTGCGAGAGAGTGGAAATGTCCAAGAACTTTGAATTCAGAAGATTTTTAAGGCATGGTTGGGTATGGAAGCTGGTTTCTTTCATAATTCATTCCAATTTTAACTAAAAAAATCAATATTTTTAATAAACAAGTTGAATTAAATTTGAATTGAAATTTAATATATAAATATATAGGGTTATCAGTAATATTAATTCATCTTGAAATCAGATGGTGATGCATGAAAAATATCATCATTTTTTAAATAATAAATCATTATTAATTAAGAAAATATGAATTTAGAATACTAGATGAAAATAATCCTCAATAGTATTTTATTATAAAATAAACTAGAATAGATAAACACGAGGGGTGAACCGCGAACTAATATTGTGTACACCCACTTCCACTTCCAAGTAGAAAACAATAGATGAAGGGGCACTATCTAATGAATTCCAAAATAATTCCACATAATTCCAAAGACGTGTACACCTAATTCCAATCGCGGTTACCCCTCGGATAAACATATACGTGGGGAATGTGATTTATATTTTACACTTTTATATATACTATATATATATTTCATATTTACTTATTAATATTTGAGATAAAAAAGTAATTTTAGCTAAGAAAATAGTTTTTAGAAATTGTTGAAATTTTAACGATGAAGTTTTTCTCGTCTACCATGTATTTTACAGTATTTGCATCTATAAAAAGAATTAACAATAAATTAGCTAAGAGAAAAAAATACAAGGATAATTTTAATAAACTTTTTTTGTATCAGATTAACATAATCTTCATAATAATAAATATTAATAAGTGTGGTGCATGTTATTTCATCAGATGATCATTCAATCAAATATTTGAATCAAAATTTAAAATAAAAATGTTTTTATAAAGCAATTTATTAAATTATTCTTAATTTGTTTTAAAAAAAATTAAAAACTTACATTTATTTTTATCTATGCTATATATTAAAAAGCTTATTGCTGTGGTCTCATCTCCTTTCAATGCGAGAGGGCGGAAATCCCCATAGGTGTGAAGACATGGCAAGGCACGGCTGTAGAAGCTGTTTTCTTTTATAATCCATTCTACTTTTAACTAAAAAAAAATTGATATTTTTAATTAACAAGTTGAATAAAATTTGAATTGAAATTTAATATATAGATTATCAGTTATATTAAGTCATCTTTAAAATTATCAGATGGTGATGCATGAAAAATATCATCATTTTTTAAAATAATAAATCATTATTAATTAAGAAAATATGAATTCAGAATATTAGATGAAAATTAAATCATTAATAGTATTCATTTACAAAATAAACTCGAATAGCCAAAGATATATAAGCGTGTTGAAAGTAATTAATATTTTATCCTTTTTATAACATATATTATATATATATATTTCATATCAATATTTGAGATTATAAAGCAATTTATTTATGAAAATACCAAGAGTGCGTCTTGAGATTAATGTAAATTAAGTATACATATCTTATTTACATCAAGGAAAAGACACGTTCTTCGATTTTTTTCTTTATATTATATTAAATAAATTATTTAAGACTTACATTACTTTTTTGAAGTCTTAAGGAGGTTCTTTCGAGACAATCCACACAAAAAGTTTTAGCCTCGTAAACACTATAAATATGAAAGGAACTAAAATTTTAGGTCATGTTTTTTAACGTGACTGTACCACTCACACTACTAAATCTCTAAATGGATACACACATACTTGTCTGATCGTTTCCAAGCCATTGAACTTATATCACCTCCACTAAAAATAATCGCCCAAATATGTTTTTTTTGTTTTTTATCAAAACTAAGAAGTAAATAATTTCAATTTTTTTTTAAGTTACTCCAAATTTATTATTCTAACAAATATTAGTTTTTCATCAAGATGGTGAAAGTCCTTCAATGAAAAAAATAAAATAATGATCATATCCCCACCCTTTCCCTATGTTAAAAATGTCATTTTTAATTGCAATTAATTCATGTTTGGTGTGGTAAATCGTCTTCAAATTTTAACAGTATGTGTATTATGCTTTTAATGACTTATATTCCAAGTTTCAAAGACTTCTTGAATTTTTGCATTTGTGAAAGAACTACCTTAATAATAGTTTTAAATTTATTTTTACCTAAAAAAAATTTAATTAAGATTTTAAATAAAACGTTAAAATAAATTCTATCTTTGAAAATAATAAGAAAAAATATCAAAATTAAATTAAAAGTATAAGATTGGAATATTGAATTTATTTGACAAAATATTTAAAGAATAAAAACTATAAATAAAATTAATAAGTGATTTTTTCCTTTTATATATTTATAAAATAACGAAGATTTTTAAATAATGAAATAATAATTCCGCTCTTATTTTTTTCACCGTAAAAGGGCCAAAAACTAAAAAAAAATCTACGTTCGTGGCAAATAGAAATGATACTTTTCAAATTAATTTTGAATAATATTTATTTTTATTTATTAAGATTTTTTAATTTATATTTTGGATCATATTATAATTTTTTTAAGATTAATCCTAACTGTAATATACTCGTATTAAAATATAAATGTAGTGTAAACTGAAACTCAACCTAATAATTATAACAGTTTAAAGGTTTAAACCAATGATTCAAATATCGACCAATAGAAGTGACAAAATCTAAAATTTTATTAAATTAAAAAATTGTGGTAAGGTTATGCAAAAAAAATTTTTTTTGTTAATTGTTGTGTTTCTGAAGTTTATTGAAAATCAAAAAAACATCGCAATTAAATATAAGTCTAATGTATAAATCAACGTTTTCTGCGAAGTTGTAGAGAGTTGCGACGAAGCCAGCAGGCTCTTCTGGATCCACCAGTAGTTTGGTTGTAACGATGACCTTTGCCAAGACCTCGTGATTTTCTTCCTGCAGAAGTCTTGCCACGTAATTCACGGTGTTTATGAACTGCATTACAAATCCAGTTAACTTTGGGATCACGTCTAATACCCTAAGAATATAAAAATATAATTATTAATAACATATTATGCTAGCGAAGAGTCGCAATTTGCACTTTCTCCCAAGGGTTTAGTCTTTATATTAGGGTGGAAATTAAAAATATATATACTCTCTCAATCAATTGGAAATTTAAAAAAAATTTATTTCGCGAGTTAAACTGGAGTTAATACACTAATCCAAACCCAATTCATTTCGAAAGAAAAGGATTAAGATTGGATCTTCTTGAGTCCACTGAAATAAAATATGCCCTGTCGAATAATGAAAATGTTATCATAAATCAACTCGATTTAAAGAAAAATATTATAATAGACCTTTTAATAAGAAAGTCCAAAAAATACATTCCTAGGCTATAGATAATAACCAAGGTACTTCTAATTTTCTTTTATTTATCCATAGGTCAATAGAGTCTACCCAACCCAAATTTTCACTGAACAATAATCTCAAAAAAGAGATTATCCCTTAAAATAATTTAAACAATGAAAACAATTTTCTCTCTTGTTCATTAAACCTATAAATACCTTTGCATTCGAATTTTGTATTAGCTATGAGGAAGCCCATTGGTCCAAAGGGCTATAATTTTTATTTGTGAGCCCCCCCATTTTGGATGGTTAGTTTTTGCATTTCTAGCCTTCAGGGGTCCACAGAATATGTATACAAAATTTGGTTGGGTTTGGTCCAACGGGCTAGAATTTTCATTTTTGATCCCCCCCCATTTTGAAGGGGCTGAAAGATAGAGTTTGGATTTTTGGAATTTTTCCTTTGTTTGTGTCCCAAACTCTACTACCAGGCGAAATTTCATGATTGGAAGTACCCTAGAGGTTTTGATGACCTGTCAGTGAGTGCCAAAATTAGCTATTTTCTCAGGTCCATATCTCAGAATCTATATTATTGAAATTTGATACTCTCCTCAAGATGGATTACTCAATTAAATGTGTATAATTTCATCTCAAATGGATTCAGAGCTGCAGGGAGGTCGAAATGGTTCGTGTAAATAGCGTACAGCGTGTACGGTCAAGCTAATGCTCGAACTTGGCCTGTGAGCTTTGATAATGCCTAAGACTATCTGTAGATGGAATCTAGTTTGAAAATAAAATCTTGAATATTTTATTTGATGGAATTTCATTATCTTGAATTCTTTCTTTATTTTCGCGGCTTTGTAGCAGCCTGACTATTATTAAGCTATATTTAATAATGTTAGTGTAATATTTCTCTGGAATCATACATGGGCCACGCTTAATTTGATAGACAGAGTATATTAAGAGGAAGGTTCATATTACCAGCCCTTCTATAGAAAAAATATTTAGTCTTTACTTATACATTTTTGTATATTATTATTAAAATATTTAAATATGGGTAGAATGAAGGAATTGAAATTCTTTAAAGATAAATAATATTTACCTTATGGGCAGGATCCACAAGAATAACTTCGTAATATTTGTAAGTTGAATCTTGAGCAACCCAATAAGAATTAAGAACTCGTAATCCACCGCAACGACGACCTACTCTTTCCTGAAATTAAATTATTATATTATTAAAATGATATTCTAAGACACATTCATAATATAAATTATATAAAAAAATTCTCAGACATCCAAGGAAGTAAAAAATCATTGTGTTTCAAGTAATAATATTTTTTATCATCATCTTGTTTTATAAATATATATCAATATATATATATATATATATATATATGAAATAACTAGTATTTTATCTAGAAATTAATTTAATTTTAATACCTCAGCTACGGACTGAAGATTCCTGGTAGGTTTCAGTTGATTGACTCCATGACTTTTGGGCTTGCCATAAGTAGCTCCCTTAGGGACAGGTCGTTTGCGTCCACCACGGCGAACAGAGATGCGGAAAATAACATAACCTGTCAAATAATAACAAAATTTTAGAATTAAATTGATGAAACATTCGATAGTTATGTTGAAGGAGACAATAAAAGAGAGTGTCTTCTGCTGGAATTATAAATTTTATTTATTTATAACGAGACTATAGTTTCGAGGGCTTTGCCCTCTTCATCAGTCTATTACAATGTATTCACAGGAATTAATTTTATGAATGAAAGTTTAAAATCTTTCATGTGGTTAGGTTTTAAACTTTCATTCATAAATTAATTCCTGTGAATACATTGTAATAGACTGATGAAGAGGGCAAAGCCCTCGAAACTATAGTCTCGTTATAAATAAATAAAATTTATAATTCCAGCAGAAGACACTCTTTATTGTCTCCTTCAATATATAAAAATTCTGCTACTCTCGGCAAAAACTTTCAATTTGATAGTTATGTTTATAATTGACGAGTTCTAAAGGGTCTCTTCGAATATTTTGAGTTATACATATAGAAAAGGTTTATATGCCAAGCCTAATAATATTGCAAATGTAAAAACTGTTTAGGTCTTAATCCGCTGTAGGAAAAGTTGGCGTTCCAACTTGATGTTTGATACTTACCAAGATACTTTTATTTGATTATCTTGGTTACACTTTTTTGCTACTTAGGGCCAGTTGTATGTCGGTTGGTAAACTCTTTTTAACCGTTGACAAAGGATAAATCCTTAGAATTCACCTTGTGCCCGACGGGATGACCAATAAGATGAAAGTGCCTGTCATCTGATTGGCTATCACGCCGGGCACAAGGTGAATTCTAAGAATTTACCCTTTGTCAACTTTTACAAAGACTTTACCAACCGACACACAACTGGCTCTTGGAGCCTTTAGAATTAACCGAGGGGAGAACCGCGATTGGAATTAGGTGTACACCGTCTTTGGAATTATTTTGGATTTCATTAGATAATATTGTATTCTGGAAGTAGGTGTACATGTTTTTAGGTCGCGGTTCACCCCTCGGAATTAACACTCTTCAATTACTAATTGTTTAAATTATTACATTAAACTAGAATCTTGGTTAATCTGAGCCAAATTTTGTATTCTAATTTTAAGCAGCTACAGGGCCATTTTTTGAAATCTCATACATCTAACTTAAAATTCTGTAACGTTTGAAGCGCAAATATTTGTGCCGAAACTATTATTCCTGATTTCCAACAAAAGTCAAGGAGTTAAGTGGACAGATTTCAAAGACTAAATATATTTATACAGTTTAAAAATGTCTGTACATCATTGCTAAAAACAAATAATGCATGGGCTCTTATTTTAATGAAATTTTAACTTAAAACGGTTCACGTATTTATTATCTGAGCAACCGGAATATTGAATTTACTTGTTTCGTCAGTGTATATACATGAATTTTTCGGGTAGTGTATAAAAATTTATTTTCTACGTTTTATTTAAAATAAAAGCATGTTTATTTATTGTTTGGGTGTTGAAGCCTTAGGAGGTCAAGATGGACCACCCATATATAATATCACTTGAAAATGGCTTCAGAATTATAAGTCGAAATGTAAATAACTCTCTTCGATTTTAGCTTAGTGGAACTTCGTGATAAAATATCAATGTTGGGCATGATCTGGAGCCGTAGGAAACGTGATCTGCTCTTGGAATGAGCAAATCACGTTTGCTGCTAAAGCTGTTGCGTGTATTAATATCATTAACAAAAACATGGATAAAGAACAAACAAAAATTGAAAATTGTATAATATATTAATTTTCTCATTAATATATCAAAGAATAATTAACACATTAACGAGAATTATTTTTGATCGCGCTTCTTAAACAAGATATATATCGCGAGAGTACTGCTGGTTGAAGCTATTGGAGTCTGCTGAGTCTTAAGTCTGGACCAAGAGAGAATGAAAAAGATGTGATCCATATGGCTATAATCCAGCATCATTTCGCGATTGGCCTGCATGACACTTTTTATCAAATACTGATATGGATCACCTTGATGCTGGATTATAGCCAAATGGATCACATCTTTTTCATTCTCTCTTGGTCCAGACTTAAGGTAGTTGTTTCGCGACAATACTAGCAAAAAGTTAATGCTAGAGTATACAGAACAAAATGAAAATAAACAAGAATAAAACCAAGGTCCTAGTATGTACAAAAAAAGAACAAACGAGACAGGAATGCATCAAAATTAACCAAGAAAACCTAGGAGTTAAGGAATTCCGCTACCTAGGAAGTAAAATAACATGGAATGGGAGGAGCAAAAACGAAATTAAATCAAGAATTGCCCAAGCAAAAATGGGGTTTAATTCAAAACAAAAACTACTATGCTCCTCCTCAATCAGCTTAGCAAAACAGGAAGTTGCTATTGAAGACATATGTATGGAGCATAGCCATGTACGGGTGTGAAACCTGGACAATTGGAAAAGCGGAGAGAAAGAGATTGGAGGCTTTCGGAAATGTGGTGCTACAGAAGAATGATGAATATCAAATGGATGGATAAAATTACAAATGAAGAAGTTTTTGGAAGAATCGGAGAAAGAAGAACCTTGTGGAAGAGTCTGAAGAAGAGAAGAGGTCAGATGATGGGGCACACACTGACGACATGTGGGACTGCTTAGGGATATCTTGGAGGGGGAGGTGGGAAAGAAAAGGGGAAGGGGAAGACCCAGATTAGAATATTTCAACCAAATAATTGGGGATATGGGATGCCAGACATTTAGAGAGGTCAAACAGCTGGCGGGGGACAGAGTCGAGTGGAGACGGATTGTTGCATCAAACCAGTCTTAGGACTGTATACTCAATGATGATGATACAGAACAGACAATAAGGATTCATAGTTCATAAGCCCAAAACTTTTTGCTGTTTATGTACCAATTCTAGCCAATCTGTAATCAACGCCTACGTTACACCTTATTAAAATTATAATTTTGAAAAAATCTAGCGCATATGCATCTTTCGCTGATTAAATAAATGCGCTGTTGCCAAAATGTTTTTAGTGAGAATTTTTTTATACATTTTTCATTATTTATTCCTTATTATCTCAGAAACTGTGTTGTAACTATGAATCAAAATTGTCTTAAAATATGTATTGGTTATTGTTTAATGTTGGTTTAGTTTTTTATAAAAATGGTAAGAACGGTTTCTTAATTATAATTAAATATGTATGTAAATTTTCCGATATTCCGTATAGTGCAATGCTAGAGCCCGAAAAACTCGATTTTTGAAATTAAATATCTCCGGAACTGTATTGTTCATAAATTTCGTTTTGCCACCAATCGATGCAGAAGTATTTAAATAATAATATATCTAAATTTCAGAAAAATCTTAAGAAAACGCATTTGGAGGAACAACTACCTTAAGACTCAGCAGACTCCAATACCTTCAACCAGCAGGAGTCTCGAGATATATATATCTTGTTTAAATAGCGCGATCAAAAACAATTCTCGTTAATGTGTTCATTTTTCTTTGATATATTAATGAGAAAATTAACTTCACTATTTCAAGTTAGAAATATATAAATTCGGATATTATTTTCACTATTATTTTACAAAAATTATCTGCATTCGATTCGCGATCGAATCAAATACAGGAAACTTATGATTAATATATTATTAGTGATTTAAGCCATATGTTTGAGAAATTGAAAAAATCTGTGATAAATGTTGATAAAATTAGATTAGATGTTATGAAAAATTGGATTGAGAATACGATCTGAATCTTTGCTCTGTTAAATTTCAAGATAAAAAACATATTGAATTAGTAAAATCTAAAATTAATTCAGATTTAGGCCCTAAATTATTAAAAATTTAAAATAACTAAGTAAAAAGTAATTAATCCAATTGAAAGGCAACAATATAGAATAAATAGATAGATAATTAATTTTTTGTACACGTAAACATTTAAGAGTTTTAGTCATTATTTATTATATTAATCAAAAGTTGTGAAATATTTCAATTCTCGAACCTTGTTTTGCTCTGTAACCAAGCCTGCGTGCTTTATCAGGTCTGGATGGTCTTGGTGCACGATGTAATTTTGTCAATTGTCTATATTGCCAGCATCGGACTCGGAGAAGAAATCGCATAACATCACTTTGTTTTTTGCGGTAGAGTTCTTGAACATATTTGTAGGCCCCCATGATTTACTAGAATAAAAAAATATTTTTAATATTAAAATAAAAACAAAAAAATGCTACTTTAAAATCACATGTTTCTTATAATACAATAATAATGTAGCAGGATAACCTAAGTATTTTATATTTTCAATAATATAAGAGAAAAATAAACATACATTAATATTTAATAGAGCGAATTCGATTAATTGTTTAAAAAGAAAATGTTGATTAATAAAAGATGTAATAGATAAAATTAAATTTTAAATTCGGAAATATCTTACCTATCATGCAGAGGAAACGCTAAAATTATAAGAAAGAAGGGCACAGAAGCGATAAGCCAGAGTGTAGCAAGCGTTAAATGAGAAATGAATAGTTGCTAAGTTGCCACCAGTCCGGCATACATCCGCTCCAAATTCAAAATTCAAAAAGTAGTGATTTTTTTTGTGACACTCCTATTAGCTCCTCTCTCTTAATTTCAAAAAAATAAAATTTATATTCTTTGAAAAATATATGATAATTGATAAGTACTGGGATTGATGAATTAAAATAAAGGGATACTTTTGGCGCGTCGATTTGATTCAAAAGCTTGCTGAACTTGTAACCAAAACAAGTGGACCCGGGTTCGAATCCGACTCGCGGCAACCGGTTAAAATCTGATCCCTAGATAGAAGACAAAATTTAAAAATAATTAAAGGAATCGTAGGGAGTTGAACATGACTTTAAATTAAATACAAAGTTTTTATTTGAATACGCCAAACGTTGAGTTGCACTTCTTCAGTGGCTCATTTATTAAATTTATTTGCCTTGAGTTTTAACTAAGAAAAAAACATAATAAATACAAATTTATTTGTTCAATTTGATCTTTTTAATTATTTTGACAGGAAAAAATTACATTGTTTTAAAAACTTCATGTTTTATATTATTTGATAAAATTGAGTGATTTGTAAGGATACTGTTTGAAAATGGTTTTTCTCTTAGTTAAAACTCCAGACAAATAAGCTTAATAAATGAGCCACTGAAGAAGTTGCAAACCAGCAACGAAACGTTTGGCGTATTTAAATAAAAACTTTGTATTTAATTTAAAGTTATGTCCAACTCCCTATGATTCCTTTAATTATTAATCATTGATACTAATAATGAAATATTTAAAAATAATATAGTATCGTAAATTGGCTGATGGCCAGAAAGGCCGAAAAGCCAAAAAAAAACTTGTAACCAATACCATAAATCAAGTTTAAAATTTCCTTGTTCCGATATTTATCACACACACAATGATTACACGAATGAATTTTTAGGTTCTTTTCGTGTTCTGTAGACCAAAATTCTCATTTTTTTTTCTAAATACTATTTTCAGGGCCGGATTTAGGATCTATGGGCCCCTAGGCTGGATCTGTGGCGCGGGCCCTACCGGGAGAAGGATTTTTTTAACCAAAAAAAAAAACGAATTTTAAGCAATTTTCCAATTAAAAACTTAAAAATAAACGTGCATGACTCTTTATTGAAACCTTGATAAATATATTTAAAAAGTAGACCCTTTATGGTGAGGCCAGGGGATCATTAAGCCATCCATGTAGAGGCCCCTAGGCAATGCAAAACTCCCTCCCCTTATGTAGGTAAGTAGTATTTTAAACCATATAACACCAAATTTTAATATCTCGGTACTAATTAGCTCTTCTCCCTTAATTTCAAAAGCATAAAATTAATAATGAATGTTTGTCATTTACTAAATGGGCCCATAAGCATGGACATTTCAAAAACTTTCCATCAGGTGTGGTACAAAAATCTTCTTGCCGAATTGCCTGTCTTTGATTCCACATAAGCATTAGTACGTGGGGTGAAAGCTTGATTTCAAATCAAAGTATTAAATTCGTTGTTGATGGTATATCATCCATTTCCTCTCTAATCTCCTAAGTATAGTCATCACCCACACTTTCTTCTTAATTTATATCAATGATCTAATCACTTAGCCCAAGTGATTCCATTCATCCTAACCCGAAGATAGTACCATTTATATTGCTTACAGTTTCAGGTCGCAATACTCTTCTCTATGCAATAAAACAAATAAGAGTTCTCAAATTTAATTAGAATTATATAAAGTAAAAGTCTGCCTTCTTTCTATAGATCTATATTATATAACCTTCCGTTTTTGAAAACACGGGTGCACAAATTGTGCCTTCGCCTCAGCCACTGAAAACTAACTTCTTTTTAGAAATGCAAAGTTTTCTCAAAAATAAATGTTGAATTTTTTTAGCTCTTAAGCAAACTCAGAAATGGCTCCAATTTTCTTTTCTTTCGTTATCTTGAATTATCCTCCTTAAGAAAATAATACAAAGGTTTCTTTATAAATATTTATTAAAATTAAGAAATAGTTATTTGTTAAAATTATTATTTAAAGCTATTTAGAATTTTTATATTTTAGCCATTTAGCCATCTAATTAAGAAAAGAAGGGAAAAAAATTTGTTTTTCTATGCCTTTGTTAAAAATGAAGAAAGTTTTTGAACACTACTGTGGAGAGAAGAAGGAAACATTTTATTTGTTTCATTCATTGACCCTTTGAAGTGAGTAAATTATATATTTTTTCTATTGATAATATGGCTGTTTACATTGTATTTATAATTGTATTGTTTTATTGTTGAAATGTATGATGACCAACCCCATTTTTATAATTTTGTCATATTGGTTTATAGACCCTGAAGGAGGGAAAAATCCTCCGAAACGTCGGTTTGAAAGGAAAGGAGGAAGGATTCCAATAAATTACACCTTATTTTATATGTGTTAATTTTTTCTTTCCTCACTACCTCTGGGCTGCCTTCCATTACTTTCAATTTATATTTTAATTTTGTAGATGACGGAAATTAAGAGAAAAAACAAACAGTGTGCTTAATATTTCTTTATTTTTCAACTATATTATTTATAAGGAATTATTATAACTAAAGGATATTAAAATGTTTCAAGGATTATAGATAATACTGGAAATTTGAAAATCCAGGTTAACATTTGAAAACAAAAGTTGCATGAAATTGTCTTTTAACCTTTTGGAAGACAAATAAAATAAAATATTCCTATATATAATATATTCAGATCTATATTATTCTATTTTTTACTATTAAGTTATATGTGAATAGTTAAATTCTATGTGTGAATATTATATTTCTATTAATTTATCCAACACCTTTTAAATAGTGGAATAGAGAAGTAATTTGAATATTCAATAGTTTAAATTATACATTTATATATATATATATATATATATTATATAATTTCTGTAGTATTAATTTTTTATTATTGAAAATAATTTATTTAATATAGAAACAATAATAATAGGAATTTTCTGTTAGTATATACAAATTTATAATTAAGTAATAAATATATTGATAAATATTTATTTATACTATTCATAACAGTAAAAACCAAATAGGAATTGGTTTTGATAGTTAGTTAAATTTTATGTATTTGTATATTAAGTTTATCTATTCCTGTTTATAATATAATCATTTTTCTAATGAAATTTAATTTATTTTTTTCTTTTAAGTACATATCTTTTTAGTTGAAAATTGTCTATTATTAGAATTGGCATGCGAATAGGAGTGTAAATGACATTTTATTTTCTACTATTGAATTAAATAATTAGCTAAATCTAAATAATACATATATTATTAGATCTAATATTTATTCTTCAGGTGTATTGGCTGCAGTATCCAAGATAGTTTCAAAAGAGAAAGGTTGAAAATTATAACCAAGACCTCCATAAAACTTGCTTTGGAATTCAACCCTAGAAAATTTTTAAATAATTTATTAAACATTCATAAGACATTTATTACATAAAGCAAAACTTTATGTCTTAAATTAAAAAAAATGAAAAAATTAATATAATTTAATACCAATGAAGTCGAAGTGTATGAAGAAATGCGCTAAGACCTTCCATTAATACGAGAATGCCTACAGTAAGGCACGCCCAGAATCCAAATACAATCCATAGTACGATGCCGCCAACCCAATCATCATATTGGAGACCCATTTTTAACACCATACTCCAAAGTACTTCAGAAAGCTCTATAAAAGATATTATATATTTAGTTTTATTATTGTAGTTACATTATCTGAATTAGATGTGACAAATCAGAATCCTTTTGAATCAGTCGAAGGTGTACAGTTGATCTGGTATTGTATAAATCAGGGTGTTCATATTTTTATATATACCATATTTGTATTCTAATTGGTAAGAAAAGAAATGACGAAGTGTGTTTTAGAAATTTGATCAAGAGCCTGTGAAGCCACAATAAATTGGCGAAACGTTGCAATTGATCACATATTTTAACACGGTGTTTAATTGTTCCTTTTTTCCTCTAATTTATCACATCTAATTTAATTTTATGTTATATTTTATAAATTAAATTTAAGAATTTTAATGTTTAGACACTAAGGCTGGTGTGGAAAGAACAATAGAGTTTCTCAAAGAAACAGTGTTATATAATTGTATATAAGTAATAACAAAAAAATGTAAAATTATAATATTATAAATAATGTACACAATGTGGTCGTTGATGGCCTTGGTAGCTAAAAACGACCTAAAATAAAATAAATAAAAAAAAAATTTAAGAATTTGATAATTTTTTTAAAGTTTATTAAAAATAATATCATAACAAGGGGGAGAATTTTTTCAAGATTTTGAAATTTTATATTCTTGGATATCCATAAAGAGAGAAATCTATCAGTAATTATTTTATTTTCGGAATCTACACAATATCTTTATAATCTAATCTTTTTTTTTTTTTTTTTTGAACAAAATGTTTTTATTTTCAAATTAAAATTTACATATTTATTTTTAATTTTACAATTATTTGAGAATCGAGCAATAAATACTCCCTTCCCATGTCCATATTTACAACAATATTCTTTTTTTTTCATTTTAATCATTTCTTTTAAATTTTAGTGGGAAAATTTTGAAAAAACCCACGTTTATAATCTTTATAAATCAAAATATAACTATATTAAGGTAGTTGTTCCGCCAAATGGGTTTTCTTAGGATTTTTTTGAAATTTAGACAGATTATTATTTAAATACTTTTGCATCGATTGGTGACAAAACGAAATTTATGAACAATATAGTTCCGGAGATATTAAATTTCAAAAATAGTTTTTCAGACTCTTTAACATTGCACTATTCGGGATATCGGAAAATTTACATACATATTTAATTATAGTTAAGAAACCCTTCTTACCATTTTTACAAAAAACTAAACCAACACATATTTTAAGACAATTTGATTCATAGTTACAACACAGTTTCTGAGATAATAATGAATAAATAATGAAAAATGTATAAAAAAAATTTACACTAAAAACAATTTGGCAACAGCGCATTTATTTAACCAGCGAAGATGTATAAAGCGCGCATGCGCTAGATTTTTTCAAAATTATAATTTTCATAAGGTGTAACGTAGGCGTTGATTACATTTGTTAAAAAATAGCAAAACGATTTTTATAGAAATATTTTAACTTTTAAAATGAATTTTATCTGTCATTTTAATATAAAAATATTCAATCTCTTACACTGGTGCCAGATTTGTCAAACGAGCAGGGTATTGGCTAGAATCGGTATATAAACAGCAAAAAGTTTTGGGCTTATGAATTATGAATCCTTATTGTCTATTCTATATACTCTAGAATTAACTTTTTGCTAGTATTGTCGTGAAACAACTACCTTAAACTTTGCATTTCCACCATTCTCTACTATCACCCCTAAAATTTAAGTAGCAAAAAAGTCTTTCTACAAATGCAACACCCTATTTAGAACAAACACTCGTCAATATGTTAGATCATCTATTTAAAATCTCAAATAATTTTATTTTCAGAATGGGCTTTGTGTAAATAAAAACTATCAATAGATAATTAACTGAGCATATAAAATTAATTTATAAGAATAATTATAGAAATGTAAGAATATTTTATAAGGGGAAACTTACGAGCATGAGCTAGAGAAAGGGCCCAAAGTCGAAGATATGATGCGGTATGAGAAACAGAACCAAGAACATATTCTATTGTATGAATTCCTTGGTGAATAAAAATTTCTCCTATATCTTCCTCTTCATGCCCACCACCGCCATGGCCTCCAGTTCCTCCATTTCCTACCATACCATCATGTTTAGGTTCCATTGCGTTTCCAGCTGTACCATCTCCAATAATTCCAGATTCTATTTCTCCATTTTCGGCTACACCAGCTACATGGTTATTTTGAAGCTATTTAAAATAAAAGAAATTTTAATCAATATTCTCTAAATTATATTATAATATGAAATTTACCAAAAGGTGTTGTTTTTTCTTCTTTTGCATTATTAAGATAGGTTTTGCCAGAAGCATCCATGGAATACAGAGCACAGCAATAACAACCAAAAACCGTTGAAGGCCATGCTAAAAATATAAGATAATTCAGAATGTATCCTTTTTATTTATTAATAAAGAAATAACTTACTTGACCAGAAAATAAAAATCCAGTACAATCTTTCGGGGGGTCAGTTGACTTAAAAAGTATCATATTTATAAAGGTGATTAAAATAGAAGGAGCACAAACTGCTTTATATTCTATGCTTTCTATAAAAAATAAAAAATATTAAGTATTTAATAATAAAAAAAAACTTATTTATAGGGAATATTCAAATATATATTTTACCTGCACCAGGGCCAAAATGTACCCATTTAATAAACATAAGTAATGTCATGTAGAAGAACAAAAAGACAAGAAAGATAATTTGGGGAATAAATTCCGTATAGATATTGTCCTTTCGTTTAAAATACCTGAAAAAATACAAAACTTTTATTTTAGATTTCTCTAAATAGGATTTTTTATATGTTAAGAATACATAATTTATAGTGGATAAATCAAGTATTTTTTCTGTTATTTATAATTTTTTCAAATTATATTAGTTACTCAAATAACTCTTAAATATCTCTGTAGAGGGTGGCGGAGTTTTTCAGTATTGATGTCATGAGGAAAGAAACCACAGGATTTCAAATTTTTAGAATACCCAACATAATAGAGTTCTTCAGGGTAAAATACTCATGTTCGAAATTTCGGGCGTTCTTACAAAAACAGGAATTAGCAAAAAGTGAAAGGCAGGAACCCCCCCCCCCCCGACACAAAGTATGGAATGAAAGAAATCTAAACCATAGAGATAAACGAGGAAATTTGAAATGCGAAATGAATGTGTTAGAGTTGGAGTTGGTTGGGAAGAGTGATATGAGATGGCCACAAGTAGAGGATAGAATCATTAACACCGCTTTTTTAAACAAAAATTATTAGATTATTTATGTCCATCGATTAAATTATTAAAGTTGTTATAGAAAAATAAGGACTATATCTTTTATGGAGATAATTTATATTTTATTGCCAACATTTCGTCAACTTTGTTGACTACTTCAGGGCTCAAATAGTTAACTTCCTGCATATTTGTCATTTTTATAATTATTCTTTCTTAGTAAACATATTAAGGCAAGTCATCAACATCAATCAGATCCGACGAATGTGTGACATGACTATTTGAAGCCCTGAAGATGTCAACAAAGTTGAGGAAACGTTAGCAATAAAATAAAAATTATCTGCAAAAAAGATATAGTCCTTATTTCCCTATAACAAGTTTAATAAAAATTATTAGGTTGCCCATCAATTAGTCTAAAATATAGAAAGATATTGCTGTAGACATCGCGCTATATGGGTGTGGAACCTTGAGGGGAGAGAAATAGGGGAATGTGGAAATTTAAAGGGGTCAATAGGATTAATTTTTAAAGAGTTAGGTGTCGGTTCAAGGTGAAACATTTTTAAATAATAAGAGAAAGTAAAATTTCAAAATAACCTTGAACTTTTATATGTAAATAGGATTAGTAAGATGTGGAGAAGCGCGAAAGAATTGAAAATTGAAAGAATGTAAGAGAGAAGCAATATAGGACACACGATGAATGAAATAGTGCCTGAGGGATATTCTGGATGGTGAGGAGAGAAGGAAAAGAAGAAGACCTAGATTATATTTTTCTCAGAAATTTGGGTATTTTAGAAATGTGAGAATCGGTCGGGGATAGTCAAACGGAGACGAGTATTTGCATTATACATTTCGCACTGTTTAACTTATGTATGATGATTTAAATTAGTAAAAAATTATTTTTTATTTTCTTATGTTGAAAAATATTAAAAAATACTAACAAGTGATTCCACAGTCCAAGCACTACTCCAAATATCATATGAATTACGCCAAGAATGATAGAAACTTTCATTTTAAATGCGTTTAAAAAAACAATTTTATTTTGAGCAATCTGAAAAAAAAATATATATGTATAAATGCAAAAACAAAATTAATAATAAATATTGATAAAAGATTTAATTATAAAATACCTGCCAAACAGGATCCATTCCAAGAGGATAAGGAATTTGCTGATAATCAGCAGTTTCTGGATTGAGTTGAAGATCTCTACAAGTAGTTACTGTAGAAATATTATAATTAATAGTCCAATATGATCCAAATATATTGACCGATTTACTAAAAACATCATTATAAATAATTCCAGCATAAATTGAAAAAAGTCCCATTAATAAAATGATGTAACGACCGCCAAAGAATATTTTCCAAATCTAAAAATAAATAATGAAAAGATTAAAAATTAAAATATTACAATTTATTATATCCAAACGCCTCCCACTCGATCGTGAACCCAAAGGCCGAAAATAATTTTCTTCTTCACTCCAGGGCGCAATCACAATGAGGCCGCGTCGAAAGAGAATTATAAATTAAATTAGGGAACGAAGAAAAGATTTTCAAAGTCATATAGGACATTAAGTATCAGCTTGGGTTCGAGGATCAGTGGCCGAGAGGATAAGAGCTAAGCCTCTTATAAAGGCGTCACAGCGCACATGCGAAGATCCCGGGATCGAATCCCGGATGATCCTTTTGTCTATAATATAAAAATCTTTTTCTTCGTTCCCTAATTTAATTTAATTTATAATTGTCTTTCGACGCGCCCTCATTGTGGTTGGTGAAGAAGAAAAATTATTTTTGAACTTTGGGTTTGCGATCGAGTGGAGAGGTGTTTGGATATAGTTTAATTAGTCAAGCCAACTACAGAGCTACGCAAAATGAACGAGGAAGAGATTAAAAGATTAAATAAAAATGAAATTCCAAATTCATATAGACATTAATTATCCGCTTGGGTTCGGGGATCAGTGGCCGAGAGGATAAGAGCTGAGGCTCTTATAAAGGCGTCGCAGGGTTCGAATCCCGGCTGATCCTTTTGTCTATAAAAATCTTTTCTTCGTTCCCTAATTTTATTTAATTATAATTTATATTATCTAAAGAATATTTACCTCATTATCTATTTTCTTAGCTTGAAGAGGTTTTTCTTTAAGAACCATCCATCCTCCAAACAATGACATTATAAGACCATGGCCAGCATCACCAAACATGACAGAAAACAAGAAGGGGAATGTAATAATTGTATAAGGAGCTAAAATATTAAGACAATCAAATAAAAATATGTTAGAATTATAAGAAATTATAGAAATTTGTACTTATAAATCACTTACTTGGATTAACTTCTCGATAAGTGGCAACACCATATGAATCTATAAGAGTTTGGAATGCGGATGTAAATTTATTTGTTCTATTATAAGTTGGAGGATCTTCAGGAAGATCCATCCGGTTCAAAATTGGAGGTACAGAACTACCGCTTCTTTCCTATTTCAAATAAAAATTTCAATATTTAATAGTATTGAGTGATAATTTAAAATTTAATTGATAAATTTTTCGATATATTAAAGTAATTTTTAATAATCAATTTTACCTATCTTCTAACTATAGTTATTTTATTGAAGAGATGGTAATTGTAAGTTTCTTAAAAATGTTTATTATAAAAAATTTTCTGATTTTTTGAAGGGAACAATGACGAAATTTTAACAAAAATGTATGATCATAAGTTTCCTGTATTTGATTCGATCGCGAATCGAAATCAGGTGATTTTTGTCAAATATTAAGTGAAAATAATATCCGAATTTATATATTTCTAACTTGAAATAATGAAGTTAAATAAATTTATAGTTTTCTCATTAATATATCAAAGAATAATTAACATATTAACGAGAATTGTGCTGAATTATAGCTAAATGGATCATATCTTTTTCATTCTATCTTGGTCCAGACTTAAGACTCAGCAGACTCCAATAGCCTCAACCAGCAGTAGTCTCGCGATATATATCTTGTTTAAAAAGGGCGATCAAAAACAATTCTCGTTAATATGTTAATTATTCTTTGATAAATAGGAGGACTTGTATGAAAAACTTTTTTTCATTTTAAGCTAAATTTTTTAATTTCCGTTATATATTAATGGAGTGAAGAATTTCTATGCTTATATCAAATATTGCGATTCAGAGAGAGGTTTTTAGTCTCGAGGGTGTGAGCTGACTGCCCGGAAAGCATGTTAGTTCTCAGGTTCTACTCCTGGGGGGATGAATCCCCTCTGATATCGCAATTTAATAATATTTCTATTAAAATCTTAGAATCTGTCCTAAAAATTAAATTCTTATTCTTTGATATATTAATGAAAAAATTATAAAAAGCTATGATATTAGAATTTAATAAAAAAAATTTAAAATACCGTTCCTCTGCGTAAAGCCAGTTGAATAGTTTCAAGATCAAGTACAGGAACCCAGCATTCAGCAATTAAACATTTTTGGGTTACATCAAGATTAAAAAGATTTAAGGTATGGTAAATGGCTTTAATTTTGCGCACTTTAATAAACCAATTTTTAATATTTTTTGCTGCTGCTACTAAAACTCGATGGCGATGATCTTGGGTTTGACCTAAAACCTGATAAAAAAAAATATGTTTCAATATTTTTACAAAAAACACTGTTCGTAAGTTTGTAGAGCTCATTTTTGAACACCTACTGTGTTAAGATCTTCGATTCGAGTCATCACTCCCATTGCCATTTCCCGACGATCGGCTGGAGCTTCTGGACAAGGGTATAATGTCGCCCTAAAACCCTCGCATATTTTTTTAACACGAGTTTTCAATTGATCTCCTTGGAAAAAAATGATAAACACGGATTTATATACTTGGTCACCCTAAAAAAATTATTAGTTTTTGAAAAAATTTAAGTACTCATATCAAAATAGTGAATTGTAGATAAATAATAATCAAAAATCAAAATTATTTACATTAGAAGGATCTTCAAGAGGAGTTTCTATTTCTGCTTGACGCAAAAAAACGTTTCCTCGACATGCTCGCCAAAGCATTCTTTCAAATGCAGGAATTCTTTCACGAAGGATGACCCCAGCTACAAAACTGTGAAAAAAATTACTATCAAAATAGAGCAAAATAATATTTTTCGTTTTATTTAATTTAAAAGGACAATAAAAAGTAGTATTTGAATAATAATAATAAATATTTTTAGATTAAAAAATATTTAGGATAATCATTGATAAATTATATTACTTATTATGAATTATTATATATTATATGGAAAGAAATCAATATGAAATAAAAAAGTATTTTTTTCTAAAACTAATAATTTTTAAGTTGTTCCATGTATAGTACTGCTTTAAAATTTATAATTAACATAATTTAAAACAACTTTAATACACATAAACTTTTACTAATAAATCGATGGTAAGGTCTCTTTTCTAAATAAAAATGAATTATCAAATTTTATATAAATAATTAAATTCTTCTCCTTTATGTCCCTTAAAATTTTTAAATTTTATAATACAAAAAAAAAATAAATAAAAAAAGAAAAAGAAAAAAATAACATGCGTTGAAGATATATACTTTATAAGGAAAATAAATGGAATACAATAGACGAGCAATGACAAAGAAATAGAGATAGAGAAAATGACAAGATAATCACTTATGTTTAAAAAATTAAACCCAATAATAGTTATATTTGATGGCCATTATGACTTCAGTACCGAAATAGGTAAAAAACAGAATCTGTGTCTGTTTGTCCCCCCTGTAACTTTCAAACTATTAAAGCTAAGAACTTAAAATTCAGTATGTAGTTCGAGTTTAATGATCCGGGTATATAAAAATCGAAAAAAATTTGGAGGCACCCCCCCGAACATAAAAAGTACTGTTGAAGTCTACGAGCATCCTTATGCGTAGGGGCTTATTAAATATTTTTGTTTTGACGCCCCAGTCGCGGACTTTGCTAGTATCTTCCGATATAAGTTTGAAAACTTTTGATTTAAAAATTCATTAATATAGCGTGGGTACTTATTATATTTATTAGGAAAATAATTTTAGTTGCTATTTAATAAAAAGTTTATTAGGCATGTGAAAAAACTGTTTTTAATTTGAAATGGTTCTATCTTCAATATTTTAACACTATTTGAAAATATTCTCATGACAAATTTAATAAAATTAAATTAAAAAACAACACCCAAATATAAAATCAGTACTTACAAAATTTTCCTTAGAATTGCCTCTAAGAAAAAATTAGTAAAATTGTGAAGAAAATTTTTAAAGAGATATTAAGGAAAATTGAAAAAATTCGCATAATAAGTGCTTACGACAATTCTATTTCATTATATTATATAATAATAATGTAGATTTAAACTATGTAGATTATTATTTAGGCCTTGCAAAATTGAAATTGTCAAGAACTTGACGATTTCGGGGAAGAAATTTGTAGCCTGCTTTAGTTAAAAATAATTCACATATTATTAAAACTTTACAAATGTCTTGGTAGAGTGGGATTTAATGATACAAGAAGGCGAAAGATGTATCACCTATAATTCATAGTAAACCCTTATATTTTCGAAAAGAAAAGAGAGTTTAGGGGAAGGGTGTAGTCAAAGGTGTTTGTCCAGCCAGATCTTGAAAGATTGAAGAATCTAAGACTCGGGAAAGAGAAAGGTAGGGATAATTCCAGTCCCTACGTACAAGTCATGGGGGATAAACGTTTTGACGAAAGAGTTAAATTGTCATCTGTCTAATTTTGAATTTGCGAATTAGCAACTTTATTCAATAAAAACCATGATAATATCTATAAAAAAAAAGGGAAGAGCAGATATGAATCTAGGATGGGTCAGCGAATCAAAGGAGTCTGAGAGGATCTAATCCTAGATATTAATGTAAGCCAGTGGTTCCCAACCTGGGGGCGAACGCGAGTATTCAAAAGGAGAAAAATTAAAATAGTACTGTACAGTAGAAGTTGCCGTGATTGATAACAAAGCAGTTTTCAAACTTTAACTGTCAACTTTCTTAATTTTTCCAGATTCCAATTTAAAAATGAAAACATGTACTCCTTTTTTTTTTTTGAAATGTACGTCAATGATCTTAGTTAATTATTTCACTTCTTTGTTCTTAAAGAAAATTTGTAAAAAATGTACATTTTAATTGTTTTTCTATTTTATTTAAGAGTTACCGGATAAAACTGCTTTGGTTGTTTTTATATACGGTAATAAAATTGTTTAAAATAATAAAACTGCTTTATTATTTACACTTTACTTCAAATTAAAATTAGGCATACAATGAAAATGAAAAGGGGCGATAGGTGTTAGTACACCTTCAGAAAGGGGCGATGGGCCACAAAAGGTTGGGAACCACTGATCTAAGCCATGAGGAAATGTTCTCATTTCAAGAGAGGAAATCTGGACAGTTTTTCACACATTTTGAAAGGTATAGCAATTAATGGTATTAGAAGGACAAATTGATTAAATATTTGATATAAATTAGAAGAGCGTAGGAGAAATGGCCGAGTTTTGGAGAACTCCAGCACTAATAGAGAAGGAAATGGATGATGAATACATTCATACTTCTGTTAATAATCTTTATAGTTTAAAATATGATTATTTTGATTAAAAATAAATTTAAAAAAAAATCTAGTAAAAATCATGGGTTATCGACATTTGCTTACCCAAGCTGAACAGGCCCGGCCGGGGCTTGCCGAGCGATGGAGTCATCGCTTATCAAAGCCCTTGTCATTGACTCGGTGGGATTCACCCCGCCCTCGTGCTGACAAAACAACCACAATTAGCGGAACACTTGGATAAACGAGACAACAATGAGGCAAAAGAAAAAAAAACACAAATAATGATAAAAAAAAAACAACAGGCAACAAGACGATGAGGACCTTTGAATGCCGGAAAGTAAAAACAAGAAAATTACAAAGCTATTTTGCAATATCTAATAGACTAAAATAAGAGAATGTACAAACAATACAAAACATTCAATTAAAAGAAATTAAATTTGGATGTTTTTCGGGTCTCTTAATTATTATTAGTCAGTGATCATTCATTCAATTTATTCTTTATATTATAAGATCCGAAGAACATGAATTGAAAAATTAATTTTTCATCATTTCAACTTTATTGCAGGAAATCATTAATTATAATCTTGGATAAAATGTGTGAACAAATAAATGTACTTTTGAAACTGTAATTTATTTAGAATAATTAAGTCATAATTAAAATTAAATTAATACTAAATGAAAGATATCATTTTAGATTATAATCCATTTAGAAAAATAATAGAAATCTCGTCAATAAAATTAAAAAGTAGTTTTAAAGTTATTTTAACTTACCTTTTAGTACTCAAGAAACAGGGAACCTAAAAACTCATAAACAATTTATTCACATGCAAAGGTAACCATTAAACTCAAGCAGAAGAGACATAAAGGGTTTATTAATGCATAGAGGGTTGAAAAGATTTAATAAAGAGACCATAAACCAGATTAAGTTTAATTATTATGTGATTAATTCGTTTTTAAGTTTGTGATTTTTGCCCAAAAAAGTATTAGTCATTGAGTGTTAATTTATATGGAAAGAATTTTGTTGGAAGAAACTGTGTGAAGAAAATTAATCAATTATTTCTAAGAATATCCATAGTTTCAATCTGTTAAACTCGAAGACATTATTTTAATGTTATACAAGAATATATTATTAAGAAAATACTACCAGTGCATTTATTTTATTAAATGAAAATAAGAAATGCTTTAAAAAGTTTTATATTATTGACATCAAAGATTAAAAATAATAAAAATGTTATTTTAAAACAGATAGCAAAATATTTTCGGGAACAAACAGGGGTAGATTTAAGGGGTCACACAAGTTGGAACTGCCAAGGACCTCGGATTCAGGAGGGTCTCCAAATTAGTGAGAAACGAGAAGTATGACGGCTTTCGTCACGATAGATAGATAGATATTTAAATCAATAAAAAAGTAAAAAAAATGCTTAAAAAGGTAGGTGAAAAGTATGTCAAATTTTTGAATTTATCGTAGTATTAAACTTATATATTATTTTTAAATTCTCCTAGGGTAGAGGCACCAGTAATTGGCAGTGATCCAGTGTTTGACAATTTGTTTAAAAATCCCTCCTGGATAAAGCGACGATGTTTTTTTGAAATGTGTGCAACGCCACTAAGAAGCAGAAGACTCTTGTTCGTATTTTGGGTCTTGTTGTGTAAACAAAAGAAGTGCATCGGCGAAGCTAGAATTTTTTCACGGATAAGAGGTGAGTTTTAACCAGGACACGTGGCATTTTCATGCAACTGTATCCACTTGTGATTTTACAATAGAATTTTGAAATGTGGACGTATCGCATTGTAGCACTCAAAATTTATGCTGCAATGTTGTCAACGTCAGAAATTTTGGCAGAGATCAATCACTGAGAATTTGTTTATTTTTTTACTTTTTGGTAATAATTTTTTTTCTGTTTTATTAGAGACTTGGAAAAAATATTCTGACAATTGTTTAATCCTTAAGCTCTAATCTAAGCATAACATCAAGCAATTTTGGGTGAACGAGTCGTCTGGAGAGGGAGTCAAAGTGAAAAAAAGTTATGAGTGTCAAACACTGGTGCCTTTACTATAAATAATTTATAACAAAGATGGAGCTAATATGGCATGTTAATATAAGTTATAGACGGCTAGTTCCAAAAGAAAGAAATTGTCTTCATTTAGTTATGAACAATAATGGAGCGGCCGGCCTTTTATGTGGAGGCAGAACTATTAAATCAGCTGACCTGACCTTCTTTCACTTTATTAGTTATAAAGAAATAATAAAATAGGTTCTATAATTATGAAATTAATCCATTTCAAAATTTTAATGAATATATACGGAGTATTTATAAGACAAGAGTCCCTCCGAAAGAGTCATACCTCCTATAGTATAAATCCACCCCTGGGAATCTAAAAGTTATGTGCAACAAATAGTTGAAAATATTGGGACCGGTCCGTTATGCAAAGATTTAGAACCACTAGTTTTGTTTAGATCGGGACTAGCAAAATAAACTTTAACTGGTTCGTGAATATGTAAATATTTTTATCTTTTAACGTTAGATCAATACAATAATATTCCGTTTGAAGTCAAATACAGATACACAAGTTGTCTAACAGACTCCTTACAATTTCAGTTTGAAACTTTGTCTATCCCTAAAAAAAAAATGAAATTAATTTTGTTCAAAGCAATGACTGGGTAAAAAAAATGTAGATGAGTAAAATCTAATAAATTTTTAATTTTTTTCTCTATTTAATAACAGAGAAGAAAACTTAATTAAACAATTTAACCAATAAAAAAAAATGTTGAAGATATACGAAGCTCTTAGTCGAATGAAAACCTTAAAAACGAGGTTAAACAAAATTTATTGAAGATTGTCAAATATAAATATGTTATTTTTTATTTTGAGATAGTCCTCATTAAGTTCTATGCATATCCTCCACCGTTTTGGATACCCGAAGAATAAAATGTTGGTCGGGTGCACAGACATTTATGCAGTCAGAATCGCTTCATTAATGCTCTGAAATTTCTTTCCAGTTAATGCCTGCTCCATTCATATACTGCTGGAATGACAAACAAAAATTTCCATATTGTAGCTTCATGCCACAATGGATATATTCGGTTTCATCGCTTCACTGTGCAAGAAATGAATAACGCAACGCTGCTCCTCCCTAGTACACTGCTCTAGTGGAGTCGCATTTAGGATCAGTATGTTAACATTTTCAAAAATTGCTATTATATGTTAAATCCAAAATCTTCTAGATCTCAAAAAAATTTTCCCAACTTGTATAGCAAAGTTTTGTACATTTCCTTAATTTCACCAAGCGCTCTATCATTTATTAGATCATCTTCAGAACGATAAATCTGATTTTAGTCTTTATAAAAAAAAAAGATAGCTGTAATCTCCCAGTGTAGTATTATTGCCCCGAAAGTAAATAAATAAATAAATGAGAGAATGTTTGGTGAAATTGTATTAAGGTGTTGTTTATTGACTATAAATCTCATTTATTCTCAACAAATTTTACGGTCGATCCTAAAGTCTAAGCAAAAGAAAAACTTAATATATTTTTGACTGAAAGAATAGAAAATATTATGATATAATAAAATTTAATTTAATTTCTTAATTTTATGAAAAGATATAAAGATGCAAGAACATTGCGATATATCTGAATCTTATTAATTATTTTAAGAATATTATAATATATATTTGACAAAAAATACTAATTAACCCATTAAATACATTGTCCCATTAACATCAATTAATAATCGTGGCTACTTTACCCTAACTTGAGTGCTTGTCCTCCGGCCCTAAGCCCTTCCTCGCCGAGCAGGGTTACTTGTTCTTCCTCGCGGTTCGGATCCGCCATCTGCGGGGAGTATGGGGTGTGACCATGATCAGCCTGGCAACACAACCCAGCAGTGGTGGTTGGAAAGGATTCCAAGGAAAGGACTTCAGGAAAAAAGCGAAGGTGAAAGTAAAGGTACTATTGGGTCTTTTAATTTAGCATTAAGCAAGCCATTAACGTGAAAAAGCTTCTAAATCAAAGCGTGCAATAAATAACATTCATTAGAATAAATAAAATAAGATTAACTATTCTATTATGGTTTCAACTTATATATTCATTCTTATATAATTCGTCAAATTCAATGTTTTTTAGATAATCAATAAATAAGTGTAATAGACTAAATTACTTTAATGGCCATACTGATTTATAGAAAATAATATTATTGTAGTATTAGTTGAAGTTGGAAGGAAGCCCAAGAGCAGTGAGGAAAGAAAAAAAATCAACACATATCAAATTATTCCTATCAAATAACATTTATTGGAATCCTTCCTCCTTTCCTTTCAAACTGATGTTTCGGAGGATTCTTCCTTCCTTCTTCAGGGCTTCAAGGGGTCAATGAATGAAACAATTAAAATGTTTCCTTCCTCTCTCCACAGCAGTGAGGAGGGAAACATTTTATTTGTTTCATTCATTGACCCCTTGAAACCCTGAAGAAGGAAGGAAGAATCCTCCGAAAGGAAAGGAGGAAGGATTCCAATAAATTACACCTTATTTGATATGTGTTAATTTTCTCCTTCCTCACTACCATCGGGCTGCCTTCCATTACATTCAATTAAAGGTTCTACCAGTCCGTCCCTCTCCAGAGAAAATTTCATTGTAGTATATTTATAATTAATTTCTCTACGAAATCCAAAATGTCTTTGAATCACTTGATAAGTTAAGTATATGATGGAGCTTTCATGAGTCAGAATATTTTTGGTTGGGTACTTATTCAAATAATAGAATAATTGTTCTATTTAAACTTGAAGTGGTCGTTCACGATAAAATCTAAATTCTTCCCTTGGTATGTTTCTAAACAATTATCGAAATCAAAATTTATAAATTGATTAATTTAATTACTAATTGGGGGAAATAATCAGATATTTTTAATATGTAATATACATAATGTATACTTATTACAATATTCATATTCATAAATTGTACTTTTAAAAGAATGGAATGAGTTTATAGAAAAAATAAAAATAATAATAATAGAATAGGGATTTTATCAATTGAATTTATCATTTTTAAATTATAATAAATAAATAACTGATCTGTAAGTTTCTATTTACTTTGGTCAAAGGATAAGGAAAGGATAAAAGATAAAGAATGTGATAGTTTTATCACGTTCCTCATCGAACATAAAAAAAAAAAGATTAGTAAACGAAAAATTGAGATCTAAAAACAATTTACAAATATAATAAATTAAATTATTAAAATATTAATTAAAGAAATATAAAATATATAAAAACATGCATATCTAAAATATTTTGAAGCATAAAACAATTAATCCTTAATAATGATTATTTCTTTTCAATTATTTTAAATTTTTAAGTAATTAAGATTAAAAATAATCCTATCCTTAATCAAATGTTATTAATAATTCTGAATTATTTTATTTATAATCGAGACGAAGAGTCAAAAAAATTACTTTTTTTTCAAGATTTCATTTAGATGATAAATTTTAAGTATGATAAAAAGAATTATATGAAGTAATCCCATGAGATATCTCTTGGCTTATGTCGGAATTTTTTCAAATAGAAAATTAAAAAAAGATATATTTTTAATTAATCTTGTAAATGGAAAGAAAGCACATTGAGATAAGATTAATTGCCCAAGACACTTTTGCTTAGCTTTTGCTCCCGACACCAAATACACAAGAGTGACTTAAAAAAATTTAAGATACTTCACGTTTTAATTTTAGTACCAAGTAAGGATTGACGACCTCTGCCTCCTTTGCAGGTTTTTCTTGATTACCCAACAGAGGATTGAACTCCATGAGAAAAGGAGTCCAACTCGTGCATTCAGACTGACCAGATTACGAAAAGTTAAATAAAAAGATATAATAATAATAATATTAAAGGGGAAAATCTCTACATATGAAAAATAACTTTTAACTAGTTATTTTTTAATAATATGTAATCTACTTTATAAATAAAAAACATAAACTAAATATAAATGTACAACATTTATCTTGCAATTTTATGATGCAAGGAAAAGTGCTTTTCAAGTACTCTATCATAAAAGAAATTACAGGATCTTAAATTAAAAAATATAAATATCTGGAAAGAAAAATACAAGCTGTGAGATTTAACAAAACCAAGCTTCAATCTTAGTGAATTCGTGTCCAAGCTGTGAAAAAAAAAATTTAAATATAAAAAATAAATCTACATATGGAAACATTTATTTATATAAATTTACTACAATGCCCATCTGTCTGATTCTTTGGGGACTCGAAACAGATGAATTTTCTTCAGATATTCAATAATAAATTTTATTTAGAATGTTTATATGTTAACTAGATGAACGCGAAAGTTGAAACCTTTATCCGGTCACTGCCCTATTTGGTGCAATTGGGACCAGACTCGTTTTGATACTGAACCAAGAGTTGAAAAAAGATACAGGACCCAGCCGGGTATGAACCGACATCTTCTGGGTTAAGTCCACACCTTTTAGCTTAAATGAAAAAGGCATCTGCAGGCTTAACGCAGAAGATGTAGGATCATACTCGGCTGGGTCCTGTATCTTTTTCAACTCTTGGTTCAGTATCAAAACGAGTCTGGTCCCAATTGCACCAAAATAGGGTAGTGACCGGATAAAAGTTTCAACTTTCGCGTTCATCTAGTTAACATTTATTTATATATATGGAATTAATAATTAATAACAATTTCATCTTTAGGGTCAAGCCAAGTGCCCGATTAGCAAGTTGGCACTTGGATTCAACTCCTGAGGGGATAAGCCTTCTGAGATGAATTTAAACATATCACAAAATTACCTTGATATACCATGGCTTTTTAAATTTATATATATGGAATATATATATTTAGATTTTTAAATAAATTTATTTGAATATTTAAAAATGGAAAACTATAAGAAATTAACTAATTCAGGTTTTAAGGAATATAAATAAATGAATCCATTTTCAAGTAAACATGTTCAACTTGCAACAACATTAAGATAATAATTGTGTTCCAAAAGACGATGGTTGAAGTGCTACTCTAAAACAGTCACTCTATACACATTGAGACAACAAACAAGGAAGACCCATATAGTTTTGATATTTCGAGAGGTTGATTGCCAAGCTGTTCATTATTTAGAAATTATAATAAAAAAACAATCATGATTAATTTAAAGAATATTAAAATTATTTAAAAAAAAAAATAATTATACTTACAATTAAAATAAATTTAAAATGAATTAATATTAAGTTCCATCATTATTATTAAAATTAAAAGTAAATTTATAATTTTCTTTAAGAAAGATAAAGTCTAAATTTTAACTGTTTTTCAAGGAATTTGGTGTTGGTACTTGGTGAAATGAAACATTTTTTAAATTATTGGATAAAAAATACTTGGTAGGTTTCACATTAAGATATTAAAATAAAACGAATTTATTTTTGGAGAGACTTTAATCTAGATACCTATATATATATTTCGGGTGACTAACCTATCATCAGGAGCAACAGAAAGTAATTGATCTGGATAAGTTGAATTGGAATACAAGTCAATGGTAAAATTTATTTTTAAATAACAAAAGGGGTAAAAATTTAAAATTAGGGGGGGGGAGAAAGGTAGGAAGTCTATTTAGTTTAATTTTGAATGGCTTTCTGAGAAATGAGGATCTACACTCAGGTAGGTATAGGGGGGGGGGAAGAATTAATGAAAACAAAATTGCAAATATTTAAAGAATGTAATCAATGATTGTACTTTTCTTAACTTCTAATTGATTATTTAGTATATTTGTTTTATTTGAGAGAGCTAATTTTATTTCAGTTGACTCTTAAAAAATCTAAACGTAAGCCCTTTCTTTCGAAATGTAAAGGAACGAGGTGGCTAATAGAAGAGGTGTGTTTATTCAAATGTAGATGATTAGCGAAGGTAGAAGGAGATTCCATATTAATATCATCTGATCTGTTAAGACTATTAAAAGCTCTTTCATGTTCCGAGTAGCGAGTTCTAATTCTAATTTTGTTGTAAATTTTATTAATTGTTAGTGTGTTGTAGCCATTATTCACAGTTATATTATAAATGATATTTAGTTCATTGTTGAAATCTGAAGTGTCCATTGGTATCGAAATAAGTCTGTAGATCATCGAATAAAAATCTCTCTCCAAAAATAAATTCGTTTTATTTCAATATCTTAATGTGACACCTACCAAGTATTTTTTATCCAATAATTTAAATTTCAACTAACTATGCCTGGTAATTTAAATATTTATTCACATTCAAAAATATAGAATGAATTAAATAAATATATCTGTTCTTTATCAATTCATAAATACTTTATAATTTTAATGCAAAAGGGCATATAATTTCAATTGTATTCTCTTATATCAATTCGGATACAATAAAAATAAATAAATTAAATTTTTAATTTTTAATGTTTTATCAGGATAAACTTGTTCAACTAATTAAAGGCAAAAGAGTTTGGGAATATTAATATTTGAGAGAAATATTGTAGATTTTTTTTTAATATAATGATATTGATGCAAGAAGTTGTTGCAGCAAAAAGATGCAAGCTCTGTAGTCCGGGGTGGACCTTTGAGAGATTAATGAAGAATTAACATGTACAGTGTATATATAATAGCATCGTTTGCAAAAGTTTACCAACACATTCAGCTACATTTTCAGATGGAAAGTTGACTCTTTTCAGTTTAAGTTGGCTATAAACCGATTTTTTCTACGATAAATGTTCAGTGTATTAGAAATTGTGTGTGTACGGTATATGAGCATAGTATGGTGAGTAAAGGGACCTAGCTGAGGGGTCAGGAAAACTTTTGCTAAGGGTGATATATTATAGTATATGATATACTAGTATATAATGTTTTATTCTATTTTATAATTTACAGGAAGTTTTATGTGAAAATATGAAATAGAAATATTCATTCTAGTAAATTTCAATCCACATTCTCTAATATTTTGGATTTATTTTTATTAAATGACGTTAAAAAGTATTGATAGAGTAAAATTTATTTTTGAAAGTTAATTGGTAATAATATATTTATCGGTTAAACTTGATAATAAAATTAATTTTTTCCAAAGATTATTAATTGAAAAATATATTTATATATATACATTTTGGATTAATAACTCACCTCATCAAAGAATACTTGAGTTTTCCTAAGAATATGTTTCAATTCAGTCAACTCCAAATAATTTCTCTTCAGAGCTTCAGCATTTTGATTGACTTCCCTTAATTCATTCTCAAGCTTTTCAAATGTAGCCTATATAAAATTATTGAAATTAATAACATTTAGGGAAAGCGGTGTTGGTTTATAATGAAACATATTAAACACAGGAGTTTTTTAATGGGTTATAGTGGTGTTTCACCACTATAACCCGTTAAAAAAACTCCTGTGTTATAGAAATTAATTATACAATTATAATATATTAATATTTTTGGTGAAGGTATCGAGGGTCCAGCTGTTTTATATGGTAAAAAATAAACTAATAGATAAGTAATATTTTTTTTTTTACGTCGAGGGTGCGAATCTAGTTGTCCGAAAATTGGCTAGAACTGAGGGGTGAACCGCGACCTAAAATCGTGTACACGTACTTCCACTTTCATTTCCAAGTAGAAAACAATAGATTATCTAATGAATTCCAAAGTAATTCCAAAGAAGGTGTACACTTAATTCCAATAGCGGTTCACCCCTCGGCTAGAACTGAACATAGGTATATCATAACCGAACCGAACCGAGCCGAATTGGATCTCTCTAGACTGAACCATCGAAAATAGTATCATTAAGAAAAAAAAACATATAGATATCTCTATTAGTTTATTTGATATAAAAAAACGGAGCAACTCCGATACATGTAACTACTCAAATTTTGTTTTTTTTTTACTTTCACATTTATATTTTTTTTTAATGGCCTTCGGAAACTATATAGTCCATTATGGCCATTAAGTGTTCGTGTGCGTGTGAGGAAATGTGTGTAAATTAGTGTAGGGATCAGATTAAAGTCGGATTGCAGCGACTCGGGCTTGAACCCAAAAAATTATTGAAAATATATTTTTTTTTATTCTTGTGGTATTTTTTCATTAATCAACCAATAATATTATCATTTAAAAAAAAAGTCGATATTCATATTAGTTTATTTTTTAGCATAGAAAACAGGTGGAGTTTGTCTTCGATACCTTTACCATATTTATTATTCGTGAGTTTGAAGGTCAAATTGATTTCCGGAAGATTTGTTCGTGTTAGATAATCTATGGTGAAATTAAAAAAATAGGAATTTTCACAATTTTTCAGCACCTAGTTCTCTGGTGATGTATTTAGGTAACAAAAATGAAGCTAAAATCATACAATTTATCGATACCAAGAAATTAAATCATTTTAGCTACATTTGAAGATGACTTCGGAGGTAAGGATCAAAACGTTGTGAAAATAATATAAAATTTCAATTAAATTTTTAATTTTAGGTGGTCTAACCCAAGGAAATTTTTTGGATCAAATAAATGATTAATTACCTCAAGATCAATCATTTCTCTGGGCTGGGGGGCCTCCGGATTTTCCCCCGTATCCAACATAGGAATTTCATCTTTTTTAATTTCTTTTTCCAGATATCGTAATTTTCGTTCCATTTCATCACAACGACGTACTTCATTAACAAATTTCCTTTGAAAAGCATTGACATCAGGATTTAGCTGCAAATAACATTAAAAAAAATATATTATAAACTATCATTATAATTGATTGAGAATATAAGATAAGCCTAATAACAATTTAATTGAACTTAGATCGCGAAATTGAACAAGACCTAATTCTCCGAGTTCGGAAACACAGGCATAAGCTGCTTCACTTTGTAAAAAGAGCTGGCATAATGACATCTCCTCACTTCGGAAGAGGTTCCCCATTTTGGTGAGATTCAATTAAGACTAATGCAGTTTTAACAAAATCTACATGGAATTAGTTTAATCAGAAATGTATGTAGATGGATTATGTGCCTTGGTAAATGGCGGATCAGGTGACAGAAAACCCCGTGATCGATCAATGTTAAATATTGAAAGAGGGAGGGGCGGGAGGGAGTGTCAAATGAAACAAGAGATTATCATAATTAAAATTTAACCATAAATAAATTCTTAAGATATTTGAAAATATCTTATTATTTTTTTTATCATCATTTAGAATAAATTGATATTCTATAATGGATAAAAAATTTTCAGAAAGCCTTTGCAAGCGGGAAGTATAAACATCGTAGTTATTTATTTAGCACATTTTCTGAACAGGGCCGCTCCCTCCGCCAATGAGGGATCGTGTGAGACGTTACCAAATTCAAGCTGAAAATTAAGCCTAGCGGTGGAGTCCCTCATCGCCCTGGGTATATCCCAAAGGACAATCATCATCATTGAGTAAACAGTTCTAAGACTGGTTTGATGCAACCACCCATCTCCACTCGACTCTGTCCCCCGACCTCTCTAAATGTTTTTTTTAATGAAAATGATGAGAGAAGGCGTTACACCAAAAAGGTGCAACCCCTAAAGGCCTGGGTTGGCCCCTCCATCGTGAAAAGAAGAAGAAAGAATTTTATGGGCGGGGGTCGAAGGTATCTGTAGATACGGATCTTAAATAGCTGAAGGTTATAAGTCGCGGGAAAGATGGTGGCAGGGAGCGAGTTCCAGTCTCTGGAGGTCATAGGGATAAAAGAGTTGGCGAAAGCGCTTGTTCGACTTTTATCCAATTTGACAGCGAAGGGAAGACGGTCGGAGGAGTTCCAGATGCTAGATGGATAAACGAATTGGCGAATGCGTTTGTTCGATTAGTGTCCAATTTAAGCGTATTTCGCGCAAATGAAGCCTTTGCTGGGATTATCGATTTTATCTCGTTAGAACAAAAAAGCCATGGTAATATCTATAAAAAAAAGAAAGGACGGAGACAGATCTACGATGGGCTAGGGAGTCGAGTGTCAGTCAATGCATGATCTCCTATCAGTCTGATAGCGTGCCTCTGAATTGCATCCAATGATTAGTTAATTAAGCGGTATTACAGGTATAATGTAAATTGTAAATATACTGAAGTTATTTTCTACATTTTGAGAGCTGTGCACCGCTACTGAAAATTTGGTGCACCGATCGTGAAAAAGTTTGAAGATCCCTGATCTAATAAGGCTTGGATTCTGCGAGCCAGTTTTAGACATCTGGAGCGGTGAGGATGATCTTGCCTGCTGTAGACTGGTGCCCAGACCAGCTCATATCTGGTTTGTCCATCTGGCTGGTGATCTGCCACGCCTACGAGATCCTTCCACTCTCCCCTGAATGACGATCCTCTCAAGACCAAAGTTAGATCTTGTAAGGTGGCCGAAATATTTAACAATCCTTCCGAGCACTGTGCTGGAGAGTGGTAGCAAGTTCGGTCCTCCGGGTATAATTATAAAATTCGGAATAACGTTAAAAAAACTCATTATAATTCTTTTTTGAATAATTATTAGGAATTAAATAATGAATTATCAAAATTCAATAGATGAGATTTAAAAAAAAATTCAAGCTCAAAAGCAATGTATTAGTTAATAATACAAAGCCTGACGATGCAATCTGCGCAGCAGATCGTTTCATTCGCGAATGCATACCTTTACCAGGCGCGCTTTAATTTTCTTTTCAAAGGCTACACGTAATATATATGCCACATTACAACTCAGGATCCTAACTAAATCAACCCTTCTGTGGACACTTTTATACTTTAAAAAATTATTGAGTACAAGTGCAAGTGTAGGATCTATTTCTTTTGTGGGGTTTGACGTATTAGAAACGAAAATAGAAAATGCTAAAAATAATTGTTTGAATTTTCAAAAGAATTTATTCTACTAAAAGATATACCTAGATTTATATCTTTTCATCTGAATTATTATAATCTATCAGTGATTTTTATTGCGTTAATTCACATTTTTTATTAATGTTTGACAATATTGTGTAATTAATTTTAAAATAAAATCCTGAAGGAAAAGAACACAAAAAGATTATTATATACTATGACATTTTTGGTTCTATGTCATGATGGATATCATTATTCAAGATTTTTTAACTATCTTTTTTGATTAACATAATGATATCAATAGAATTAGTATACATATTTTATATTTTTTTTATTTTATCTATTCAAATTTTAGGGATTAAAAAATTTCAGCGTTCCCTCAGTGCCGTGAAACCAGACAATGCTAAATGATGAAATCCTTTTCATGGTTTATTTAGTACTCACTTCACGAAGGTTCTTATAAATAATTGAGAAATTTCACTTCAATTTAAAATTAAAAATAAAAACACTTGTTTTTAAAATAAATTTTCATCGTGAAACTAACAGTTACCACAAGATAATGAAACATCTTCATTGATCACAGGGTAATTGACTTCATGAGAATTATTATAAATGATTAACAAACAAACATTGATGGACATACGTTTAATATTTCAATGTCTCAATTTTAATTTCTTTGAAATCAGCTTCATATAAGAGAATCTCAATAGAATTATTTTATTAAAAAATCTACTATATTGGAAAATAACTTTGAACATATATTCATTCCTTGTTCAAAATTAATCATCAACCTCACGTTGGGCAATTAGTTTTAATATGTAAAGCCAGCAATCTGCTTCATTGGCGTCGCGGAAGAATCATAAAACTTTATCCAGGGAGTGACAATCTCTCTAGAGTTGTTTCAGTAAAAACTTCTTCAGGAGAATTCAAACGTCCACTTTCGAAATTAGCCCCTTTATTAACTGATAACTACAATTAAAATTAATTTAATTATAAAATCGTCTCTCTTCCAATACTTTAAACTTGTCAACATATCGTTCATATTTTATTCTTTGATCATATTTTGAGCGGTAAATAACTTTATGTAAATAACGGCTTATAATCTTTTTCTAGAATTTTAATCATTATTTTGTTTTAAATAATTTACTCTGGATAAATTATTTAAAAAAGGCCGGAGTATGGAGCTGCATATATTACAGCTTTTTCTTTTATAATTTTAAAACATTAATTTTTAATAAAGTTAAAAGATTTTTCAAAATTCGAATAAACCCCGCGCGAATTTTAATTCAAATTTAAATATATATTTTACAATTTTGCGCGATTGAATCAAATGTAGAAAACATTCGAGTAAATAATAATATTTACGTGAAACCTACCTAGTATTTTATATTTTAATAAGTTTCAAAAAAATTTTCTTTAAAATGTATACAAATGAATTTTGACGTGACGGCTGTGCTTTAGTAATGCGCTAAATAAGTACTCACATATAAATATTGTTTCTACACGTGTTAGACTCATTTGAAGTGCGAGTTCAAGACAAACATTGATTAATCACTCATTAAATTTATCAAGTGCTCCACAATTTTGAGAAAAGTCTCGTTATATTGAATAAATTATTTGAAATTTAACTACAAATTTTGTTAAATATACATTATATATTTCTGAAATTTTATAGATTTTATTACGTGGCAAGTATATTATAATAACAGGTTGGTTTCAATAGAAGATCTTTAATTAACTTTTCATAAAATTTTAGATTTCGGTCAGAATGAATTCTTTAAAGGATGGTTGGTTTAGTGAGCTTAGTCCACTCTGGCCAGGAATTAGTTTATCCTTAGAAGTAGAAAAAGTTTTACATAAAAAAAAATCAAAATATCAAGATATTTTGGTTTTGGAAACGTAAGTTTATCATTATTTCATTTATAAACTAGAATAATTATTAAAATGTTATTTTTACCTACACTAAATAATTTATGTAATTTCTAAGAAATATAAACCAAAAAGTGAATCTTCTGTTTGATGTAAATAAGTATACATAATTTAAAAAATGACTTATATGTAAATATTTTATTTATCAAAGAGAAGTTTCAGTTAAAATTAGGTTATTTATTTTAGAAATTCTTTATAGCTGTAGTTGTATTAATTTATGAAGTGGTTAAAATAAGAGACGTGAAGCTTTTATTTATTTGTTTTTTATTTATGAACGCCCGCTAACGTTTCGGCTATTGGTTGTAGCCATCTTCAGAGCGGGAATTTGTCAATATTTATATCATAGAGTAATATAGAGCGGAAGGCTCCATAAGGAGTCAATGTATTTTAGTGTATACGAGTTACAGAGCTCTCTGGCGAGACTAGGGCGACACCATCGGGCAATAAAATCTAAAATCTCACTAAGTTTCTTTCAAGGAAATTTAATGATTGATGTGTGTTTTGTGTGTTTATATTAAAGAAAATGAAAATTAAAGAATTTTGAAAATCGAATTTTATAATTTAAATTTTAAATTTCACCTTAGATTTTTCTTTTCTTACTATTCATTCCATAGAGTAATATAGAGTGGAAGGCTCCATAAGGACCCAATGTATTTTAGCGTATACGAGTTACAGAACTCTCTGGCGAGTCCAGGGCAATAAAATGGCGAAAACCGCTCTCTTCGGGGCAAATTTTGGTGACATTATCAAGAGGTGAAATACCTTTTATATATATATATATATATATAACATAAAGGGTATGTATCTTTATCATGACAAAGGCTTTGAATGTTCTATGATCTTTGGATAGTTCTTAAGAACTAAGAATTTTCGTCCCAGTCGCTAGAGAGCTTTTTCTATATACGGCAGCCTTCCACTCTATATTACTCTATGATTTATATAAAACAATTTTTCGTTTAAACCAAAAAGACAAGAATAGTCTTAAAAGTATTACATCTTTTGACCTTCTGGCTAACACCCTGTATATGGTTTTGTATATATCATATGTGTGTTTCTTGTATATAGTTTTATCTGATGACTGGTGTATCCAAAAAAATTGTTTTATATAAATATTGACAAATTCCTGCTCTGAAGATGGCTACAACCAATAGCCGAAACGTTAGCGGGAGTTCATAAATAAAACCTCCACGTCTCTTATATGAACCCCTTTATAAAATTACTATATTAGCACATTTTTAATGAGAAAAGCCCTAAAATCTATTGCTCTTCTCTTTCGCGATAGAGGGCCCAATCCAAGCCTCATTTAAATTAAATCAAGCTGAATATGCATTTGGATTTATTTTTACTTTACCATACATGGTCAAGTATTGTAATCGTGCATGAAAAAAAGTGTTTTTTTCCTTCTTTTTTCAAAATATCTAAAAAAACGGCTTATAACTCTATTTCGATTAAAATAAACTGCAACGGATCGTTGCTAAACTTTATCCAAATTCATTTGAAATATTAATATGTTTATTCCTTTATTATTAATCAGATATCACTTGCTATTTGCAGTCCATGTTGACTTAAATTCAAAAATAGCGATTGATTCTCATCTATTACTTGAGGAATAACAATTCTACATTGGATTTTTGTCGGTTCGATTATTATTGGTAACCAGTGCTGAAGACATGGAGGAATCGACTTAAAATCAAAAATAACGATCGATTCTTATCTAATACTAGAGGAATAACCTTATTGCATTCCATTTTTGATGTTTTAACTGACTATTAATGGCAAACCTTCTACTGAAAACGTGGAGGAATCGACTTAAAATCAAAAATTAAATTAGGTTGGAGTTGGTGGTGTTTCACAAGGAGAAAAATTAAAATACAAAGATTTTTTTAGTTTACTCTATATATTTCGAGCTCTTAACTCATCGTCAGGAGAACATTGACTAAAGATAACATGATATTTTGAACAGAATTTATTTTAATTTTAATATGATGGACAGTTATTTATGACTTAGTGTAAATATGAAAGAATTATCAGAAGGATGGAATGGCTTTAGAAAGCCGAAAGAACAGATGTAGGGACAAAGGGCTGGAATAAAGAAAAGATATTTATACTTGGAAGTTGCCGAAAATTATGTATGTGTTATAAAGGGAGGCAATAAACTATAGAATGCAATGAGGGTGCATAGCGAAAATTTAATCTCTTATTTTCTATTTAAAAAAATAAATAAAAATTAAAAATAAACCCACCATACACTCTCATCGCACTCCAATTCAAATTAAATATCATTGATTAAGATGTCAATTATTGGTGAAGTTTTGATGTCTGTTTGATTGTTCAAGATGTTTTGATTAAGGTGTATGGCCTTTTTAATTTCAGCTGACTCCAATAAATCCAATTTCCTACTTTTTGGAATAAAATGTAAAGGGAGGGGGTTGGTCGATGAAGGTGAATGGTTGTGGTCAAACAATAATTCTTTCATATTTACACTAAGTCATAAATAACTGTCCATCATATTAAAATTAAAATAAATTCTGTTCAAAATATCATGTTATCTTTAGTCAATGTTCTCCTGACGATGAGTTAAGAGCTCGAAATATATAGAGTAAACTAAAAAAATCTTTGTATTTTAATTTTTCTCCTTGTGAAACACCACCAACTCCAACCTAATTTAATTTTAACAATGTTTCACTATAAACCAACACCGCGTTCCCTAAATTTTATTAAAATCAAAAAGACTAAATTCTTTTTGATTTTAAGTCGATTCCTCCACGTTTTCAGTAGAGGTTGCCATTAATAGTCAAAACATCAAAAATGGAATGCAATAAGGTTATTCCTCTAGTATTAGATAAGAATCGATCGTTATTTTTTATTTTAAGCCGATTCCTCCATGTCTTCAGCAATGGTTACCAATAATAATCAAAGCGTCAACAATCTAATGTAGAATTGTTATTCCTCAAGTAATATATAGATGAGAATCAATCGATATTTTTGATTTTAAGTCAATTCCTCCATGTCTTCTGAAATAGTTACCAATAAAAACCGAAACGTCAAAAATCCAATATAGAATGGTTATTCCTCAAGTACTAGATGAGAATCAATCGCTATTTTTGATTTTAACTCGATTCCTCTATGTCTTCAGCAATGGTTACCAATAAAAACCGAAACGTCAAAAATCCAATATAGAATGGTTATTCCTCAAGTACTAGATGAGAATCAATCACTATTTTTGATTTTAAATCGATACCTCCATGTCTTCAGGAATGGTAACGGATAAGAAAACAACGCAGTTGCTATGGTTACTTATAAAATTTCCTCCCAAATTTTTAGCATTTCACAGCGAGAAGCCTAACCATTCTTACTTAAGTTAGGTTGAATGAGCTATATTAAAACAATCAAATGAATAAATTTTAAGGAATTTAAAATAAAAAATTAAAAAAGTACTATATTATCCTAGAATAAAGTACTTTAAAATATAAATTTACTAAAAACTTTATTTAACCTTTTTTATGGTCCCCAAGGTACTTAATTAGGATATTAAATTTCATCAAAATTGGTTAAGTCATTTTCAAGATATTTAGAAAAAACTAAAAAGTACTGAAATAAAGTACTAATGTTTGTGGACCGATATGTACCAAAAACTAATCAGCGCTTCATTTTGTTAAAATACTGGTAGGTTTTCAATTTCAATTCAATCGGTGCGACGGTGTGGAAAAATTCGTGGACGAAAAAAACGATAACACACATACATACATACATCCCCACGCACTTCCAAAAAAAATGGCACTTTTTGGCCTCTCGGCGAGATCCCAGGTAATTTTTAGCAAAACCGTCACGTGCTAAAATTCAATCTAATTGAATACTTCAATTTGTGACCTTAATTGAGTCCATGGGTTCCGTAGTCTTTACCTGAGGACCCTTTGAAGTCGCGCTTGCCGCCAGACCGATTGCAATACTTTCCCCATGTTTCGCATTGGATAAAGTAAAAATTGAACGAAACCATGGCATTTCGGTCTACAAAAAAACTCTAATAAGTGAACATCGAAAAAATTATATTTTTCGAGATAATAATTGTTTTGTCAAAATGTCTGTTAGTTAGTTAGTCTGTGCGTTACCAAATTTGTGTACGAGTTAGATCAAAAACTAGTGTGAATAAAGAAACCAAATTTCGCACGTAGTTTTGGTCCATTGAGATTAAGAGCTGATTAGATTTTGGTGCATATCGACCCAAAATTAGGGGGTCGATGGAGTTAAAAATTAAAAATCTAGCTCGTTTGAGCAAACTCAACCAAATTTTGTATACATAATCAGTGGGTCCCAGGAGTCTAAAAATGCCAAAACTAACCCCCTCACATGATTATAAATAATTTTATTAAATATTAAATATAAGTGAGGGGCCAGGTTGTTTGGTAAAGTCAAGTGGATGGCCACATCAGAACACGTCAGCTTATTTATACAATATATCTATAAAATAATGATTTTACTTTATTTTAAGGAAAAATCATGGAAAAGCACTTATATTAGATGGAATTATTCAATGTACTGAAGCAGATGAATTTTCCTATCAAGAAATGATATCGTTTCTCCCATTATGCAGTCACCCTTGTCCTAAAAAGGTATTATTTTGTATTTTTTAAATTAAGGGCGCCTTTAATTAAATTAAATTCAAAATAAAACATTCATTTACCGAGTTATTTACCAATATTTAAATTTTATTAAAACAAAATTTTTTTTATAAAAATTACAATTGATAAAAGCAATCTACAATATTTAGAATTGAAGAGGACAATAAAAGAGTGTGTCTTCTGCTGGAATTATAAATTTTATTTATAACGAGACATAGTTTCGAGAGGTTTGCCCTCTTCATCAGTCTATTACAATTGATACACAGGAATTAATGGATACTAATGAAGAGGCAAAAGCTCTCGAAACTATAGTCTCGTTATAAATAAAATTTATAATTCCACCAGAAGACACACTCTTTTATTGTTCCCTTCAATATATAAAAAATTCTGTTACTCTCGGCAAAAAACTTTCAATTTAATATTTAGAATTAAATAAAAAAATGTGGACTGTAACAAGAAACTAATTCCCATTACAGAATGTTGTTTTTTTTTTTATATAAGTAAAAATTTTACAGTCCACAATTTTTTTTTATCTAATAAATTAAAAGTATTCTCTTTTGGAGACAGGCTGGTGGAGAATTGATGAAAAAGCAGTCAAAGGATAATAAAAACTAAACAAATTTTATTAAAACATAATTTTAATTTTCTTAAAAACCGACGTTTCTGAGTTTTTCAGGGTTTAAATGGGTCATCGAAGGAAGCTTGTCTCTTTTAACAGTGCTTGTGCTTTCACTGGTGTTAGAATTTGCCATTGACATTATATTAATAGAATTATCTGTTATCTGAATAATGACTCTTTTAAAAAAAAATTTATTCTGAGTTTGTAGTTTTCATTATTCCTGGGCTGCTTTTCTATCAATTCTCCATTGATTATCTAATAATTTCCCTAATTGGCGTATAAATATAAACAGAGCAAAAGTTTTAAGATAATAAAACCAAAGACTTGTTTACTCGAACTTAGTTTTAAAATCGTTTGAAATACTTTTGAAAAAAAATTTGTTCGTGTGTTACCAAAATGCTGACTAAATTGTTGAACCAATAATAATTATGAATTGAAGGGGACAATAAAAAGTGTGTTGTCTTCAGTCTTCTGCTGAAAAAATAAATTTTTTCACACATCAATTCCTGTGAATCAATTGTAATAGACTGATGAAGAGGGTAAAGCCCTCGAAATTATAGTTTATTTATTATCATTTCCGTCCATAATTTAATTTATAATTTGAAAGTTTATATTGGGAAAATAAGGACAAGTTTTTTATGTGTGACTTTTTTATTTATCCACCAACCTTTCGTCGACTTTGCCGACTTCTTCAGGGCTTCTACAATTATAAGAACATTCTTGATATTAATTTACAAAAGTACAGTCAGAATCCAAAAACAAACATGTTTACCTACCAAATAGTCATGTCACACATTCGTCTAAATTTTCTTATTACCTTCGTTACCATTGAAGGCCATCAGAATACAATTTTCAAAAGATATTTGGCACATTCACAAAAAACACAATTTTTCTCTTTATAATAACAACCTTATCAATACAAAACAGAACAGAAATCACTTCTTATAAAAATAGAATAGAATACTTTTCTTTTTCTTCTCCGTTTTATCCCTATATACAAAAATCTCAACTTCGAATAAATTAAACTTATACATTAATAAAATATATGTCAATGACACCAGTCAAGTTATTATTAAATGAAAAAATCCATTAGAAATCTATTTTTATTTTTAACATTTAATTGCATTCATTTTTGAAATTTCTTATTATTATTTATTTTTTACTTTTTATTTTTATCCTTATACCTGTTTAGCAAAAATCTATAAATGCTAAATAAGGATATCACATCCAATGACACAAAGCACGTGATTATTTGGGACAACTATGTCATCTAATAATTTTTTAAGTTCAAATGAATTTTTCACATTCCACCTGTATGTCTCCACTATGTTTGGAGAAAACAAATTCCAAATTAGCTTTTTATAACATCTTAACTGTGGGTTCATTGTATAGTAGATTAAAAGATGGAACAGAGAAGGAAAAAAAGTCAGGCGTTGTATATAAGATACCCTGTTCATGTGGAAAAGCATATATAGGACAGACATCGCAATATTTAAAAAAAAGATTAACACAACATATATATGATTGTAGAGTGTCTAATATTTTAAAAAATGACAAAACCGCCCTAGCTACCCATCATTTTGATCTAAATCAATTCAAGTTTGATGATACATTAATATTAGATTTTGAACCAGTGTATTTTAAAAGAACAATAAGTGAAATGATTCACATTTCGTTAAATGATACAGTGAATTTTAGAACAGACACCCAGAATTTAAGTGGCATTTATAAAGTTTTTGGCCTTCAATGGTAACGAAGGTAATAAGAAAATTTAGACGAATGTGTGACATGACTATTTGGTAGGTAAACTATTGATACATGTTTGTTTTTGGATTCTGACTGTACTTTTGTAAATTAATATCAGGAATGTTCTTATAATTGTATAAGCCCTGAAGAGGTCGGCAAAGTCGACGAAACGTTGGTGGATAAATAAAAAAGTCACACATAAAAAACTTGTCCTTATTTTCCCAATATAAACTTTCAAATTATTATGGTTTATTTTCCCAGCAGAAGACACACTCCTTTATTGTTTCCTTCCATTTATAAAAATTCTGCTACTCTCGGCAAAAAGAAACTTTCAATTTATTAATTATGAAATTTTGAATTTAGAGGTTTTGGCTAATTCATAAGAAAATGACTTCATCGGATTGAATTTTTTAGAGTACTTTATCCCAAGCCATTTGTAGTATTTTCGAAATTTCTCAAAAATGTCCCTAACTTTTTTGACAAAAAAATTTGGGTAAACAAAAGACGTCAACGGCTATAAAAATGATATTTTCCGAGATAATTATTTCTATTTATTTATTTATTTATTTTACAGTGACCCTACAAAGGACGAATTTCCATTAATGTATTTTGGACTATTTTATTATCTTATTTGTTTTATCTAATAAATTTCCTTAAATAAATGAGATAATAAATTCTGTAATGGAAATTCGTACCTTGTTAGGGACCATATTTTTACTTAAATTTATTTTATAAATTTTAATAATTTTTTATAAATTTTGCCAGATGCCTGACAACTTATTAAAAATAATTTTATAATCATCTTTACAAACGAGGAGGTCTGCACGCCCTCGTAACTCGGCCCGCTGGTGGCTCTAGCGGGCAGTGTCTCAATATCTATCAAAACTTGAATTTTTTTGATAAAGTCTTTTAATTATTTTTTTGCTGATGTTAGATATCGTCGCCTTAGAGTGTAAACCTGCTAACTCACAAGGAAATTTTACAGGGCAGAGAAAAAACAAACAAAATTTAATATTGTTGTTATGAAAAGAAACTATTTTTCACATTTTTTTTTCTACAACTTACGATCGTAATTTTAAGTACCAGTTTTACTTGGACGATGCTACATCTCTTTTTCTTTCGAACGGTATTAATGTCATATATGATAAAAAATGGATTTAGCAAGTTTACGTTTTAAAGCGACGATATATATTTATGTTATGTTATTTTTAAATATATTATTATTATATTTATTTATTTTATTTTTGAATTTTTTTATTGAGGTTTTGGAAATTATGTAATTTTTTTTTATTAGTTTTGGTTATAGGCCAAGACTGAAAGATATTTTAACCCTCTTTTAAATAACCATCTTCTTTGCTCAGTGGTATAAGGTAGCTCTTATTAGCTTTGAATCGTCAGGCCGTCAGTTCGAATCTGAGACCTCTAGCAGGGATTTTATAATAACATTTTTCCGAACAGTTGCGACAAATTTCCTAAGAATATGATATTTAATATTTTCTTTTATATTAATTATTTTATTTTTATATATTAGGTACTAATTGTTGGAGGTGGTGATGGAGGAGTGGCGAGGGAAGTAGCCAAACATCCTGATGTAGAATCCATTGATCAAGTTGAAATCGATAGCGAAGTAGTGAAAGTCTCTCAAGAATATTTACCATTTATGTCGAGCGGATTTTCAGATCCCAAACTTCATCTTCATGTTGGAGATGGTTTTGATTTTATAGGAAATCATCAAAATGTATATGATATTATTATAACTGATTCGTCGGATCCAGTTGGTAAATATATTTTCACATTAAATGCCAGACAATTATTTTAATTTTTAATTAACAAAATAAAACTTTCATTTGCTGATCTATTGGTCAAAATTTAAATTTTCTTAATTTTTTGATTAGTTTTTGAGAATTTTTTATTTTAATATATAACTAAACTTCTTGAGGATACAAATTCTCATTTAAATAGGTGTTGGTTTTATTCTTAAAAATGTGTTTTTTGTCAAAAAAGAATAAAACCAACACCTATTTAAATGAGAATTTGTATCCTCAAGAAGTTTAGTTATATTTAGTTATATATTAAATTTTCTTATTATTCAGGAGATTCACCAGTGTAAAAACTAGGGGAACTCAATGGCTGATCAAATTTTTATTTAATATATACATACTTTTAATATCCTACATAAAAGGCCATGGGTTAAATAGAGTATTATCATTCGTCGTCATCGGGATTTCTTCGTTGCCGAAGATCCTTCCCTCAGTCAGTTCATTCCCGTCGCCGCCTTCGTTCATGAGCCTGTTGGTGGCTCCAGAGACCGATGCGAGATCGGATGGTTCGTTGGCATTGAGAACAGATAAATGTCTCAATGCCGTCTGTTCTTAAGTTGGTGTTGTGATTGGGAAAGACGCCGGAATTATTGTGGCAGATGTTATGCCAAGAGCCTCTGTCTTGACATAGAGACTCCCAGGTGTCCGTTTCTTCACTATGGAGTGAATGACATCTTTGTACCTCTTCAGTTGACCACCAGGATAGCGCTGACCATCTGATAGCTCACCAAAGAGAATTTGTTTTGGGACCCGACCATCAGACATCCGGCACACATGGCCTAGCCAGCGCAGCTGATTGCGCGCCAAGATATTCTCTATAGAATCGCAGTTGGCTCTTTCCCGTATTTCCTTGTTGGAGATGAAATCTTGCCATTTAATTCCCATGATACTGCGCAGCAGTCTCATTTGGAATTTTTTCAGGGCCTTAACGTGCTTTTTATATACTATCCAGCACTCACTACCGTATAGTAGGATGTCAACAAATCTGGGATTATCATTAGTGACTCGCCCTTCTTGCTGTGCAGAGGTTCAATTCTTCCTAACCCTTGGTGCAGAAACATCCAAAACCCCAACCTCGAAGTAAGGTTTTTCAAATACCTAATTGGTAAAATTTGTACTCTTGCAACATATGATGATATGCCCAAAAGGATGCATACGATCATAACAAGCCTCCAAATAGGGCATTGCTTTTTTTCTCATGGGTTTTTAATTCGGGGAGAAGATCTATCAGGTGCTATTTGCAGACCCACAGGATCATATCCTAATTGATTGTCCCTTGTATAGTTCAGTTAAGACAATAATATTCAAAATAGAAATCAAGACTATCCTAATTCTACCAGGAACTCAAGGAAATTTGGAGAATTTGTTCGGGTTTTTACATCTAATCCAACTTTTTAATTTAAATTAACTTATATTTTAATTTTCTAGTCCTAGTCTAGATCCTAACTATAGACAGTCTATCAGAGATAATATCTATTATTTATTTATTATATATTTATTAGAAGCCCCCTTTCGAATTACTTATTGTTATTGTTTTTTCTTATATAGTTTGTTTTTGGTTATTATTTATATGTACGAGGGATATATATATATTTATATTTCGAGGGATCGGTCTGGAATCCTTTATTGTGCTCTCGAGGGGTCGGTATATATATAATGAAAAGTGGAATGTTTTAGAAATTCCAGACGCTAATGACCTTAGCAGTCGATTCGGCTTTAAAAAAACAATAATAATAATCTATTTAAGAATAATAACAACACACAATTAATATTATTTTTTGAAAACAAATTTAAAGCTCACAAAATTTTTTCAAAATGTGCTTTTTGAGATCGTATGCAATTTGAAACCTACGAGTCAGTGAGTCATAAACCCATAACATCACAGTGTTGTGAATTCGAGTGGAAACATCCATTATTCTTTGCGACCTTTATGAGGCTTTAAATATGCTATGTACAGTTCTTAAATAACAATTAATATTAATTGTTGAATGAATATTAAATGTATATGTACATATTTTTAAATAAAATTTTGATCAGCTGTCTGAGGGATTGAAATAGAGCCTATCTATGTTCATATAATATTTATTACTTATAATTTATAATGACCCTTTTAACAACTTCCCAAAGTTTTTTACACTAGTTGTCAATCTCTCAGTATACATTTTATATTAACATTTTGGATGACCAAAACATATTTATTTACAGGACCTGCAGTTTCTTTATATCGTAAATCTTATTTTGATTTAATGAAAGATGCTTTAAAACCAAACGGTATTATCTGCTCCCAAGCTGGAACTATTTGGTCTAATATGGATCATGTTATTATGACTTTATCTCATTGTCGGTCGTCCTTTCCTCGTGGCGAATATGGTTGTGTTGCTGTACCAACTTATCCATCCGGGCAGATTGGATTCGTTCTTGGTTCATTAAATTGGGTAAATATATTCTTTAAATAGTTAATAATTGTATATACCTAGTATAAAATTGTATTGATTTAAATAAACAAATATTTATTTTAGGAAACCAATTTCAAAGAACCCCTTAGGATATTTTCGGAAGAAGAACTAGATAATATGAATTTAAGGTATTATAATTCAGAAATTCATAAAAGTGCTTTTGTTTTGCCTCGATTTGCAGAAAAAGCTCTTATGGCAAATAAAGAGAATAAAGAAGAGAAAGAGTGAGTGATATGATAAAAGATCTTTCCAAAAATACCTAACAGAAACGCGAATTTTATATTTTTTAAACCATTTATTAAATTGTTAAGTTTAATTGTTATAAATTAATTTAAACTGGATCTGGAATGCATTTTTTAATTTAAGTATGTTATTAAAGACTGAAAACTTCATAGTTTAATGAGATTATAAATATATTTACTTTTATATTTTATGACCTAATATATATTAAAATATTTGGTACTTACGTATTAACGCCACCGCAGCTACAGATTTGGCGGTTTTTAAGCGCCGCTAACGTATTCTTTTACCAAATGAATATTAATTAAAAAATAATTAGTAAATACCCAAAAAAATTCGAATATATAATATATGTATATCTTAACCGAACCTTCCAAAGTTTGTTCGGGAACCCATTTTTTTTATCTAAATGAACCGAGATGATGAATAGAACCGAACCTATGAAAAAAAATTCAGTCGAATAGAGAACCTCCTCCTTTTTTGAAGTCGGTTAAAAAGTTCTAAAAGTGAAAATTGCCAACGCCCACTGGCGCTCACTTGAGACAATTTGAGACATCACAGTCCATAAACTCAATTTCAGTTCAAGTTTGTAGTTTAAAATTTTATTTGTAGCTGCGGTGGCGTTAATACGTAAGTACCAAATATTTTATAATTGTTGCCCTGAATTGAACAAATAAAATTATATTTAAAGATTTCTATTTGTATTTTTTTAATATTCCTTCCATTAAGGTAGTTGTTTCTCGACAATACTAGCAAAAAGTTTATACAACAGACAATAAGGATTCATAATTCATAAGCCCAAAACTTTTTGCTGTTTATGTACCACTACTAGCCAATCCCGTGCTCGTTTGACAAATCTGGCAACACTGTCTGAGCTTGTATATATTTTATCATAGAAATGTCAGATAAAGTACATTATAAAGGAAGATTTATAAAACAAAATGTTCTTAATAAGCGATTGAAAGCTGTTGTGACAATGTCTGAAGCGAAAAAACGTCAAAAAAGTACTAAAGTTTAACCCACTTTTTAGGTTAAATAAATGCTTTGTTGCCAGCTTGTTTTTAGTATTTATTCATTATTATCTCAGAAACTGTGTTGTAACTATGAATTAAAATTTTCTTAAAAAATGTATTAGTTTAATGTTGGTTTAGTTTTTTATAACAATGGTAAGAAGAGTTTTTTAAATATGTATGTAAACTTTCCGATATCCCGTATAGTGAGTGCAATGTATAAGAGTCTGAAAAACTCTTTGGAATTGAATATCTTCAGAACTATATTGTTCATAAATTTCGTTTTGCCACCAATCGATGCAGAAGTATTTAAATAATAATTTATCTAAATTTCAAAAAAATCCTAAGAAAACCCATATGGCGAAACAACTACCTTAAATATTTCATAAAATTTTGTAAAAATTTATAGTTAAATATAAAACTAAAGCTTCTTGATAAGATCAAATCTGATGGGTTATTTTCGTACTTATACTAATTAATAAAAAATACATATATTTAATACAAGAAAATTATGAAAATTTTTTTTGGATGTTTGGTCATTATTATTTTTTTTTAAATTTACATCGGATATCCGTATATATTGTCGTTAAAAGAATGTGTTATTTTTTATCTATATCTAAAACAAACAAATCAAAGTGAATGTTTAAACTGAGATGTTATGGATAATTTTATTTATGATAGAGAAGGCTTCTCAAGAATCAATCCAAAGTCCCAATTATTCGGACCAAGGACGATCCTTTGAGACGAACTCGCTTACATATATTATCACCCACTAAATTTAACTCCAATATTTCAACATCTTAATCGTAAAATTTTGGGTTAGACTCGAATGAGAGTTATTGGCCTGGATAGCTTTTTGACTCTTAGGATCGATTACGGAGACAACTATTCTGATATGTAAACAAAATTATTTATAACATCTCAGTTTAGCAGTGGAAAATCTCTTGGATTATATTTCATACCCTCGGCAATAACAACAATTTAATTAAAACAATGTTTATATTCTAGTTCAGGGTTTTTTAATTAAAAAACACAAATATTTAAAATTAGATCATTTTTATTTATTATATAAGTTTAAAAAAATTACAAATTTATTTACATAATCATTAACAGTTTTTTGCTCAAAAAATCTAAGAACCCTCCCTATTCGAATTTAAATTTAGAGAAACGATGATTTTTTTTTATTAGAAGACCTATGTTGAAATTAGGATATTAATTAATATCTTACAAAACAATAATCATTTTTTTAGTTTCAATAACAAAAATATCTTTTGCTCATTTGACTATTTAGTATTTTATTTCAATTACAAAAATGGGTTCTAAAATTAACTTTTTTATTTTATTAAAAATAAGTTTTTGTAAAGAACCTAATTTGAAAAAATATTATTATTATTTTTTTTTTTTAATGAAATTGATAGAGAAGGAGTTGTACCAAAAATGTGCATCCCTAGAGGCCTGGGTTGGCCCCACCATCGTGAAAAAGAAGAAGAAGAAGAGGGATTTTATGGGCTGGGTAGGGGTCGAAGGTATCTGTGGATGCGGGTCTTAAACAGCTGAATGTTATAAGTCGCGGGAAGACGGTGGCTGGGAGCGAGTTCCAGACTCTTGAGGTCATAGGGTTAGAGTTGGCGAAAGCGCTTGTTCGATTTTTATCTAATGTGTCAGCGAAGGGGTGCTGAGCGTTCGAAAACCGCGTGTTTCTCGCAAAGACGGCTTTTGGGGGGATAATTGATTTCAGCTCGACTGAACAGACACCATGATAGTTACTGTAGTACAGGGAAAGGGCAGAAAGGGTTCCTCGGTGAGCCAGGGAGTCGAGAGAGTTAGTTAAGGCCGGGGCTCCTATTAGTTTATGTTCTTTAGAAGACGCTGGGGCGAAAAGCTTAGATGCAAAAAAACAAGTAATTTATCAAATAAATTAGGATATAGAGAAAAAAGTTTCATTTATGTCTGGAGGTTAGTCGGGGTTCGAGCCCTGGCCTCAAGTGCTGAGTGGTTATCAGCGAGGCATGGTCAAAAGAGAGTCCTAATTTGGAAAAGTTTGCAAACCACTGGCTTAGAAACTACAGGGCTGTGACAGACGGAAGTTAAAGAAAGACAGAGGTTCCGTTTATTATCTTTTTTGATACGGAACCCTAAAAATAATACGAACAGACAATTCAAATCAGCAATATAAACTTACCTAAAATTAAGTTGAATTTCCAAATATTTCTTCAATTAATTTCAGGAGAAAAATAACGAAGTAGTGAAGTATTAAAAACTCTCACCTAGAACAAAAATAAAATGTAATTATTTAATAAGATTAAAAAAAATGTATTTTTGATAACCGAACAGAAACATTAAATAATTTCATCAGTTGATTTTGCTTTGATCAAATACATATATATGAAAGAATAAATAATATGTCTAGAATTTCAAACGTGGGTCTCCAGTCTCACCTGACGCGCTCAATCTTTCAAATTCACTCGCTCTCTCTCTCGCTCGCAAGTAGGGCTTCTCTCATACTAGGTCCAGATTCAAACACAGTCAAACCAAGACACAAACTACAGCTCTGAAACAGTCAAACAGTTTATATGAAAATAATATATTAGACTGCTAAGAGTTAATATTTTATTAAAAGAATTTAGTGTATAATAAGAAAACATACTTGTTTATAGAAGTTCCGTTCCATTTTAAGATCACCATGAAATTCTAAAATAGCTTGGAATGAATCATAGAGTAATATAGAGTGGAAGGCTACCGTATATAGAAAAAGCGCTCACTAGCGACTGCACTTAGCAAACTCTTAAGTTCTTAAGAGCTATCCAAAGATCATAGAACATTCAAAGCCTTTGTCATAGATAAAAGATACATACCCTTTATGTTATATATATATATATATAAGGGTATTTTTTACTCTTGATAATGTCACCAAAATTTGCCCCGAAGAGAGCGGTTTTCGCCATTTTATTGCCCTGGACTCGCCAGAGAGTTCTGTAACTCGTATACGCTAAAATACATTGGGTCCTTATGGAGCCTTCCACTCTATATTACTCTATGGAATGAATAGTAAGAAAAGAAAAATCTAAGGTGAAATTTAAAATTTAAATTATAAAATTCGATTTTCAAAATTCTTTAATTTTCATTTTCTTTAATATAAACACACAAAACACACATCAATCATTAAATTTCCTTGAAAGAAACTTAGTGAGAGAGTTACAAACACACCAATACTTTCATATATTTTAAAGCTAGTGATTTATTATTTTCGTCATTCAGATCTCTCTCACTAAGGCATTCTCAATACACAGTTCATTAACAAGGATTATAAACACGCAAATATATTTTTAATAAATTTTTCATCAAATTCTCGCAATTCATTTCAATCTTATTTAAAGGCTAGACTTTGCCATACTTAGACACACATTCTGATTTACAATATACATTTTTAATGTTTATAAAAAAGATTTAATATAATTGTTTTCATTAAGTGTGCCTAATAGCCTAATCTAGACTACGTATTTGTACCATTTATTTAGGGTTTAATTTTAAAATATTAAATTACTAAACTAAACTACGACACAAAATGACTTTTCATATACTGGCTTTAGAAATAAAATAGTGATTCAAAGATACGAAAGTAAAATTTTTTCTTAAAAATGATGATCATGGATCAGACAAGGACGCAAAAAATATATTAATAGACAATTAGAAAATATATATATAAAAAAAAATGTTTATTTATAATTAAAAATTTTAACAAAAATATTTTAATAGTATTAGCCTCTTTAAATTTTAAACATTTATAGTATTAAATAAATGATTGAATAGGAATATTTATTCAATAAGATCAATGTATTAAAATTATTTTAAAATCTTGAATGTAATATTTCAATATAAAATGTATTTAATTAAATAACCGGCCTGCCTTCATTTGCATAATGGTGAAACGCCCATAAAGGAAAGAGAGAATGGATAAAACAATGAGTTGATAAGAGAGGTTTAGTATTTTAGTACTATATTTTAATTGTATAAAATAATAACGCATAAAAATTTAGTTATCAAATTCATCGGGAAAAACAAAGGGCTTTTTTAATTAAATTTAATCTATAGGTATATATTCACCAAAGATCAGCATATGATTCTAGAAATAAAAATAAATGTTTAAAAAAAATTCATAATTGTTTATAACTTTTAAGGAGTTAAGTGTTGGTTCTAGGTGAAACATTTTAATATAATAATAAAACTTGAGCAAGATGGGAGGTAGGCTTCACAAAAAAAGAAATAAAACAAAATTGAGTTTTCGATATATTTCGGGGGTGAGCCCATCACCAGGAGTCAGAGAAAACTGATTATAAATTGGAAAAATAATTTTATAAATATTTTTTATTTTTTGAAATGTATGTGGTGAGGGTAAAGTAGGGGGAAGAGGAGAAAGTGTACTAAGAATTAATATTTTCAACAAATGGAACAATTGAGTTTTTAACCAGCTGATGGGAAACTATACCTGCTATTATAAAAAGGAATGGGAAAGTGACTGAAAGGGTACAATAACCCTAATATCAATATTCAATGTGCGAACAATAGAAGGAATGTTTAGTTAATTTATTATAATATATAATCAATAATTGTATTTGTATACACTTCTAATTGGTTATTTAAAATATTTGAATTATTTGAGAGGTCTATTTTAACTTCGGTGGATTCTAAGAGATCCAATTTAAGGCCTTTTCTTTCGAAATGAATGGGGATAGGGTTATTATTAGAGGTTGAATGATTGGATTCATGTAAGTGAATTGCGAAGGCTGAGGAGACTTTCCCCTCACCACATACATTTCAAAAAATAAAAAATTGTTATTTATATAATTATTTTTCCAATTTATAATCAGTCCTCTCCGACTCGTGAAGATGGGGTCACCCCCGAAATATATAGAATTCAAAACTCAATTTTGTTTTATTTCTTTTTTGTGAAACCCACCTCGCATCCTGCTCAAGTTTTATTATTACATAATTGTTTATTAAATTTTGTGTTAAAACTTTGGTGGTTAGACTGATAACTTTGAAGATTCCTTCGGGATAGACCATTCATGATATACATATATAGGATGTCATTTGCAGAGCGCATCTTGTTAACGTTATTGGAGTTAAGAAGTCAGTGAATTAGGCAAACGAGTAGGATTTTTAAGGAGATTGCAGTGGTGAAACAAAAAAACAATTGAGCATCGCATATTTAAAAACATTTTTTATGTTTTATTTTATTTTGAAATAAATTTTCTATTGTTTATTGTATTAAATGAATAGTTAGTAAATGTTTTATGATTGTTTTGTATAAAGATCTAGATTAAGGGGAATCAATAAAAAATATGATAAATGTAGTTGTTTCAAAGAAAATTATAAAGCATCATTAGAATTATAATTCTCTTTAAAAACATTTTTCATATTTTTTCATTGATTAAGGAAGAATTTTTCCTGAAACGTTTGAATAATTAATAGATATTTTATTATAGATACTTAGATTCTGAAGAATTTTTTTTATAAATTATGATAAAAAAATTCAGAAATAATTGAGGTATGCAAATATTGAGGTGATCGTGTTAATAGAATCTTAGAGCTCATCTATTGTTTCATATAGTATCTCAATCAATTTATTTCTTAATTTTTTGTTATAATTAATAATAACTTTTTGGGTTAGAATATATAAAATATAAGATTAAGGGGAGTCGGTTGGCCGCGCGCGCTAGAGCACGGCTTCTGTATCGTTGTCTTGATGATGGCGATGTTGGAGCGGGAGGCCAAAGTTCAGGCCTTGCTCGCGGTAGAACAAAAATTTGATCAGTTAAAAGCCGGCTCCCCCGCTAACACTACTAATCCATGATAAAAACTGGCTAAATGGACTTAGTATCCGAAGCCAACCAAATAAAAAATAAATAAATAAAACATAAGTATGCTAAACATACAGAGGAGAGTTACATAATAAAAATGTTTTTAAAAATAAAATGCGAAGCTCAATTGTTTTACTGTTTAACCACTGCAGTCGCCTTAAAAAATTATACTTGTTTGTCTATTCAACTGATTTAGAAGCCTGCAATAATAACAAGTTCATTTTTTTTTTGAGACTTCTTGGTTTCAGTGATAATTTTGTTACATTGATTAAAAGATTTTTATTTTAATTCACTGTCCGATCGGTAAGAAAGCCATTCTTTGAATGCTTTATTTTTTCCCGAACGGCTTCAGCCAATCGCTTGTTAAACCAGAGTTTTGAATAGTTTTTCCCAATTACGTAAGGAACACACTTGTTGGAAAAATACGGACTTCAAAATTAACATCCTGTTAAGGAAATTGATTAAAATTTTCTATTAAGTACACAATATTTGGGACTCTACTTCTGGAGCTGTTTGTAGATCTTAATAGATATGCAGCGATAATCATTCAAGCCAGCGAATTTCCGTATTAAAAAAGATGAGTTGATGGGTTTCCGTCGGGACATGTTATATGAATGATTCTTACTTTATCAATCAAGATGTAAAAAAGAAGGCAAAGCTTTGGTCACTATATACAAATTTTATTTGATTAATTAATATTATTTATTTATTAGTCTAATATGTCTATTAAATTGTTTATTATTCAAATTTAAATAAATTCAGTATACTTTCAAAGCAATGCATATTTATTAAAAGTAAAAATTAAATCTCAGATGCAAATAAAAAAATCCTATCAAAAATTTAACGTTAATTAACAAAGGAATTTATTAACGAATTATTCCTTATTAAATTAAGTTTCTTAAAAAAAAATAGTAAATCGTGGGTATTTTTCGAACAATTAATTAATTCATAAAAACTAAACGGTAGTAAGTAAGTTATTCAACATTACCTATCTTATCATTTACAATTCAAGTTATTATTTAATCAGTCTTTTTATGATTCTTAAATTATGTATTTCATTCTCATGTTTTGTTAAAATTGGTTAGAATGCAAGAATTGATGGCATAAATCAAATATGAAATTAAAAAAAAAATTTAATACACATTCAAACAAATCACATTCTATCTATCTTTCATAAAATCTATCACACAACAAAACTTCCATCCTCACACATTAACATATTGCACACAAAGGAACGTAAAATGAATGATGAGAGGAAAAAGAAGCCTAATAGTGAGAGGCTAATAAATAATTTTTGATAGAGAAAAAAAACTAAGAAAGAAACCCAAAGAAATGATGGAAAAAATCTTTCTAAAGCCAGTAAATAAACTTGATTCAACTAAACAGTACTATTAAAACATTTCAAAAACAAATATAACAGATATATTTAATCGTTTGAACAATAAAATAATTTCCACAAATCAATTATTATATGGCATTATCTATTTATATTTTTCAAAAACACCAAATAATATACAGATTTAAATAATCGTATTTATTTGGCATTATGCATTTATAAATCTAAAGGATTCAAGTAATGAGCTAATAACCTAAATCCTTGATAAATAATTAATTTTCTAAACAATAGATTAAGTCATCATTATAAGGCATATAAGAATATCATCAAAAGGGAATTCTCTTAAGACAATATTTCTTAATTTATCTGAAATATTGCACTATCTTGATTTATATATTGATTCCCTTATAAAAAGCTTTTGCTTTAAAAGCTCCATTATTTCAAATTCTTTTAATCCAACTTTAAAGAACACCATACAATATAAATACAATCATCACCCATGACCATTGGACCTACTCCTGAACTACATTATTTTTAATAGTATAGTAAATAGTGCTTAAGAAATCATATATTAGTTTGAAAATTTGTATCTATCTTTAATAGATAAAGGCAACATATCCAGACAATCAAAATGAAATTAAATATATAAATATGTATATGTGAAATATCTAATCAAGTATTTACAATATATATATTTATTTATAATATATATATATGAAAGCTGATTATCTGGATTTGTAATTGTTAACAACCCAAACACACATTAGAAAAGCAAACATTCCTTTCATGAAATAATAAGAGAGAAATAAGGCATTTTGAGGAGCGAACAGAATCGTTCACAAAGCACTCACACGAATGCCCCACACATTCAAAATTCCAAGAAAATAAAAATAAAATAGTTCTAAATTATATTTAGAACACTAATAATATTGCTAGTGTCATCTTTAGATAGACAACAAAGTTCATTTTTAAATTAGTCATCTTTTTACAATTGCAGAAAAAATTAACATGAAGATATAAAGATAATATAAATTTTCTTTTCATTTCTTAATTCTTCATCCGTTTCGTATTACTATATTTTGGTAGATAAATATCAATGAAGAATTGATATTGTTCAAATTTAAATAACATTTTATCAAAATATAAGTAAAATTACTAAATTCTTTTATAAATATATTTATATATATAAATATATTAATATATAAATATTTTATTTAATTTTTATATGATGGGATATTTTCAGAAAAAACATTATTGTTAACTCAAACTCTTTTTGACACATTCATCATTCAAGCGAACTCAAGCAAACATATATATATATACAATCAGATCAAATTATTTCAAAAAATAAATCACTTGGGCGAAATATTCCCTGTTTGTACAGGATGAGAGTAAAGGTTAGGCGGAGAAATAGATGAAGAATAAGTAAAAATGACAGCCCTCGGCAATTCCACGGATCAATCATACTTAAGAAAACTATCTTTGGTAGGCCGCTGGGGCCAAGAACCTGGCTGTGGGGGATTATTTGCTCCAGTAGCTTGGGCTTGAGAAGCATCTCCAGCTCCAGTTGCACCACTACCTGCTCCCTGACTCATCCAACTCAAGAAACCAGCCCCTGGAGCTTGACCTTGATTTGGTTGACCACCACCTTGGCCCCCTGGTGGTGGATTAAAGCCCGCTGGACCTGTTCCTTGACCAAATTGAGGGCCTTCGCCGGTTGGACCTTGTCCAGAACTTCCTTGTAAATTTCCTATTAACCCCCATCCAGCTTGATTCAACGCTGCAGCCACTAATGCAGGATTCATAGGAAGTGCTCCTAAATTTAAAGTTCCCATTCCTAAAGGATTACTCATATTTTGAGCTCCTGTAGCTCCAGTGGTTTGTCCAGTAATTCCTAGAGCTTGAAGATTTGGTATATCAATGTTTCCCCGGGTACCAGCTGGCTGTCCAGGCCATCCACCAGCTGCAGCTGTGCCAGGTCCACCAGGATTTGGACCAATACCCCCAGCCCCTCCTGCCCCTGTACCAGCCCCTGGACCTCCGCCACCAGCATGATGATGCTGATGATGGAAATGATGATGATGATGGCCTCCTCCTGGTGGTTGGTTGGCACTACCACCTCCAAAAGGCCCTAACAAATTTTTGGGTTCACGAGTATTTCCGCCTGGACCTCTACCTCCTCCAAAACCTCCCCCAGCTTGATGATGATTGTGGTGATGTCCACCCACTCCTCCTATACCACCCATTCCATAAGACCTACCGTTTGGATCTGTCTTAGGAGCTGCGTTGCTGACATGAACGGAAACTCCTTTGATTATATGATCTTCTCCACATAGTCCTTGAGCAATCTCTGGGTCAAGAAAAGTCACAAAGGCAAAGGCGCGAAAAGGCTTTGGAATAAAAACATCCGTGACTTCTCCAAATTTGCTAAAGTATTCACGTAAATCTTCAGATTGCATATCTTCAGTACATCGTCCAACAAACACTTTGCATGGAACTTGAATTTGTCCTTCCTAAACGAAAAAAAAAATATAGAAATATTTAACTATTTATAATTTAAATTTAAGTTATAATGTAGTTTCTATTTGAATTAATTTTAAAATCTATAAATTAATTTTTGAACGATCTGATTATCATAAGTGTTAATTAAAGTTTGAAAAATTAATTTTAAAAGGTTTTTCGCTGATAATATCAGAGTTGTTGAATTAATAAAATATCAAAAATTGTGTACTCTGCTTGATGGAAATAAATAAAGACACATATATACATATAAGTATTTAAATATATATGGATATGAATTGTTTTTTTTTTTTATAATGATATTGATACAAGAAGAAGTTGCACCAAGAAGGTACAACCTCTGAAGTCCGTGGTGGACCCTTGTAACGTGAAGATAAGGGGAGATTTAGGGATTGGGTAGCAGTCGAAGGTATCTGTGGATGCTGGTCTTGAAAGATTGAAGGTTATAAGTAGCTGGAAAGACGGTCGGGGGAAGAGAATTCCAGTCTCTAGATGTCATAGGGATAAATGAATTGGCGAATGCGTTTGTTCGATTAGTATCTAGTTTAAGCGCGTAGGGGTGTTGAATTTTAGAAAATCGTGTATTTCGGGCAAATGAGGCCTTTGGTGGGATTATCGATTTTATTTCGTCAGAACAAAAGCCATGGTAATATCTATAAAAAAGGGATAGGGCGGAGACAGATCTACGATGGGCTAGGGAGTCGAGAGTGTCAGTTAATGTAGGATCGCCTATCAGTCTGATAGCTCGCCTCTGAATTGCATCTAAGGTATTAAGAGAATACTTGGAGGCCTCTCTCCACAAATGCGAGCAATATTCAAGACAGGGGCGAATTTGAGCCTTGTATAATATAAGGAGTTGAGTGGGGGTGAAAAATCGTTTGGTTCGGAAAAGAAAGCCAAGCTTACATGCTGCAGCTTTTGCTACTGAGATAATATGGTCATTCCAAGAGAGGTCAGAACCTAAGGTGACACCTAACATTGATATTTTATTACGGAATTCCAATGAGCTCGAATCAAAGGAAATGTCCGGAAGGTTCCTATCTGCGCGCCTAGAAATTAGGCAGCACTGTGTTTTGCCAGCATTAAAGTTTACCAAATTGTGAGATCCCCATTTTTTAAGCATGCTTAAATCTGAATTTATTGAGGAGGCTATGTTTGCGCGATTGTCTAGTAAGGATTGAGCGTTGTGGAGGGTGCTATCGTCAGCGTAACAATGTATTGGATTGGAGGGCAGATTTAATAGGTCATTAATATAGATAATAAAGAGTGTGGGAGAGATGACTGAGCCCTGAGGAACTCCAGCATTAGTATTAAAGGACGAGGATGATATTCCGTCAACCTCGACTTTAATAGAGCGGTTTGAGAGAAAGCTCTCAAGCAACTTGCAGAGGCTCGGGGGAAGGCCAAATGCAGGTAATTTGGCAAGAAGATTTTTGTGCCAGACATGATCGAAGGCCTTTGAAATGTCTAAGCCTATTACGAAAGTCTCTTTACCAGTCTCTAGTGCTTTATTCCAAATATGAGTTATATATGCTAAAATATCGCCGGTGGACCGAAATTGTCTAAAGCCGTATTGACTATCATGGATTAGTTTATTAGATTCTAAATGGTGAAGAACTTGCTCATTAATGATTTTTTCCATGATTTTAGAAAGAACCGAAGTTATGGCGATCGGACGATAATTGGCTACATTTGAAGGATCTCCTTTTTTTTAATTGGTTGAATTCTTGCTGTTTTCCAGCTCTCCGGAAATGAACCAGTGGTATATGAAAGTTTGAAAATTTTTGAGAGAATAGGAGCAAGTTCAGGCGCGCAATTTTTGATTATACTGGTGGGAATGTTGTCTGGGCCAGCGGCTGAATTAACATTTAGGTTTTTTATTACTTTTAATATTTTTGGTATTCTGAATTTAATATCCGACATAATATTGGTGCTAGGGGTATAGGGCGGGGGGTCAAGTCCCTTGTCGTCTAGGGTGGCATTGGTCGCGAAGAATGAAGCGAATGCTTCAGCTTTAGAGAGGGCGTCAGTGGCTATTGAGCCGCTGGAAAAGATTAAGGGGGGAAACGAAGATTTGGAGGAGTTGGTAGTTAATTTCCTCGTGAGATGCCAGAATCGATTTTTATTAGCTGGGCATGCTGATAATCGGTCAGCCCATTTTTCGTCTAGAGACTTCTTGGTTTCATTAATAATTTTGTTACACTGGTTACGAGATTTTGAAAAGGCAATTCGTTTGATGTCCGTTTGGCAGGAAAGCCATTCGTTGAATGCTTTATTTTTTTCACGAACAGCTTCGGCGCATCGCTTGTTGAACCAGGGTTTTGAATAATTTTTCCTATTTACATAGGGAACACACTGTTCAATGCCCATCTGAATTACTTCTTCAAATACAGAAGCACATTCAGAAGCATTTTTATTTTTTAATGCGTCATTCCACGGGAATTGTCCAAAGAAGCTACGCATCTCATCGAAGTTGGCTCTATTAAATAGCCATATTTTTTTTAATTTGTTGGCTCTTAGGCTTAGAGAAGTTGAAAGGAACATTAATTTTTATCAGAGAGTGGTCGGATTTATTCAGAGGGGCGGATATAGAGAATGTGAATGTCGATGGGTCAGTTGTCAGGAATAGATCAAGAAGATACGCTGTGTGTTTGGGATTGTCAGGTATTCTAGTAGGACAGTCAATGATTTGAGTGAGATTGCAGGCTATAGAGAAATCATAGGCTTCGCGACCAGCGCGCGTGTTGGAGCTGGAATGGGTCAACCAATCCTTATTATGGACATTGAAATCTCCAAGAAAAGAAATTGTGCTAATAAAAAGGTTAATTGTCGTGCTTCTAAAATTAAATGCAATTCAAAATGCCACTCCAACCTATCTTGTTCAAATAACTAGACAAATAATTGTTTCAAAATATTTTTACTTTGCTTTATAACAATTTATAACGAGATTTTTGAAAAAACAATGCAAAATATAATAGGTATAATTAAATTTTATCTAAATGAACTGACTTGACAAGCAACCGAACTCAATGACCACCTAAGGGCGGTCGGCTCGCAGATATATAGACGTAATAATATAGTCCTAAGTCTCTATAAAATGGCAAGGGAAATAAATGCTGCGAAAATATAATAACCGCGCGCAACTGAGGAATACTCACTAGCAGCCACAGCGCGCAGATGATGCACAAAAATTGTAAAAAATTTCCATCAGCGCAACTGATAAACTCTGATTAATTTGACCATTTTTGTAACCCTTATGCAATGCATAAAATAATAATAAAAAATATAATTTAATTTATTTTCTTAGAAAGATGGACTGGTAAGCGAAATAAGTAGGTTATAATGAAAGGCAGTCCATAAATTATTTACTTTTATTCAATTTCCGACGTTTCGGAGACTTTTTTCTCTCCTTCTTCAGGGTATTGAATAGTTATTGATGGGTGAGTATAACTCGGTTCCCATTTGTCTCTCCTTTCAGTGATAGCAACAATATTGTAATATGGTATAATGTTGGAAAATATTGTAATATTGTTGCTATCACTGAAAGGAGAGACAAATGGGAACCGAGTTATACTCACCCATCAATAACTATTCAATACCCTGAAGAAGGAGAGAAAAAGTCTCCGAAACGTCGGAAATTGAATAAAAGTAAATAATTTATGGACTGCCTTACATAATAATAAAACATGTTTCACAAATTTATTTATTGTTATTTTTAGTCCTAATTCAGCTTCAACCTTTAACAAGTGGTTAATATGCGCATTATCCGAGTAAAGAAAGAAACTGAAGCATTTTTCCAGGTTTACCTTTATTCAAAGGGTAGTGCAGACTTTACCCGGGTAGATCTATGTATAACCAATTCTGAGCTTTACGCGTAACATATATATTTACTCGGGTAAAGTCAGCACTACTCATTGAATAGAGGTAAAACCTGAAAATAAATATAATTCAATGATTTCAGAAACAACCAAAGTCATAAATGACGAGTTTTTTAATGATAGTTGAGAAAAACTTAAAAGCTTCGTGATTTTTTAAAATAAATTTTAAAATAAACTACGCTGAATTAAATATGGTTATAAGGTCAAAGTAAACTTAAGTTGTTTTTTGGATCAGTGATTCAACTATTATAAGTAGGTATATAATTTTATTTATTTAAGAATTTCGTTTCGATGGCCCAGCTTTCATGAAACTATTTAGAGAGTTGTTTTCGCCAAAAATATAAGAGGGTCGATTTTATCAAATAAATTCAAAGAGATTGATTGTCCTTTGCTTAATCTAAGATGAAATTGATTATTTTATTATTATTATTTCCGTCCATAATTTGTATTAATTTGAAAGTTTATAATAGGAAAATAAGGACAAGTTTTTATGTGTGACTTTTTTATTTATCAGCCAACGTTTCGTCGACTTTGCCGACTTCTTCAGGGCTTCAAATAGTCATGCCACACATTCGTCTAAATTTTCTTGTTATCTTCGTTACCATTGAAGACCATCAGAACACAAATTTCAAAAAATATTTGGCACATTCACAAAAACAATTTTTCTTTCTTTTCTTTTTATATTAACAATTACATTAGATATAAAACAGAAATAACATAAATAGAATGAGGCAACACTGTTTTTAAAACCAGAATAGAATATTTTTTTCTTTTGATCCTTACATAAAGAAATTTCAAAATTAAAAGAAAAGAAAGAAAAATTGTTTTTGTGAATGTGCCAAATATGTTTTGAAATTTGTGTTTCTGACGGTCTTCAATAGTAACAAAGATAATAAGAAAATTTAGACGAATGTGTGGTATGACTATTTGAAGCCCTGAAGAAGTCGGTAAAGTCGACGAAATGTTGGCTGATAAATAAAAAAGTCACACATAAAAACATGTCTTTATTTTCCTATTATAAACTTTCAAATTGATTATTTTGTTTAAATTTCGGACGGGTGTCGCCCCTTTAGGAATCGAGGCTGGCCAGAATTGCTTTTTTACACTTGGGTTCAATTCGCGAGGGAACGACAGCTCTTCTGACATAACATATAAGTAAAATTATACATAGCATTTCATTATAAAAATGCAAATTGCCGATAATTATGGAGAATTTTTATTATGTCTGACAACCCGTATTGACCCCTTCGGGAAGTGGACCGAAATGCCAACGGGAGAGTTGGCTAGTGCTCCGAGGACCATATCTGACATACGTATATCACTTGACGGCGCAATTTTTTACTCATGTATATGTCATATGTGGTTTCACCTCAGAGATTTGGTCAAGTGCCCGGATTGCATTTTTGGTATTCAGGTTTAATACAAATCTTCTGGCATAATAAAAATTATCCATAACACGTTGGATTCAATAGTAACTCTCTTGTTTTTCTTTTAAATATTTCAGGTTAAATAGAGAACAATCTCTTTGATTTGATTTTACTTAGCTTTAATATTCTCAATCAAAATATAAATTTTTATTTCAGCATTTCGAATATGAATGCAAGTAATTATATACTGCTAATATTTATTTATAATAAAACTGAAGAAAAGGCAAAATCTTCGAAATGATAGTTTCGTATAAATAAAATTATATATTTATATGTGCCATATATTTATGTACATCATACAGAGAATAAACTCTAATTTAGAATAACAATGATATAATGACATAGCGTGAATCGTCTTGAAATTTAAGGCTATTGTATATGTTTAGTTATAGTGTAGGTATATGTTGCAGTAAAAACCGGTTTTTAATCAATGAATTGATATTTTTATAATATTATTAAGTGAAACATGGCTTAAATCGTATCAAAATTTCTCAAAAACTGGATACTCAATTTATAGAAAAGACCGGCCCGATGGTTATGGGGGCGTGGCTATTATTATAAAAAATTCTATCGTTCATAAAAAAATTCATTTAAACTATAATAATTTCAATTTTGAAATCATAGCAATTGAAATATATTTAAATATTAATCTGGCTATAAATATCTCTTCTATCTACCGCTACGCTCGATCTGTTAACACGTGTGTAAGGTGTTTGCTATTAATTAATCATAAGTTTCCTATAATTGATTCAATCGCGAATCGAATGCAGGTGATTTTTGTCAGATATTAAGCAATAATAATATCCGAATTTATATATTTCTGGGTAGAAATAATGAATTTAAATAGTTTTCTCAATAATATATCAAAGAATAATTCATATATTAAAGAGAATTGTTTTTGATCGCGTTTTGGCCCCTCCATTGTGAAAAAGAAGAAGATGAGGGGATTTTATGTGTTGGGTAGGGGTCGAAGGTATCTGTGGATACGGGTCTTAAACAGCTGAAGGTTATAAGTCGCGGGGAAGACGGTGGCTGGGAGCGAGTTCCAGTCTCTGGAAGAACGAGTTCTTATTAGTTAAAAATACCTTTAAGGCAACTAGAATTTACTGATGTTGGTTGAGTTTGGTCCAAAGGTCTAGAATCTTCATTTTTGACCTTCCGTCTCAATTTGTGGTGTTTATTTTCAAAAAAATTTTAAACGAAAATGTCAAAAATGACAAAGTTGTAGAGGAAGTAATTTTTAAAATAAAATGTCAAAAATGACAATGTTGTAGAGGAAGTCAGTTTTGACATTTTCGTTTAAATATTTTTGAAAATAAACACCAAAATGAGGCGGAAGGTCAAAAATGAAGATTCTAGACTTTTGGACCAAACTCACCTAATATCAGTAAATTCTAGTTGCTGAAACGCGTTTTAACTAGTAAGAACCCGTACTTACTAAAAACCGGTTTTTACTGCAACATATACATATCATCCCATTAGCTAATTGTGAACACATGTATAAATATACAATAGAGCTACATTTCCCGACGAATCACGTTAAGTATTTGTGAACCTAGCTTAATTCTTATAAATCACCTTCGAATTTGGAATTTTTACATCACACCATCGTCCATCAATCATATGACGTTGGGCCAATACTCGCATTTGTGATTCAAAGCTTGCAAATCGAATGAATCCAAATCCTTTAGATTGACCTGATTTTGGATCTTTTTTACCTAAAGGAAAAGAAAATTAAAATTAAAAAAAAATACTAGCTTTAAACTCACAATTAATCATACTTGTGCCATAAGAACTTCACCAAATGTTTCAAAATATTCTCTTAATTGTTGCTCAGTAGTTTTCCATGGTAGTCCCAAAACTATTAAATCGGAACATTTTAGCTTTGTTTCCATTCTCTTAGTTTTGGCTGTAGAATTTTCTAAGTTATCATCAGACTTTCGTTTATTTTCTAAAATTCATTTTGATAAATAATTGCTAATTAGTAGAGATTTTGGTGTTGGTGCAAGGTGAAACATGTTTAATAAAGATAAGAGTAAATAAATATTATATGTAATATTCATTTACTATGGGTTAAGATTCTTGGTCACTTGTTTCACATTAAGATTAAAAAAATTAAAAGATGTACATTTTTTAATTTTTACTTTACCATACAGGGATGGTCAAGTATTGTAATCGTGAATGAAAAAAGTGGTTTTTTCCTTCTTTTTTTCGAAATATCTCAAAAATGGCTGAAACTATTTTGATTAAAAAAATTAAGTGAAACCATGGCATTTCGCTCTACAAAAAAGCTCTAATAAGTGAACATCGAAAAAATTATATTTTTCGAGATAATAATTGTTTTGTCAAAATGTCTGTTAGTCTGTCTGGTTGTCCGTTAGTCTGTGAGTTATCAAATTTTTGTGGACGAGCTAGCTCAGAAACTAGTGTGAATAGCGAAACCAAATTTCACACGTCGTTTTGGTCCATTGAGATTAAGAGCTGATTAGATTTTGGTGCATATCGACCCAAAATTAAGGGGGGGTGGAGGGGGGGTTAAAAATTAAAAATATAGGCTCTTGTACCAAACTCAACCAAATTTTGTATACATAATCAGTGGGACCCGAGAAATCTAAAAATGCAAAAACTAACCGACCAAAATGGGGGGGGGGAGTAGGGCCAAAAAATCAAAATATAGGCCCTTGTACCAAATTCAACCAAATTTTGTATGCATAATCAGTGGGACCCGAGAAGTCTACAAATGCAAAAACTAACCGCCCAAAATGGGGAAGGGGGGGGGGTCAAAAAATGAAAATATAGGCCCTTGTACCAAATTCAACCAAATTTTGTATGCATAATCAGTGGGACCCGAGAAGTCTACAAATGCAAAAACTAACCGCCCAAAATGGGGAAGGGGAGGAGTCAAAAAATGAAAATATAGGCTCTTGTACCAAACTCAACCAAATTTTGTATGGATAATCAGTGGGACCCCAGAAGTCTAAAAATACAAAAACTAACGGCCCAAAATGGGGGAAGGGAGGGGGGGGGGGGTCAAAAAATGAAAATATAGGCTCTTGTATCAAACTCAACCAAATTTTGTATACATAATCAGTGGGCCCCCAGGAGTCTAAAAATGGAAAAACTAACCCCCCTCCCCTACATGATTATAAATAATTTTTATTAAATATTAAATAATAAGTATTATCATTTCCGTCCATAATTTAATTTATAATTTGAAAGTTTATATTGGGAAAATAAGGACAAGCTTTTTATGTGTGACTTTTTTATTTATCCACCAACGTTTCGTCGACTTTGCCGACTTCTTCAGGGCTTCAAATAGTCATGTCACACATTCGTTTAAATTTTCTTATTACCTTCGTTACCATTGAAGGCCATCAGAATACAATTTTCAAAAGATATTTGGCACATTCACAAAAAACACAATTTTTTTCTCTTTTTAATAACAACCTTATCAATACAGAACAGCAATCACTTCTTACAAAAAAATAGAATAGAATATTTTTACTTTTTATCCCTATATACAAAAATCTCAACCTCGAATAAATTAAACTTATATGATATGTGTTTTTTGTGAATGTGCCAAATATCTTTTTGAAAATTGTATTCTGATGGCCTTCAATGGTAACGAAGTTAATAAGAAAATTTAAACGAATGTGTGACATGACTATTTGAAGCCCTGAAGAAGTCGGCAAAGTCGACGAAACGTTGGTGGATAAATAAAAAAGTCACACATAAAAAACTTGTCCTTATTTTCCCAATATAAACTTTTCAAATTATAAATTAAATATAAAGTGAGGGGCCAGGTTGTATGGTAAAGTCAAGTGGATGGTCACATCAGCTTATTTTTTTAATTTTAATGTGAAACAAGTGACCAAGAATCCTTAACTCATAGTAAATGAATATCTATATTTATAAAATTAAGGTTTTGTCTGTAAATTGGTCCAAATCACGCCAAATTATGGTTGCACGCGTTTTAAGCAAAGTTATGAACGAAAACACTTTCAATAAAATTCCTGTCTGTATGTTTCAGTGGGTTCCGCGAAAAGTTGCTCACGATTCACGTAAAAACGCCTGAAGGGATTATTATGAAATTTCATATTTGCATCAGATGTCTTCTAACTTACGTTTTTAGCTATATAACGTTTTGATATTTTGACCCCAAAAGGGGGTTTGGGGGGCGCTCGAATGAAAATTATCAAATAACTCCTAAACTATTAACCCTACGGCAAATTTTATTATCAACAAAGTTGTAGGGGATGTGATTTCTGACAACTTTTGTTTAAAAAATTCTCCAAAATAACCACCCAAAAAGGGGAGGTTCAAAATATGAAAATTTTTGCTCTTGGACCAAACTCAACCAAATTTTGTATACATAATCTGTGTATCACTAGAAGGCTAGAAATGCAAACATTGGGTGCGGGGGGTATGAGGGTGGGGTTCGTGGGTTGGGGGTCCAGAGGGCCTGCTTCCTGGCTAGCAAAAGGGCCGCCGAAGGCGGGCCTTGCATCTAGTTACATTTAATATTTATTTACTCTTATCTTTAAATAATTGCTTTTGATATTAATTAATTTGAATAAAGTATTTATCTCGTACCCTTTGGAAAAACACAATAATAAACACAATTTCCCCAGCCATTCTCCGGCGAATGCAATCTTCCTTCAACTAATCTTACTCCGCGCATAGTCCTTGATTCGGGATTTCGGTATTTTAAGCCACATGTACCAGGGAATTGAGCAGCTAGTGTAGATAATAATAACGTTCCATCATCTTCGGTTGGTAATTCAATTGGTTCTTCTCCCTCATCTTCAGCAACTTGTATATAGGAGTTCATCTCTGTGGTCATCGTATTTAATAGAAATCACTTGAAATATTCGTATCGATTTTATACAAAATTATCGTCAATTAAAATAAATAATTGTATTAAACTGGGAATAGTTAAGCGGAAATAAGAAAACGAAAACCTATTATTGTCAAAATAATTCAATTTTGTCATTTAAAATATAAAACAAATAGAAACTTTGAAGTAAACATTATATTGTTCAAAAGAAATTTTATGATATAATCACATATACAAATTTTAATCCGGATTTTTTTTTTGTTTTTTATTGTTGTTTTTTTAATATAATTTTGTATAAATTAAAATATCAGATGAATTCAACAACCTGACTGAACATAGAAATAAGTTGTGAAAAAACATCGTGACCACTACAAAATTATGTAAAGATTATTAATTTTACTTTTCCAACCTATTTTTTTTAGTTAGGCCCAAAAATTATAAGTAATCACAATAAAAATATAATTTATATTTAAACCTCCCAATTAATCAAATCACCCAAAGCTGGAAAATTATTTTTTCATTGGTCTTGGAGCGTAATTCGAACTCGGGACCGTCTTGTAGCCGTAGCGAAGTAATCGAGGGGTGAACCGCGACCTAAAATTGTGTACACCTACTTCCACTTCCAACTAGAAGACAATAGATTATCTAATGAATTCCAAAGACGGTGTACACCTAATTCCAATCGCGGTTCACCCCTCGGAAGTAATGCTCCAACCCCAGAACAGTACAACTGTAATTGGAGCAAGTTCTACTGTGCTCCAACCAACTGAGAAATCAATCTCCGAATCCAAAACAATGTCTAATTGGAAAATTTCAAAGTTTTTAATCTCTTTATTCTCTTATTTAATTTATTATTGTGTTTAGACAATGCTTCGTTTTGATTAAGCCCCAGGGCTAATGAAAAAATAATTTCCCACTTTTGGGTGATGTGATTAATTGGGAGGTGTTTAAATATAATCGTGAAAGGGATTCGTATCTCAGTTGGTTGAGAGCCTGTAAAAATAATGACTTTTTTTTATTATGTCTTTTTTAAAGCAAATTCGATTTTTCTTTTTAGTTTGAAAAATTTTTAATACCCACCCTCCTTAATTTTTGGTTCTAGTTCAACCAAAATCAATCTATTCAGCTTTTCAGTTTCATTGGGGGGGGGGGGGGGGGTCAATCCACAAAGCAAAATATTTAGTGATTTATTTTTATTAAAACAAATATAGATACTTCAAGAAATTAAAAAAAGAACAAAATTCTTTATTAAACATATGAAATATATTTAATTACGGTTAGTTGGCCATAAGAAACCGTTTGTCGTTGCCGTTACTCATCCCATGAGCCCCCCGGAGCTTTTAATCATTCATTTTAATACAATAATATCAGAATTAGAGTTTTTTTAGTTATAAGATCAGTTTGAATACTCTCTTCGGGCTTCAATCGATATTTATTTATTAATTTTCGATAGAGATTTCTATAGATAATAGACATATAAATAGTCCTGTTTGTCCCCCAAATTTTCATTTTTTCCAGAGTTGGGGAAATTTACCCTCATTCGCCGACCCCTGCTCTAGATGTCTTCTCTGTACGAATATATTTGATAAATATCTTAATGACAAGAGCTGAATAAAAGACATCTTCTACAGAGCATACTATCTGGGCATAGACCATATAAGTGAAGATTATAATATGATACTATAGGGTTCGAGGTCTAACTGTTACCTGATTCAGACAGCTCTAAATATTCAAAACCAATCATAGGGGGGGGGGCAAAGCAAATTTTTTTTATTATTATCTACATTGATGAATCAAACTGCAATTTATCAAAATACACAATCCTTACGAGTGGCGCGACGTAAAATTCACCCAAGATGGGTCCAAGACAGGGGCTGAATATATCAACAGCAACATATTAACCATTTTAACAGCATATAGGTAGCTTAGAAATCTACAGCTGAAATTAACTAAAAAGAGAATGGATACAAAGCTGAAATGATGCGATTTAACAGTTTTGGATTTACTTACATTGGAAAAATAATTTACAAGACTAATTTTCTAACATTAAGAACAAAATAATTTTTGCTAAGCATATCTAATTTAATCAGTTAGTTCAACAGTTTTTATTTTTATTTTTTTTATTAATAAATCTGAAAGAATGACTGAGAAAAAGAACTGACTATGGCTTCTAAAGGATACAATTATCATCTGAGATGGAAAAATTAATAGGTATTACTTTAAACTACTTAAACATATAATAAAATTAGAATTTAAGTATTTTTTTTATCATAAAATAAAAGATAAGCTTATTGAATATTGGATGCTACTTTATTAATTACTCATATATATATATATATATATATATATATATATATTTTTAATTTGCGATTTGATGTTACAAAATTTAAAATTCAATTGATAGATAAAAATTACTTAATTTTAGATCTAGTTTAGGCCTAGAAATATAAATAAAAAATTTCTTAAAAAAATAAAATTCACATGATTTATAAGATATATAATTAATGTCGCTAAAAATGAAAACAAAACTTTTTTATGGTAGAGAATTTATAATGAACATGTAACTTTAAAAAAGATATAATCAAATATGAAATAAATATTAACTTTATTTTAATTTAAGAAATAACATTTACTCGTATTTTAAACCACGGGCAATGAATTCTCCTAATCTTTGGAGGCGCACTTTGGAACTTCGGGAATAGTGGCCGTGTAATCCCTTGAACTCAGTAGTTTTGTTTTTCAATATATCGATACAAAAATGAGATAATAAGTATAATTATATAATGAAAGTCAATTAGTTCTAGAAATATAAATATACATTATAATAAATTACAAGCACATTTTCTATTTGGTAAATACTAGGTATATAATAAAAATCTTTCATAAGAATTTTTTTGGCCACCTAAGAAACAAATAAATAAAAATTAAGTATATGAAATAGCTGCCGTCTGAAAGTTTGGCTTTGTAGTCAGATCCAGACTATTTTACAAACAGCCAGCTTTACACAATACAAGAGTTAAATTTTCGAATATTGCCCTCAAAGCCTGTTTTGGGTGTAGCACGTGATTTGCCGACTCCATGAACAACTTCATAGTCAAATGGAAAAAATACCGAACCAGTTTATTCGCCAATACGTTTATTCCTATGACTTTTATTAATCGAAACTCTCCCATTTTCCCAACTCATACAATCTTCAATCCTTCAAGACGGGGATCAGAGACATTTTCGTTTCCATTCTCTTAATGAATCTATCCTGTAATCGAACGGTCTTTCTAGATCTATACTTGAAGCATCTTCTCATCCTTCGATTGGATAAAAAAAAATTGTTTGCACTTGAAGAAAAGGGTCTTCATTCTCATGCCACCGTGGACGAAATTCAGAAGCAAGCAATAAAAGAGATTCAGCCTTGACTGGTAGGAACTGTCTACACATACAGCATTTTCCTTCGCGGTTAAATTGGATACGATACAACCTACAATCTTCTGCCGTTCAGGATCCACTTGCACAAGTGTCTTCAACCCGTCCAAACCTCTTAAATTTCTTCTTTTTTTGGTGATGGGAGAGTCAATCATATAGGTGTTGCACCTTCTTGAATCAATTTAATAAAAAAAGCAACCAAACAAAAATGAGATGTTTAAATATAGGTACTCCAAAACCTTTAACATATTATTTTAACTTGCTTAATCTGAAAAAGGTTGAGAAACGCTGGATTAGAAGATCTATTTTGATTCTTGATAATTGGATTATTTCGGAAGTTTCATAATATTTTTGCATTTAAAACAATTCTTAATTCAACCTGAAACAAAAAGAAAAAAAATATATATTATTTTAACTAATAAAAAATATATCAATTTAAGATAAGTAGAATTAGCAGTAAGTAAGAATTTGTTTGATTAACATTGTAATAGAAATAAATAATTAATATGAGAAAATGACCGATCTCACCTGACGTTCATCATTCGTTCATACGCACTACACGCTCTCTCTCACGTTCGTTCGTAAGAGGTGTTTCGCTCATACTAGAAGCAGATTAAAACACAATCAAACAACCTACTAACTACAATGTTCTGAAAAATGAAACGAAATCTTTTAGGAAAGTATTTTTATCAAATTTATGGTAATAATTTAATATCAGAACAATAATGTATTGTTAAAAAACATACTTATTCGATGATTAACTTCTTTCATGCAAGAATTAAAAACAAGGTGATTTCTTCCATATTTAAATATTTGCAATTATATATAAAATTACTTTGGTATAATTGTTTTTAAATTCTTACTGAGTTAATTAAAATATAATATAGAGTGATACTTAAAAAGAAGACAAATATTATTATAAATTTGGCTTAATAATTTACTTTTAGTTATGTAAAATATTATTATAATTAAAAAATAGGCTTTTTGGTTTACAATAACTTTTAAGGAGTTAGGTGTTGGTTCTAGGTGAAACATTTTAATATAATAATAAAACTTGAGCAAGATGCGAGGTAGGTTTCAGAAAAAAAGAAATAAAACAAAATTGAGTTTTGAATTCGATATATTTCGGGGGTGAGCCCATCATCAGGAGTCAAAGAAAACTGAACTTTCTTTGACTCCTGATGATGGCTCACCCCGAAATATATCGAATTCAAAACTCAATTTTGTTTTATTTCTTTTTTTGTGAAACCTATCTCGCATCTTGCTCAAGTTTTATTATTATATTTTTGGTTTACATTAATAATAGATAATTATAAAATTAAATGAATTTACAATTAATTAAGCAGCGTACTAGCTTTGGGATCTTATTGAAATAATTTAATTTTTAAAATGAACTTAATACTTTAATTCACAATGTTATAAATTTTATAAGAAAAAGCCGAAACGTGGCAAGTCCAATCATTTATATTTTTAACTAGCTTTCCACAGTAATCGCCGAGGCTCGGAATCGAGTGTGGCATTTGAAGCTAAATACAGTTAATAGTAAAAATCGAAAGTAATTCTATGTTAATATTAAAGTAAAATAACATATTTTATTATATTTTTATAGAATGAAATGAAATGAAGATTACCGAAAATTCTTTTAAGAAATTAATATTGATTAGTTTTAAAAACTATGATAAAAACATGAAAAATATGATCATTAGAGAATAGTAAATAATGCAAGATGTATTATTTATTAATGAAAAGATATATGGTAAAGATGTTTTTTTTTCTATTTAAAAAGCATTATATTTCTTAGTTCTTTTAAATTTTTATAGAATGTTATCAGAATAAAATAAAAATTAAATATTTTAATATTAAATTATCAAAACATTTTTTAAGATAAAAATTTAGATTTATTAAAAGTATAATATGTATGACATAAGAAAAAACACGGCTGAAATAAGAACAGAGTGGTATTTTTTTATTTTAAAACAAAGTATAGTGTTTTGAGATAAATAAAACTAAAAATTAAGTTACTCTTGGATTTAATATTGAAATTTAAATTAATATATATTCACTTTAAAGAAAAAAAAAATAATAATTTAAAAATTTTACTGATTATGAGATAGTGACAAATAGAAAAATAATTATTGAAACGGAAAAATTCTTGCCTGCCTGGCGGGCGGACCGAAAAATGTTTTAAATCTTGCAGGTTTGGAATCCGAAATAATTAGGAAATCACTTATTATTATTAATTTATATCTGTATATTTTTAAAGAAAAATCTTCAATATCTAGGGATATTTAATGAATATATTATGTTATATGTATATGAATTAATTTTATGTAATTACATCTATTTTTTTATAGTCAATAAAGGTTTTGATATATTTTATAATTATGTTCGATTATCATCCTAATCATTTTGGGTTTCAAACATTTATATATTTATTTAAGTATGTATATAACTATCTTTTAATCTAATACAAAATATTTGATTAATCACAATGAACATAAAAAAAGTAAATTTAAATTAATGAAGTTCAAAATTCATTTTGGACAAACTTAATTTTTTTTATTATTAAAAACAATAATAGCTATATTTGACATTATAATTGTATTTTTTTTTATTTTTTTAATAAAAGTAATTAAAAATTATGCAATTATTTTTAAAATATGGTACTTGGCCATATCTAAATTGTTCAATAATATAATAACTTAAAAATGAGGATGTTCTCATTATATTTAGAATGAACTAAGAAAATGATCAAAGCTTAAATTAATTTTTATAAGTCCATTTAATAATTCTATACTTTGCCGTAATGGTGCCCGCAATATTGGTTTTTTGATTCGTTTTTTCAAAATATCTCAAAAACAGCTTAAACTATTTTAATAACAAAATTAAGAGAAAACACAGAGGTTTAGGATCTACAAAAAAAGATTCATGGTAGTCAACATTAAAAAAGTAATTTTAAGAGATAATCATTATTATGTTAAAATTTCTCTGGGTTCGTCGGTGAGTTTGAGGGGACACATTTTGTATGCCCTGCCTCAAAAACCAATAAGATCAAAACAAAATTTCATAATTAGAAGTATAATACTCAGTTAAGAAGTGAATAGATTTTGGTTCAAATCGGAAGATGCAAATTTAGTGTTTATTCTTGAAACTATTTTTAAAACTAATGTCTTAAAATTTATTTTTTATTTACTATATAAGGAAAACTTAGCTTTTTTTGGCTTAATTTTTTTATAGAAATTATTTTAGAGATATTTGAAAAAAATGAGGCAAAAATACCCTTTTTTATTAGCACGATTACAATTACATACATTTATTATTTTATATAAATATAAGAGGGGCAGATGTATAGTAAAATCACGCCTAATTCTTTATATCTAATTTAGATTTAGAAAAATTAATATTAAAAAAAAAAAATAATAATATGTTGTAATACTGTTTAAGGGAGGAAAATTAAATTTTTAGTTTATAGCATAATATGAGTAACAAATAATTTTTTTTTTATATTCGATTGATAATAAAAAATGACCCAAAAATAATTATAATAATTAGACATTTCATTTTTATATGTGAATTAAAGAAGTTAACATAATAGTTCATAATAGTTTATGTGTACTGACTTAAAACCTCAAGTAATTTCATATCATATTTTTCTAATAGGTGTGTTGCGACTCACTTGAAAAGTAATCTACCTTGCTTTTAGAGGCCAGTGGGCTCATGAAGTCGATGCAAAACTAAGGTTTTCAAATTTTCAAGTTTCACTAACATAGATAGGGGTGATAATGGGTTCCATCTGGCATGTCCTAAATTTAATATTATTCATTTATTTTGATCGGCACGATACATTATTCATAATCATCTTTACTTTGTCATAAGGTTATTATTTATTAAGGGAGTTTTTTATAGCTGTAGTAATTTATTTGTTTAGGTTTAAAATAAGAGCGTGCAGCTTCAATTTTTTCTTTTATTTATTTCTCAATTCCCACCAACGTTTCGGCCATTGGTTATGGCCATCTTCAGAGCGGGAATTAGTCAATATTTATATAAAAAATTTTTGATACACTTGTCATTAGTTAAAATTATATACAAAAACATAAATAAATAGGATATATACAAAAACATGTTTCCAGAAGGCAGATATAATTTTCTCAATTGTCTTTTTCTTCAAGACGAAATGTCGATTGCGAAAAATCACATTTCGTCTTGAAAGAAAAAAGACAATTTGAGAAAATTATATCTTTCGGCCTTCTGGCGAACCCTGTAAAAAGTTTTGTATATATCCTATTTATTTATGTTTCTTGTATATAATTTTAATTAATGACAAGTGTATCAAAATTTTTTTTTATATAAATATTGACCAATTCCCGCTCTGAAGATGGCCACAACCAATGGCCGAAATGTTAGTGGGAATTGAGAAATAAATAAAAAGAAAAAATTGAAGCTGCACGTCTCTTATTTTAAACCTAAACAAAAAGGTTATTATTGTTAAGTTGTAAAATTTAAAAAATTCTAAAAGACAAGGAAACGCTTGTTATCTATTGCAATGAGAAAGTATAGTTCAACCTCTCAATTTGGAATTAGGTAAAACGATCTTTTAGTCATGTTAAAATACCCAGATGCTAATTTAATGACAAAATTTAAAAAACTTTTGTATAGTTTAAATCAGCGCATCTTTAACTTTTTTCATTCGTGAACCCATTTTTACTGATAAATTTTTTGCGACCCCACATTATATAGATATATGGAATTAAACCATTATTTTTAATAGCAAATCATTAATAAATTTATAGTGAAACAAATCTTTATTAAGATATCAATTATAATAATTTTATCATTTATGAAAACTACATAATTACAATAATTAAATCTAAATATTAATGAAATGGTTATTATTAATGCTATTAGCTTGTTTCTTAATAAATAAAGAATCAAACAGGACTTAAGTAAAGCCAGCATCTACAGTTTCCAAATTTGATCTGTATTTGATTTTATAATCCCCAATGAGAACGACACTTCACATAAATAAATATACCTAATACAAAATAGCAATTTCACAAATTATTGCAAATTCAATGAGAGATATTCTCCCAACTCACTAAACTTTAATTTTTGGAGCTACGCAATATAATTTTTTTAATTTATCATTGTTTCATTGCCACCATATGTTTCGCGACCCCAAAATTCAGTTATGTGATCCAAAATGGGGTCGCGATCCATAGTTTAAGAAACATTGATTTAAATAATATAATTTTGTGACTAAAATCCAGCCAGAGACAGAAAGATAATGATGGTATAGTAATTTAGCAGGTTAACAATGTTGGGGGGGGGGGGGGGGGGGGGGGGGGGGGGGGGGGGGGGGCCCCCCCCCTTCGAAAATTCTGAAGTCAGGTATCAGCAAAATATAACTTATGAAATGATTTGAGGTTTTACGTTTGTAATTATTGATTAATAAATAGTAAACTTTATTTGAACTATAGTTACTTTACAGTGATATGTTCAGCTGCAATGATAATTTATGTTTACTTTCGGTAAATAATCGAGAGTCAAAAAATAATTGTATATAATTATTATAATTTTTTCAGATAATTCCATTATTATTAAACGTTTTACAGTAATTTGGCTTAAATAAAAATACACAATTTCTGAAAGATTTTCCGGACATTCACACAAAAAAGTAATTGATTATATAATTATTGGGTATTTTCAAGTCTTTGTGAACTTTATATTATATAATATTTATTTAAATAAATATGTGCACATAAATACAGAGCGGATATATCTACATATAATCTATTGAGAGGAATATTTTATATGTAGTTGGATATATTTTTTGTTTTAACTAGACCCATTCATATTTGACACATTCGCAGTTCATCACTTCATGTATATATTCTGAATTGACGTTTAGCTAAAATATAAGGAAAATTAATGCATTAAAGTTCTGATATTATATAATAAATAAAATCTGCTACAAAAAGCGCATTCAATCGCACACATTCAAATCGTCTAAGAAATAAATACCGAAATTAAAATTAAAAACAACTCCAAGTTAAATAAAAGAAAAAAATTACACATCACTTTCACATACTTAAAAAACAAAAACAAATGAAAAGTATTTAGAAGAAAAAAAAATGAAAATAAATAGTTCTATGTCGATGGTTAATATACATTTGATTAAAGTTGATATATTTTGAAATGATGAAAAATATCAAATTGAGTTTACTCGGGATGGTATATCGTTTCACTCAGAATAATTTTGATCTCGGACAAAAATGTAAAGTGCCTCAATAAATCCAGGTGAATGCAATGGGAATTAACCTATGTAAACAATTTACCCAGAAAAATTACTATAGAGAGGATGCACTCGCCAATGCACGAAATCGAGTATGAAAAATATATAATGGAAAATTTAGTGATCGGGGGTTTATGGTCTTGTTTTGAAAATAAAATAGGATTTTCTATAATATATCGATTATTCTTCTCAAATGTGTACTATTGCTATTAAATAGGCAAAGCAAAATTTTTAAGGCGATTGCAGAGGTGTTATAAGAAAAACAAATCTCACCATTTCTAAATTATTTTCAAAAACACGTTTTTTTATTTTTTAATAGGACATCATGTATGTTTTATAATAGTTTGAAAAACAATTCGATTCGGAACAAAAATGTTAGAATACTTCATAAAATTTTTTTTCAGCAATAAATAAGTTCATAAAGAGAAACAAAGTGGTTGTCCTCTGCTTGATGCAAATAAACATACACACATATTATATATCAAATATATATATCATTTATTTGTTTGAGACTATAGTTTCGAAGGCTTGCCCTTCATCATCAGTCTTTTTTAATTATAAATATTATTTTTCATGGGATCAGTATCGAGTGGATTTTGAAATTTTTTTGCTCTTTACTTAGCCGAAAGCCAGTTAGAAATAAAAACTTTTCAATTAAATAAATAAATTATTGAGATATCATAACGTTAGATACCTCAAAGCAGGGTCGCGCTACCACATAGATATAAACTGGAAATTTGCCTAGCCCGAAAAATGGCAAGAGCGGAAAATTTTCAAGAAGTTAAATAAAATTTCTCAGGTATATTATATATGTATAACTTTCTACGATTTCTTTTTTCATCATTTATAATATTTATATGAAAATTACATAGAGTAATTTTTTATCCAAAGAAAGTCATTTAAAATTCTATGTAAATAGAAAATTATTCAAAAATTTCCTCCAGTGTATAACATTTCGACCCGTATTTGTAAAAAATTTTTAAGAGTTGTTTGAGAAAATGGCTCTTGGAATGGGATAATAGATAATACAGAAATGAACTGTTCCAAAAATATGATTTGAAACGTTGAGCACTTTTAAAGATGATTTCTATTTAAACTAAGTGGTTTAACTTGAAAAAAATATTTTATTAACCTATCACCATAGAGTAATATAAAGTGGAAGGCTACCAAATATCGAAAAGAACTCTCTAGCAGCTCTGAGAACATTATTCTTAGTCCTTAAGAGCTATTCAAAGATCATAGTCATAGGACGTTTAAAGCCTTTGTCATATATAAAAGATTCATACAGGCTCTATGGTAAACGTTCAATTAGAAAATTTTCCAAAGTACAAATTTATAGATTAAAATATTATTAAATATGCCTACTTCTTGACATCAATGTTTTGTGAAAGGTTGCTTTCGCGACACAAAATCAGATAAAGGACATACTTTTTTAAACGACCTAAAAATCCTGAAATGTAAGTATCCTATATAAAATTAACTAGTAATTTATTTCTTTGATTTTTATATGTCAATCTTTAATAATTTAATTATAAAGCTAAAGAGATCGGTTCCCGGCATTTTATTGCCCATTTCGAACCGCCAGTAACTCGTATACGCTAAAATACATTGGCTTCTTATGGAGCCTTCCACTATATATTACTCTATGACTACCACTAAAACTTTATAATAAAAGAAAGCGGAAGGTCAGACTTTAAATAAAAAAATAAAAAATTTCCTTATCAATAATATTGGGTATAGAAGTCAATCATTAATGATTTCTATATAGATTTTTTTATTTCTAAGCCTTCATTAAATTAGATAAGGGAGAAGGGACTGAACCCTAGGTGGGAAAGATGGTTGAAATTTTGAATAATAAAATAAAAATATAAGTTTTAAAATCTTTCCATCCATAGTTGTTTGTTATATATATAGAATTGACTAATTCTATTATATCATGATATATGGCATATTAATAATATTTAACCTTTCTTCACTCTACTGGGAAATTATTTATTATTGTAGTCAACATTTTGAGTCATAAATTTGTCGATGATATAGGTGGTGGAAATCAATTCTACTTGATAAATATGAATTTTTAAAATTTTTTCTTTATTGCCATTAAGTTAGACGTTTCGTTGTGTCATCATCATTTATAGTTAAAAAATTTGTATATATATATATATATATATATAAATAATTTTTTGTTTTAACATAGAAACTAGAATATAATTAAAATTAAGAACAATCAAGAAAGTTTGGTTTAATTTGTAAATTAAAAATATCGACTTCAAAACGAAAAAAGCTATATAAATTTATATATATGTTTTTTATTGTCAAATAAAAAGAAATCTACTTCATTCAACAAACAAAGCAAAGCATACCAACACATATGTACAATCAAATATTTTAAATTATTAATTATAAATTCATTTAACAAAAATAAAAAAAGATTATATGCAACAAATAAAAATAAAGTTCATTTTTTTTGTCAAAATTTTGCCTAACTAGCATTTTAGCTCCTATGCTGCACATTTCTATTCTCTGCTTTAGTTCCACTAGCTTCTACTTCTGGGGATGACCAGTCATTTATGTAACTATTTCCAGACATAATTTGCTCGGTACCAGAACGGTCACTATTTTGATTTTCAATAGGAGATTGATATTTATTCGAGTCCATTGTAATTGTAAAATCATTCTTCTCAATTTCTTGAAAATTTGAAATATGTGAATTTTGACCCAAAAGAGGTTGATTGAATCCTTGAACAAAAGGGATTCGATCCGATCCCTGTGCTTGTAAGTGGCTAATTAAACCCCAGCCTGCATGATTTAATGCAGCGGCAACTAAAGCAGGGTTCATTGAAAGTGGTCCTAAATTTAAGGTTCCCATTCCTAAATTAGTGTTAATATTTTGTGGACCTAAAGCCCCATACGAAGGTGAAGTAATACCCAGTGTTTGAAGGTTAGGTAAATCAAGATTTCCTCGACTAGTGCAAGAACCAGACCATCCACAGGGACTAGCTACAGGTACAGGGCAGCGAACAACTGTACTTGATTCAATATTTTTACGTCCATTAATGCTAGGTCTACCTCCTTGTGAGGAACTTAAAATATTGTTCCCTCCATAAGAACCATTTAAATTCTTTGTTTCCCGTATATTTCCTCTTAAATTCCCTAGATTATGGTTGTTGTAGTTACTCCCAGCAAAACCATGAGACCTACCGTTGGGATCTGTCTTGGGAGAGGGATTGGTGACATGAACCGATACGCCTTTGATAATGTGATCTTCTCCACAAAGGCTTTGTGCAATTTCTGGATCGAGAAATGTCACGAAAGCAAATGCTCGGAATGGCTTTGGGATGAACACATCAGTGACTTCTCCATATTTACTAAAATATTCACGTAAATCCTCGGTTTGAATATCCTCAGTACATCGTCCAACAAACACTTTGCAAGGTACATGGAGATGTCCTTCCTGAAATTAAATAATTTATAATATTAATTGTTATGTTCGTATTTTTTATTGGCGAAAATCAGTAACTGCTAAAGACTCTTTTTAACGGAGAAGCTAAGATATTATTCTTAAATGAGAAAAGATTTTATTTCTCGATAACATTCTGCCAATAATATCAGAAGTTGATTCGTGACATTTTACATGTAGTTATTATATATCTCAAAGTGATGTCACGCCCATCGATATTTTCGTTTTAAGAAATACAATTGGATCGGGTCAATATTATCATACTCGTTCTATTTAATTATTTATTAAGGTCTGTTTGACACAAAAATATAACACTAATTCCTTAATTTATATATATATTAGGGTGGGTCAAAAAATCCATTATTTTTTTTTTACAAGTGACACGAAAAAATGGGTTGCTAGACACCTTAAAAAAATTCTTTCTAAATATGAGCTCTTAATTTTAATAAGAAGATCCTCGCAGTTTTTTATTTTTTCTCAGTCCAATAGAAAAAAATTCATACCTCATCATTAATTGATTGTACAGAAAAATGTTCTTGAAGAATTTCGTAGTAAATTTAATGCTCTACAAAAAAGGTATCTTATATTTTTTCCGTAAACCTCACCATTTGAAAGATATTGAAGATTTAAGTTTGATTATTTTAAGACAAATTTCATTTTTGTTTATGAATTTCATAGCTCGACAATAAATGGCTATTATAAAATTCGCAATACAAATTTTTGTAGGAAATTAACTGCTCTATAAAAAAGGTGCCTTATGTTTTGGCGATTAAATTAAGCGTTCAAAAGATATTCATCATCAAACTTTCATGTGTACTGAAGTTTGATGATGAACAGAAATGCTAATATATCGCCACCCCATTGCAAGAACTAGGTAACTCCAAAAAATTCTTTTTTGATATGCCTGGCTATTTCATAGCTAAAAATACATATGAATTTTTATTCATAACTGTAATAATAATAATCTGTAGTCATATTAAGCAGTTTATTCAGATAAGAAGTTTAAACATGCCTGGTATGGAATAGATAACATTTTCAGCCTATTTTTCAAGAACTTGAAAAATCGAGTTACCTAGTTCTTGCAATGGGGTGACGATATAGTTGTTTAGCCTGATGAAGCCTTTAAGTGAGATGAAACGCTTTATTAATATTAAAACATGTTCTAAATATGTTACAAATACCTTAGAATTTGGAACTTTCACATCACACCAGCGACCATCGATCATATGTCGTTGGGACAAAACACGCCTTTGGGATTCAAAACTTTCAAAACGAATAAATCCAAATCCTTTGGATTGCCCGGACTTTGGATCTTTTTTAACCTAAAATAATTTACTTATTATATAAAGATAAATTTTAGATTAGCAATTAAATTAATAATAAATCAATAATTTTTATTTACTTGTGCCATTAAAACTTCACCAAAAGTTTCAAAATATTCTCTCAATTGTTGTTCTGTCGTTTTCCATGGTAATCCCAGTACAATTAAATCGGAACATTTCTTAAATTTCGTTTCCATTCTTTTTGTCTTGGCAGTTGAATTTTCAAGATGATCATCCAATTTTCGTTTATTCTCTTTAGGAAAGTTTCAAATATAAGTTGAAATCAAAAGTTAAAATTAAGAATATTTTTTACTTTATGCACTTCTTGAGTTATGCCTATATTTAAGTAGTTAGTTCTGCAGATGATTGGAGGAACACTAGAAAACTACACTGTAAATATTTGTTTTCTTAGCAAATTTCTATAAGTTAAAAACATCAATTAAGAATCACTAAAAACGATGAAAACTACTGCCAATCTAATTTAGAGAAAAATGTGGATCAATCTACTATCCAAACTAAATCGAGTTTAAAAAATAAATTGACACGTTCTGATGTGCCCATCCACTTGACTTTACCATACACTTCTAGTTGAGTTTGGTCCAAGGACCTAGATTTTCATTTTTTGACCCCCCCCCCCACACACTTTGGTCGTTTTTTTGCATTTTTAGTGTTCTGGGGACCCACTGATTATGTATACAAATTGAAGGAGACAATAACAGAGTGTGTCTTCTGCTGGAATTATAAATTTTATTTATTTATAACGAAACTATAGTCTCGTTATAAATAAATAAAATTTATAATTCCAGCAGAAGACACACTCTTTTATTGTCTCCTTCAATATATAAAAATTCTGCTACTCTCGGCACAAAAACTTTCAATTTATGTATACAAAATTTGGTCTAGATTTTTTTGACCCCCCAACTAATTTTGACGCCAGAAAAAAAAATATTTTCCTTATTATAGGCTCATTTTATAATTTATTTCATTTTTCTTGTTTTTTAGTTTGAAAATATTATAATTTTAAATTTTAACCCCCCACCACCCCTTAATTTTGGGTCCATATGCACCAAAATCTAATCAGCTCTTAATCTCAATGCACCAAAACTATGTGTAGAATTTGGCTTTGATATTCACACTAGTTTTTGAGCTAGCACGTCCACAAAAATTTGATAACGCACAGACTAACAGGCATTTTGACAAAAAAGTTATTATCTCGAAAAATATAATTTTTTCGATGTTCACTTATTAGAGCTTTTTTGTAGACCGAAAAAACTTCTTGCCATGGTTTCGTCCAATTTTTTTTAATCAAAATAGTTTCAGCCGTTTTTGAGATATTTCGAAAAAAAGAAGCAAAAATAAAAACCACATTTTTGCAACGAAATTTTCTCTGGAGAGAGACGGCGGACTGGTAGAAATTTTAATTGAATGTAATGGAAGGCAGCCCAGGGGTAGTGAGGAAAGAAAAAATTAACACACACCAAATAAGTTGTAATTTATTGGAATCCTTCCTCCTTTCCTTTCAAACCGACGTCTGACGCCTGATTGGACATCCACTGCAACTTTCGATAATTTAGTCGTTCAGTCACAATTCATAAAGAACACCTCTTGACATTAGAGGAAACAAATCAGATACCGACAAAATCGTAAACCGTCTTTTGTCTCTCACTTTTTAGTCAACTTTATGCAGTTAATCTTTAATGACAGAAGGTCTTCGTCATGAATTTTCGTGCGACCATCTTTAAATGTTCTAACCCATTTGCACACCATCTGATTAGTTTCCTCTAATTCCAAGAAGTGTTCTTTATGCAATTGTGACCTAACGACTAAATTATCGAAAGTTGCAGTGGATGACTTCTTTGAGGAGGGAATACAAAATCTCGTGGGAAGATACAATAAATGCCTAAATATTGGTGGAAACTATGTCGAAATGTTGATTAAGGTACAGGCTTTCATGGGAAAATAAAATTGTTATGAAAAGTATACTTGTTTTTTTTTTTTTTTATTTCAAAACGGTACTTTAGAAACATGCCTCGTAATATCTATGAAAAAGTATAAGGGAGAAACCCCTTCTAATTTTACTAAGGAATTAAGGGAGCTAGTTTGTACCGAATCCCCTATTAATTTAATCTGAAGTTTCTGAATAGCATCCATAACAAATTGCTGTTTGGAGTTCCCTTCACACAAGTTTCTCTAACATTTTGATGTTCTCATTTCGCTGAGTAAAAAATTAGCAAAATTAATTTTTTTGGTCATGATTATGATGATCTCTAAAAATATTTGTATTTATTTATAAAATTAAAGTGTATTCAAAGGAAATAAATACCCGTTTTAAGGTCCCCAGAGTCTAAAAGAGTAGATTTCATAAAATGGTCTCTCTATGTGTGTGTGGTCAGCTTAACTCACAAATGAAAAATCGTGCGAAAGTAGTATTTTTAAGGTAAGTACCAGCCGTATATGTGACAGCAAGGTTTTGGATAAAATTGACCTAGGCGAAGTGGACTTAACTTCGGTGGTTATACAATTTTTTAAGGTTTTCTCAAAAACGGCTCAACAATTTTGGTTTGGATTTTGTATATAATGCATATTTTTTTCCTTGATTGCTATCCTTCTAATCTTTTGTATCTGGGCGTTTTAGAGTATCAGGACCCACCCAGAGAAATCTTATTTTGCATATAAATGCATATTTAGCGTTTTAAGCTATATTTTGCAAATTTGTGTGATTTTTGTCGGCAAATCAGAAAAATAATTGAAGAAAATTTTAGAGACAGAGAGGGTAGGCCACAGGTTTCAACTGGCACAATATAGCCCCCCCCACACACTCCCTCTCACTGTCAAACAAATCGAGAAAATTAAAGGAAATAATTAGAATATATTTAAATTAAAATAATATTTTTTATGAAAATTATTCTAAATCAATAAATAAATATTAAATTTCTTTTAAAAATAAACTTTGAAAACATTAATTTTATATTAAATAATTTGGAGTTGTTTCTTAAATTTTTAAAGAGAAATAAATCACGCAGTTGTTCTATTATGCTAAAAAAATATAAGAAACCCCGAATTTCTTTAAATTTATTTTGGTAAACATTAATTTTAAACTGTTTTTCTCAGAACTGAAAATGCCAAAAATGACTATTTCTTCTTTTACCCGTTCCTTGAGTCGGTTTAAAGCCATCAACCACCATTATGGATTTATAATGCATATTTTAAGTGCATATTTCGGCCTTTTTAAATGCCTATTTTGCTGTTTTTTAGTGCATATCGATCCGAACCCTATTGATTACACACAAATTTCAATATTAGTAGAAGATAAAAGAACAATTTACTTTTTATTAGTATGGTTAATAAAATTCAGAGAAAAATGTGTGATGTCTTAAAGTAGATTTCATTTATTTGCTCTAGAAAGGTTAGATAGGCATCCCTGTAAATATTCTACTTAAAAGACCAAAGATTCTCAATCATTTTGTAGCCTTAGAGAGTAAACCTGCTAACTCACAACAAGGAAATTTTACAGGGCAAAGAAAAAACAGACAAAATTTAATATTGTTGTTACGGAAAAAACCATTTTTCACATTTTTTTCTACAACTTACGATCCTAATTTTAAGTAGCAGTTTTACTTGAACGATGCTGCATTTATTTCTCTTTCGAATGGTATAAATATGTCATATATGATATAAAATGGAGTTAGCAGTTTTACACTTTAAGCCGACGATTTTTTCTTCAAAGCATATTTTAGAATGACAATGAATTGCAATCCAGTGTTTTGATTATTAATAGATTTTGTATTTTTGATGGTATTTTCATTCCTTTCAAAATATATGGTAACTGAAATATATTTATAATTTTCTCATTAATATATTAAAGAATAATTAACACATTAACGATAATTGTTTTGATCGCGCTTTTTTAAACAAGATATATATCGGGAGACTACTGCTGGTTGAAGCTATTTTTTTTTTTTTAATGCAATCGAATGCAAGAAGAAGGGGTGCACCAGTAAAGATGCAACTCCTATGGGTCTCGAAAGACCCTAGCATTACCGAAAAGAAGGGAAAGTTGATTAAGTGAGAGGGTGTAGATGTAGGTGTCTATGCACCCCGGTTTTGAAGGTTTGAAGATTATAGGTGCTGGGAAAGATGGAGGCTGGGAGAGAGTTCCAGTTCCTTGAAGTCATGGGGGCTATTGGAGTCTGCTGAGTCTTAAGTCTGAATATTTAACATCTCAGATTTCAAATTCATTTGGTGGTCCATATCAGTGTTTGATATAAAAAGTGTCATACGGGCTAAACGCGAAATGATGCTGGATTATAGCTAAATGGATCATGTCTTTTTCATTCTCTCTTGGTCCAGACTTAAGACTCAGGAGACTCCAATAGCCTCAACCAGCAGTAGTCTCGCGATATATATCTTGTTTAAAAAAGCGCGATCAAAACAATTCTCGTTAATGTGTTAATCATTCTTTAATATATTAATGAGAAAATTATAAATATATTTAACTTCATTATTTCAAGTTAGAAATATAGAAATTCGGATATTATTTTCACTTAATATTTGACAAAAATCACCGGCTTTCGATTCTCTATCGAATCAAATTCAGGAAACATACGATTAATTAATGCTAACTGAAATATTTTATTAAAATGAATTAAAAACGAAAAAAATCTATATAGGCTGAAGATTGTAAAAGGTTGAATTAAAAAAATTAAAAAACACATTTCAAAATGGATAAAAAATCGGATCGCGAGCCAGCAATGGGTCAAACAATGAGAATCAGTGGCTTCGACTTTTTATATTAAAGCACAATGATTAAATTATCTCTCATATATTCCAAACTTTATTACTTTAGGCAAAATATTTTTTTTTTGATTAATTATTAGACCGACCTTTAGGAAAGACACAATAATAAATACTAGTGCCCCATCCATTTTCAGGGGGATGGAGTCTTCCATCAGCAAGTCGAACCCCTCGCATGGTTTTCGATTCGGGATTTCGATATTTCAAGCCGCATGTTCCTGGGAATTGAGCAGCCAGAGTTGATAATAATAAAGTTCCATCCTCTTCGGTAGGCAATTCAATTGGCTCCTCGCCCTCTTCTTCAGCTACTTGGATATATGTACTCATTTCTGATGTATTATATTTTTTTTTTTTAGTAATGTACTAATTCTTAAAAATATATATATCTACACTATAGATAGAGATATATATATTTAAGTAGATATGAAATAAATTCTTGTAATAAGTATTTCACGGATTAAAATAACAAATTACCATTGAATAATAAAATAGTATTTTACTAATTTTTTTAAAACATTTCGATTCAATAACATTTTTGTAAATTATTTCATTTTTGTTATAATCATAGGTAAAAGATTTAAGAGTTATAATGAAATTTAATGTCAAATGTTAGATGCAAGTTAGAGTTGGCAGATTTTATAGTAAAGATAGAAACACAAAATCACTCAAACTTTTGGAATTTATATCTATGTTATATCATAGAAATTTCAAATATATAAATCTTTATTTTATATTTAAATAAAAAAAATTATTTTTTAATTTTTAGTAACATTTTTATGATAATAACTATTATTTTTTATTTTTCAATTGAAATAATTTTGAAGCGGTAAATATAAAATGGTATCTATCAAGTGCAAATTTGTGACTTCGACGAATGATAATAACTCCATTTCTGCAATTTTTTATTATAAATAAATAAAAAAATATAGAGCCCTCTTTGCTAGAAACACGCGGTTTTCGAAAGCTCAGCACCCCTTCACTGCGAATTAGATAAAAACCGAACCAACGCTTTCACCAACTCTTTTATCCCTATGACCTCTAGAGACTGGAACTAACTTCCAGTCACCGTCTTCCCCGTAACTTATAACCTTCAGCTGTTTAGGACCTGCATCCACAGATACCATAGACTCCTATCCAGCCCATAAATCCCCTCTTCTTCTTTCCACGATAGAGGGTCCAACCCAGAACTTTAGGGGATTCACCTTTTTGGTGTATCTCCTTCTCCCATCAATATCATTAAAAAAAAATAGTAGAAAAAATATTTATCTTTATTCAGAGGTGC